>JAEMBT020000007.1:1684000-2374000 GCA_018873245.2 Archegozetes longisetosus
AGACTCATGTCAGCGATATGCAGTCAAAATTTTAATTGGTTCTTTAAATGGAAATTATTGTAAACCTATGGTAATCAAAACTCAACATATTGAAATTCCACACCATACTTCTTTTCTTCAAGTAATAAACAATGCAATGAATATTATTTTCAAGAATGATATTAAATATGAAAAACCCAAACTAATCGTCACCGATCAGGCACGAGTTATGCTAAAAACTGTTGAAGTCTTAAAACAATTTTATCCTAATATTATGCATATTACTTGTTTAGTACATGCGTTAAATAGGGTTTGCGAAAAAATACGTGAAGACAATGTATTAGTGGATAAATTTATTTCTTTAATGAAGAGAATTTTAAGAAAATCCCCACGAAGACAGCAATTGTTTAAAAATGCGACAAATCTAGCACTTCCACCAAATCCAATCATTATACGATGGAATAGTTGGCTAAACACTGCAACTTATTATGCCGAAAACTACTCTTTGATTTGTAATTTTATAAAAAAAACTTAGAGAATAACTCTAAAGCTATAAAAAGCATTCAAACTCTAATTAGTTTAAATGATTTGAGCGATTCATTGATAGAAATTTCGGAGTTTAAATTTCTTATTGACAGTATTACTAAACTTGAAAGTCAGGGCTTGAGATTGAAAGAACAGCTCGAAATATTAGATAGTGTTAAATCTAAATTAAAAGGAAAACCTTTAGAAAAACTTAAAAATTCTTTAAATAAAAATCCTGATTTTTTAAAATTTACAAATCCTGATAATGATCATGACTTTAAAATGCAAATAAAATATGCGCCGTTAGTAAGTGTGGATGTCGAGAGATCATTCTCTATTTATAAGTCAATTCTAACAGACCGTCGTCACAATTTAACTGAAGAGAATATCGAACACTTCAATGTTATAAATTATAACAAATTTCTGTACGATATTTAATTATTTGTGAATAAAAATAAATTTTTTTAGTTCCCAAATTTTGTTCCCAAAAAAACCTAGTTTTTGTTCCCAAATTACCAACCAAATTTTCAAATTTTAAGCACCAAAAATAGACTCTCTACTAATAAATGAACTCCTAAAGTATTTAAGCTTTATACTTTTTACTCACGATTTTTTAGCTGCATTTGTTTTAGAGTCAAAAGTGATTAAATGAAGAAATTTTGCTTGGGTTTGTCTCAAATTTTATTCAGGAGATGCATCTCATTGATACGTAACATTTAAAGAAAAATTTTACTCAATATCTTAATTTATAAATCCAGAAGACAACTATTTATATTGCTTAACATTATTTTAAACATATTATAATGACTTATTGGTAATAAGTTATAACAGTAATAAGTTATCACTAGTGAGCATTTCAAATTTTCAAGCAGTTGAAAGTTTATCTGAATTACTCTCGAAGTATATTTATACACGTAATTTTCGATATACAGATACTAAAAATGATTACTACTGTATCTAGATAGAAAACGGTTCCGCATCAAAATGTCACCGACGACAATTTGACCATACAAAATTTATGGTCTAGGTCAAAAATACTGACAATCAAACTGACGATTATTGCCACCGACTGATCCATCATAATCATAAATGAAGAAATGCTTGCCCAAAAAGTTATTCATATAAAAGATATCAAAATAGTAAGTTTACTTTTTCAGACGAGCGGTTAGAATATAAACATGATCATGACCATCAACTGATACACGGTCATAGAGGATAGCAACCTTGTCAGTATTCCAATCACTCGTTTAAAGACTTACGTAGACTAGATTTTGACATGATTATATGCTCGGTGACAATAAAAAGTCCGATAGATTCTACCCTTTAAAGAATACTTTCAACATGAATATTTTGGAAGTTTTGAAACTTTGATCAATAGTTTTACGTGCAATATCATTATTAAGGAGTTCGAAACACTCTTCATATAATTAATTGATTTTTAAAGAGTAGTATTCAAAATTTAAAACTCAATAACACCGAAAAAAAATATTTTATTTATGAGTCTTAAAAAATACTTTTGTATGACTCAAAAACGGTTCAAAACGAAGATGTCAAGTCTGATAAAAGACATTTGAGTGGCTCATAGACATACGCAATGATGAGCAGTGCTCGAGCATTCGGTGCTCGGTGGCGAGCACGAGCACTGAGCACGAGCACCGAGCACTTAGTCCTAACATCAAAACTAATAAAAACGATATCAACTGAGTGTAAAAATAATTTTATTGAATAAAACTATAAGAACTGCTATTTTAACAAATTGATATAGTAATACATGTATTATAAAGTATGAGAAAATTTTAAAGATTTTAATCAGATTTTTCTGTCATTTGCTTATAAACCTCTACCCCCGGAGATTTACAATCAGTATTAAAGGGTTCAATATTTACTGTGGCGTCTGACGACCTTTTGAGTCTGAAACTAAAGTTAGAATTTAATATAAATATCAAATCTAAACAAATTTTGATTTAATTTTAAAGTTAACGTTCAATAATCATTTTCGTCCTTTTATAAATAGTTCGCTTATTTTATTGCAAAATGACATCAGTTTTTATCGTTAAGCATATACTTGAACGGCATTTGAACTTACTTTTGAGGTTTTGAATGTATTTTGCATTACATATGTTTAGGATTAAAGCTTTCAATAGACATAAAGTTTGGACATAGTGCTCAGTTGGTGCTCGGCGCTCGAGCACCTTCAAAATACGAGCACCGAGCACGCTCATCATTGGACATACGTATATCTTTTAACCTGCCATTCCAACGTCCAAAATAAAACTTCTAGCCATTTATATCTGGCCTTAAGCTTAAAATAAGACGATCGCATATCTTTATCCTTTCAAACGTATTCTACCCAAAAAATATTTCTAAGGATGAACTTTTGAATCGTTTATGTGATATGCTTAGGGTGACCAAGTGTCCCTCATTGTGCGGAATTGCCCCGCATTTAAGAGTTGTGTCCCGCATCTCGCATGCACCTTTTGAGGGACAGAAATATTACATTTTTTAGGATTTAACTTTAAACATTTACACTATAAAATTTTGTTTAATGCAAAGAATGCAATTTTGTTGTCAACACGTTCCTTACTACCAAAATCTTTGGTATAATAAATGTTAGTTTAGTAAAAGCAGAATATGCATACGATTTCATTTTTCAATGATATATTCGGAATTTTATGATTTCATTAAAACCAAAAACGAAGTATTATATGCAGCAACATTTCAGAAGTATAAGTTTTTGAATAATGAATAAAGATTGTAAATTTTAAAATAAAATTTGTTTTAAAATTAAAACCTTTAAGAAATTTTTTATTAGGGGGCTAAATTTTTTTGTCCCGCATTTAATCGTTTTTAACTTAGTCACCCTAGATATGCTTAAGACTTGTATTTCTGAAAACTATGTGCAAAGCCCTTTGAAATGATGAGCATATCATCATCTGTTCCAATGGGATACGGTCAAAATCCCGACAATCAAAATCCCGAAATGTTGAAATCCCGACAGCTTAGAATTCAAACGTGTAAACTCATATAAAAACAATTATATTAAAAGTGCATTTCAAATAATAAATGAAATAAATATATTCCGTTTAACTAAAAAGAAATATGAGCTATACCGCGAATTCCATATTACTATGATTTGAACGATTGTTGATGACTGTCATAATCCTTTTTTCCTGATCAGCGAGTCTTCTTTGTGAAACTAATAACCCCTCAACCTCCCAAGTCAGTTAGTTATGTGTATATTGATAATGTATAATTTTTTTAAAGTATTTATATCAATTAAAAAAATATTAAATATATTATTACATTCTGAAATTTTAAATTTGAATAGAGGCTAAACAAGTAATAATTGATTTGATTGTCGGAATTTTGACTGTCGGGATTTTAACCTGTCAGGATTTTAATTGTCGGGATTTCGAACCAGACCCGTTCCAATAGATCCACGGATGAACATCGTTGATATGCACACCATTTCAAAGGTTTCTGCACATAGTTTCCAGAAATGCAAGTCTTAAGCATATCAGATAAAAGCTTCAAAAGTTATTGAGTCTTGAAATTTTGAGTATGACTCTTTAAAAACTCTTCAACTATATGAGTGTTTTGAACTCTTTAACAATGATATTGCACGAAAAGCTATTGATCAAGGTTTAAAAATTTCAAAATACTTTTGTTGAAAGCATTCTTTAAAGGGTAGAATTTACCAGACATCTTATTGTCAACAAGTATACCTGTAGCTTCTTAGGCGAGTGCTTCAGTTGGGTTAAATTAGGTTATAATGTATCAGTTGGTGATAATAATCATCAGTTTAATTGTCGGTTTTTTGCAAGATTAGCTTTTGTATGACTACATCATTTTCGATGACATTTGTGGTCACATTATTAGCTGGAGATATTTTGAAGCCGAACCTATAAAAAAAATCTTGCACTACTTCTTTTCGTCGTGAGAAAATGTGACCAAAAAACTGATTCAAAGAAAATGACTGATCATTTAAAGAAAAACAGTTCTTCAACAATCTGATAAAGATTTGGTGGGTTAAGGATTGAAGCAACTGAAATCTGCTGTAAGTTTATTAATATAAATCCATAAAAAATTTATCAATTATTCGGAAATAAGTACTAATTAAAGTTGATCAGTCATACCTACATCAAAACAATAAACATTAACAACTTTGAAGTTGAAAACATGCTAAATAACAATGTATTAATTTTCTCTTATCAATTTAGAATAAATATTGCCTTTTGTGACTAAACTATTAATTTAATTCAAATCTTGATATCATATACTAACATATTATTTGTCCTTAATGTTTCACCCCAATGTATCGCTGAATTTCTCCGAATTAAGGACTATTTTCTTTGACCTATAGTAAGGTCGGTTCAAAAGTACTGTTTACTTAAATTAACAATGGAACGTGAGATGTTGATAAATGAATTTTATATTCCGATAGTCTGGAAAAATGTTAGGCGAATAAGTAATACATTTATTCTATAACTGCATTGAAATGACCATTCCAGAGCAGTTCAATTAACTAATTGAAATTAAGGATAATTCATGTTAGAATAAGCATCATTATTTAAAATGTTACTTTCGTTGGCGCAGTGCAATAGATCACGAGTCTTATATTTAAGGTCCTGATTTCAAACCAAGTGTTAACTATTTTGTATACACTTTTTGTAATCGAGTGAAGCTTTATGCATTTTTCTGCAGATTCAAAACTTTGAATTTAAATTTACTTTTATGAAAATTTTAGTAAATAGTTCAATATTAATTCTCAGGTTGTAGTTATTTAAGACAATTTTTATACTATCCAATCTAAGTTCATGTTTTGAAACTGTAAAAAATGCATAAAATTTTTCGCTAGATCACAAAAAATTAATTAAAAAATAGTTAACCCGTCATTTTGAAACCAGGACCTCAGGTATAAGACTCCTGAACTATTGCAATGCGCCAACTAAAGGAACTTTTTAAATAATGATGCTTATTCTGACATGAATTATCCTTAATTTCAATTAGTCAATTGAATTGCTCTGGAATGGCCATTTCAATGCAATTATAGAATAAATGTATTACTTATTCACCTAACGTTTTTGCAAACTATAGGAATATAGAAATTCATTTATCAATATCGCACGTTCCATTGTAAGTATTTTCACGCATCAAAAGCTTAGGGGTCAAAGGACAATGCCCAAATTCTCCTTAAATTAACCAATACAAACTTGGTATCAAACGAAAGGTAATGAAGAGTAAAATCGAAATTTGAAAGAACTTTTGAAATTCAAGATGGCTGACACAAGGTATGGCTAAATAACTGATGAAATATCAATATGTACATTTATTCGTTCTTTTGCACGAAAATCAAAGGTTTAAAATATAGCTAGTAAATATAAATCAACGAGAAATGTGTTAAAATAAAAAGAAAAATTATATAAATAAAACGGTGCATAAAACCGTGTAAAAATAAAATCAAGTCGAGTCCTCGTCAGTGCTTTCCAGAACCACGCAGACCTCTTTCAGCTAGACTGCAGGTTCTGGAATCTCGGACTCGTACCTGTCGAATCCGAGAAACCAAAGAACCGCCATTATGTGTGCACAGCACCCGACGGTTCTGAGACCATTTTTTGCACTAACAACAGTACTAGACTATTGCCTCAACACCGGTATTCACTACATCTACTAAAACGTAGATGTAGTATTTAGTCGATTTCCTGTAGTATTTAGACATGAATGAAAAAATTATTTTTTATATGCCTTTTCTATTTCAGATTCGATTAGGTTTTATGTTAAGAAGATTTAAATAATACAATAAAGTATGTTTAAACGAGTTTTTATGCTTAAAAATAAAAAAAAATACTTTTTTTATAATAATGTTTCGAAAGCCATAACTCATGTCAGCCATTATCGATTTCAAAAATTCTTTCAAATCTCGATTCTACTCTTCATTACCTTTCGTTTGATATCAAATTTGCCTTGGCTCATTCAAGGAAGGATCATTATGGGTTTTGGACATTGTCCTGTTAATTTGCATATTATTAATTTTTAAAATCCACTTTCTGCCATTTAAAACTATTTTAAAAACAGTTTTCGTTTTTAAATTAAAAATAAGAATTTATAAATAAAGTTATTAATTCAATATTATGAAAAGCTGAATGAATCACAATAAACAATTTTTGCGAATAAAAAAATTAATTTTTCATTTTAGCTCTTATTAATTTGTAAAATTTATTTCTTATGTATCCGTTCACTTATTAGTTCAACTTTATTCTGAAGTACTCAAATTGAACGGGATTGTTTGGACCAACGGTACATCAAGCTCTCCATTCTGTTCATTCGATGTTTAATTATCCAATAAAGCTGTAAATCTATTGAACTTGTACGAATTAGTAACCATTAGAAAACATATACTAGTGTTACTACATAAAACGACAATTTAAATCAAAGCTCAAGCTGAATTCTTCGTAAAGTCCGTGTTACTTTATTTTACAATTTAATAAGAATTTTATAATATTATATTTACACCAATAATACCAATATTGATAATAATAATAATATCAATCTTTAGTAATACAATTTTTAAATAGAAAATTCTAAAATCATAGTATACTTTATATGTGAATTAGAGGCGTACAGGTAAAAGAAAACCTAGACCCATCCCATTCCGTACCGAAGTGGCCAACTTTTGTGCCATCCCGTGCCTAAATTTTTAATTCCACGCCGGACCGCCTCCTAGGTCGGAGTGAAATGAGATGGTATATCCCTTTGACGGAATCTCGTTGAACGTCTTTATTGCGAATTGTCAAACATAAAATGAGTTAGTTTAACTATGTATCTTGTGAATATTATTTAATTTATTGGTTCAAACTTAAATTCATACGTATTTTTAAACAGACAGCTCAATAATTTTGACAAAATATGCTCCAATGATAGCAATTATCTGAAGAATTTTCAAAAATGAAAATCATCCTTTAAGTCAGTTCATAGACAATTTCTTACCTCATAAAAGCTGAAATAGGTAATAATAAATAGCTTCCAAAAATAAAACCCGATTTTTTCCTACCAACTTTTTCAATGAAAGCCATTAACTATTTTCCAAATTAAAAGTTTCTAAGTTTCTTTTAATGACATAAGAAAACTTTTACCTTAACTCGTTTCGCAAGCTGTATTCTTCTATTGCCAGTACAAGCGATTGATAGCTTATTAAGTAATTTATAAGATTTGATCGCCTCATAACTAACACCTGAAGCTATTTTCAAGTAAATTGTGATTATAATAAAAGATAACGCGAAGGCATAAAAGAGAGAAACTTTAAGAATAATATGCATTTCTTTGAAGATAACTAGGTATAGTACTGTATTCATAAATGTAACAAAGAATACCAGTAATATAACTGAAAATTTAGACCAATATCTCTTATTGTAATCGTTAATTTCTGTATGAATAGAAGTTAAAGCTTTAATAATATGATCTATTTCTCGATTTCCGATATTTCTTCCGATATAATGTCGAATGCTATCATTAATATTACGTATTTTAAGTTTAAGATAAAGGCATATCAGGTAGAAATAAGTCAGATGCCATGAATGTGAACAATAAGTGAAATGAGAACTTATGGCGAATAATAGACTCCAGGGTACTCCAAAAATAATGGACCGTTTCATATCCAATTCCATTGCAATTGGAAGATATGATAGAAAAAATGATACAATCAACACAGCAATTGTGTTAAATTGAGAAATTCTAAAAACGGCTCTCGATTTTTTCAACAGTTTTCGAATATCTGATCGATTTGTGAATCCAATGGATTTTGGAGAAATAAATCCTGACATCATGAGAAACGGTCTAAAATAAGTCGGATATATATTCTTACAATACATCCAAAAGTTTAAGATCTGTGGAATTATAGCCAATAAATAATATTGTGTCGCAGCGATGTTCAGATGTATTTTTGAGTTTAAGAAATAAGGATAATCTCCCAAATATACGAATATATTTTCATAGTTCTCTGGTATTAATAAAGCGATAAGACTTCGAGTGAAGTATAAAAGGTTCATAGATAGAACGAAAACTGGATTATAGAATCTATGTCTTTTATATTCCCCAATCGAAAATAGAGATAATCCTCTTCTGTACATATGAGAACCTGCTGATGGAATTGCCATATTTGCTGGTAATCGTGAATATGGATTAATATTATTCTTATGCAATTCCATATTTTCAGTTTGAATGATTGTTCCTCCCAAATAAGTATCCTTTAAAGTCTGTATAATATTACATATTCAAATCAATTGACAATTACTGTGAATTAGGTTTTGAGCCGAATATAGTGCTAACTTATATTGTAATATTTCGAACCTTTGCTCTTAGTTGATTTACTGTTTTAAAATCTAATTTTGAAATTTAGATCACATATTTTAATTAACATTTTACCGATAACAAATTGAAATAATGCTTACCATTATTCATTGAAAGCATTCTTGTTTATTTATATCAGTATACTGTCCAGAACAGAAAAAATTAAAATTCGTACATGAACATTCGATCTCTTGATTAGGTAACTATATAATGGATTTTCAAACATGAAAACTTCTATTTTTCAGAAATAATTCAGTTTACAAAAAAATTCTTTTACGCTACATATGAAGCATGTAGATACGCAGATCATCTAATTAATAAAATACTACATTGATATAATTGAAAAAATTTTCATTTATAAGCTGAATAATAATTCGAGCTAATGTTTAGAGTAGTTTGAACATCAAATTCTCACATAAGAACTTTGTAAGTCGCTAATTTTTACTTTTCTACTAAAAAATTGTCTCTCATCACTTACCAAACTTTTTATTATTTTTACAGCTTGATATTTGAATTTGATACTATCGAAATAAAACTATAAACAATTATTAAATTGTTTATGATAATAATCAGAAATTACATGACTGCCCAAAAATCAATATGGCATCAATTCTACTTACTTGACAGATAACTATATTGCTGGTTAAACTTTACTCTCTTGTTGAGTTTAAATGTTTGAGTAATCATCTTTCAAGTCAAACCTATTTATGTGGAAAATTGAGTAATTATTACAAAAGTCAATTTAAGATTCATACAACTAAGAAAAATGCAGATGAATCCCGATTATAGAACCTCGGAGTATGGTGAACCCATACTTGGCAACCAATTTTGAAAACTATAAGCTACTCCTATAAGTATAATGTAAGAGTTCGAATTATGACAAACCCTGATTATTGCAGCAAGACTTTAATGCGCCCACGAGTTATCATATTTGGGTCCTAACTGTATTTTATAATTACATTGTCATAAATAAAGCATGTAATAAATTTAGAGAAATTCTCATCACCATTACCATTAACTCCAATAAAAATCAATATTTTAATCTCCTCGTGTGGAGTGTCTTTTGTCAATTAAACTTTAATTGTTATGGCGATCTGTCATTAGACGAGATAAAGTAATTATTAATATTAGTCTTTATCTTCAATATTTTCTAATCTATCAAATTATAAGTTAGAACTCACTCGTAAAAAACTCAAAAAGAACCAGAAAAAGTTTTAACAGTATAGCATTCTTGAATACTTTACTAATTTTAAAATAATACAGTGAAAGCTTGATATAACGAACAGTCAAGGGGTAAAAATTTTTGTTCGTTATATTGAGCTGTACTTTATATTGAGAGTTAAAATATTACAGGTTTGAGAGCATTTTTATTGTATTGTAGAACTAAAGTGAATATAATGAATATAAATACTTATTTAAAAAAAGTCTGTTATTCGCGTCTGAACACTATTTTTGAAAATACTAAAATCTAAAATTTCGTCTTTATTAGTATCAAGTTCAAAACTTTAGACCTTTAGGTAAAATTTAGTTCTTTTGGTAATTGATAAAAGTTCATCAGTACGAAATGTATTTTATATCGAAAGTTTACTTACTATTGTATACTTAAAATATGTTCGGTATATCAAATTTTATTCTATATCGAGATTCGTTATATCGAACGAATCTAAGCCTAATTTTATAAGAATTTGGAACGGGATTTCGCTTATGTACTTTATAACGAGATGTTTTTTAGATCGAGATTCACTATATCGAGCTTTCACTGTATTTAGATGAAAACTTTGCTTTACTCCTGAGACAGCTGAAAACAACTAGATTTAATATTTAACAAAATGGAAATCTTCCTAAAACTTAATGCTTTTGTTTACTGATAATTCATTTGTTTGTAGTCAGAACTTTTTTCAAAATAGTATGCTTTTATTAACTTTTTTTATGAAAGTTTTTCAGTTTTGATTAATGCTCTCATTCGTGACAAAAAACTACTCATTGACATGAATTGGATTAAAGATCTAAAGTTTTAGTACTGAAGTTGGCGAAAGTTAATACCCATTAAGCTGTAACTGCGTTAATGAGTTAGATGGACTTTTATAAAGAAAGATACTGTTTAATTCTTTGAAATAATTGCTAAAATATTAATGATTCGTATAAGTGCAATTATAATTATCTTAATGATTTCTAGCGTTCTAATCACGATTAATATGAAATTGAGTTCAAGCATAAGTTCTTAGAACTGTGCTGATTGTCCAATCAGTACCGACTTCTAATTTATTTGATTATAAAGCCAATTTCAATATCTATAAATATTTTTAACAAATGCCTTTAACTCAAGATTATTCATTTATTTGATTTAGTTACAGAAACTTTAAATTTCAATTCGAATATTAATTGTTGTGACCGAAATTTACAACAGTTTTAATTCTTGATCAAACGATAATTTTTTCGAATTGTAAACAAATTTTGCAAGACTGTAACTTCTAATACAATATAATAGTTGTGATTTAAATATTTCAATTGCAATTAATAACAGCATTTAGTACTCAAACAAAACTTTACAGTTCCTAGAACCAAATCAAATGAATTAATGATTTTAAGGTTTAAGACCATTATCACAAAACATGTGAATATTGAGTTCAGCTTTTTTGAAACTTTACAATCAAATAAAATTGGAAATCAATACTCAGCAGACAATCGGCATCATCCCTCCTGAACTTAACCCTGAGTCTAATATTTCAGATATTAAATTAGATTTCACATTCATTTTTAATGAGTTTTACTGGTAAAGTGGACTTGCACTGTATCAGTCTCTGTGGTCTCAGTTTAAAAACAAGTTGTACATGACTAATAGATTTCAACAAATTAACTACTATTTTATGTTAATAAACTTGTAGCAGATTTAAATTACTTCTTCAATTATTGTCTCTCCAAATCTTTACCAAGTTGTTGAGGAAGTGTTTTTCTTTGACCGATCAGTCATTTTCTTTGAGTTAGACTTTTTGGTCACTTTTTCTCACTTATGATGAGAAGAAATAATTCAAATGTTTTATTGATTCGGCCTCAAAATGTCTCCAGTTAATGATGTGACCAAAAATGTCATCGACAATGACGTAGTCATACAAAAGCTAGTCTGGCAAAAAAGCGACAATTAGACTAATGATTATTACCACCAACTGATACATCATGATCGTAACTGAAGCACTCGCCTAAGAAGTTACAGGTATACTTGTTAGCAAAAAAATATCCGGTAAATTCTACCTTTTAAAGAATACTTTCTTTAAACATAAATATTTTGAAACTTTGATCAATAGTTTTACATGCAATATCATTATTAAGGAGCTCGAAATACTCATATAACTAACTGATTTTTAAAGATTGGTGTTCCAAATCCCAATTCAATAACTCTCGAAGTGTTCATCTGATATGCTTAAGACTTATATTTCTGGAAACTACATGCCAAAACCTTTGAAGAGATGTGCATATCATCATCTGTCCCGATAGATCCACTGATGAATATTGTTGATATGTACATCATTTCAAAGGTTGTTGCACATAGTTTCCAGAAATGTCTTAAGCATATCAGATGAGCACTTCGAGAGTCATTGACTTTTGAAATTTTGAATACCACTCTTTAAAAATCAATTAATTATACGATGAGTACTTCGAACTCCTTAATAATGATATTGCATGTAAAACTATTGATCAAAATTCAAACCTTTCAAAATATTTATGTTGAAAGAAAGTATTCTCTAAAGGATAGAATCTATCAGACTTTGTATTTTCAACTAGTATACGATCATTCTCGTGAATAGATAAACGATTTTCGGAGGTTTTCCATCCCTAAACATTAACGGATTTTGATACTATTTTTTGAGTGAAGAGCGTACATGACAAAAATATTGTTATGAAATAAGCAGATGAAATTCAAACGCCAACAAAACTATTTTTGAAACTATTCATTCAAGTAATTGGAAATCAAGGTCAAAGTCTAACTGAGTAGAATTTCATTATCAGTGAGTTATGCTTCTAAATTTCAATAATTTTAAATTATTATAATATTCAAATTCGTTGATCTACTGACAATGTTTACCATATTATAACATTGATAATTCAAACGCGAAGCTTAAAGTTTGGAAGAAAATTCTAGCTTACGTAGTTTCAACGTACTGAGGAATTTATCTTTCGATTAAGAAACAAAATTTAGTTTGTTTACCTCATTCTTTATAGGGGTGTGTAACTCAATATGAGATTGCTTTGGGAAGGTTTTGGCATGTATTTACAGTTTAATTATAAGTGCAATAGATATGAGCGTACGGGTGTTATAACTTATTCGACTAAGAACCGATGTTTTTTCATCAAAGTAGAGTCCAAGGTATATTTTTTAGGGTTATTACAAGTTGCCAAATGGTAAATGAACTATTCGAATGATATCCCATTTTTTGATGGCTTTCATATAACGGGTTACAAATAAAATTTTGCCGTGCTTTGCAACTAACCTTTTTACTACTTAACACTTTTAAAAATGACAGTCTATTATTTTCCAATAGTGCAATTTATTATCTTTTATGTTAATATAATTATATAGATATCCCCTTCTTTATTTATAAAACATAGATAATCAAATAAAAATGGAAGAAAATAGTTTTGTACAAACCTTTGTTGGTATTAATTCTACTTAATATTTTTGCAATATAAAGCTTTAAGTTACTATGACTAATCTCATTAATATTTAGGATAGTAATGCTACTATTAAAGTTACACGTCATATTAATTCTCTCTATTAATATCAATTTTTTAAGGAATTAAATATTGATCGCATTAGCATTTTTGATTTGATTAAAACTTTTAATGAGATTATAGGGAACAAATCATCAATTCGGGTAAACGTCAAAATTTTAAAACATTCATCACAATGAGTTTTTGTACAATTTTTACTTTTTATTAAAAGAGATTAAAAATAAGAGCTTTTGTTTAAAATTATAACTTATCAGGAATTTGAAAAATTAAAAAACATGGATTAATATTGATTTCATTATCTAAGAAATTATTGAATCAAACTAATTTAACTTTTATTTTCAACCACATCTAGTATCAAGCTCTAAATTTCGGTACCTGACTTTATTGATTTAATAAATATTTAAAGATTTATAAACAAAATGTTATTTTATTGGCTATAAAAATGCAAAATCGGATGGTTTTAAGAAACCGTTTAAAATTTGATTGTTTAAATATTTACTAAATGATTAGCAAATGCATTTAATAGAATAGTAATTAAGGTTTTATGAAATATAAACAAAATATATAGATTCAATTAATTAGACAGAATAGCACGACAAAATTTTATTTGTAACCCGTCAGTTCTACTTTGTCTGGATTTTGTCGGTTCAACTAAACTATTACTTTTATTAGGTTGTCCGGATCAAAAGTTGTATTACATTTTGGGCTATAACTTTTAAAGTACTCATTATTTTTCAGTGCCATCTTGTAATTATTTAGTTGAATACTTATTAAATATAGAAAAAACATTGAATTTAATTTGAGTGAAAAATGAATCGTCAGAGCTCCAGAAATCAGTTACTGACTATGAACAACGAGTTTTCATCAAATTCGAGTCCTCCTCAACAGGACTGTAACGGACATCCATGAAGATCGATGGGAACGGGTCATTGAGAATGAGGGTGAATACCTTAACTAATCAGGAATGATGTACTAAAATTTCATTTGAATCTGTTCACTAATTTTTGAGATATTAAAAAATTAAAAAAACAAGTTTTGATCCGGACAACC
Organism: Archegozetes longisetosus; assembly: GCA_018873245.2. Classification (NCBI taxonomy): domain Eukaryota; kingdom Metazoa; phylum Arthropoda; class Arachnida; order Sarcoptiformes; family Trhypochthoniidae; genus Archegozetes; species Archegozetes longisetosus. Next base: position 1,698,629 of record JAEMBT020000007.1, read on the forward strand.
TAATAGTTACATATTCTGCGAACTGAATGTCTGACATCGAGAAGTTTACTTTTGTCCAAATCTCGGCTTTAACAGAGTTAACACTGGAAGTTTCTTCCATCAGACCATAGATTGTTATTTTATAAAATTCAACCATCTTATAATTAGATATTAACTTTTCGAAGCTTCTAATCAGTCAAAACCTGAGAAAACGTCTCCGGTTACAGGTCAACTACGGAGACTGAAGAAGAGATCTTAAAACAGGAGATATAATACTTGTATATGAATAACGAAAATACACTAGAGATGTGCTTCCAAATTATTTACTAAATTGAATAAATAAAATTAAAAGCCTTAACCTAGCATAAGTCATTAAAAACATCACCAAAATAGATAAAAAAAATTGAGTTTAACTCTAAGCTGTTTTGTAGTTTATATATTGAGCTCTGATTTTGAACTTTAAGCTAAATAATTAATTGCTAACTAATGAAAGAATTTGGGATGAGATAGATAAGAGGAAAATTTATAATGAGTCCAATGTATGAAATGAATAACTTAGAGCGCAACTCTTGGGTTTTTTGTTTTTCATGTCTAGTGCACTTCTGATGTGACTAAATTCAGGCCACATACCACTACGAAGAATGAAGTAAACAAGACTCCAAAACTTAACATGCTTATTATAGATACGTTTGGATCGAATTACAACAAGGAAAATTGATTGGAATGAAGACACTGAAATGAATTCTCTCGAATTCATATATTTAAGAGATACAGAGTAAAAGCGTACAAATAAAAGAAAACCGAGTCTTATCTCATTCTGTCCTGTCGAAACTCTACCCCGTCCCATTCCGTACTGAAGATGCTAACTTTTGTGCCGTCCCGTGGAATGGAGCGGGATGGGACGGTATATCCCATTGAACGTCTCTAATACAGAATATAATCATTTCATTACAATTTCGGTCATTTGAAAATTAGAAAATCGAAGGTCATACTCGGTTCCAAAAAATAAAAAATTCCTTTAAATCAGCTAATAATTAAGTTAATATTCAGTACGATCATTAAGATAGATAATTATTACATATAGAGAAAGTGTTGTAGTATTCAAACGGTTCATCTTCGAATCTTGAATGTCAAAACTTGACTATCAGGCGCTTAAAAAATTAGTAGCGGTACATTAGTACTCGATTGTATTAATTAATAAATGTTCAACGCATGTAATCATTAGTGTTATGTAAGATTACATTTAAGTTGAGAAATATGAACACAAAATACATCATGTAATAAAAATCTTTTCAATCAGATTGGGTAAATCATGCTATCTAACCGGAATACCCTTTTTAGCTTCGGCAGTAATATTGCGCTAAATCGTTCACTGACCAAAATAGAAACTCAGAACATATATATAAGACATCCTAATTTTGTGATTTTGATGGCCATAAACATCCAAAGAGTACGACCAATGCTATTTATGCATTCAAAGATTTCTATAATTTACAAGAGATTACATCTGATAAAGATAAACTTTTAGATAATAAAGATGCTCTAATCATCTTACGCAATATCAGATGTTATCTCATTAAATCATAATTTGTTTGAACTAATATATCATAAAGACATAAAGCCAACAACCGCTATAATCACCAAAATGGCAAATAAAGCTAAATTATGTGATTTCGCATCTAATCTAGGATTCCATTATTTTTCAAGAAATGCTTACCAATTGCTTCTCTGTCTTATTGCTCTCCAGATATGTAGCATAATAATGTGATTGGTTCTGAATCTGATGATATTTGAGCATTACACAATACTACCACTTTTATTTTCACTGTTTGTTATTCGTGGAGGTCAAATGTTGGAATGTCAGAAGAACTTGAGCAAATCGGTGAAAGAATGGGGGGGGAGGGGGAACTAGATGATTTAATTATAATTGATTCAAACATGGTTGGAATATTGAATAAGCGTTTCAATTATGACAAAAACGAAAGATTTAATGCTCTCGATCTATTGGAGCAGTTCAATTCATCAGAAATAAATGACTGATAATGTCTTCATAATAAGCAAAGATTTCATTTTTTTGTACAAATAATTTTATCTTTTATTTTTCTGTTTATAATTTAAATATAAATAGTCTAAAATATTTTACCACCTGTTTATAAATCTTTTTAAATAGCCTACAAGCAGTGCTTATCTGGATTGTAGGTGAGTTTTCAAGTTTTAAGTAATATTAAATATTAGTAACAATCACTCCTTTGTTTTCTACTTAAATTTGAACTATTTTCTGAAATTCCTGTAAATATCGTAAGATACTTAAACTTATATTATTATTTTATTAAAACTTGATGGCTATGGAAACAACACATTTTGAATAATCTAATTGAACTTCTATTGATTAATCTCTGTTGAATATTTCGGTATAGATATATCTCGAATAAATTTACTTAAAGAACCGTACTTTTCTTCAAGAATCAATATTTCGTATATAAGGATTTTCAAATTCAAAGTTCGTTTTTATTCGAACGTTCGAACCCAAACACCGCATCTATTAGTCTTTCCGATCGCTTGCATGTGATTCCAAATACTGCTTATGCAACATTGAAGTCTAATTGACTGTTCCTCTAATGTTTGTCTGGGATCTTCTTCAACAATAGCTTCAGAACATCATTATCCACCACCGATGGTCGATGACCTCTCGACTTGTTATCTAAACTCAGGTCACCGGTGCGAAATCGATTGAACCATTTTTGACAATTGCGGACATCAAGCACTTCACCATATGTGTCATTGATATTTTTTGTCGCAACGGTGGCATTAGATCCACGTTTGAATTCATAGAGCATACAATGACGAATATGAGTGGTATCTGGATGTGCTTCTGCCGTTCTTCAGACACAATAAATGAAATATTTTTTGACTAAAATTTAAAGACTAGAATCAGTTTCACAGAATAGGAATATTTTGATTTTTAAACAATTGTTTAACTCTCCAAAAACAACGTTAAAATTAATGTCTTCAAAATACGAACTTTAAAATTGAAAAGCCTTATACATTTATTCGAATCTAATCGTAAAATAATGGAGAACTCTACCTACAAGAAAACTTTTTTGCATTTTCTCTTTAAAAGCTTTATAATAAAAAATTGACAAATAGTGAACCTCTCACACTTCGACGGATTCTCGATTTACTTAATAGTTAAGTTTCGATAAACCTAATTTTGATATTTGTGAAATTTTATGCTAATCGTCTTAAAATTATTAATTTACTGATTTATTTACAGTAACCGTGAGGTTTTGTTTGAGCGTTAATTATCGCCATTTAACTCAACTAAAGTAAACCTAAGAGCAAAAAAATGGCATTTTATATTTTTATATAACTTTTTTATTCATCGATATATAATAATGATATTTCATATACTAATTATACATTAACTTTAAATAATATATTATAAAAAATTAATAGTTAATTTTTGCGCCATTAAAGGCAATACACATTTCTATTCTCTTTGGCATACTTTTACGAGAGAAGTCAGGAGATCGTGGTATAGTTCAGACCAAACTCTGTTGATTTCTTCCTTCCACATAGAAATATTCTTTTGTTCCAATTTCTCAAGTATGTTTTTCATAATTTCCCATACATTTTATATGGGGTTTAGATCAGGAGAATTAGGTGGCCACTCAAGAACCTCGAGATTCTGGTCTTTGAACCAAATTTTGCATAATCGAGCGGCGGTATGGGCATCAGGATATAATTCGCTCGTTGTTACCAAAAGATTTGAAATTCTACGCAAGTCATTAGTTTTCAATATTCTCGGCCTATCCGAACCAACCTTCCGATCTATACCTAAATTATTAGCAATTTTGCTAATATTTCTGTAAACAGTTCTTAAGGATATCTCTCTCATATTATGAATCTTCTTCGGATATTTAATACCACTTTCATATAAGATTTTGACTTTCAAACGATTATTATATTGCTTAGACATTTTCATTGAAATAATAAGTCTATTAAAATACTTATGATTTATATAAACACGTGTTATGTATATCAAAATAAAATTCCATTATTCATGGCTCAAACTATGCAAGTTTCATTGTATTAGGTTCAATAATAACCAAAATATCGAGAGATGTTCCTTAGAACTAGTTGTGCCATTTTTTTGCTCTTAGGTCCAATATTTAATGCAATAAACAAACATTTTCGTGTTTTAAGAAAAATTTCACGAAATTTATTTGACTTCACTTAATTTGAGGATGATATTTATAGTTGAATCAAGAATTAAAAATCTTGTAAATTTCAGTTACAATAACTAATATTCGAACTAAACATTACAGTTTCTATATTAGTACTAAATCTTAAATTAATGGATTTAAGATCAAAAGCTATTATCGTACAAATTTCCGAATGTGTAATTTGGCTTTTACGAGACTTTACAGTCAAATAAATTAGAAGTAAGCATTGACAATCGTGATGAACTCTTCTCTGATAGTGTTTTCTAGATATAGGAAACTATATAGCAAATCAAAACTCGATATTAATATTGAAAATGAACAGGTTTTATTCTTTTTTGATACTCCGTTCTTAATTTATATTCTAATTGACTTACAAATAAATATCTTATTTAGGCAGAATATCGACAACTCATATTTCAACTACATCTTCTAATTATGATTAATTATTAGAGTGCTGAGTTTTCTCATCGTCAACTAGAGAATCTTAACAATTAATTAATATGATATGTGAATTATATCTAATTTTGATGATTCATTCAATCGATACTTATCTAGTTCTCAAACAGACAATTCAATAATTTTGAGAAGATATGCCGCAATAATGGCAACTATCTATATTAAATTAATAAATTACTACATTCTCAAATGAATTCACTAACCATATCTTACCTCATAAAAGCTGCAATAAGTGATAGTAAACAGCTTCCAGAATGAAAATCCAATTTTTTTCTCGCCAACCTTTTCAATGACGACCATTAACTATTTTCCAAATGAAACAAGTCTAAAAATCTTACTTTTTAAAAGAATAAGCTTAGATAGATTTTACCTTAATTCGTTTCGCAAGCTGTACTCTTCTATTGTTAGTACAAGTGATCGATAGCTTGTTAAGTAAATTATAAGATTTGATCACCTCATGACTAACACTCGATGCTGTTTTCAAGTAAAATGCGATTATAATGAGGGATAGTAAGAAAGCATAAAAGAGGAAAGTTTTTTGAATAATATGCATTTCTTTGAAGATAACTAGGAATAAAACTGTATTCATAAATGTAACAAAGAATATCAGTAATATAAATGAAAATTTAGACCAATATCTCTTATTATAATCGTGAATCTCTGCATGAATAGAAGTTAAAGATTGAATAATATAATCGATATCTCGATTTCCAATATTTCTTCCGATATAATGTTGGATGCTATCATTAATATTACGTATTTTAAGTTTAAGATAAAGGCATATCAGGTAGAAATAAGTCAGATGCCATGAATGTGAACAATAAGTGAAATGAGAACTTATGGCGAATAATAGACTCCAGGGTACTCCAAAAATAATAGACCGTTTCATATCCAATTCCATTGCAATTGGAAGATATGATAGAAAAAATGATACAATCAACACAGCAATTGTGTTAAATTGAGAAATTCTAAAAACGGCTCTCGATTTTTCAACAGTTTTCGAATATCTGATCGATTTGTGAATCCAATAGACTTTGGAGAAATAGATCCTGACATCATGAGAAACGGTCTAAAATAAGTCGGATATATATTCTTATAATACATCCAAAAGTTTAAGATCTGTGGAGTTATAGACAATAAATAATATTGTGTCGCAGCGATGTTTAGATGTAATTTTGAGTTTAAGAAATAAGGATAATCTCCCAAATATACGAATATATTTTCATAGTTCTCTGGTATTAATAAAGCGACAAGACTTCGAGTGAAGTATATGAGATTCACAGATAGGACGAAAACTGGATTATAGAATCTATGTCTTTTTTGTTCTCCAATCGAAAATAGAGATAATCCTCTTCTGTACATATGAGAACCTGCTGATGGAATTGCAATATTTGCTGGTAATCTTGAATATAGATCCATATTATTGGTATTTGATTTCATACTTTAACAATTCCTTATGAATAAAAATTATTTTAACAATGTAAGATATATTTTAATAAAAATTATTAAAATTATTCATACCTCTTACAGATTGCAAGTTATCTAATATTTATAGATGTTTACAAACACATATTTCTTACTTGATATATAGTTTTGAAATGTAAGCTTGAAAACTTAAACTTTCTGACCTTATTGAGTAAAAGTTCATTGATAATGACATTTAGTTAGATCATATAATTTGCATATTATTCTACAAAATCGAATAAATATTCTAATTCGTACATGAATATTTCACATGTTAATAAGGTAACTGTACAAAAGCTACTTTAGATATTAATATTTTAATTTATTTTATGAATAATTCTGTTCGCTAGAAGACTTTCTAGCCATATATCACATATAAGTATATTGGTTTCAGTCATTCGTAGTAGTTATTTGAATACCAAATATCTAATTTCACGTTGAGTCACAATTACTTAAATATTATAATTTTTAAATTTCGGATTAGTTTAAAAGTCTCAAAATCTATTATTTCGATGCCGCTCATCTTTTATGGAATGATTTCGATCTTTTCTCTTGTAGTGAAAAATAAGGAGAATTTACCATATTTATAGAAAGAACCTCAGCTAAGTAAAAGCTGCTGAATTTTAGCTAAAGGGCGAAAATTAAGATTACTTTATTACTAATCACTAATTACTTCATATTAATTGTCATAAGTATCTTATAGTCCATAAAGTCTATAAAATTGCCATTACCATAAATTTTACTTGAAATCAATACTTTTCATATTTTTATGTATAGTTAGTTTTTTGAGTCAGTTAAATCTTAATTTCTATTATTGGCTATTAACAAGGAAAATTTTTTTCATCTTAACTTAAATAATATTCGTATTAATTCTCCTTGAAATCATATTTTAAATAAAAATAATTAAAAAGATCGATATTTCAAATAACTATAAAAGTAAGTTTCAATCAAAGATATGAAACTAACTTGATTTTATTTCACTCTCTCGATTCCGATTGCAGTTTGCATTTTCAGTGAACAAGTATTGAGAAATGCTTCTGCTACTAAAATTAGTTTTGCAAAAGTATAAACTTACTATAAATTTATTGAAGTCCATTAACTTACAAAATTTTTATAAGATTTATGATTTCTCAAAATACGAAATAACGAATAGACTAAATGTTTTTGTAATACTTTATACCACAGCACTCATTTAAAATATATTCAACTTTAAATACTTCGATAGTAATAAAAGTAATCAATAAATCAGTCCAACAAAATAAAATTGAACCCTTATTAGCTACCGCAATGCCTTCATATAGGAGAATGCTTAGGACCTATGATACTCATTCACTGTAGATAGGATTAGACATACATTGAGCTCACTATATTGATGATTCACTACAAAGAGTAATGAAGAACAAAAGCTCACTTGGCTTCAGCTTGGGCATGAGCTTGAGCTTTGTGTTAATATCTCTGAGTTTGAGCTTTAGTAAATTTTTTTTGTTACTTTTGGCTAAAAATCTGAAAATCTTCTTTGAAATAAATTTCAAGATAGTCTAAAATTTAAATTATCAAAAGTTAAGCCCGAAATCTTCTGTTTTATACTCTCCTTTAACCTTTAAAGGTAATAAAATTCCGAGAATGGTTTTTTACTTTAGTTCGTTTTGAATGAAATCATAATCTATAAAGTTCGTTAGTTTGAGCATGAGCTAAGCTTCAGTTAAAGTTTAAATCACGTTCTTCACTAATAAAATGGTCCGCTAAATCTAAGCGTTTCGACCATAAGTCATTAATTTCTGGTCGTTAAAGAAATGTGCCGTGAGTCTTTAAATTACTATTGATATAAATTTACTTTAACTTGCTTGAATTTTATGCGAATTATTTTGTTTTAATTGCGATTCTCATTAATGATAAAAACTTACTCATTAGCATGAATATAATTAAAGTTCTCTAATTTCAAGGGCAAAAAGTTATTGACGATTAAGCTTTGATAGTTATAGTGATCCACTCCTCGAAAAAATCATTCATTTTTATTCTTTTGAAATAATTGCTGTAATATTTATATTCCTTTGAAAAGGAATCAAAATTGAGGGTACGATTAGAAGCAACCATAAGAAGGTGTTAATGAATTTGGTCTAGGGTCATTTGTATTTTCAAAATATTTAAGACAGTCTTTAATGGAGCTATAGGAGAAAATAGCAGAATAAACTTCAACAAATAGTTGCCAATTTGCATATTTTCTCCTTTAAAATACGTGAAAATATAATAAAAAATTCACTGCATTGATTGTTGTGGGATTAATCAAAATAGAATCTTTTGCTGTTTGAAGATATGAAGTAGTTGTGAAACAACTAAGAATCAAACAAATGTAGTTTTAAAAAGTTAAATTTATCAAATGAACTCTTACAAATAGTCGATAAAATTACAAATAGATAAAAAATTGAACTGTTTATAGTAACGATTAAAGTTTGAGTTTATTGTACACTGCAACTAGAAGTAGCAATCTTAAAACTACAATAAATGATTTTTTTGAGATTTTTGACTAAGTTTTGCAAAAATTACATGAAAAATTACTATACTTATTGAATTTTCAATAAAAGTAAACAAAAATCTCCTTAGAAGTAAGTTTTATTTAAAGTATCAGTTGAATTATTAAGGATCCGAAAGAGTATGGTGAGCTTACTTTTATTTACGCCTACATTTCTATAAAATTTGTTGTGCATTCATTACAGGTTTCATTTACTACAAAAAGCCACTCGATGTCATAAATTAAATTAAAATTTAATAATCCTTAAATTCAAGTAGAAGAAAAATATTGCCGATTAAGCCTCAATTTTTATGCTTTATGGAAACTTTAGAAAAACTGGCGATTCTCACTCTATGAGCTCTATTTTAAAAGCTAATAGAAGTTAATAGTTCTCAGAAGCATTGATATCTCCTGCAAGCGGATCATATTCGAAGAAATTAAAGGCAAATTTTCTAGTCTACAACATATATTATATGAGCTTGAGCTCGCGTTAACTCATTGTTTAGAATTTTAGATACAGTTTGAATTTTCTCAATATAAATATTTTTAAGAAGAGTTTGTCAATAAGTTGAGTGTTATATCAGCATTCACTAATTGGTCCAATTTTTTGTATCTTTTTTCTGTTCAAATAATAATTTTTCATTCCATTGATGGTAATTAGTGAAAAATTCAAATAATATACAGTAAATTGAAAATAAATAATTTCGACTACTAGTTAGAAGTTATGTTAAATATGGAAATGAGCGAGATTACATAATTTGCCTAAAGTTAAAAGCGTAACCTTACGGAGAGTATGGCTTTTTATTGACTCTGCTTACAATTTGCATTTGCAGTAATACCTGCGATAATAGTTTATGTAAAATAAAATTTATAAACAAAAAACACTTACTTATTTGATATTAAAACGATGACAATTCTCCTCTTGTATGCATTTAAAACTAAAAGCTACTCTATTTTTAGAAGCTCCGAGGAACTAGTTTAGAAAACTAATAGACAAAAGCAAATTTTTAGAGAATTCCAAATGTTTATTCTCAAGTTTCCATCGCATCAATATTAATTTGAAATATTATAAGTGTTACCTAAATCATGCATTTTATATAAGCTCATACATTTCATTTACAGTCCTTTGAGCTTTATCGTGGTCATTACAATTTGAGTATAAGGCAGAACTTTATCAGAAGCAGAAAGATATTTTCTATCTATATTCAATATTGAAAACTTTCTCTTCTAAGATACGTAATTTCAACAGGCGGTAAGCTTACAGGGCTATGGATAGAAATAATCAAATACTGAATCTTAATTCCAAACAAAAAACATAATTTACCTAAAACTAAGATTTTTTAAGTTGTTATATCGTTAACTAATCTTAAAAATAGTCAATACGTCATAATTGAACGCGATACTAGTCAAAACAAATTTAAAAATTGCTAAATTCATATCTAAACTTTTCTAAATCTTTATCAATGCTATCAATGAAAAAATTAAGAAAAAATATGGCACAGAACTGAAAAAGTTTTTCTAACTCTCTTTTATTCAATATTTTTAATTCTCAAACAAAAACTACAAATGTTTTGCATGTAATGAATACTTATTTATACAATGAATTCGAAGTCTTTACTTATACTTAAAAATAAGTTCAAAATGAAAATTGCATTTCATTTACATAAAAGAAAATTATAATTAATGTGAAAAGTTTTGAAAATTCGATGAAGCAATAGTTTTTTCATACTTATTATTAGCATTTTCTGATAAAGCGATTGAAAGATATTTGAGAGTAAGTCATGAAAAAGTTTTACAACTCTATGGATTTCTACTTAGTTATTAATTATAAAAACAATAGATTAATGTATTCAAGCAGACTTATTGTATGTCATTTGAATGATAAATAACTGAAAACTCGCCACTTTTCTAATAATTAAGTTTTTTCTTCAGAGAGAAAAGTTTTGATTTTAAAATATTTTATATTTGAACCAAAGGTACGGAAATTTTTGGCAGTTTTTAGTCTGAAGTCTCTACTTCCTGTTATTATCTCTATTTTTCAATTGAAATGATCTATCATTACATTTAAACTTAATTTTTAGGTTTTGTTGCGTTGGGTTCAAGTCAAAGAACTTCAAAACAAAAAAAATTAACTTTCAGATAAAAATAGTTTTGATCAAGAACAAAGTTTTCTCGCTTACTATCACTTCTCTCAAAAAAAATTCATCAATTAGAAAATAACTTAAATTTTAGTTTTTGTTAATTGAAAACTAATTTTTTTTCATTCTTTTGGTTCTTATTCTTGAAATATTCTTCTATTTATTCGAAACACAACTATCATTAGACATATCTTCGATGGCTTGAGGTTGTGGTGAATCAGACTTTAATCGCTTTGATATCTCTCTTAGTCTATAATCAATGGCAGAATTCAATTGATCGATGTCTTTCGGTGCACCCTAAATATCAAAAATAATAAAGTAATTAGAAAAGGTAAAGACCAATCCAGTCATAGTCTCATATTTAATCAGATGTCATCAGATTAGAGATATGTTAGGCTTCGATATCAAGTCTCAAAGTTTTATGTCTATTGAGAAAAAGTCAAGTCTTAGCTATTATTAACTCAAATGATTATTACATTAATAGTATAAATTTAAATAAAGGCGAACAAAATTTAAGAAACTGAAAAGTCTTACTTTCAGCATACATTCACTTCAAGTATCTATTAACAAAATAATGTATTTTGAAATCAAGCTTAGAACTGAGTAAACGTTTAATAGAAAATAGGAAGCTCGAATTATATTAACTAAAGATAACTAAAGTTATAGCCAACAATCATAACTATTACTAACCAGACCACTATTAGAAAAATAATCTTTTAGCAAAAATATCTAAAATGAAGACAAATTTAATGAAACCAGTTAAATCTCAACCAATTATAACTTAAGCTAACTATAATTCTGACTGGTAATCAAACCTAATAACAAAATCGATAAATATCTAAAAATCAGTAGTAAAACAAGTCATAATACAGGTTATGGTTAAAAAAATTAGCAAAACTATCGGTAAATTAAACTTGAGATAAATAAACAATGCTGAAATCTTCCAGAAATTAGTCTATACTAGAAAATAAAATTTACTTTAATGAGATAGATGCCGTCGACATTAGTAAATCTCAGACACTGTTCATTAGATAGTTCAAACTTCATTCCGGCCATGATATGAGAGTTTAGTATAACTCGAAGCGCACCAGAAGTTCTCATAACTAGTCATAAGAGAAAAATATTAATTAGCTTTAGATTGTTCTTTTGAAGATCTAATGATTAGTTACCAATTCTAGAGCAAAGTTTATCATCTTTAATGACATCATTTAATCTTAGACTTCCTCTTCCCCTCTCTTTCCAAGAACTAGAATCTGATTCCCAGAGGTAGAGTCGACAGTGCATTGACAGTACGTTCTGCTCATCTGTTTTCGGGATAAACAATAACTTAATACTAGTTATGAGTTATTCAATAGTTATATAGTTAGTTGGCAATTGATTTTATGATTAATTTGTTAGAAAATTTGATTTTTTATGAACTAATGGATAAGAAAAATGGGATAAAAGTTGTTTTGATTGCTTTAAAAACTTTCCTTATCTTTTCTCTGATTTATTTGAAAATTTTGTGGTAAAATACTTTTTAGTTAAAATTAGTCATCAACACATGAAAGATATAAAAAATACTTCTAATTAACAATTACTATTAAAATAAAAACTTATTAAATTTATAGTTAAGAAAAACAAATTTAAATTTAGAATAAACTGATACAAATCTCAACACAACTAAAAATAGTTATCTGAACTCTGAAAAGCCTTAAAACAAAAAGTTCAAACTAAATCTAAACATATTGAAAAGTTTAAAACGCGTAAAAAATTCTATGAAGTAGTTGTCGAGATCGAAAACTTGAACAAAACCTAGAAATATATCAAATAAAAGTCTAAAAATTGTTATTGAACCCAAAATTTGAGGACAAAATAATGAAAAACTAGAAAAACGTATAAGCCACTCAATAAATACCTTCTTCTCCAGTAATGACTTCAAACTTTCTCTTATTTTCGTTCTTTTCAGGACTCTCACTACTAGAAGACGACAAATCTAGTACTCCATCGGAATTAGGCTTGAAATCGTCAGAACTGGTGGTTGGCTTGGACCCTGAACCATCACCATTTGAGTCCAGACCCTTCTTCTCATCGGCTTTAGCCTCTCCATCGGTACTAAACTTTAAAGGTCCATCAATTTTAGGCTTTTATTACTACTATTATTACTATTATTATCACTTTGACTGTTATTATCATTAACTAAATGTCTCTTATTTATGAAGACAGCCCTGTCTTCAAGATTTTCGCCGAACACAAATGTCTGACTATTGCTGTCGTTGTCATCACTGGTCGGGACATCACTAGTGGATGAGACTGGAGGCGCTTCTTCTCCATTGAACGGTGAGGTTGTGTCAGCTCCACATTTGATTATGTCTGACTGTAATAGAGTTGTTGCCGGTCTTGATATGTCTTCTTTTGATAGCGAGACAAATGTGAATACTTTGGAATCTTTTTGAGCGTTTTGAGGATCTATTATAGTGGATAGGATTACACCAAAATTAATTATTGAGTTTTATCAAACTTTTGTTACTTTACTACCAATCAGTTATAGATTGGACGGTAACTTAATAAGTTATCTATTTATGAGTTATTTATTCTTCAATTATCTATTGACCAGTTATAAGTAGTTTTGAGAGAAAATTTTTCCACTTAATATCAGACATAATGAGGTGGACACCTGTTTCTAGAAAAATTTATTAATAAATAACTTTTTTTGGGCACTTTATCTTTTGTTTAGTAAAGAAGAGATCGAACGTAAAGTCTATTTGGCATATATGACAACTTTCTAATGACAATTTCATTTGAAGACATTTATTTTAAAAGCTAGTTATTTCTTATTAAACTATTAATCAGAAAAAATTGCTTCGATGTTGTCGTAAAAGTTCGTTGTGAAACCTTATGAAAATTTTCGTCTCCATATTAAGTGTTTTTGTTTGTATTTATGCTAAACTTGTTTAGAAGTGAGTACAAAAACGATGCTAAGGTTTATTAATACTAAACAAATATATTCAAATTAAAACTGAAGTATGTGAAAAAAATATGAAAAACACTCTCAAACCAATGATAAGATATTTGTTATAAAATGGATTTGTAATTCTAGTATTAAATCCATTGCGCTACCCGCCACTACTATTGAGATGTGTGAAAACAAATTACGAAACATTTCTAATCAAAGGAATGCTTTGATTAAAGTGTTCAAGTGCGAGCTCAGCTTAGCTAATGCACACACACACACAGTTCACAAATCCTTCAGTTCAAAGCCAAACTAAATTAAGTTTTTAATCAAATAAGTTACTCATCTCCAGATAGCATTGGTTGTCATTAAAGTAATCATTGGGTTCAAAATTGCGTAAAACTCAGCCCAAAATTAGTAATTGAGCCGAAAACCAGAAAATTAAACAAAAATTGCTATAAATTTGAAAATAGTCCGGCAACTTGTAAATATGACTTAACTCAAAAACCGAAAACTTATTCGACATTTTTATTCATCAGAGAAATAGAAAATAAGATGAAATAAAGGATTTGTGGGGAACAAAATAAAAGCAAAAATGAAACCAATAAATAGCTAGTATTAAATAACCATTTGAAGCCTCAATTAAAATAAGAAATTAAGCCTAAAATTAAACATGAAAACAGTCTTAGGGAACAACACAAGTAATAAATGAGTAAAAGAATCAAGTAGTAACAGTAATTAAGACAAACAAAGGTAGAAAGAAAAAAATAAATCCAATACCATAATAAGGTAAACAACAGTTAGACTAATTACAAGTCTCAAAAACATAACTAAAAACACAATCAATTACTGATTGAAAATAGCAGTAATTAAGATAAACAAAAAACAAAGTGAAAATTTTGTCTCAAAAACAATTAGTTACCAAAAACATTGGTAAATTAATGAAAATAATAATTAATGAATAAAAACAAGTCATCAGTTAACCAAAAATAAAATCAAAATTGAGATCGAGTTACCACTAAATAAAGCGTAACTAAAATGAATTAAAAAACTAAAACAATTATTACTATTAGTCGATGAATCAGCAACTCTTAAGACCGAAGGCCTCAACACGAGTCGCGACGGCTTATCCGAAGACGACTTATCACTACTTAAGAAACCATCACTTTTACTGATTCCCGAAGAAAAAGAACTGGTTCGTAGTCTTGCTGGTGCTAATATTACGGACGACCTGTCGGTCAGACCGGTGTTTGGGACCGAACTCTGGCCACAGATAGCAGTGACCGAAGTCGAGGAAGTCTTCGAGAAGGGATTTTGTGAAACGGATGTGGTGTTTGTCAGAAAACAAGTCATCGATTGTTGTGTTTGTGGCGAGCGAATCACTGATTCGTGTCTTAAGGACTGATCACTAGTCTTTAAGGAGTCGTCAACTGATGTTTCACTCGATGCCTGATCTGTCGATGATGTTGTTGATGATGGATTCGAGCTCTCAATGTCTAACTGTTGAGACATTTCTTGTATTTATATAACTATTAGTTTTATTTACAGTTTGTTTTCCGCTTAATTATTAAATATTAGTTTATTTTCTTTCCTTTAACTAGATACTAATTAACAGTCAAATCAATCCGAGTTTTCACTAATAGCTGAAAATTTACTCATTGTTGACTAGCCTTACAATCGGAAAAATCCCTCAAATCATTTCCCTATCAAATGGATTGTGGACGTGATGGAAAATTACCAAAAAGTTTTGCTCTCAATAAATATCATTAAAAGAATTTTATTGTTTTTGCTTAAAAGGCTCTGCGAGTAGGTTGTTTTATTCTAAGTTATGTCTTTTTTGCACTTTTCGATGTGTAAAATTATTTTTGGAAAGAACCAGTTTTTTCCAGTTATGTTTCACACGTTAGGATTTTTCTGGAGTTTATTATTGTTTAGTGTTGATATTATATGTGCTTTATAAGAACACCTTAAGTGTCATTTACGTTTCGGTACTTTTATAAAGTAGACTTTGGTAGAAGTCAGATAGGAAAAGCCTAAATGATCATTAGTAGTAAAACTACTTCGTATCTCTTGTTAAGGTTAATCGTACTGTATATCGGAGTTTTGCTACCTTTTGATGTGTGTAGTTAGCTTGAGTGCGTGGAGTTTGAGCAAGTTTTGGTCCAAATGTTAATTTGTATTTAGGCTTGTTTATAATTGCTTTTCATGAGCTGGTCAAGTAAATGGCGGTTAAACACGACCGACTTTTGAAAATGTCAGCCGTTACGACTAGTTGCTACAGTAACCCATTCCAACTCTCTCTATATTGGTTTCCAAATACTGTAAAGTTTCAATTTGAACTATTTTTTAAAATGAAATGCACGCACATGAACAAATGAGATATAATTAGTTGATATTACAATTTAACTCGTGGTTCTAAAGCATTTCGGTATAGATACTATAACTCTGCTATGAATGATCTAGTGTTTAACAAAACATTTTTTGAAATACTGTAACTTTCTATCATTTTTTCAATCAAGCCTGAAGTGTTGCGACACTTTTTGCTCCGATTGAGGATCAGATTAAAATTCTAATTCTAATATAGTCTACTCTTATTGAAGTTTTTCTCGTCTCAATTGTAATTATAGTTGAGTGAAAACTAAAGGCAAATATTGCTCTAACACAATTGATGGAAAAACTATTTTATAGCACTGGATTAGTTTGACTAAAATAAATAAAATCAATACTAAAAATAAAGCCATCACTCGCGAATGAAGCAATTTTACAATTATTAATCTGCACAATAATATAATGTTGATGTTCATTTATTTTACGTTGCGAAAAGCCACAATTTCATTAGAATCTAATACTCTGTATGAGTTACAGGCTGTAACGCAAACTTAAGTTATTTTTGGAATATATATAGGAAAAGAAGCAGAGATTTAGCGCCCAGATGAACTCTCGGTGGTCCGGAGTGCAGGCTTCAAACCTGTAGCCGATTAGCGTCGGAGTGGTTCGATTCCACCTTCTGGGCGTTTTATCACCACAATATTACATTTTTCAGTATTTTGAGCAGACTTGATATGTATTGCTCAAGAATTTTCTCTCAATATTAGACTACTTTATAATCACTCTATAAAGATATAAACTGTAATTATTTTCATTATATCTTTGTGTGCCTGATGTGTTGCAGTGTCTTAATCTCGAACTATGTTATAATTAAAGGATATTTCAGACCTGTTCCAAGATTTTTAAATAGTTCTCTATAGAGACTTGGTCATTAAAGCTTCACATATGGTGACCATTTTAAATAATAACAATGTTTAGCACAAGGGAAATTTTTGTTGAAACTCTAACTTAATATATTTTCTAAAAAATATCGACCTCTTTAAAAGATACAGGTTGAAAACAAGAAAATTTTTAAAAATCTGCTGCACTTGTGCAATTAACAGTTTTTCCTCAAGAATCATCTTGCATCAAAACATTAAAATATTTAAACTCTTTTAATGAATGTCTGTTAAGATTCTCGTTAGAGAATATTCTTTAATGTTCGTTAAATTTATTTGACTTTAAATAATAAAATCTATACTAAACTGAAATCATAATTATTCAACAAAACCATTTTCAGTTAACCAGGCGTATTACAGGGATTTTATGTTAGATCAAGTCTTAATTACAATATTTCACCTGTTACGACCATTAAAAACATTGAAGTGAAACAAATGTGTGTTTAGAACAAGATTTACTATCAGTAAGATTGATTCGAACAAACAATCAAACTAGAGATTCACTGAGATCAGAAATCATATTAATAAATCGCGTATAAGCTAATCTGTTTCATTCAGGCCTAATCATTACCTTTTCCATTGTATTCTATGAACAATGATCGATAAGATTACAAATAAAACTAAAGATACAAAAACAAAGATATTATCTTGAATACTAAATAAAGTCTAGTATTTAATCTATATTATATGTCAAATACAGATTGAGCTAAAAGTATTCAACATCCTAAGCAGAATGAGATTTTTATATATACTTTTCAACTGTTCTTTTATTAGCGAAAACAACTTCATCTCTTCCACAACTACTCGTGCAACCATAAGAAAATAGCTATTTTCAGAATGAATGCATTTGTAAGAGTGGTAGTGAAGAAGACATTAAGAATGCAATCAAGAAAACTAATGATGACATCGAAAAAATGAGAATTTCAGAAATGATTCCAGGGGTAGTGGCTGGAATTAGCATCAAAGGCAAGAATGTTTGGACTGAAGCTTTCGGAGAAACAGATATTGAAAACGGAGTCAAGGCTCATAAGGACTCCGTTTGGCGGATGGGTTCTGTCAGTAAATCATTGACAACAGGATTAATTGGGGAATTGGTTGAAAAGGGACCGATAGATTTAGATAGCTCAATTCATAAATATTTAAATCCTAGTGTGTTTCCAATAAAGCAATGGAGTAATAAGAATGTAACCATAACAGTTAAGCAGGTTATGTCACACACAGCAGGCCTGAGAGTCACTAAAATTCCCGATGATATCGAAAAGATAAGCGATTTTAAGAATTTTACACATACCATAAGTCAATTTAAAGACGATCCCCTACTTTTCAAGCCTGGAACTAATTATAATTACTCAAATTATGGCCTTCAGATCATGGGAGCAATCATTGAATCAGTATTGAATGAAACCTATCAGAGTGCTATAAATAAGATGTTTAAAGAACTTGGGATGACTACAACGTTTGCTGAAAGACATGATATGATTATTCCTCATAGAGCTCGATATTATGTGAAAAATACTTCTTTTTACAATTTTACGAAAGTTGAGCTCATGAACGCTCTTATTATAGATGATTTAGTTTCATTATAAGCTCAATGGCCTTCTGGTGGTATTGTTTCTACTGTTCCAGATTTACTCAAGTTCGGAAATTACATGCTTAAGAGCTACAAAGGTGTTAATGATTCAAAATCAGGTATTTATTGATACAAAACTCTAGAAAAACTTGATAATTTTCACTATTTTAAATAAATCAACTATCAAATCGATTCGGTAAAAGTTATATTAGTTCTTCATTTGAATACTTTTTAAATATAAGTACATCTATGATTAACGGTACGCAAAAGCTGTGATTGAGCTACTGAACTTGAAGCTTACTTGAATTGGAGGCTTGATCTTACGATCTTTTAGCAATAGAGCAAACTTCAAGCTTACTCGTTGGCTGTCTGGCTTAAGATAAAGGTATTAAGAGTCTACGTTCATCATTAGTTATAATGAATAACTGAAAATAGTTAAAACCCAAGATACCTAACATGAAAACCCCTTCCACTGGTATATTCAGTAGTTTCGAAATAGATATCTGTCTCTTTGATTAAATATGAAAGTTATGAAATTATTTTCTCATAAGAGATTTATTATAGAGATTTTAGTCTTAAGTTAATCATTCAAAGTAGAATTAATAGCCTTGTATCAAAATTTTCAATGACACACAGGATATCTCAAGCCGTCGAATGTCAAAGAGTTATGGACACCAACCTCACTGCAAATATATAGAGACTTTCTTAATACCACATATTATGGTTAGTACTATAAGAAAACTAAAATATTTCTCTCATATCTATTAATTACACAGAAGTATTGTTTCTTAAGGTAAAGGTTGGCTTGTGGCTAATCTGACTCGACCGATCGTATGTTCAGGCGGTTGTAAATCACCTCCAATTAAGCAAATAGTTTGGCATGCAGGGGGTATGACAGGACTTACTACTCTTTTGATCATATTTCCAGAACAAGATTATGTAATCGCCGTATTGACTAATTTGGGATATTATCAAAAAGTTCTAGACATGGCCTTTAGGATAGCAACTAATTTTGCTTGAGCTTAATTCAATTGTTTCTTTGAAAAATGAAATCTTATGCTGAATTTTTTTATTCATGAATTTAAGAAAACTAATCTAATTAAATTATCTATTTGAATGTCTGAAAGATTATTTGATATATATTCAATTCTTTTATAAATTACTGAGTTTTGTTTACAAAAATAATACTAACTATAATTTAAAAAAATATTCTGTCATATAAATTTTTAGATTGTTAAGAAACAGATGGAAAGTTTGAAAACTTTTTTCGTGACCTGCACAAAGTAGAATTAAAGTATTGAACTTATTAAACATTTAAGAACTTATTACTCAATCATTGTAGGGGTGCAGTCGGGACAATATCAGAATGCATTTGAACTCTATAGTGAGTTTGATATAGCTTCTGAATTTTCATAAATGTGTTTTGACTTGGATACTTAAGGTAGGATATGTTTTATTCAATTGAAGTCATGCTCTCAAAGAGAGAGAGAGAGAGAGAGAGAGAGAGAGAGAGAGAGAGAGATTGTTACTGATCAATGGAAACTACGATCACTTACTATGAATAAGTTTATTCAGTTTTCATTGATCATATCAGACTAACTATAGAGCTCAGGACGGGCCAAAAATTTTTGCTGATTAGAGCCCACTCAAGTTCCTCGATTGGTTATAAGAGTACAAGAAAAACTGATCCGATCTCATTGTGTTCATTCTAGGATTTATTCGCGGACAGTCAAAAATGAAAGTGGAAAATAAAGTAATCTTTCAGAAATTTTCAAATTCTCGCATAATGCAAATACAGGGACGAGTATTTTGTTTCAAAAATTTACTAGATTCCTGGATCGTCTCGTCCACTTCTGGACGTCTGGTCATTCTGGTAAAATTTCCCTGATTTTTCATGAAATGCTCAAATGAAGATTTTCGTAAAAAATTTCGTAGTCAAATTGTGAACATAGCACGTATTTCAAATACAAATCTGGTTGTCCGGTTTTGTCTTCAAAACGATTTATTAGACGCTTTGCGATTGCCTCATTATTATTAATAACTAGATTTAAAGTAAGAGTGACCATCTTTATTATCAATTTTCTAACAATCCAGTTATTGCACCTAAACTTAAGATACGTTTAGAAAATTAAACTTTAGTTTTAAAAACTGCAACTTAGGAAAAGATTAGAAACTAAAGTAATCCGTTTACATTATGCAATCGGTTTTTAAATTCGTTCAGCAATAGATAATTAAAATCGACAACAGGTTTGAAAAGTTTCGTTTCATTCTCAGATATTACTTTTGAATAAGGATAAATTAATAGTAGGGAATCCAAAAATATTGATTGTAATTAAATTTCTCTTAATGATACAAAATGTTTTGTAGAAATAATTTCTATGAATGAGAATAATATGGAATCTAATTAATAAATTAAGAATGTTAGCCAGTTGTATGCCTAAGGTGAAGAAATGTGTTGTGCTGTGTTGTTCAACTCATCTGCTATGGAAAAATCTGCTTTGATTGATACAACTTAGGTATTAGAGGACAGTTTATTAAAATTATTGAAAGTCTGTTGTATGATAGAGAGCAATTTGTAGCTTATAATAATACTAAGTTTTGTAAATCTATTGTGACTTCTGGTGCGCCAAAGGGAGATATATGTAGTCCACTGTTGTTTAATTTGTATGTGAAAGATATTCCAAATGTTGTAAAATCTTCTAAAGTATATCAGTATGCTGACGCTATAGCTATTTTTAAATTGATTTATAGTGCAAATGATATAAATTTATTGCAGACCAACATAAATCTAATTCATAAGTGGAGTAAAAATAGTTTTAAACTAAATCCTAATAAATCTGTTCATTTGAGATTTACTTTTAAACGACAGCTTGATTTGCTGTCGTATCAAATCGACGGCAATATCATTCCGACTAAGGAAAATCACAAATATTTGGGCATTGTCTTAGACAATAAGTTAAGTTTTAATAGTCATGTCGACTATATTATCGATAATTGTTTAAGAAAGTGGTCTATTTTGAAAAGAATTTGTGAAAATAGAAGTTATAAAGTATTCTTGAGACTTTATGTGTCATATATTTTGCCTCTTATAGATTATTGTAATATATGTTGGATTCATTCAAATAATCAAATTAATAGTATTGCACGAATTCAAAAGCGAATAACGAAGTTTATATGCTGTAAAATGGGTTATTATAATTTAAGTTATAAGGACAGACTCGAACTATTAAATTTAAAACCACTTCAATTAAGAACTGATTTGTGTATTTTAAAATGTTCTTAAAGGCGGGACTATAGAATACCGAACACAATGGGTTCCCGACCTCCCACCCCTATGTGTAATACATCGTTGGATTCAGTTCGTCGAGCCGAACATTTTGATACCACACTTGACCATTTATAGTCAACTCCCGACGGAAGTGACCGACCCTGCCAAGTGATATATCGTTGGACTCAGGACATCGAACTGAGCAATTTGATACCTCACTCGATTAATTATCACAAGTAGTTCTCGAAATATCCAACATTTAGTTTCTTTAACTCCAGTATTTCGGCATACAGTTACCGAAAAGCTAACATCGTCTATAGGTGCTACTCAGACCTATCGGACACAATGGACTCTCGATGGCCTAAGAACGTGAAATTTTAGGTATAATTTCTACTCAATAAATGAAGCATCTCACCAGAGACCCAAGGCTCTAGGACCCTTAGGATCCGACTTCAGCACCTAGGGTACGTGGACCCTAGATACATTGCTGATTCATATTTCATATATAATGTAGGTTTTTGTGTAAGAGTTCTTATTTTTCGAGAAATTGCATCGTAACAAAATTAATTAGCATTTTGTCCAAATTTTGGTTCACAAGAAATTATCAAATATTGACTTTTAATATATGATTCACATTTCAATAAGATAGATATATGTATTGAAACATAAATCACGTACCAGAAAATGTTTTAGAACAATGAATCACTCATTTATACAATACTCTAATTATTGGATCAAGTTTTCATAATAAAATTCAAAGCTAATATTATGGTTATTTCTCAATTATATTAATCAACTATTTTTTCAACTATTTTGCCGAACTATGGTGATTAATAATAATATATTAATATTTTTATTTCCATTACTCAAATAGTGACACTAAGTTATCGAAGATCCTAATGTTTTAATGTTTAGATCCGCGTTTGGATGTGTGAACAAAAACTTATTAGATTTAAATCGTGAAAAATAAATAATGCATCATTTATTAGCTATGAAATTATTAATATGAAATTTTGATGATTTCATTAACAAAAATGATAAAATTTTATTATTTTTCATTCATATTCAGAACGATTTCGATGTATATACTAGAATAACAGTTTGGAGAAATTAAAAAGTAAACTAATAAATTTACGAAACGATAACATATGATATAACTGTAAAACATTATCTCATCAAAAATGTTATAGGCTTTCGTAAATTCATAGCTACATACATACAACTTCAATACGTTTAAGAAAGTTTTACAACTTAACTATTTGAAAATAAATGCTATCAAGTAGAAAATAATAAACTTCCTTGAAATCCAGTCCGAGTGATTCAGATGAGCAATAATTGGACTGTCCGACAGTGACCGTATAATTACCTCGAGTTTGATCGTTTCTATTTATGGCGTCGACAATCGCGAGACTTATATCTCTAAAACACCAATCTCTGATATCTTTCGAATGAGTGTTCGTTTGACAATTTTTGAAGTCCTTTGCAAGGGCTTGTTTCGCAAATGAAATCATCTGGTTAAGAGTATCTGTATTTGAATTACCGATAATATCAGCTGAAGCCAGACGTGCTTTCTCTATAGCAGCATGCTGATTAAACTAAAGATCAAATTGAACAAGATATAAATAGGAAGAGCTTACCTTCTACAAAAACTTAATGCAACACAAGTCTTCAAATTAGCTTCTAAACTTTATATTTACCTGATTTTGATTAGTGATATCCAAGTTTGCCTTAAGTAAAACAACATGTGTCTCTTTGTAAGAGAATAACAGATATGTATTATTTTGTACATCCATTCCTATGACAAGAGTGTGCAAACCAGTGTCCACAAGAGCCATCCATCCTTTGCCGAATCTAGTATTCATTTGGTTGATAACTTCTTTCGCAACAAGTTTAAAATCTGTTTCCATTGATAGAGTAGTTAAGACTTGTCCGATTGCAAATTTCTCCATATTTGATGGCATTTCGGATTTTATAATGTTCACATCTTCGATCTGTGCTTTTATATAAACTAGAGAGCAAATTATAGTAATTAGTTGTATCACTAGGTTCATTATGAGAATACTTTGTAAAAAATTAGAATCTATTCAACCAATTAAGTTGAAATGTACTTTTCATCAATTATAAGTTTTCTTTTTATTTACTTTAAGATTTTGTGAAAATAACGACTCATATGATAGTTTTCTCAACTTATCATATATTCACAAGTACCTTAATTGAAAATTTAATATCGATCCTGATTAGAGAATTGTTTTCATATTGTTTTTAGCTAGAAAAAGATTTCGACATTAAAATGCAAATAGATGCAGTTATCTAAAATTTTATCTATGCAATTGTTCATAGCCTGTTATAAAATTTCTCATGAAACTTGAGACATAAGAGTTGTGAGACAGATCGCGAGAGCAGCTTGTTTATTTGTTTCTCTCAAAGTGAGATTTCTATTGCGCTTAATTTCATACTACAGAAAATTAGCTAGATTGAATAAAACTATTACGTTTCTTGAAAAAATCACATTATTCTAATCTTTTTCGCGAAATCTTTTGCAGAATTCATCAATGAAAGCTTCACATTTTCACAATGTATGCAATTCGAAATTACAAAGTCGGCACTCGAGCTCATATTGATCACTAATGGTAACTATGAATAGAAATTTAAAAATATATATATATATATATATATTAGAAGTAATACTCTTTTAGCTGTCTAATCGACAAAAGTTCGATATTGCAAGTAAAATGAAACTTTTGAACTCTCTTTTCTGTATTTTTTGTGTCTTCAGTTTCAAAGGTATATCAATTAATAATAGCATTGTTTATGTTGAGCTCAGAATCTTTGATCGAATCGAAAATTTATCTAAAGAAATCATTTACAGGATGCTTAGCAATAGAAGACAACGAAACAGCGATAGAACTGCTCGGTCGAAGCTCATGCACACTGCAACACGACCAAAATTCTTGTATAGCTAAGTCAAAGTGTGGTTGGTGTGTAAAAAAGGATTATCAAGAGGAAAATCGTTGCGATACATACCACAGACTCAAGGTAACAGGTTGTGAGAAAGATATACTCGAACCAAAGCATGAAGCAATAATTGAGCCGAATAAGACAGTAAATCCAATCGAAGTGCATATATTGCCTGGTACGACAAAAAACATAACAATCTCTTTCAGTTTGTTGGCACACCCGTTAGATCTCTATTATCTGATGGACTTTTCGGGCTCCATGAGTGGAGATAAAAAGAATTTGGTTACTCTTGCTTCAAAGTTAATAACATCTATAGCAAATATTACAGAAGACTATAGGATAGGCTTAGGATCTTTTGTTGATAAACCTACCCCCGTTTGGAGCCTCCACAGAGTACGAATTTATATTTGAATTCAAACAGATTATAATATCAAATTTTCCTTCAATTTCTGGATAGCTACGTCTTCAAAAACCGTCTACCTTTAACAATAAATCCTTCAAATTTCGCTGATATAGTAAGTAATACTGCTATTTTGAGTGGAGCTGATAGTTATGAAGGAACAGGTAAGTTTGAATTTGTGATTGAAATCACCAAGATAGATCAAAATAATTACTACATTTTTCAACAACGCATAATTAGCTGAAGCTTTGCTTCAAGCAGTTGTTTGCAAGAAAGAGATTGGATGGCGAGAAAATTCTAGAAGAATACTACTTGTTGCTACTGATGATGGGTTTCACGTGGCAGGAGATGGAAAAGTAATTTTCAGATTCAAAAAAGTTTAACATGCAAAATACTGATTTTTAAATTTTCAAATATTTGCATACCTAGAATGCAAAACCTAATCCGATCACAAGACCTAACGATGGACTGTGTTATTTGAATTCAACAGGCGATTATACGGCAGCTCTGGTTCAGGATTATCCCTCTGTAGAGCAGTTGAAGAATGTTATTGAATCTAATTCTATCACAACAATCTTTGCAGTTAGAAATTCTATACTTCCATTCTATCAAAATTTAACTAAAATTATAAAAGCTTCGACTGTTGGAGTACTGGATACTGACTCTTCGAATATTGTAGAATTAATTAATAGGGAATACGATAGCATTCAATCTAGAGTTGAATTACAGAATACAAATCCGACAACTAGTGAACTGAGAGTCAGATATTTTTCCAACTGTCACGGTAAAGAAGAAACAGAAACTCGTTTATGTGATAAACTACCAAAAAATGGCGTTGTTAAGTTTATAGTTAGTATAGATTTGAATAGTTGTCCTAAAGATCCGAAAGATTGGAACCAGAAGATTACTGTTTCACCTATCGGCCTACCGATACATTTAGAAATAGATGCAAATTTAGTTTGTTGATTTTGGTTTGCAAGTCTTCAAATATTTATCTTTCGAAATTGTTCGACGGATATTACCATAAAACCTTGTTTCCAATTTATAAAAATTTATTTACCCAGTATAGATCTTTTCACTAATGTTTTGCTTGCTCAAATTTTAATGCGAAAATGTTTCATAAAATCGAAAATATTTTCATAATAGTTGAAAAGTCTCAAAATAAAGTATTTCGAACCATTATTTATGTTTAATTCAATTCTCTGAGATACCTATCAATTTTGTGTGCTCAATCTGTGAATAGAGTAAGGTTTGAAAGGCGTTTTGCAACTTTTTTGAATATCAACTTTTCAATTCTTGTTATCTTGAAAACGAGATAAACCTAAAACTTTATCTTAAATATTTTCTTAGTTATTTTTGACTAGTTTAGATTCATTTTCCTAGAAATCTAGTTCTTGTTTAATCAATTAGAAAACTACTTCCAAGAATTTTTTTAAGTTACAGAAAACTTATTTAACTAGTTTTAAATTAACTTGCAAATCAGTTCGAAGTGCATTCAGCATACTGGTTGCAAGAGATTAAATTTTAACGGCTTACTTGCAATTATTTTCTCTAATTATGTTGATTAAAACTATCAATCAATGCAAGTTTGAATTTATTTACACTTTCATTTGATGAACAGTACATTAAATACCGATTTTAACTATTCACTTATATAGGCGGGACATCAACCCAGAATCTTGTGTCATCAGTCTTATGTTTAGGATCTTTATTGATCTGGTCTCTAATCCAAAGAACTCCATTCTTGTAATTATTAATATCAGCAGTATTATGATTATTGAGACCAGACTGTCCATTACGGTGTCCGCCAAACCAGGCATCTATCCCATAATGGGCTTGTGCTCTGTGCAAAGTCTCGATATCCAACTTCAAATTTGTATTCAGAGCCTCACCTTTATGAAAGTCTGCTGCTTGCAAATTCTTGAACTCGGGGTCAACTGTTCGAATCATAAGCCAATTCTGTTTGAAAATTCCAAAATTAGCTGCATCACCACTTTTGCCATCCCCATACTTGTAGTTAGCTTCCATATGGTCAGTCTCGAGCATAGCTACAGCCATATCGAGCACGTTCGCACCGTTGGCCGTGAGAGCCTTCTTGCGAGCTCCAAGACCTGGAACTTGGTAGCTACCATTATTGGCTGACTCTACGACTGATCATTTGATATAATGTAGAAATTAGAGAATTATTGAAATTTTTGATATTGAACGTATTTAGCTCACGTTGAGTCGCAGTTAATGCAATAGCAGCTAATATTAACAACTTCATTGTATATACTTCAAGGCTGTGATAATTGAATCCTAATTATTTACCATTATATATTATTTGTAATTCATAAGAACGGTTATGAGAAATTTTGCATCTGATTAACCAGAATTCAAGCTGCATCCTTATCTGTTCATTAAGATTTATTATTTTTATAGATTTTATAATTTCATGAGTTATTTTAGCACGCACTGATGAATAAGCTAACCGGTGGTAACTGGACTATATCTACTTCTATTTTTACATACTGTATTATTTTACTCTAATCTAATTTCGAAGTAATATATAAAATTCTAATTCGAACACATCCGAACAAAATCGACCATCGAAAGATCACAAAATTTCACATAAATAGTAATTTCCGTTATTTCAAGTTAAGATTATTCAGATTTTATTTTGAAAATAAATATTTATTTTTCGTTTAGTGAAAATGGCAAGAATACAACTTCTATAGTATAGATAGTATTGAGATGATCTAGGATTTTCTTTACTGAGAAAACATTTAAAAATTGATAAGGCCTCAATTTCATAATTATTCTTTATTAATCTTTGAACGCATAGAAATTTTGTCTACAAAAACTTAATGCAAGGCTTTTTAGTTACATGTAATCAAGCTTTTATGTTGTTCGCTTTAGATAATAAATAACATCAAACTTATAAGTTTTATCATTCCTTTCTCTGATAAAATACAATTGAACATATCAATATACTTTTGTTTAAACAAATGTCCTCACTCAGAACACTTTCATATTAACAACTTTTAGACTCAACACAAAAATAATCAATTGTACTTTTACCTTGTCAGAAAATTCAAATTATATTTATTTCTGAACTGATTGGATATTTTTTAGCGTTAACTTAATCTTAAAGACCTTGATCTAATACGAATAAAACGATAATGAGTTTTTAACTTGAAAAAACCTATTAACGTATAAGAATTTTTAGATTAAGCTGTAGTTTGTCAAATTGACTATTTTACAATCAGAAAAAACTTGCTGAAATTAATGTAACTGGTTATCCTAACAAATAAACAATATCAAAATATAAGCATTCCGCCAACGAATTAGTAAATCAATTCTTTCTATAATAAAAACAAATTTTAACATCTTTTCGTCAAATGAAAAAATTGCTTCAGTTAAGACTACGGCTATCTCTTATTCATGATTTAGTTATTATTTTGTATTGCAAACAATCCTTTTTTTGTTAATACTGAAGAATCATGCTTTAGCATAAAAACGTAGAAGTAGTATAATTATGCTAGATTTTTCACTTTCTACGCCAACTTTTAGTTTTGAAGTAGGAATTTTACAAATAAACAAAATCTTCAAATTGTATCACACGACTTGACGTCAGCTTGAGAGTTGCAATTTTAACGGTATTTTTCCACTCTTAAAGCACTTGCCTACAAACGATGACGTATGACTAGTTAGTTATCTTACTTTTGGGTAAAACGTTTGAGTTGGCGATTTTTAACTGGTCCTAAGCGCCTGTGTATCGCTGCCATATGGTCAAAGTACTTCGAAAGTAGGAAGTGAGATTTGGGGTTTTATCGTAGACAAAAAACTACTAACTCTTTAAACGTAAGTGTTTACAGTTGCAGCGCGTATTTACATGACAGTAGAAAATGCACATTTATACTTCGATCATATGATCGTCTTGTTTACATGGTATATAAGCTTCAATTAAAGAAGTTTCCGTTCACTTTCAAGTCTACTCAATGAACACTTTTCTGAATATTTGAATAATTTACGCATAAGTAGGACAATGGTTTGCAAAATACTTACATACGAACCGTATTTTAACGATTGTGATCATAAAAGTTCAAAACATAAATCTATGAGAAAAGGATGGATTTTGAATGAGAATCAAATGGATTTTATACGGAATAAGCCATATATGTATAACTGTTATGTTAGCTCTATTATGGAGTTATTATTTTTGCAAAAGTAATGATCAGGTAGTATTTGCTAAGAATGGCCCAATTTAATTATTTTATTTTATTGCGTAAGATTTTGGTACTTCATATCCCGTTATGTGCCTTCAAACATGGCTCCATGTACTCTAACATGTATTGGCCTGGCCATTAATGTCGTCTGTTGTTCAATACTTCTCTTCTATTCTCCAGATGCTAAGCAAACTGTAAGTTATAACTAATATTGTAATCAAATTATTTTGGCTCAAAATACTGCCGCTTTCATTCCTATCTACTAAAGCATATACTTATCTTAGAATAATTGTCACACTTACTATTAAAACTGCCTGTAATACTCCCTCGATAGGAAAAGCAAAAATACAGTTGCAACTTATAGAAATTACAAAAGATTCTAATAGAATATTATTCTAATTATAAAAATTTGTTGATCATTATAGAAATTGTTAATTGTTGAAAAGATTTTCTATGCTATGTAAAAGCTTCAATACAAAATAGTTTGATAACAAATATTCAGATCAATGACCTAAAAGGAATATTTGTATACCGCTAAAAAATTTGTGTTAAAGTTTACAGTATATATCGCTAGACTCCAAACTGGGCTTTTATTGTTTGTGCGGTCGGCTTGTTCCTATACCAAATCTTCGATGCACTCGATGGTAAACAAGCGGTCAAAGTTCAAGATACGCCTATTGAGGAAGTTTATGATCATGGATGTGATGCCGTATCAGCTCTTTTCGTAACACAAACTGTTGCGATAGCGACACGATTAGGTCATTATCCTTCGATGCAATTTATATTCTTTTTAGTGCCATTGATGGCCTTCTATATGACACACTTCTCGTGCCATGTCACACATGTCATGGTTTTTGGCAAGTATGTAATTATTTTAATTTTTTTTATTGAGATTACCTTGCTCAAATTACTCTTCTATATGTGTCTTTTTATTAATGGCCAAATATCAAGCTTTCGTTTTTAAGGTACAGTTGTTCAGATTCTACACTTTTTTGACCAACGAACTTTTGACTCCATTTAAGGTCCAAATAGCTACTATTAGATTTTTTGGCTCTAAACAGAGTCAAAAGAAACATTGCACATTTTTTTTACTTTTGATTGCTTTTTTGGATTTGTCTCAAAAAGTTATTCATTAAATCAAATTTACGACTTAAGTTCAACTTTAAAAGTGAATTCCCTAATCCTCACAAACCCATTATTTTGATATGCATATTATATTTACATTTTAAAAATAAAACTTAAAATTGGTTAATTAAGGGTTAAAGATACATTTAAAATTAGATTAAAAAACTATAAAATCTGGATACACTTATTTTTAAATTATAGTTTTAAAAAGTTGCTCTGAATAAGAGTTCTCAGTTCTGTAAAATATTTAGATTTATAACTATTTTTATGAATCTGATTCCTATCACAACAATGTCATTAATCTCAACAGAATAGATGTCATCGAAGGTCAATGGGCTATGATTTTGGTACTTCTTACGACTGGGTTTTATGGACAAGATATATGGCATCAAGAAATATACAGAAATATAACAATAACACATATTTTATTTATTCTCACAATAATATCACTCATGAGCTCAATAGTGAATAATATGCTACTTGTATTAGGTTCAGATTCACCAATGGATAAGTATATCAGAATTCCACGCAAGACAGATAGAACTAAATGGAATCCAATGATATCACTAATAATTATCATAATTTTAGCTCTCAGTGGATTCTATAGAGAAATATTTGAAAAAAATTCAATGCTATTTATGTTATGCTTTGGTTTAGCTTTCGCTAAATTGTCATTTAAACTACAGGTATCTTGAAGATGCAAACGATTGCAAAAATTTCTCTTCTAATCAAAATATAATATTTATTATAGATGATGAATGTGACATATGGGAATATGCCAAAACTGGATACCAGTATTATTGGTCCTCTTTTACTAACATTAAATTCATTTTATCCCGTATTTGAAGTCAAAACAGCACTCATTATAACATTGTGTTTTAGTTTATTGGATTATTGTTTGTATTTTGTATTATGCAGTTTGGACATGAAAGAAGCACTTGATCTTAATATATTTAGCCTTAAGTATCCTGTAGGACATAAAAATTGTAGAAATAAGAATTATGGTTTTAATGTAAATGGAACTGAGAATGAAAATGCCTTCAAAAATATACAGAAAGCTAAAGGTTCACTTCTCGATATTTATAAAATTTAAATTGAGTTTCCAAAAACGTATCTAATGAAATCCAACTCGTTTCATGTAATACTTCTTAATTTATTTTAATTGAAATAAAAATTATCTCGAATATAAGAATAATTACATGAATCGTTGAGTTTGTGTAAAATACATAAAATTATTATTTCAACGAATGGTTTATCATTTCAATAAATATAATATATTAAATATAAGATTCACAAAATTTGAATGTATAGATTGTGAAGCAAGTAATAAGTGAAGTTGAATTAAAATATCTAAAGTCAAATTGTAAATTTTGATCAGCTTCTTCAGATTCTCTGCTATTGAAGATACTTGATCCATCAGATTGAAACCATAGATTCATTTCATGAGACTCATCGACGCTCTGTGAGAAGTGGTAACCCTAATTGAAAATCAAATACAGAAGTGACTTTTGATATCATGTAAAATAAGTTTCTTTAGTTTCATAGTTTTCATTACTATTAGCTTCAAGAAGTCCAAAACTAATAAACGTTGAACTCTTTTCAATTGATATCTAAAAATTGGTTGAATTTGCAAATTCCCAAATGAAACATGATCTATTTTAACTATTAATTACAGATGTTTTATTAAAAGTAAATACAGTTCTGAATTAGTTGAAATCTAAAATTTTCGGAGTTTTATGAACTGTAGTTTTATTAATTATTCTATTTGTTTAGGAATAATGTTTAAGTTCGGAGTGGGCAAACTTATGGCGTTACTTTTAAATTATTTACTTTATTAGAGAAAATATTTTATTTAAGAAATGGATTTTGGTCGATCATCCAAAATACATGTAAAGTATAAAGCTTATAGTTGTCAGATCCATAACAGCATAATTCTGAAGAAAATTATTAAAGAAACCAAAAGCTGGTATATCCCATTTTAAATTTTTTTGAAAATAAGAGTTTTCAACTTGAAATTGTATAAAGGATTAAACTGTTTAGCATAGTGTAACAATTAAATATACTTTTCAATTTAAAAAGACTGGTGATTCCATACACACAATCAATATAACCAGAGGAGGTTTAAAAGTAAGCACATACATCCTCAGCACCAGTTAAGTAATAGCTGCTTCTCTATCCTGATTTCTGAATCTAATTTAGCTGATTTCTAAATTTTTATTATCATACGAAAGATGACTAGATAGCTATTATTCTATAGATGTTGAGAGTACATGTGCGTGTTTTTACTTTAGACCCTCTTACATCTGATGCATATGTAAAGGAATAGAGTTTAAGATTAGTTTCTTTTTATTAGAAGATAGTTCAATTAACATTTTTTATGTCTATTGCAGTTTGGTCTGGTAATAGGTTTTCACAAGCTTTTGTATTTATCTTATATTTAGAGTAAACATGTGAAAGGATTTCAAGTATTGACTTATTAGAGATTAAAATAGCAAGGGATTAAAACTTTTAAAGTCGCCAGAAGTCTAACTGGTCAATAACCTGTTTTATTGTACTTCTTACTCTTTATATACAAAATTTAATCAAATGTATCTTCAGTTTTTATTCTAGAAAGCAAACAGTAAACTTCAAGTAATGATATACTTTTTAAAGCCAAAACTCAATAACTTTACACATAGTAAATATGAGCGATTTTCGACTTTGGTTTAAGACTTCTTTACTTTAAATCTTATGAAGTTTAAATTTCTTATGAAATTTTTTATATCAGTGCTAAAACTGGAAAAATTTCCAAAGGTACCTCTTTCAGATGTGTGGGAACGACCTTAAATAACTTGTGTTCTGTAAATTTCTGATTAATCACGAAGGTCTGACAACTGTAAGGATATCACATTCCTAAGATAATCGAGAAAGTGAAGATTCTCGATAGCCTTCGTGTCATCATTTATGGGACGAAAGTAGAAATATTTATCATTCTAACGAGGTATAACACTTTTAGATAGTTCGGTATTAGAGCCGTCGATAGCAATGAAAAATTTGAGTTGCAACATAAGAGAAGTGGTAGAGTGGAATAACTTAATTGAAAAAAAATTATTCAGTTATGTTACTACTGAAATAACTCGACACTGTTGGAGTGAATATTCCAGAATCTGATTTGATAGAAAGATGCTTGCTTTTTCTTTACCATTTATAGGTTCTTAATGAACCTTAGAATTCATTGGAAGAATACACTAATAAAATTATGATCTTTTGCAAGCTTTACAAGTTTCTGATTGCAACGTAACTTGAGTTGCTGACAAGACTAGACTAAAATGATTCTCATGGGAAAATATTTTGTATAGCAGATTTAAGCATAGAGTCCATAATGAAATATTGAGTAAAATTTTTCAGTAAAAATGATTTCTATAATTAGTAATCAATAACTTTTCGCTTGAAATATTAATTTGGCCGAAGTTTGTCTGGGGTGGATGAAATGGTGTTACGAATTTTATCTTGTATTTACTGAACTTTACGGGATATATCAAGCCTGACTGAAATTCTAGAGGAAAATTTTGTGTCAGTTCTGTTGCCCTAGAGCTGATCTAACGTGTTTTCCTGCAATATATTCAATTGTATAGGTTATCAACTGATTTTACATTCATATATGTTTCCAATAAGCAAGAACGAATTAACTATTTAAAGCTGTGGTTTTCTTTCATTGAAATTCTGCAAGTGTTGATCAACTCTTTGATGCTTTAAAAAATCCAGTATCGCATTGAATCAAAACCTTCTACTTTATGATTAATAATGCTTTTTAAGCAACAATTTTGAGTTTATTTTGAATCATTTTATTGTTTTAATTTAACAGGATATCGATGATCAAATGGCTATGATTTGGACCCTCTAATAACTTGAATGCTTGTTTGGAACAGGTTTATAGCACAAAAAAATATTTATACAGTATGACTCCGAATATGATAAACCTCAATAACGCAATTTTGATGCATTCATGAGTTGCCATAATCGGAATCAGGGTATGTGCAGTAATATTATGCATATATTGCTTATTTTTATTATGCTAGTATCAATGAAATTTATTGAGAAAAATATGTTACTTATATTGGATTCAAGTACACCAATAGATAGATACATTACAATTCGCGAATGTTTGATTTTATTGATAAGCTAATTTTTGTTTCTAATAAAATCTTTTTAATGGTTCGATTTCAAATTCAACTTATTTAATGTTAAAGTATTTTGATGTAAAATTTTAGGAATAACTGCTATGATGATATTTCTACTATTAACGAATTTGATGATTGTTTCTCTAGAGTTGAAGTTCTGAATTTGATCTATCGTGGAAGTAGATCGTCAAGCGTTGCGAACACATAAGAAGTTGCGGTCCAAACTGCTAAACAAAGATCTAAAGCATGCGGATCTTCAACTGTCATCGTATCACCATTTGAATGGTGATAATAAAAGTATTTATCATTATTATTCTGCAGAGCACTAATGGGAACTCCTTCATTCATAAACAGCTCTACATCAGAGCCATCGATACCAACCAATAGTTGTGTGGCATTGATAGGTTTTAAAAGTTGTAAAACTTCATTGACAATACATTGTGCAGTTGTATTACTACCAGAATAACTCAATCCCGTTGGAGTGAAAGTTCCACCATCTGATTCCATAGCAAGACTCATATATTTCAATTCATTCATATGTTGCTAAAGAATCATAGAATGTATCAATAAAAATCTTCGAATACTGATTCAAATTTTTCAATAAAAATGATTTCCCCAGTAATTAGCATTTTTTTTACTAAAGAAGCTATTGGTCTCAATAATTTAGTAATAAAAATTACTCATCTAGCTGAATATTTACCGACATGCAAAATTTTGAGAATAGTATTGATTAAGGATTTGCTCAACTTTCTGCAAAATTCATGCGACTGAATGAACTGCATAAAATCATTTTGAGTCACTCAAGACAAAACAGTGCAAGATTTAGTTCATTCAGGTATATTTGTTTTCATCAAACTTACATTTAAGTATGCTTGTGCTCCAACATATCCATATTCTTCTGCTGCCCATAAAATAGATCTCAGAGTACGCTTAGGCTTCAATCCTAACTTTTTCAATATAGTCAAAGCTCTCCATGATATGAAGGCTCCTCCGCCGTCATCCATAGCTCCTTGACCGACATCCCATGAATCTAGATGTCCCGAAACTAACACTACCTTCAGGTCGATTGAAACCAGAATGATAATCAGAAGGCAAAATAAATTTCTATACCTGTTCTGGATACTGAGTGCCTCTGATTTCGCTGATTGTATTTCTTGTGATGGTTTGCTCTAGATTTTCCGCCTCCATATATAGCTGAACAGTTACTTTTTCATCTATTCATAAAATTGCAACTTTCAAGAAATTCGCTATTAAACGAACTATTTTTTTCTCACAGTTTCGAATCATGAAAAAACTTGAAAATTGATACCTCTAAATGTCTGTACTACTTGAAAGTTCAAAATATTAAAAGGATTATGGCTTTAACTGAAGAATAACTATTTATCAAAAAACATCTATTAAAAAGATATTAATGTTCAAGTCTAAATTTTTGTCAAATTTCACTTAAATGTTTAAAATACCTCTCTTAGTTAGCCTATCAAACAGCTCTGCATCCTCTACAGTAATGCTAACGGCAGGAATTTGAGTAACATTATCATCATAAGCTTGGAATGAAAAACATAATAGATCAACTAAATTAAGCAATCAAAGTTTGTATTCAATTACTTTGGCCACCAGTATGTGGGGAGTTGATAGACAATGGTGTGACTGATCTTATCTATAAAGATAAGACAAATTTTGATTTGGAAAGTTCACTTTATCAACAAAATTTTATCATCAATTTTTATGATGAAATCTTAAATTCTTAATTACCAGAGCAGCTACTGCTCCATACTTTGCTGCCTCACTCGCACCTTTGCCTCTATATTGAACTTGATCAGGATAGTCGTGATAATCAAAGTTGTAGACAACCATTTTTCCAGCTACTTCTTTGCCTCTCTCCTTCAATTCATCAAATGTCTTAACAACAATTACTTCAGCAGTTAATTCTTGTTTATTAGTTCCTACGGATCCGCCTAAACCAAGGATGGCCATTGGTTTTATGCGTGGAGTTACCATTCTCGCCCATTCTTTACCTCTTTTCTGGAAATTTTAATTCGTGATTTTAAAATTTAAGCCTTTATTTAAAATGTATATATTTTTGAAGTTTAAATTATGTTTCAAAAACAGAATCTTTTGATCAAATAATAATGTACGACTGACACGCTTATTAAAACATGTGTATAATATGTGTAGAACTCCTTTACCGTGCCAACTTCACAGCACAAAAACTACTGCTAGATATCCTATTGAACTTCAAATTAATTCATATTTTTACTTAATATATTATTAATAATTTGGTTTAGTTTAGTTTAAGTTAGGTAAAGTCACGTGGTGACATTCCCGTGCTAAATGTTAGCACTGTAAAATTTCACGATGTAATTTTTCGTGCGGTTAAATTCGCAAGGTAAGGACTGCATTTTAAAGAAAGCACTATTGAAATATACAGCACTTAAAATAACATTGTAAATAATCTCAATAAATATTATTTGAATAAAGTATGACAGTTGTCAAAAGATGATGAAAATAATTGATGTCACTGAGGCCAAAGGCCACAATGTGACATAATTTTGCGTTTGATAGAGCAAACTTCAAATTTATAAGTATAAAATGATTCAATATTTTGTTATTGTAAATCAAATTTTGAAAAATAAGTAATTTTACCCATGGTATTATAGGTGCATCTTCGGTATGTACATTTTCATGACCATCTCTTTTCAAAAGATTCAGCATATAATCAATTGAATCTTCGAAAGTTTTGAATCCAGCTAAACGTGAACCAAACTTATCGACAAAAACTGATAGCTCGTTATAAGTGATTCCTTTATCAGGTCCGTTAACGACGTAATCAATGATTCTTTGAACATCTTTCGAAGTATTTCTTATTTGAGCCCTTATACTATCAGTAAATTGAGGCAAAGAATTACAAACACTCGCATCAAAAGTTATTCTATGATCTCTTTTTATTGGTACGCTTTCAATGTATAATAAAGTTATACTGAAACCAAGTATTGTGACAATATTTCGAAACATTATTGGAGCAATTATAAATTTTAAGAATGAGTATTTTGTATTCGATCTCCTTTTATTCTGACAAGATATCAACCTTTGGTTTTGTTATATTGTGTAACAATTTTTTGATAATAAGGTTAAAAACTCTTATACAATCAAATAGATATTGATTATTGAATGTTACGCAAAGTCTTGTGACCAAACAATGCCTTTAAAATAGATTCACTGATTAGTTATGCTTTTCAATGGCCTGATTTTGGCTAAAAACAATGTCAGATAAAAAGTCTAGATAACATAAATATTTCTAAATTTCCTTCAGTTATTTATGGCGTGCTTTAACACGAAATTCACATACAGTTAAAAGTGTAAGAAATTCTCATAATTTCATTTATTTTAATAGAAACAAAACAATAAAATGAAATAAAATTTCTGAAAGATATATCTTGCAGTTGGAATTTTTAGATATTTTTCTAATATAATTTTCATAAAAGCTTTTTAAAATAGTAAATAAATCGAAATATTCAATTAGAAATAAGATCAAGCCAACAAATACACTTTGAGATTAAGATAAACTTACCTGTAATCTGCAATTAGAGATTGAAAGTTGTTTAAACTTTTAATACTTAATGTAAATGTTAATTTAAGGGAAAGGCGATCGAGAGTTAGGAAAACTATTTTGTTTTAAATATATCTTCACTTTCTGCTCTATAAATAATTAATACCAAATTAAGTTGTATTGATTGTAAAAATATAAATATTCCATCATTGGTACATTTACACCAGTATAGTTGATTTTTCTAACCTATACTCATTGTAACAAAGAAAATGAATACCTAGATGAGAACTATAACGCGGAATTGTTTGCTCATAAGAACTTAGCTTTCTTTCCCTAAAGCTAAGCAGACGAAACATGAAAGTTCTAAATTTCCAACTTTGAAACTGGAAACATATAGTATTTATTGGTAACCGCCTCATACAATCATTACTTGTTGGAGCTTTGCACAAGAACACCGAACATGATAATATGAACCTTAAAAATTTTATTTGAAATTTATTGGGAGAGTTGCATTCGCAATTTAAAAATCATAATTGAACTGTTTGACCATTTATGGATTGCTACAATCTTTAGTGAGTACACATCGACCAGAATTTTCGTCTCTAATGTATGGCTCTCTACAGGTACAACCAGTTTTGCACATTAATACACAAACTTGAGGAGGATTTTGAAAATTCTGGCATGTTATCGGACAGGCAGTCCCACATTCGCTCCACTCTTCATTCTCATCATCGCAAAATTGTCCTGTTGATAAAAAATTAAATAAAACGAAATGCTTCACTCATTCAGTTATAACCTGAAGCAGTTCCAAATACTGCCAGAATAGCTATCAGGATGAAAACTCTCATTGCGGATCTTGGTTTAGGAAAAACTAAATTGAACAGGAAAACAATCAATTTGCATTCAACTTTGAATCATGTCTACTTCGGTTTCAATTTATACCCTTATAAATCTTTGTGACTGAGAAAAAATTTAATTTCGCAGATGTCTTCATGATATAAAAACCTATTTGTTAGTTTATCAAACTGTTTACTATTTACTTATCCCCTATAAAAATAAGGTCTCACATCAACTACTAGTAAGAGGAAAAGAAAAAGATAACTCTTACTATAAGTGTTGAGTACAGAAAGAATTGAATAATTAATAGAGTGGCCATCTCTTGCAAGACTGGAAACTGGACACAATATCTAAGAGAAGAGTACTACATAAACTTTTCAAAGTGAACATTTATTTTTCTACTATTTGTCCATTTGTATAAAAATTGGCTTAATATAAACTTATTTTATACTTTAAGTTCACTGGTTTTAGCAGGTTATTGCTTTTAGTTTTTACTGTTGGAGATACCCTACTAGCTCAGAAAATAGGTATTCTTTTCCAATTTAGAGTTTTTGAAAAAATGGATTTTTAAAATTTTTCACCGAAAGTCCGGTCTGTCCAATCAAAAACTGAATGTATAGTTACTCTAATAATAAGGTACACTTGCTTTACTACAACTTTTAAAACCTAGCCTTCTATCTTGTGAATTTTGATGGTGTCAAATTTTGATTTGACTGGGATAGAAAATTAAAAATTAATGAATTTTAAAAATAAACATAAGATTAAGATCTATATCGGAATATATTAAATAATCTGACAAACAAGGGTTACCAGACAGTATTCAAACGATTTTCTTATAAATAGTATAAACCGAAAGTTCGAATCTTTAGGATATGACAACGGAGAAAATGGAGAATTATTCAAGGCATAGATACAAAGACTATTATGAGAAATAATTAAATTTTTAACTAGAGTAATAAAACAAAAGATGAACTGAATTATTCAATGTGTTTACTTTCTCACATCATTGACCTAGTCAGTGTTCAAACAAACTCATTAAAAAACAAATTATTAATTTGGTAGTGTAAGAAAGGGAAGAGTGAAAAATATTTAATCTATTGACTTCGTTTGAATACTTATTGTCCTAATTATTTGAACGCCGCTAAATCAACTTGTATGTTGTATATTTTAGTCACAAAAATAATTTTTAGATTCAAATAACCAATTTAACAAGATTACACTTAAGATAAGATGATATAGTATATACTAGTGCTCTGCGTGAGTTAAGCTGATTTGAGTGATTTGACAAATCGAGTCAAATTTTCGAGTCCATATCGAGTTCGGGTAGGACTCAAATAGATTTGAAATATTTGAACTTATATTAAGTCGGAGAAATGCTCTGAAACTTTCTAAATCTCTAGAAACTTATGAAAAATTCAAAAAAAAGACCTAGAGAGTTCTAAAAGCCAACGGAGTATTCTAAAATACTTTACAGTCCTATGTAATGTCCTAGAATTTTCCAGAACATTCTATAAACCTGGTTAACGCAAGGTTAACGCTCCCAGCTGAGGTTCCTGCCAAGCCACAGAGGAGTACAGCTACTGACAATCCTTTGGAGAACTTTTGGTTCTTTGGTACCTGAGGTTTTAGGACCAGCAGCATCGTTGGACGATGTCTGCTTGGTCGTGGAAAGCACTGACGCAGATTCAAAGCAGGCTCTAGCTACTATAAAAATCTGAGATGGGTGAAACAAACCACAGTAAAAATGAGTGGAGCACCTCTAACCAATATAAAATCCTGAGGCGGGTGGAATAAACCACACTAAAAAAATGAGTGGGGTACCTATAGCCACTTTAAAAATCTGACATGGGGAACAAGCTCACCTTCACGTGATGTTCCCTGGGTAATGCTAACGAGCTTTTTGAATGTAGTTAATAATTCTTAATATTAAATACATTTAAAAATTCATATCTTCTCTCAGCCTTCATGCTTTTGAAAAATTCTTTTTCCTTTAATTTAAAACCCATATTGGTTTGATGAGCGATTAGGTGGGATGCATGTGTATTTCTGGCTAACTCTTTACTATCTGTGTTTTTATCTTCTAATGTTGATTTGGTCAAAAAACTTTAGCCTTTAATGGAAATCAAATTTTTAAAAAATTCTATCAAAAATTAATTATACAATATTCGCCATTGCCTATGACCCTCTGTATCTGATCTTACCATCTCTTCAAGGTACCCAACCAGTTTTCCGGAAGGTTCATCTTCAAAGGACGACTTGCTGCATATGAAGTCGTTGTACCACTGTTTAATTATGACATATGGAGAAGATTTCCCTAAAACAGTTCTCATCTCTTCAGAATATTGCTCTCTAATTAACCCTCTTATGAATTTGTAATGAGTGATAGCTCTAAATGATTCTCTTTTTAGATCCATAAGTCTTCATTGAAAGAATGAGAATTGATCTTTTAAAAATTTAATTTAAATACTTCTAATCGAACAAAATTTTTCAAATTGCGTATATAAGGTCTTATATAACTGTAGCTCTTTTTACATAAAAGGTTCTATCCAAGCACTACTGGGTAAATTCGCGCTAATGGGTCTAAGGGAGTTCCTGACCCCCTACCTCCAAGTGTGATTCATCATTGGATTCAGTTCGTCGAGCTGAACATTTTGATACCACACTTGACTACTTCCAACCCGAACCTGACCACTTCTGGCCACTGAGACCTAACCCCCTCGAAAATGGGTAAACCTGGTTTGGTTTCGCGTTATTCGATCGCCGCAATTTGATCGCCTTACAGTTTGGTCGTCTTACAACTTGATAGCCCACAATTTGATCGCCAGTAAGAAAAGAAAATTAAAAATAGATGGCGACACTTATGAAAGATACCTATTACAGTTACATGAGTCTGACACGTGTTTTTATATTTGTGTTTTTTATTATAAGTTTATTTTTACGACTTAATTGTGGTTTTATTGTGATCTTACTGTGATTTTATTTAAAAGGTAAGCAATTTATAATAATATTATTATACTACTTATTATATATCTTATAATAATATAATATCCTTATTATAATACTAAATCCAAGAATCACTTATACTGCTCAGGGGCTGAGAAGTGCATAAATCCTGGTGCAAAAAGCCGCATGGAGCCCACGTACTCAATAATAAGGCCATTAATTTGGTCTTTAGAGGAACCCTTATGGGTCTGCAGTTTTTCGATTCTGGATTACCATACTATACTGAACTATTACAGGCTAACCTACATTATACTAGTGTTTGACATGAATTCCTATTCCTGCAGGAACTCCTGTCCTATCCTGTTCCTGGTCAGGAATTTACAGGAATGGGAAAGGCTATCATAACTACAGGACAGGACAGGAATTCCTGTTCGATTCTAAATTCCTGTAAAATTCCTGTAAAATGAAAACTGGACATAAGTTTGACATAAATTCTTCATTACTCGGATATTGGGAACAAAATAGAAGTTGTTATCCCCGACTCTATCGGTTGTTTATTCGTTTGCTGTCTATCCCTGCGACCAACCTTTCAAGCGAAAGGAATTTCAGTGCCGCTGTTCTAATACTCACTGACCATCGTTCAAGACTTAGTTCACAGAACGTAAATGAATTGCTTTTTATTAGATCTAACTCTGATTTGTATTGAATACGCATTCATTGATTGTATTTTCATTTGATTTTTTTGAACAAATAATTTTTCAAACACATTGAATGTCAGGAAAACAGGAAAACCGGACAGGAATGAAAATTTAGGGCTCAGGACAGGACAGGACAGGAATCGGTTTCGAGAATGCAGGACAGGACAGGAATTCCCTTTTAGTACTTTGTCGATCACTACATTATACTGCACTACTATACTATCCTACCCCTATTGTACTACACTATACTATCCTACCCTTACTGTACTACCATACTACCTCAACCTTACTGTGCTACACTAGACCACACTATATCAGTCTTACTCTAATTATTATTCTCTTACTCTTACATAATTATTTAAACACACTTATTTCTTTACAGTTTCAACATGCCACTCGAATTTGTAAAGAGCATTAGAGGCCACGATTTGTTGGTACACAACGGATTTACGTTTGCTTTAGAAAAAACGAAATCTGATAAAAAGATATGGAAGTGCACTGAGTATCAGACTAAAAAGTGCAGCGAGCGATGCCACACAACCAATGGCCAAAAATTAAAAAGCACTAGTCATAGTCACGTGCCGGATTCAGCCAAAATCGAAACTCGTAGAATTGTGGCATCAATGGAAGAGCGAGCAGAAGGAACAATAGAAACTACCCATCAAATTATCGCTTCGTCTACTGTAGGAGTTTTGGTTTCAGTTGCTGGACAATTACCATCAGTTCAGAATATGAAGAGAACAATCCAAAGAGCACGCCAAAGGGAGCAAACTCCATTAGCAAACCCCACCAACTTAAACGACTTGATTTTGCCTCAAGAATATACACAAACATTAGCTGGTGTGCCATTTTTACTACATGACAGTGGCGCTAGAAATAATAGAATTCTTTTATTTTCAACTCAAATAAATCTAGATCTAATGGCTCAGTGCATTCACTAGTTTGCTGACGGAACTTTTAAAATCTCTCCTCCTTTGTTTAGCTAAGTTTATACAATACACGCACTTATATATCACGATATAATTCCTACAATTTTTTCCTGATGCCCAATAGAACAGAATCTATATATAATCGTGTCTTCAATGCTCTCAAATCACTAAAACAGAATCTACAACCTACAACAATAATGATAGATTTTGAGCGATAATCTATGAATGCATTTCACTCAGCATTTCCTAATGCGATACAAAGGGGTTGTTTCTTCTTTCATATTAGCCAATCTATTTGGAGACGTATTCAACAGAAAGAAGGACTAAAGGATAAGTATACTGACGACTCTGACTGCGCTACAAGTACGGCATCTGGCCTCACTTGCTTTTGTTCCTGTTGATGATGTTGTTGGAGCGTTTGAGGAACTTATTGACTCCCCATATTATAGAGAAAATTCTACAGAATTACAGCCAATTGTAGATTATTTCGAATACGCGTGGATCAGAAGACCCCTAAGGCAAAATCATCGCCGTAATCCTTGTTTCGCTCACTCATTGTGGAACTGCTATGATGCAATGAAAGTTGATCTTCCTAAGACAAATAATTCTATTGAAGGCTGTCATCATGGCTTTAATCAGTTGTAAGGTGCACATCACCCCACAATTTGGAAATTATTAAGGGACTTCAAAAGAAGCATGTCTAAATGAACTTAACGTCAAACAATATATAGCTGGTCAAAGACCTCCTGCTGGTAAATGTAAATATCGAGATGCTGCCGAAAATATTAAGGAGATTGTTGAAGATTATGGACGACGCCCATTATTGGATTACTTAAAAGGAATTGCCAAAATTTTTAATTTGCGAATTTAGAAACATGTTTAATTTCATTATCATTCTATTCTATTCATACAATTTAATACACGCAATTTTTTTATTGTGATATTTTTCTATATTTAATATTAAAATTAATTATTTTCACTTGAATTTTGTTTTAAAGCTTCAATTACTAATTATAATCAAACGTTTAGTAAATCATATTTGAAATCAATTTTAGATTCTAAAATAATTTTAATTTACAATTCTCTGTAAATTGCAAAACTTCTTTGGGCC
This sequence comes from Archegozetes longisetosus, assembly GCA_018873245.2. Classification (NCBI taxonomy): domain Eukaryota; kingdom Metazoa; phylum Arthropoda; class Arachnida; order Sarcoptiformes; family Trhypochthoniidae; genus Archegozetes; species Archegozetes longisetosus. Next base: position 1,743,353 of record JAEMBT020000007.1, read on the forward strand.
GATCAAATTGTAGGCGACCAAATGACGCTAAACCACCTGGCTTTACCAAGTTGTAACCCAAGCCAAGCCTGATTTAAACTAAGGTATAATAAGTTAGGTCGCTTCGCGAAAATACGGGTTTATCCATTACGAGGTACTAAACCAAGCAATGATTGATATCTCGAGAACTACTTGATATATTTGATCAAATGAGATATCAAAATGCTCAGTACGATTTTCCAAGTCCAATAATACAGGGTTTAATAAGATCTTTTGCAAGGGGTATAAAGCAAAAACTGCAGAAGCTACAAGTTTAAAGTCAGTTTTATTGAATTTATTATAAAAAATCGAAATAAAAGGTACAAATTTAGTATTCAGTATGACCACCATTTGCGCGACGCACAGCATTAAGTCTTTCTGGATATGATAAGAGCAATGTTCAAATAATTCCGTATCATTTTCAAGTGATTTCAACACTTCGGTTACATGTTTTGTGAGCGTTGACAGTGAAAATTTATTTGTACCGGTTTCCGCAACCATCCGACCCTCGACTTTATCTTTAATGATTGAACTGATATGAAAGAACCTCTTTGCCTCCACCAGGATAATCAACAGAGCAATCGTCTGAAGTTTTTATCCACCATTCACTTACCCAACGAACAGATCGATGAGGTTTACGAGCAATCCATTCTCTATTAATGAAATCTGCTCCAGAATCTTTCTCTTCTTTGAATGCAATGCATTTAATTCGGTCAATTAAACGCGTTTTTTCATTATCATATGTTCCGGCTAGACCTGTACATCGGGCCCAAAACTTCCGGCCCGACCCGACCCGACCTGAAAGTTGAAGAAGATTGATCCGACCCGAACGATAATTAAAATTATTAAAGAGATCAAGTTTAATGAGTTTATTGATTTAGTTAATAGTGGCCTAACAAACTGACGTTACATTGTATTCATAATAAATCAAAGTTAGACCTAATAAATAAAATTCTGTCTACTTTTTCTGGATCTAAACTGGATCTCCTATCAGTCACTGTTAAACCTACATAGTTAAAGTTTCTTTCACTCGACAAATTAATTGCAGGTACTGAATGAATAAATTGAGCCAACTGTGAAAGTCTTGGGAATACATCACCGAATTTAATCCAGAATTTTATTGGGTCTGATTTGAGATCCTCACCATTTAGTGGATAATTATAATACCGTAGAACTTCTTCGATCTCAGTTTCTTCATTTTTATCATCAGCTGTTTCCGCGTAAATGGACACAATATGAGAAATCTTTTGTTTTTTAGTGTAAGATTCTCTACTACTGCTTTCTGTTATTATTTCGAAACGTTTAGCCAATTTAGAGATGATATCGAGATAACCATTAATTTTGCTCTGAGACGAAATCGTCTTCAGTTTTCTATAAACTGGTGTCAAAATATTCGCACAAACATGATAATCAGTCACCACTAAATATTTATCAATGCATTCAATTAGTTTTTCTTTGAGCTTATCAAACTCTTCAAAATTTATATCGAATCTTTGAACATCAAGTTGTAACTTTTCTTTATCTGGTAAAACATGATAAAGTGTCGGTACATTTTCACTGCAAAACTTAGATCGAACGGCCTTCAATGGCGATAAAAATTCAATCAGAGTATTCAATAATTTTTCATCAATGTTTCTAAGAATATCATATAGTTTTTTGTTTTCAAAAGACGAAGACCTCATTTTCTGATAATTAACTTTAACTGAATTCAAGAGATCATATCGTGAATCCCATCTCACTTCTGTCATATTTTTCAGTGTAATATCTAATTGATTTTGAAATTCTGACTGTTTAGCCATTTTCACCAAAACTTTACAGTTTTCGATCAATTCGTTTATTGAATTTATTCCATCGCATTCATCAAAAGCATGTTTTTGGACTAAATTCATATTATGAGGCGAACATCCTATCCATGAAATATCTTTAAATGCAGACTTCATCGCTGAAGTATCATCTGTTACCATATTATAAGATCCGTCGACCAAACTGTATTCAGACAATAACTCATTTACAGAGAATTTGGTAGTAATCGATGTTTTATTTCTAACTTTTTGAGTGCAAATAACTCTAGATTTTACAATAGCATTTTTGATATACTGCAAAGTAACTGTTAAATAGTTTATTTTGTCACATCATGGACCCAGCGATCGCAAATTGAGCCGAAATATTTTAGATTTTTCACTTCTAAAATTACACGGCTTGTAAGAGTTGAATACTTATTGTCCACATGTCTCGAGACAGTCACTCGTGAAGGCAATATTTTATCAATATCCAAGAACTGATTTTGAGGTCCGCCAAATTTGATTAATTCTTTTGTCAACAATTTAAAGCATTTGCCTTTAATGAACGAAAATGGCAACAGATCGATAGCACAACAATTAGCGGCCGCGTCAGCTATTTTGGCTTTTTCATGAGAATAATCTTTGAAAATGTTATTTATTGTTTGACTTTTAGATCTTCTAACCCAAGTTTCTGAATGTCTAATCAATGATGAGTTTCCAGTATAGACATTATATTTGAAAATGTCATCACAGTTAATACATTTGACAAATACCGTATCTTTACCATCGAGCAAAACGCGTTCAAACTTCTTCCAGACATCGCTTTTGCCTCTATTTTGCCCATAACTAATTCGCCTACTTTTAGCTGCTATCAATCTCTTGATGAAATCTCTGTCGTTAATATCATCGTTACTATTGTTTCTTAATATATTAGTTAAATCGACTTGAGAATTAATTGAATCATTACTTGTTTGAGGCATTGTGTTTGTTTACATAAAATAAAAAGGCGTTTATTTTACATATTGTTATAGAAACGCAAAGAAAACGATGCGCTATAATATCTCTCTATCAAACTTCGTACGAAATAAGCGTTTATGATGATGTAATATCGCGAACACATTTTTCTCAAACATAAAATACTTTGAAATAATTTCAGGCCGACTCATCCAACCCGACCCGACATTTTATGACATCTTGTACGACCCGAACGAACCCAAGACTTTTAACTTAAATCCGACCCGAACGAGCCCGACCCGAGCCCGGTGAAGGGTCCAGTTCCGGCCATTACAAATTATATCAATTATAACAAAAACACTTTAAAAGAAACGCCTTTGTTGTGTTTACACTTTATGGTCAGCTGATTTGTTATGTTTATACTCTATGGTCAGATATTGGAAAAACCTGTTTTAAAGCGCAAAATTCAAAATTTTTATTTTGACTGTTCAACTACCCAAATCATTTCCATTTTGATAGTATTTCAAAAATCATTCAATAATATGTTCATATCATTGGTAGTTTTTGCTGTATACCCCTTGCAAAAGATCTTGTTAAACCCTGTATATCATTTGGCGAAGTTAGCCACTCCCGTCCGGAGTTGTCCTGAAGTGGTCAGGTTCGGGCCAGAAGTGATCAAGTGTGGTATAAAAATATTCAGCTTGACAAACTGAATCTAATGATATATCACATTGGGGGTAGGGTCGGGGATCGGGCACCCCTTTAGATCTATTAGTCTGGATTCACACGCACTACTAAATGGTGCCTAGACTAAAAAATTTTTGATCAAATCAATATATAGTGTAAAGTTATAGTTATATACAAAGCTTATGTATATTGATACAACCATTCATCAAAAGTTACACCAAAAAGCTGAGTATTCTGAATTTTTCAATAAAATTTTTAAAGTTGAATAAACAATTTAAATACGATTTAATATTGTTGCTTTATGTAGTGATACTTCAGCTGCATTGATACGATCAAATTTCGCTCTATTATTCAATTTTGGGTAAAACTCTACAATCTCTGCCCTTCAATAAGCTTAAAATGCCGCATACTAATGGTGCACAGTGCAATAAGGTTCTAATTGCAAAAATCAGTTCTGAGTTATTCACGATAGAAACAAAGTAGGGATCAAATGAACAGTGGAATATTCGCATCACACATGTATTGCTTGGTAAAATATTTTAGAAAACTATTCAACTCGTTGTTGGTGTATAACAACATCAAACTTGAAAGTGTATCGTATCAGCGCATAAAATTCAGCGTATTAAGATTCAGCCAACACAATTCAGCGCACAAAAGCTAAGCGCAATAAATATATATTTTGCTTTTTTCAATTATTTTGAAAGCTGTAATGCTTTGAGTTTTGAAAAAGATATGTTTTATATATAAGTTAATTCTCTAACTTTCATCACTCGATGGTGATACCGGAGTAGCTAATCGGTTATTGCTAGAGTGTGGTGATGGTCTTAAGGAAAATCAGAGCCTTCGTCTATTACAAGTTGAACAGTTTCTTTCAGGAGGTGATCCACAAGCGAAAAGGAAGTATCGGGACGCTGCCACCAATTTAAAGAAGATTGTTAAGTTTGGAACAATCCCTATTATAGATTATCTTAGGGCTATTGCCCATAACCTTTCACTTTGATTATTTATAGCATATTTGAATACGAGTTTTAATAATGGTTTTAGAATTTTAATATGCACTAAATTGTAAAAGCGCTTTATTGTCTTTGCGCTGAATTTTTTGCGCTGAATTGCCATGGAACCAAAGTGTATATTCTCGTTAATATACTTTTTGCATTTAGAACCTTATAGTATTAAGGTGATGTTATGTATATTTTTAAACCCATGTTGAATTCTAGATAGACTTTTATTATTCATTAGGACCTTGGGAGTTATTGGCCACGAGAGGCCGTTACGGTGTGCTCCGTTTATTAATTGGTGTCTGGTTGTATTTATTAAAGTCGAAGATTATTTGAAATGGTGTTTCACACGCATTATCCCAACTTCATGAGTTAAATCTTTTAAAGTACGATTGGAAGACTCCGCTAAAAAATTTGATATTAAAGAAAAAGTTGTTTATTAAAGAGGTTTCCGGAGATCCTATGGAGAGTTGGTCCCCTGCCAAATATATCATGTTGTATATTAATCGGAAGCTCTCGTCGAGCTGAGCAAGAGTTTTGCTGGTCAGATTGAAACTGGTCCATAGTTTTAAAAGTAATAGGCAAAAACCCGTTAACATTGCCGTTATGGAGAAGTGTGTTACATCTTTGTAAACCCTTATGAGTCCATATATCAGCTGAAATCATTGCTTTTGATCAGCTAAAATACCATTGCTTATCTACTCATTTAATACAATCATTACTTTTGCATATGAAAAAATTTCTCGCCGATTTCTACCCTTAACATAAAGTGTTCCGACTTGAACTTTTATATTATTATACTAGGTTATGTGCTACTACAAAAGAATCGATTAGCTACTCGGAACAGTATATGTTAAGCGTTGAGTTTAACGATTGAAGATTTTCATACTTCAGAAAACTCACTTGACAATAACAGAACGTGAGTCTCATTGTATCATTGGATACATTTGATTGCTGTGACTCAACATACCAAATCTAATGATTCTCTGTTTAATAGTTTTCGAGTTATAAATTCCCAAAGTTTTAAAGATTTTTGGGTTTTTACACCATCTGCCATGAGATATAAAAAAATTCAGGGGCTATTATACTTCATTGGATCACTTCTATGTATTGGTAAAGTCACTATGTCCGAACTCGACGGATGCCAACACTCAATGGATATCCGGACAAGATCTTTATTTTTATGAAAGCACTTTTAAATTTTTCAATTGTATAAGGTTGGAAAGAAAGTCTTTGCGTGTTTTGACCGTGTTTAATCAACATTATTTTTGTGAAGAATGGTTATGTTTAAAAATCAATTTCAGTTGCATTTCCGTATACGTATTATTTATCTACAATTTGCTTTTGGAATTAATTTTGATATCTATTGATAATCAGTTCTTAAGCCATGTCTTCAGATGAACTCCACATAAGGCATTGCGGGTGAATCTGGGCTAATGCGTCTAAAGGGGCTCCCGACTTCCCCCTCTCAAGTGTGATAGATCATTGGATTCAACTCATCGAGCTGAATATTTTGATACCACACTTGACCACTTCTGGCCAACTAGATCTAACCCGCTAGAAAATGGATAAATCTGAGTAGTGTATATATAGCGAGGCCGGGACAGTACGAGCTCGTACCCTCTCGTAACGTCTAAAAACTCATGAAAAAATTGCAAGTTTTTATCAAATAAAACGAAAAATTCACAAAAATAATCAATAGAAAGCCTAAAATTAATCAAAAAAGCTGGGACAGTACGAATTCGTACTTTGGAAACCCACTAAAAAGTGAACTTTTCATATGGTTTCGTGCACAATTTAACCAAAAAACGTCAGAAAATCACCTAATATTAATCAAAAACCTAGGACACTTCGACTCGTACCCTCTAAAACTCATAAAAGACAGCAGAATTTCTATTAAATAAAATGTAAATGCTTAAAAATAGCCAATAAAAACCTAAAATCAATCAAAAAGCTGTGACAGTCTGACTCGTGCCCTCTCATACCCTCTAAAATTGAACTTTTCATACAGTTTTATGTGCAATTTAAGCTGTCACCTAAAAAACACCATATTTCACTACTTCGGTTCTAAAGCTACGAAAGTACGAGTCTATAAACCCTTATAAATTGGATCAAAGAATCGAATATTGAGTTTTTATAAGGGTTGTAAATATAAGAGAATGTATGTTTTTTGGAAAAAATGACTTGAGTAAGTTTTTCTTCTAAGATTCAGTTGAACATTATGTCGAACTTGAAAGCTTAAGCTTAAGTTTATTTTACAATTTTTTTATTTACAATTCTTTATTTAGTTAAAAATGAACAGTGAAAATGTTTCATACAACAACAATATTTGGTTTGGGTGGATTTTTCATGCCATCACCAATGAAGAAGCTTGAATGTGGTGGTTGGTTGTAGGCAGTGTTTTGCCAAGCGATGGCTACTCGATACATAGAGTCGTGCATGAGTGTGTAAATTCGATGTTTTGTAGGAATGGGTGTGCTATATATTCGAAGATGTTTGTTGTCGGTTGTTGGCCAAATGACCTCCTCTCTCCAGTCACCAAAGAGATCGCCTGACAAAGATGGAGTAGCTTTTGTTCCACTAATAGAGGTAACGCCACTGGCGGATAATAATCTCTTTTCTCCGCTAGTTTCGTACTTATCAATATGCGTTTTGTCGAGCAACTCACGAACAGGGTCGTCGTCCCACCAAACAAGGAAATTCATAGATGACGGCTTACGACCGATGTTACTGCCTTTAGGGTTATGTAAGCCGTCAACAGCAGCCGACCAGGATTCAGCACCAGGACTGCCTGCATAGATATCCGCAGAAACGCCTCTGCCATTATCGCCACTGGGTGAGGTCTTCCAAATGATAGCGCCAGTGTGGGCATCAGCAAACCAGGAGCTAGGCTTGGATCCGTCTTCGTCAACTTTGAACACTTCTAAGCCTGGGCGACTTGGATCAAGGTCACCAACGTGCAAGGCGTCACCATGACCATTATTTGTGTTCCAAAGGGGTTTACCATTGTCGTCGATACACATTGAGCCAAAGATGATTTCGTCTTTGCCATCGTTGTCAACGTCTGCGATTGACATTTGATGGTTTCCTTGTCCTGCATAGGCCTTGCCATCTTTGTCAGAGTCAAAGACCCATCGTTCTTTCAGGGCACCATTGTGGAAGTCCCATGCAACAATCACTGTACGTGTATAATATCCACGTGACATGATAAGGCTAGGATGTGAGCCATCAAGGTATGCTGTTGCGGCCAGGAAACGATCTACTCTGTTGCCATAATCATCTCCCCAATTCTTGACTACTCCTCTTGCTGGCAAATACTCGACTGTGGACAAGGCTGCCCCTGTTTTACCGTCAAACATAGTGAGATGTTCTGGGCCAGTTAGGACATAACCAGAAGGATTTCTATAATCAGCAGACGAACTACCGATAACTTTTCCATGGCCATCGACAGTACCTTCACCAGTTTTCATCGCAACCTCAGCTTTACCGTCACCATCATAGTCGTACACTTGGAATTGCGTATAATGTGCGCCGGCACGAATGTTGTGCCCGAGGTCAATACGCCATAAACGTTTCCCACTTAGTTTGTATGCGTCAACATAAACATTGCCAGTGTAACCAGATTGGGAGTTGTCATGAGCATCTGTAGGATCCCACTTCAAAACTATTTCGTACTCGCCGTCTCCATCCAAGTCACCAACAGAAGCGTCGTTAGCAGTGTAAGTATAACTTTGACCGCTAGGAGTTTTTCCTGCCCCTGGAGGCTCAATAGGAACCTCTAGATAACCATTGGTAAAATGTAATGCTTCTTCTGAAGCCGCATGTTCAGTCCCACCGACAACAGCTTTTACTGTATATTTTGCAGTAGCGGCAGCTCCGTTGTCTAAATAGTTTGTGGAGTCAGTAATGGGTGAGGAGTTAATTTTTATTCCATCGCGATAGACATTGAAACCAGTGTCTGCCGCCTCAGTGCCCAACAATCGCCACGAGACTAAGTTACCACTGCCTGACCGAACGCTGATAAGTCCTCGGTTAAGTTTTTCCATTTGTCTGGCAGCATTTGCTGAGACTATTAATACAGAGAATAATACTAGCAGCTTCATTTTTAATGTTCAATACAAAACACGAAAATAAAATTAAGTTGAGTTTATGCATTCACTCTTTTTAATAAGAAATCTGTTTACAAAATCATAAAAACAGATTAAGATTTTCTCATCCATACAGACCTTCATTGCTTCTTACATACCGGAGCTATATATCCATCCTGGATATACGCACATATTGCCAGGTGATAAACACAGGGATATTTAGCATGTTCGACTATGATCCGGATACAAATATGAAGAGATATGGTAAAGCAATGCCACCAGACTATCCTCTCTCACAGATTCGCTCGAAAAATATCTCAATATTTTATGGTTTCAAATATTTAGTGGCGAATATAACAGACGCATAGATTCTCAATAAATTATTGTATTTAGTTAAATAAACTTAATAGGGGATAGTGCACTTCAGGCCCCGCTTAGAATCGTCGTGAAATTTGGTATCTCTATCTTAAGTAGTTTTCGTATAATCAATAATAACAATGGTCATTTTATATATTTTAACCTTTTCTATATATAAAAACATGAAGTTATTATCAGTAGTTTAAAACTTTTGGAAAGTTAAGTCAAAGATTTATATACCTTCAATTAGACCAGTACATTGGGCCCAAAACTCCTGGCCCGACCCGACCGACATTTTGTGTTCGTTTGTACGACCCGATCCGACCCGAAAGCTGAAGAAGGCTGGCCCGACCCGACCCGAACGAGAATTAAAATTGTTAAAGAGGTAAAGCCTAATCATTTTATTGATTAAGTTAGTTGTGGTCTGCATTACATTCATAACAAATGGAACTACATGAAAATCTTTTGTTTTTTTAGAATATTCAATAATTTTTCATTAATCTTTCTGAGAATATCATATAGTTTGTTGTTTTCAATAGACCAAGACCTCATCTTCTGGTAATTAATTTTAATCGAATTCAGGTGATCATATCATGAATACCGTCTCACTTCTGTCATATTTTTCAATGTAATATCTATTTGATTTTGAAATCCTGACTGTTTAGCAACTTTCTCTAAAGCTTTAAAGTTTTCGATCAATTCATTTATTGAATTTACTCCATTACATTCATCAGTAACATGTTCTTGGACTGAATTCATACTACGAGAGAGACATCCTACCTATAAAATATCTTTAAATGCAAGCTTCATTGCTAAAGGTTTATCTGCTACCATAATAAGATACTATCTCAAACATATTTTTCGGAGCTGTATTCTTCAATATAATACACTTTGAAACAAATTTCGGACCGACTTGTCTAATCCGACCCGATCCGACATTTTATGACACCCTGTACGACCCGAACGAACCCGACCCGAGTCCGATGAACAGGTCTAACTTCAATACCTGGCAAGTAAAATAAGTTAATCTATCAATTATTATTTTTTTAATAATTTCTGCACCATTTTTAACCTTACACTGCATAGTGTAGCAGATCTGCTACACTACGATCTTAGTCCATTATCTTAATATGACAACATTTACTAGAAATAATGCATACCGTAGCCGATGTGCAACAAAGCTTTTGAGATTATATAGTTTCGTTATTTATATAGATATCATGGTTTTCAAGAAAAAAGACATTCATCATTTCTTATTATGTAAATCAACAAGGTACTATATATCAAAAATTAAAAAATTTTCTAGATTAGGCATATTTTTCATATTTCTTCCAAAAGTTAATAATTTTTGAGTTAAAGGCATGTAGAACAATCAATAATATCATAGAAAAGCCCCTTTCCTCAAAATGTTGGTAAATTACGAGAACTTATAAGTTACAGATCAGCCACATTTCAAACAAGTTTTTTCACATAATCCTATCACTATAGCTTTTTCAATGATTTTTCCAAAATATATGCAACCGAAAGTGTCTGATGCTGAATTTTCGTTGAAAAATAAAAAATCATGCAGTGTAGGGTTAAGATATGGAACATTAATTGTCGTTATTTTTTTCTATATTTGTAAAAGTTGGACCTTTTATACCAGATTTTAAATTTTTTAATTCTTCATCACTATATGTTTGTATACCTTCATTATCAAAAATAGGTTTAAAATAATCGTGAAATTTAATATTTTAAAATGTATTTGACATATTTTCATAATGGTTTATTATTTTTTGCCTAGTTAATGTTGAAAACATTATTTAATTCATCTAAACCTGAACTATATTTGTTTTTCTGCTTGTTTCTTAATAATTTTCTTATATTCTTCTCTTTTTAATAATTTCTCAATAATCTCTTGATTTCTGAAATTCGAATATTTATATATTTTATTAGCCATATTTGTTTTATATAATACAATAAAAAATTGGTTAATTGTAGTTTTCATATTTTCATTTAAAGATTTTGTATCATCTATTGTATTTATGATTGTTTCTAGATTAGAATCATCATTCTCTACCACTTCATTCAATTCTGGAACATTTGATATAATATTATCCTTAGATGGTATAAATCTTTTTATCTGATTATTCATTTATAATATCAAAAATAATTTAGTAATTTAGGAATTTAGGAATTCAGTTATTTAATAAAATTATTAATATATATAAAAATTATATTTATTTTATTAAATTACTAAATGACTAAAATACTGAATAATTAAATTACTAAAATACTATATTACTAAGTTATTAAATTACTATATTACTAAAATATTAAATTACTGAGTTACTAAATTACTAAATTATAAGAATATATATATGCAAAGAAATCATATAAATTGTTTTATATTAAAAGATAAAGAAAATAAATATTTTATTTCTCCTACAAAAAAGATTCCTAATACAACATTCGAATATGTTTGTCAAAAATGGTTTAATCTTTAAAGGTAATGAATATATCAAGTTTTTTAATATAAAATGAAGAAAATACTTACAGATGGATTTATAAATTTATATCTTCCTAAAAACGATTATTTATGTATTATTTTTATTATAATATATTAAAAACAAAAGATACAATGATGAAATCATCGAGCGCAAGCGATATGAATATAAATAGTATTTTAACTTCTGAAAAAAATAAAGAATCGAAAATTCTTCGTGACTCTGTTAATGAAAATAAAAAATAACTAATATGAAAGATTTTAATAAAAAAAAAGAAAATTATTTTAGAAGTTAATTATATTCATCTTCAAAATATTTAGTTTAACCGTTAACTAACAAAATTAAGTTTAGACTATTTTAATGGTTAAATTTTTATTTTGAAAGTATTCATTTAATACTTTTAAACTTTTGTAAAGTTGTAATATTTTTAATTATTTTAATTATATAGATTTAAAAGTTTCATTAACAGTCTTTGATTCTTTTTTTTTTAATTTTTTAAAAATTATGATGTCAATCTAATAGTATTCTCATATAAACCTCTTTAAAAGATTACTAATAATTGTATTAATTGAAACAAACATCATAGTTTAAAAGTATCTTCAAGATAGTTAAATATTTTTTAACTATGAAAGAGTCATTAAAAGTCCTAAAGATTCTTTAAGAATTCTTTAGACTTTTGAAACTGTTTAATTTTCACTTTATTTTTATATAATTACAGAATAACATGTTAAATACTTTTTATGGATATTGGATTTTATATGTATTTTTAGATATTTTTTACTTATAAGTCTTCCACAATCACATTTTATAGGTTTGGTATTATTCAAATAATATTCTTTTAAACAATAATTACATAACCAAAATAATCCATCTTTTTCACATTTATTTTTAGAATTCTCAGTAAATAATCTATATTCTTTACATTTAATACACATTTTAGTTGGTGTCTCCATAATTTAATATAGTTAATTTAGGTTAAGGGGGAGTAAAGGGGCGCGACCCCATAAAAATCAAGAGTGGTGTTAAGTCGATAGTGCTCGTCGAGAAAAATCGAAATATGAAAGAATTTTTAAGCCACGCCCACCCGTTTAATAGATACGCCCACATTTCCATAATTGAGGTTTATTTGAATTCTGAGTGGGCGGAGCATCGTAAAAATCATGTGATGAGTCTAATTTATAGTACTCAACGAGATGAATCGAAATATATAAATATATATTAGCCATGCCCACCCCTTCAATAGATACGCTCACTTTTGTATGTTTGACATTTAATTGAATTCTGAGTAGGCGGACCGTCGTAAAAATTTTGTGATGGAGCCATTTTATATGAAAGCCATGTCCACGTTGTTCATACGAACAGAATTGAGAGGTTGTGGAGACACATCAAATCATTTATCAAGTCTCCGCAATCCCCCAAATATTTGAATGAACAAGTAGACTGGGCTATCTATTCCAGGATCTTCTTGAAAGACAAAAAACAGTTTGGCTTTCAAGAATTTCTTGGAGGATACCACTCTATTTTTGAATGGTACATCACAAGCTGCTTCCGATGATGAATCACTATCTGAATCTCACGAGTTCTCAGAGTCAGATAATACACCGACTGACCTTGAGAACTTGTCAGATTCAGAAATTGATTCAGAAGAATATTAAATAGATATAATCATATTTTAATTTAATTAATAGTTTAAAAAGTTTATCCTTAATTTAAAATTAATTTTTAAAGAGTTTATTAAAGCTGGCTATGATTTTTTTCAGACTTCATTACGATTTTTAACAATTATATTACTAACATAGTTCTTTATAATAATTTACCCACCCAGCCTAGGCTCAAACATTAATTGATATTCAAACGGACGTATTTCATGAACGGGCAGATGTGGCTAGCATAAGTTTATATATTTCGATTCGTCTCATGGAGCGCTATCAAATGGGCCCATCACAAAATTTTTACGATGGTCCGCCTACTCAGAATTCAATTAAATGTCAAACATACAAAAATGAGCGTATCTATTGAAGGGGCGGGCGTGGCTCATATATATTTATATATTTCGATTCCTCTTGTTGAGTACTATAAATTAGACTCATCACATGATTTTTAAGATGCTCCACCCACTCAGAATTCAAATAAACCTCAATTATGGAAATGTGGGCGTATCTATTAAACGGATGGGCGTGGCTTAAAAATTCTTTCATATTTCGATTTGTCTCGACGAGCACTATCGACTTAACACCACTCTTGATTTTTATGGGGTCGCGCCCCTTTACTCCCCCTTAACCTTAATTTATTAGGAAATTAATTTATCAATAATTGAAAAAATAATTTTAACTAAATATATAGATAATAAAAAAATGAATCAAATGAATTTGAATAAACATGATATTTGTAATGTTGAGATATCTAAAACAAACTGGAGTAAGCACATAAAAACTAAAAAACACTTAGAAAGAATCAGAGAAAGAGAAGTGAATGAGCGAAGCGTATTTGAACGAAGTGAGAATGAGAGTTCTACCAATGAAGAAGTACAGATGGAGCATTGTGGAATCTGTAATGTTGATATTCTAGAGAATGAGTGGATTAATCATCTTAAATCATCTTCTTACCCAAACAATACAAAGTTAATTAAAGATAAGAAAACAAAATGTTAGATCATTGAATATTAGAATACAAAGAAAAAGACATTTTACTGATATTGATTTTCAAACAGATGATTATATTGTGAAAAAGTCAGAAGATGCGTTAGAGATGTTTCTTAACATTAAGAACAACTCCAAAGAATGATATTAATTCAGTTAATGTTCTGATGGAAGAATTACCAGAATTAATGTTTGAGTAAAATATATTTTAGAGGAAAAAACATATAAGTTACAGATAGTATTAGAAGGTAATTTTAGAAAATTTTATCCAGCGACTGGAGAAGAGTTTAAAGAAAACCGGTACCTTCCAAAGATCAAATAATATTGAATGAATTTGAGATAGAAGAAACAACTCATGCTTTACTCCTTGAAATTCATGAAGAGATAAAATCATGGAATAACAATGAAGCTTATTGGCACTTGGATAATGTTATCAATATTGACTTCAAACTAAGAGAATATAAACCATTATCAGGTTCTTATATCGAACTACCAAAATGGATTTACAATAAAAAAGCTACAATTAAAATTAAGAATGATGATCAGAAATGTTTTAAATATTGTTTACAGTATTGTAAACATAAGAATGAAATTAATCACCCAGAAAGATTTTCATGGTATAGTGAATGGGATAATGACTACGACTTTACTAACATCAAATTTCCAGTTGAAATGGGTGATATTAAAAAGTTTTGTAAACAAAATAATATATAAATAAACTTGTATCTAGTTAATGGAGAGAGTATACAACCTTATTTAACTTGTTCTCAAGATGAAAAATCAGATCATGTAAATTCACTTTTAATAGAAGACAACGATAGACCTCATTATGTTTACATAAAAAACTTACCAAAATTAGTTAGAGATCAAGTAACTAAACATTAACATCATCATTTTATGTGAAAGATGTTTCTATCATACAGAAAATATAGAAAGATTCAGAAGACATCAAACCTTATGTGATAATTACTTCGACAACGAGAAAGCTATTCCTATTCTTCCTGAAGCAGAAGATAACATTTTAAATTTTAAGAATTTTTATAAAACTATTAGAGTTCCTCTGGTGTATTACGCTGATTTAGAAGCTATTTAAAAAAATTAAATCATAAGAGATTAAAAGCTCGTCATGAGGCTTGTGCTTATAGTTTCTTAGGGATAAGTACTTTCTACAAAAACTTTTAAAATATACAGGTACTTCAGCTAAGGATACTATGAGTAACTTTGTACAAACACTTATAGAGGAGGGGAAAAAGTCGAATGAGTTACTACTTAAACGATTAGAAGAATCTAAGAAACCACAACTTAATAATGATGACATTAAAGTTTGAAAAGGCAGAAAAATGTCTCTTCTGTAATAAAGAGTTTAGTGAAGTTGATATAAAGGTTAGAGATCATTGTCATGTAGCTAGAAAATTTAGAGGAGCAGCTCATCAATCATGTAATTTGAATGTTAGAACCTCATTAAAGATACCAGTCTTTTTCCACAACGGGAGTGGATATGACTCTAAGCACTTTGTTAGGAAGCTTCACAAGACTGATAGAAACATTAAGATTATATCTCAAACTGAAGAGAAATACTTTTCTATTACTGTTAATGTTGAAGAAACTAACATCCAAATTGAATTCAAAGACTCACTCAAATTGCTATTGAAATCAATTGAAAAGTCTGCCAAGGTGCTATTTGATAAAGATAATGATGGAATTGAAAATTTTAAGAATTTATCTTCTCATTTTAAAGACTTACCTATTGAGATCCTAGAATTACTAGTACAAAAAGGTGTATTTCCTTATTCATATCTTGATAGTTTTCCCAAGTTGGAATCTAGAAAATACCCCAACTATGAATCTTTCTATGATAACCTTAAAAACACAAACATTGAGATAAAAGAATATGAAAGAGGAAAGAAACTATGGAGTTATTTTAAGTGTAAGAGTTTTAGAGAATATATGGAATTATATCTAACTTGTGATGTTTTGATACTAGCTGATTATTTTGAATCATTTAGAGATTTATCATTAAAACACTATGGTTTAGATCCCACTCATTTTATCTCAAGTTCTGGACTATCTTGGGATGCAATGTTAAAATACACAGGACTTGAATTAGAATTATTAACAGATCAAGATATGTTATTAATGATAATGGAAGGTATAAGAGGTGGATTGTCTTGCATTATGAAACGATATGTTGAAGAAAATAATGAGTATATGATTAATTATGATTCTAGTAAAGAGTCATCATTTCTTGTTTCTGTTGATGCTAACAATTTTTATATGCTGATGCTATGTCTTTTAAATTACATTGTAAAAACTTTAAATGGTGTGATGAAAAAGATCTTAAATATTTAGAAGAAAATATACTTGAAATTCCTGATGATAGTGATATTGGATATATAATAAAAGTTGAAGAATTAATATATCCAAAAGAATTACATGATAAACATAATGACTATACATTTTTCCCTACTCATAAAAATATAACTCAGAATGATCTATCTCCTTATCAAAATAAATTAAGAAAAAATAACAAAATCAAGGAAATTAATCACAAGTTTAGAGAATAAAAAATGATTAATATCTGATTATAGAACACTAAAACAAGCTATACAACATGGACTTACACTTAATAGAATAGAGTGTGCAATAAAATATGAACAAAATGATTGGTTAAAATCTTATATAGATCTAAATACAAAACTAAGACAAGAAGGTACTTCTGAGTTTGAGAAAGACTTCTTTAAACTAATGAATAATTCAGTTTATGAAAAACGATAGAGAATGTACTGGAAGAGACAAAATATAAAGTTCTGCTGCGAGAGAAAGAAAGCATTAAGATATGTGAAAAAGATCAATTTCAAACGTGAAACAATATTTACTAAGAGCCTGGTAGCTCTCCATATGAATCGATTACAAGTCAAGTATAATAAACCTATTTATCCAGGCTTTTGTGTACTTGAGATTTCTAATGGAGAATGTTTAAGTTTTTATATGAGTATTTGAAACCAAAATGGGGTGATAAAGTTGAAATTGTACAAACAGATACTGATGGCTTAATGCTTCATATCGAAACAGAAGACTTCTATGAGGATATAAAGAATGATATTAACAAATGGTTTGATACTTTCAGCATTTCTGAAGATAGCAGATTTGGTATTACGCTTAAAAATAAGATGAAATTGGGTTGCTTTAAGATAGAAACAGGTGAGAATATAGTTACAATATTCATAGGATTAAGAGCAAAAATTTACTGTTATATGATTGAACATCAAGATAGAACAGAGCTGAAGAAAAGAGATAAAGAAGTACCAGGACATATAGCAAATAGTCATCAATTGCTAATATGGAAAAAGTTTTGGATAATGAGACTCAAACATATGCTACTTATAATATGATTAAATCAGAAAAACTTATTGTTTATACCATAGAACAAACAAAAGTGGCTTTATATAATTTTGATGATAAGAGGTATATATTGGACGTTGGATATACAAGTTTAACTCATGGGAATTATAGGATTATTTAAGTTTAACATGTCCTACTTTAGCTAGTTTTAGTATCATTGCTCCATGTTTTCTAAAATTTTCACTCATCATTTTAAATATCAATTTATCAAATTCATTAGTTGTTTGTTCAAGTTTATAAAGATTTTTCATCTTTTCTTTGAATTGAATCAAAGCGTTTACGGAATCCAATGTATTTATTATTTCTGTATTTTATTTTTATTTTATAAAAGATAAACTATTAAAAACTGAGAGAAATCTTTTTATATATTCACAAAGGAAAATTAAGTATTGAATAAGAAATTCTCAAGGACATTGTCTCACGGCGTGAGACTTTAACCTTGACGTTTATTATAATAGCAAAGTTATAAATTTTCCCAATATTCTCGTTCTACATTAGAGGACCAAATCGCTATTTTAATCTTTTTAAAATTATTCTTAACAAAATGAGTAGAAAAAGAAATACAGTCTGATCCAGCTATTGGCAACTCGGTTATAGGCAAACCCGGTTGTTAGCAAATGATTTATTCGGTACCAACTAATCCAATCATATGTTAAAGAGTTGAGATATAGGCAAACCCAGTTATTGGCAACTTATGTTCTACGCACCGACCAGTTGTCTATAACCGGATCAGACTGTATTACATATTTTAGGGTAATCTTTACTAAAGTTATAAAATGAAATTAGAAAGTGAACATAGGATTTATTCCATTTTATTCCACACTCTTTTAAAAAATAAAAGAATTTTTTCTTTTCCATCTGACATAACTCTTGAATCCTTTTGAGACATTGACCAGCTTGAAGTGCATATTTGAGAGTTTGTCTTTGGTGAAAATCTAATTCGTTACTGATTAAAGTAATCACTCCTTTTGCTTGTTCGAGATTTTCAAAATTTGTTTCAATTGATCCAATACTATTATTTCCAACACTAAGACTATTTTTCATATCTTCAATTAATTGATTATAATTTTTATCACCTTTTTTCTTCTTTTGTCTATTTGATGGTTTTTGTTTTTGATCATAGGTAACTTCATCGTCATTTTCATTTATTTCATCAATTATTTCATTAACAGTTATAGTTAGTTCATCGTCTGGAGGCTTAAAGTTTCTCAAGTTATTTCTATAAAATTCGTCGATCTTTTTATTCCATAATTCTCTTCTTATGTTAGGAAGTGCAGTTATAAGTCTCCTATGTAGATCTATCACGACCTGCCATATATTATTAGGTAATTCAATAGTTGGATCTGATAAATCGAATTCATCTAAAAAGACTTAAATTTAGATAGTGGAATAAGAAAAAATACTACACCCTCATAATCCATATTAGATTCATAATCCATAGGAGATGATTGAGAAGCCATTTTAACAATCTTAATTTTTTGTTTATATTTTTCAAGGTTTAAGGAAGTAAAATGTCATAAAGTTTGTTCAGGATACATTTTAAAAATCGTGAATAAAAATGTTGTCATAACAGTATGAATTTTATACAGTTCAATTCAATTGGTTAAATCCACCCTAATTTTTTAATAAAACCGGAACGGCTCAAGTTATGAACTTGAAATTTGATGTACTTATTAAACAGATATAAAGAAACTTTTGGGTAAGTTTTGTATCAGATCCGTGGCATTGTTTGTTAAGCGTGTGCGAATTAGTAAAAAACATCGTTTCATTTGGTTAAAGCCACTATAATTATGACAGTCTAGTACAGCGCGTGCATATCTTAATTCAATCGGAATGTTATTTAACGATACATATGGGCTCGCGCTTTGCTCACAATCTGCGTTCGATTTTATTCGTGTTCTAAAAAATATGGGTAAAGGAAAAGTCTTAAATGATTATGAAAAAGGCCAAATCGATGCCTTTCATAAAAGTGGTCACTCAAATAGAGAGATAGCTAAACTGATTCATCGTTCGAAAACTGTAGTTGATATAATTCATTTTGATTTTTTGTTATTTGTGATTTACTCTATCTATTATCAAAGTGGCTTTAACCAAATTAAACGGTGTTTTTTACTAATTCGCACACGCTTAACGAACAATGCCACGGATCTGATACAAAACTTACCCAAAAGTTTCTTTATATCTGTTTAATAAATATATAAAATTTCAAGTTTATTACTTGAGCCGTTCAGGTTTTATTGAACAAAATTAGGGTGGCTTTAACCAATTGAACTGGACTGTATCATTCGTTAGATCTTATTTTACACTATATAATACCAAAATTTCAATCAAATCATATAATCGGTTTAATTGTTAATAATTTATAATAATATTAATAATATTTAATTTTAAGCCTTAAAATAGTTGTTAAACAGCTATTAAAATGTTAGAATATGCTTTACATTGCTTTCTATGGGATAATGAGAAGAAAGCATTAGTTATTTTTTCCTATAGAAGGCTTTAATATGTGTGCGTGACTTGAATGTGTAATGATTTTTATCCAAAAAGAACCATCAAATTTAAGCGAAGTATAACAATATGTATACCATTGGAAAGCATTTTTCATACTGATTTCAACAAAACTTGAGTGAAAGTTCTATGATGACCGGTTCAAAAGTTAGGCTGACCATTGATCACTCATTTATACTAACCACTGACCACTATGATATGGCTATCAAAATGAAGGATATTCAAAGACAAGTTATACTAAAAAGAAATCAACTCTCAATCAGTTACCGTTTCCGAAATATGAGCTTTCAAAAGTGCGAATTTTTACCATTATAAGTATAGAAGTTTAGGTTTTGTGAATTTTTTAAACACACTTCTGGTCATTTGATTTTCTTGAATCTCGGCTACAGTGAGAGTCACACTTTTTAGTATATTTTAGAGAGTAGAACTCGTAGTGTCCCAGAACCTCGATAGTGAAATATGGTGATTTTAGGTGATATTCTACAGTATTTTAGCTTAAACTGCACACCAAACGATACGAAAAGTTCAACTTTAAAGGCTTCATTGAGATACGAGTCATACTGTCTCAGTATTTCCCATTGGTTTTTGTGTTTATATTGGCTATTTTTGCGAGTTTTTTTCATTTTATTTTATGGAAATTCTGCTTTTATCATGAATTTTAGAGGGTACGAAAAGTACGAGTTCGTTGTGTCCCAGCTTATTTTGATTGATTTTAGGCTTTCAATTGACTATTTTTGGGAATTTTTTCGTTTTATTTGATAAAAATCTGCTATTTTTTCATGAGTTTTTAGAGGTTACGATCTCGTTATGTCCCAGCCTCGCCATATATAAACTACTAATCTGACTTTACCAAGTTTTAACCCAAACCAAACCTGATTTGAACTAAGGTATGATGGGCCAAGCGACCTAACCAATTCTCCCTTAGTTTATGTAAGGCTTGTTTGGATTAAGATTCGGAAAAACAATGTTATCCATTACGAGGTACTAAACCAAACAAAGATGGATATCTCGAGAACTACTGGTGATAACTGATTAAGTGAAGTATAAAAATACTCAGTTTGATATCCTAAGTTCAATGATACATCGCTAGGCTGGGTCAGCCACTCCCGTCGGGAATTGGTCAGAAGTAAAACATGCAATGCAGTATGTGGAGCTCATCTGAAGACATGGCTCAATAACTGATTATCAATAGATATCAAAATTAATTCCAAAAGAAAATTGTAGACAAATAATACGTATACGGAAATGCAACTGAAATTGATTTGTAAGCCTAACCATTCTTCACAAAAATAATGTTGATTAAACACGGTCAAAATATGCAAAGACTCTCTTTCCAACCTTATACATTCGAAACTCCAATCATCTGCAATAAAACAGTATTAAAAACAGTATTTTATAATTTTATTTTTGATACCCGGGACTGCATGTTGATTTCGAAATTTTTATCTGCTCGGAAACGAATCGCTCTAAAAATAACTAATAGAGTTTTGTCCCATAACTCAAAATAATGTTCAGACAATAAATATAGAAATAAATGTGGAATTATCTTAAGATTCCACTTGAAACTAATTTTATACGCAGTTATACACATATTCTAGCTCAAAATACTTTAGATAAAGAATTAATTCAATTACCTCTCAAAATACGTGAATTCTACAGAAAGTATTCATATAGAATTCAAACATTTTATAAATTTTGATGAAAAAATTAGTTTCACCTAAATCTTAAAGTACTATTCGTCAATTCTTTTACCAAAAATTTGGATTATTCTTAATTTTCATCTAGTTGCATCCAAAAAAAGATATTTCACTAAATATTGGAACTAAATTCTGGCGAAAATACTTTAAACGTACTAAAAATCACAATGTGTTGTAGTGACAATTCAGTAATTCTAGATATTAATATCAAAATTTCATTTAGAAGAAATAAAGTATAGGGAAAAGCAATTTTAAAGTTTAACATCAGATATAGAACGACTTTGTAGAGTTAAGATGGTTGAAATTTTATTATAGTTTAAGAATACAAGCAACTGCTTCAACATGTCAGTGAATTGATCATAATCACATACACACAAGATCTAGTGTTCTTTACATTGTGACAAGCTATTCTTCAAAAAGTCAGCTCTTTAAATAATGTTGTATAGTTTGACCGGGTCTGGGTCGAAGTACCGACAATCAAAGTACCGACAATTCATAGTACCTACAGGCCATAATTCTAAAGGATTGAACTGACTTATACAGAATCGAACTGAACTCTAATGTATCTGGCTGAAACTGACAGAATCACACTGAACTCTACTTAATTGAACTAAAATCTTATATATCTAGCTGGAACACACAGAATCTAACTAGGCTCTACAAAATTAAGCTATGATCTAATGAATTTAGCTAAGATACATAATCAATCGAACTATACTAGATTGAGCTGAATGTGGGTTGAAGTACCAAGTTAAAAACTAATATATTCAGTTTAGTCATAATAAATTTTATTTAAATGTAATAAATATTGTAATAAATGAATTAAATAAAAAATAAACAGAAAAATATAATAAATTGATAAATTATGAGCGATTCCTTTTAAAAATTCCAAAACTGAGCGATCAAATTCTGTACAGTTCAGTTAGATTCTGTATAGTTAATGTCAATTCCGTATAATTCAAGTCAATTCTTTGTGTTTTACTAAATATATTAGAATTTAGTTCTATTCTGTAGATTTCAGTTTAGTTCTATATAGTTCACTTCGATTCTGTGAGTTTCAGCTAAATAGGTTAGATTTTAGTGTAATTCTGTAGAGTTTAGTTCGATTCTGTGAGTTTCTGTTAGATAAATCAGAGTTCTTTTCGATTCTGTATAAGTCAGCTCAATCCTTTAGAATTATGGTCTGTAGGTACTATGAATTGTCGGTACTTTGACTTGTCGTTATTTTGACTTGTCGGTGCTTTGATTGTCGGTACTTCGACCAGGTCCCAGTTTGACCGGTCAACCTTAAGGTTAACTGTTTAACAGGACTCAAAGTCAAAGTTAAAGCTATGATTTTTACTGAAAGCTAAGCTAAAAAGTCAAAATATGTTAGCTTTGACTTTTATTGTTTAAGTCTCAAAAATGACTTAGACAGTGTTTCAGTGAAATCACTTACATTCCCTAATCTTTAGTATGATTGGTTTTGTTCTACTTTAATCTTATTAAGGCTGCTTTTGTCATAATATATTGAGAAAAATTGTTTTTCAGGTCATAAAAAGCATTCATTTCATTTTGAAACTTTAAAAGTTAAACAGATTTTCTCTAAATCGGGTAATTTGATAAATAAAAAACGAAACAGATTAGACAAAAGCACAGTTAAAAATCTTATGTTATTGCAGAATCGGATCGAATTTTTAAAAAAATGATTGTAATATTTGATTATATGCTTTTTGATTATGTCGAAAAATAAAAATATTGAGAACTAAGAAGGTCAAAGTCAAAGCTAAAGAGTGAGAGTCAAAGTCAGAGCTAAAAGTCAAAGCTTTATCAGACGGTTAAGCCAAAAGCCAAGCTTTAGCTTAGCTTTTAGCTCATTTATACATCATTATCTTTAAAGTTATATTTATGTTATAGAACAGAGGTTTCCAAATAATGTGTGAAGCATTATTTTTTATAAAATTCCGTTTTATGATGTAGAATTCAAGATAATCAAACATTTAAATGAGGAACGCGAGCGTACGGACAAGGAATTTTAAGAATGGGTAAATGAATTTGAAAGGCTTACTGATAAAGAACCTCAATTTACCCAAAAATCAATTTTGAACTTTACAGATTCACAGGATGAACTGATAATAATGCAACCGCAAAAAGGAAGCTGATCATTCTGATTTGGATTAATTAATGCACGTTTGAATGATGCTTCTCCAACCCTAGCATTCTCTTCGCCGAAAATGAAATGCCAAGGTCTCTCTTCCAATCACCGAGATCAACCTTCTATAATTTGCACGACATACCCAGATTCTCACACTTCAAACGTCTAAATGTTTTCTGTTCATATTAGAAACAAAAGAAAAATTTTCGACTAGCCTATTGAGTTATATTAGGAATTTCTAGGAATTTTAACTTAATGCCATAAATGTTGATTAGTATTAATCTCACTGCAAAAATGTAGACTTATAGTTGTTTTTAATAAAAATTCATTCAGATGTTTACAGAAATTTCATAAATAAGATATAGGGTCAAGGTTAAGATAAAAAAATTGTTCCTTTCTACACTATCTTAATTCCTTGTGGTATCAAAGTTCAAAATATTCAATTAGAACTAATCGTATTATGTTAAACAGTATGAAGTCAAATGAATCTTTGGCAGTATCAATATATAACATAATCGCTAAGAGAAATTTATATAAGAAAATTTGCTGATAGTAATATACAGTATTTTTCACTTCAATTTGTATCTATTGCATTGCTATTTGAGTACTTAGTTTAATCCTTATGAAAACCGGTTGCTTATCTCAAAACTATTTGTGTTAATATCATTGCTATTTGTAATTTTAAAGTATATCTTATTTATTGCACAAAACACATCTGATTTCATTTGTTTATAGAACAATTTAAGTTTAGATCAAATTCTTTAAATTCTTTTTTTTATTGAAATGAAAGATATAACACAATCAATAGCTTCTGTATCAAGTAGTTCATTCCACTTCTGAACTTATTTCTTCTCAGAATTGTTCAAATTATTATAAAAATATGGAAAAATACATATTTCCCAGTCTTAATAGAGAGATAATTGAGAATTTAGTTGAATATCTAATCATTTAATTGTATGTTTTGCCGTCTTTCACATATTGAAATAAAGTTTTGAATTGCAAATAGCTTTGCGAAAGACACAAATAGCTTTGAGAAGAGCTACCGGTTCGACAAGATTTGGGTTTACATTACAAATAGCAATGCAATAGATCCAAATTGAACTGAAAAACACTGTAAATGATCGGTAATCTTTTAAACAGACAATCGTTGTTCAATATTGCATCAAAACTAGTGAGAAACTTACAATATGCTAAAAAATTTTGTACCTACAGGAAGGCCCTAGCTTAATCATAAGATTAGATTAATGAAGTTTTTTCCTAATCTCTAAAGCTCAAATCGCACCATTTCACGACCAAAGGATATGAATTGCATATAAAAACAATCGAAAGTTAATCCTAAACATTTTTAATATTCAAGTTAGTTAAAATTCCTAGAAGCTCCTAATAAAATGAAGGGTATATCGATAAAATTTTATATGATGTATCTCATTTTAAAACTTAAAATTCGAATTTTATAGTTACACTCTTCTTATGCTTTATTGCCGCAACCGTTGCATTCTCATATGCTGTTCCCATGGAGGGAGATGAAGAAGTGTATGGTTTGTTGGACAAAGTTAAGCTAGCTCCCAAATACGTGAAGCTTATTGAACATTTTGGTGAGAAAGCTTGGCAATTCTTGGAATGTATGGGTGTTAACTGGGCCGAACACTGTGTTTCACAGACTGTTGGCTGTCTAGCTGCTAAAAATATTTTGGGATGTATTGAAGCCATCGTATGTGAAGGCAAAGATGCCGTAACCTGTGCACACAACTTGAAATAAATACAGTTGCAGCTATTATATTATTCATAATGTCACATTTAATGACAAAATAAAAATATAATTTTGTGTAATCCTTTTGAGTTACTTGTCTAATTCAATAAAATAGTCGAAAACTTTTCATTTGTTTCTAACATGAGTAGAAAACAAAATTGTTAAAGTAAAGATTTAATCAAATATTAATAATGTAAATTTGATTTCAATTTGGGTATAATCGTAAATAATAGAAGAGCGTAATGCAAGAGAAAGTTATCTCTTCAACCTGCAATAAAGGGGCACAAAGCTTCTGTTTGTTACAGTTAAAGTAGTATGTCATCACAACTATTGCATAATGGGTTTATGCATTTTCTAAGAATTCTCACTATTCTCTTAGAAAATGACTCAATTTTTTCCTCTGGTTTCCGATTGTTATTAAATACTTGGCGTGCACTAAAGGAACTGCAAGAAAAATATCTACGCAATTATTTTTAGTTAATTTGCAATTTCATTAACACGATGTATCTTATTACTGATAAGTTATTAGATAGGTGGTTTTCTCGGCAAAATTTAAATAAAATACTATAGTTTGATACATGAAATCAATCTCTGATTCAGATCTTTATAGTGGTGTATATAATTGTGATAATTAGAGATTTATTTAATTAAACCTTAATGATAATAGAAATTCTTGAGTCGAGAATATTGCTTAAATTTCAACAATTAGTGGATCGTATCTACCAATCCTGACTGTAAGAATGCAGTCTAGCCAATACTTGTATTCTAAAATGTAGCAAGTAGACTGTATAGCGATTTTTGATAGTAAGTCTTGCGTATTAACCTCTATCTGAGTGATACTATTACTTTATCCTTCGAAAAGAATATTTAATTTTTAACCAACTAATAAAATTAATAAAATCAGCTTAGATCTTTTCATTTGAATTGAATTCCTCATCAACTGATTCAAAGTTTGTTTAGTATTTCACATTTTTCTAATACCAGATAAGTATTAAAACTATTTATTAGAGCTGAACCGACTAAAGAACGGAGGTCTGAAGACAAACTCTGATGACTAGAAAAAGAGTAAGGAAAATTAAGAATAATTGCTATTTATCAATACCATAACAGTGACAGGTAAAGATAAATTACAAAGTAACTTTTAGTTAAGATTTTGGCTCATGATTCAAGCATTTATTTAAACTATACTATAAATGACAATTTGTTAGAAATCTAAATTAGGCAAAAAGACTTCATTAAGGAATTTATGCGCATCTTTGAACATTAGCTACTCTTTCGTTGGCACGAATGGCAGTCTCGTGAACACGTTCATTAGTTTGCGGAGCCTCAATCATAGTCTGCGGTCCAGAAATTATGGCCACGTGGTGGATAGGAGAACCGTAAAATACAAGATCTCCGGCCTGGTGTTCTCCAAAGGGCACGTGATGGCATTTGGGATCAAGGTATTGTGTAGCAGCAGTTCGGGCTAAGATTTTCTCTGTTCCATGGTATACAGCATATTGAGCTAGTCCTGAACAATCAAATCCTATTGTGTGAGCACCCTGTTCGATGCCTAGCGATTTTCCTTTGTAGCCTCCGCCACCTTGTAGTGAATGATTATCGTAATTACTATCGAATTTACACTTGACATACGAATAGTTCAAATAAGGTTACCAAACTTACAGCTTCATCTGTATTTTATAAATTGCAAATTTCATACAGAAAAGAAATACTCAAGAGTTAGATTTTCATCTGTAAAAATGATCAAAATCCTGACAAAATTATGAAAACTAACTTGTACAAATGATTAATTATATAGAATCGAGCTGCGAAACTACAATGAAGTTATAGTTTATCTAAGAACCACTAGTCTGAAATAATTAGCTTAAGAAAGATTCGTAAAATGAATCTCAAAACTCTCTTTTTGGACGTGTTTATAGAGATTTGAGCCGAAGGAAACTTGGAAGCCATAGGATATAAAGTTACTAAAGTTTTCGCTTGTGTGAAGTATGCGCTTGACCTATGCAAAATATCCATGCATATAATTGCGATGCGTATGTATATTTACAGTTTGTATATATAGTTGCTTATGATTTTCAATCCCAAGTTTCAAACTTATTATTCTTATGTATGTACCATATTTCTATATCAATTTTTTGGCTCAATTGACTATATAATATACTTATTATTTTATATGATTACTATTTTTCATATATTGAACTGAATTTTGTCTATTTTTACACGGATTAAA
This sequence comes from Archegozetes longisetosus, assembly GCA_018873245.2. NCBI lineage: Eukaryota > Metazoa > Arthropoda > Arachnida > Sarcoptiformes > Trhypochthoniidae > Archegozetes > Archegozetes longisetosus. Next base: position 1,771,082 of record JAEMBT020000007.1, read on the forward strand.
TCCTAAGTTTGTACTTTTGAGTCTATAGAAAAAACTTGAATTCGCTGCAATACAGATCGAAACTGTACTTTTAGAAACCTAAATCAATTACCCCATGAGTACATGACTCCAATTTGTGACCTGGCGGCTGCAACTATCTCTGCTGCCCCGGCATCGGCATAGTCTGGAATAATCAAAAGTAGACTAAAAATTTTTAATCAAAATTTCAAAAAAAATTTATATTTTAAAAATGTCCATCATCTGTCTATAATTTACTGAAATCAGTTTGAAAATCGAATCATTCAGTCAAAAGTTATTCGACTCTAATCGTCTAAAGATAGTTGTTTCCAAGGGTGTACCTCGAAAATAGTTCAATACTTACTGAAAGCACAAACGGCTATAATTGAAGCGAATAATAAAACTTTCATTTTACTATACTTTCCAGAACTGTATATATTAGCAAATATATAAATTCTGAATGTAGTCATAATATTAAAGCTGAAGCATTTATGTCTTCGCTAAACATCCGATTTTGTGAGAACCTTAACAATTGTTTCAATTTATAAACCACATGATTTTTATTTCTATTTGTTTTTAATTCGAGGGTACCTATTAACGTCAATCAACATTTATAACGGAATTCAATAACAAGTTATATGCTATTCAACTCATATTATAATAATCAAGTTACGACATTGCCTGTTTGTCCTTCTAGATAACCTCTCTGACTCACTTTCAAGTTATCTTCCACAAAATACAAAATAAGATACACGATAAGTATATAAAATGACTTCAAATTATCTTTTGCTTTTCCCGATTAGATAATAAGAGTTACTTTGAATTAATCTAATTTGTATTGAAGATGTCAGTGAGTAGAATCTGCAATCTCGAATTGTAATTTTAAAAATATCTGGGAGTCATCAGTTATACAAAATTAGATTGAATAAATAATTTTATCTAGAGAAGAGATTTATACCCAAACAAATTCTCTATATAATAATGTATATTAGATGCACTCAAATGCGAAAATTTTGAATAATTAAACGGCATTGAGAATGTATAAGTATCATAGGACTTGATAGCATGGGCAATAACTAAATATAAGAGACATTTTAATAACATATCAGTCACTGGAAAATAAGCGGATTTCTAGATATAAAACAAACTTTCTAAATTTTATAGACTGTCGTCAATTAATAAAGACAAAGGCGGTAGATGAAAAAAACATGTAGCAATTTTAATTTTGATTTGCCCAGATATAAAGCATATAAAATGATATATAATTAAGCAAAAATTTTAAAAATCGGCGCATTATTTAAAAAGTTATGGACAAATAAAATATTATGGAAATTCTTACAGTTTGACAATATATACATACTATAAGACATATATACAACAAAAGTATGAGTTTTAATCTATTGTTGGTAACATTGTAGAGATATCAGGGTAAATTGTAAGGTGCTCAACACGATTTTCAATGTGATCTTGTTCACGCTGGTCACTGTCAAGCTTTTCATTATCATGATGGTCAATATAATGATGGATACAAATTAGTTGTAATAGGTAGTGACACGTTCACATTTGAAGTATTATCACCTTTGAACTTTTTAGCAAAGTTTCTACAATTTCCACAAATTAAATCACCTTTGTTAATCAGTGTTGAATCCATTGATTTTCTTTTATTTGTTAATATTATCGGCTTCACAGTATTTAATTTAGTCACTAAATCATTTTCGTTGACGCGTCTTACATCACGTCTTATAATACTATCCAACCGGACAGTGCAACAAGCACAATATTTATATCTTAAATTAGGTAAATGTGACATTTGTTCGGACATTTCTATTTTTATAAGTTGTACTTGTTACCAAAAGAAACCCAAAGCAGACTCTTCAAAAATTAAAACTAGACTATTAGTGCTTTAATTTAACACCAAGAAACGTTTGGGTTTTTATTGGTATCATATGACAATAGTCATTTGAAATTTACAAACACAATTTTCCGTTACTAAAAAAAATTATTTATATAAACATTTTAATGTGTTCTTAAAAGCTGTTAATTATAGTTATAATTTGGTGAAGATAGAATTAAAATATCTCATTTCGTTATCCTGTAATATTAGTTTGAAATTTGACTCAAAAAATGATCTACCTCTAGTATCCTGTAATAGCTTATATTACAATATATACATATTTATGCATCAATAACATCCTGTATTAGTATGGGAATGTTTATAATTAAATTGTCTAACATAATTTTCATATGCCGCCTTTGTCTTTGTAAAGAAATTGAACCAGATAAGTTTGCTCAAAAATAAATAAAAGTTCAAATTTATTTCTTGATTTTATATTCAATCCATTGCCGGAAACGATGATTTTATTTACTAAAAGTTAAAAACAAAAATAAGTATAACAACCGAGCTAAAACTGAGTTCATTGAGAATTTTACTTTTAGTCTATACTCAATACCAGTGAAATAGTGCAAATTGGGAAATTGTGAAAACTTGAATTCAATCCAGCTTTATGCATACAAAATGAGATGAAAGAGGCCAAAATTTGGAACCAAAATTTATCTTTAGTCTCTACTATCTTAAATTTTTTGAATCTCAAAGTTCAAAATATTCGATTTTGTAGATAACATATTCTACTAGTTTCAAGCAGGATAAAGTCACACGAAGAGCTCAAAGCATAAAATAAATGAAACCTATTTATAGAATCCTATCTTAACAAATTGAGCTTAGATGGCAAATAAAATAATTTCTAGTTTTCGATTTATGAACCTATTTATTCATAAGTATGAACCTCCTTCTTGAAATCAAGCTTCAAAGTATGAGATAACAGACAAGTTGACATCAAGTGCGTCAAGCGAAAGGAGGACCAAATGATTGTTTATTAGTAATAAACTATTATTTATCCAATAAATTAACTTTTCTCGTTATGACTAAAGGATTTTACAAAATAATTTTTACTATCTTTCAAATGATGACACATTCGATCTTTAGAAATCTGAGGTGATAGATAAGTCTTCATAATCTTTCTTCTTATAAGCAAGTTATCAATAAACTTAATTTGTAAATATGTAAAAAATGTCTTTCTTGTTTAAAAGTCTACATTCAAAACAAGTATTGATGAGTTTGAACTCTAAACTAGTGGATAACTCATACGATATTATAAAAATCATGTCTTTCTACTTCTAATAGAAAAAATTAGTTATCTCCTTTAAAAGTTACTATACACAGAACTTTCTTTTTCCTATTTAAGGCTTGAGAATATCTGGAGTTTACTGATTGCGATGAGTTCATGTTCGACAAATTCCCAAATCAAGAGCAAACAAATTTTTTATACGAAGATAATTATTAGATCCGCTCAATTGCGAAATATTTCAATTATGAAATATTACACAAACTACATAACTATCATAAGATTCGACAGTGTGAGATAAAGTTGAGTATAAATTAAAAAGTAATTTAGACAAAAACAGTATTCTTGTATTCATATATATGATACACAGAGAAATTTTTTAAAAAATGAAGAATAAGCTGAGCTTGAAGTTAGAAAAATGAGCATCGTAAATCATTTTCATGCTTTACAGTTACACTTTTCCGTTTGTCGCTTCAATCATCACATTGACACATGCACCTCTTTTTGGTAGAGATGAGGAGATATATGGTTTGTTGGATAAGTTCAAAGTAGGTGAAAACTAGGTTCATTTTATGGAGAAGTTTGGAGCTAAAGCATGGATTTTTTGGAGTGGATGGACTTTGACTGAGTTCTATATTGTGTTGATCCCACTCTCAAATGTTTGGCTACTGATAATGTTGTGAATGTGTCGAATTAATCCTCTGTGAATCTAAAGATGCCAAGTCATGTGCTGTTAAATTGCTTTAGAACACCTAGATATTTTCAAATTTCAAATCTATTTATTGAGATTGATATTTACTAAATTATCTCATCAAACTGAGTGCATCTATTTGTCGTTCGAAAATCGATATTTGTGCCCAATACTCATTTATCTCTATTTTTCAGGTCATCCTTTAGGTTTACTTTTTAAAATATATACTTAATGCTAACTTCAGTAATAAGCTTGAGGTCATATCTAATTATATTTAGAAGAGTGCACAAATATGAAATTAGTTTCACAATAAATCACAAATTTACAAGATCACATATTTTGGCTCTTGAATAAGTTTTAATTGAAAATTTAGATTTACTTCAATCAAAATCTTAAATTGCAAGATTGATAAATTTTCACAAGCATATCTAGACGTTTATAAGAACGGGATTGCCCCCTGCGACATCATCAAATAAAGTGTTAAGTTCTCTTCTTTGAATGTGTCAAATTTGCTATCGACTTTTTTTTCTAGTATTAAAGCAAATATTACTGTAGAAATTTTAATTTTTTACTCAATAAGATAGTTACTCATTTTATATATTCAACTTTATGAATTGATTTTTTAAATCAAATTCTTTGACGAGTCTTTGATAAGTCTTACTACGAAAAGTTTTGATAATATAAAAAAATAATATAACATATCATTGATTTATGTAATTATATTATATGACTTTTAGTGATAACTCACTCATATCAAGCCGCACAAAAGTCAAACTAAAGTTTGATAAAGATATGAAAAGTTGAACCAATTTCTAAACCTTCAATAATCTGTATTTCCTTCAGTTTAGAAATAGTCTTTAATACTTATGTTCACAAAATGAAAATTTAAACTTGAAAACAATGAACTTAGAACGACTTTTGCTATTTTATATTGCATTGTACTCTTTTATATCACTATAGCTCATAGCCATTTCGAAGTATTCCCAATATTAGCTACTTTTGAACACCTGCAGGCTTTTATGCTTAGGATGAACTCTATTGGTCTTCATTTGGAAACTCGAAAAATTTTGATAAGCCTTCGAGTGATTTAAAAACTTATTTATCTGTTTTTATTGAAAACTGCTACTCTTATAAGTTAGTGTATCAATGCATATATTGTAAAGTATAAGAGTTTTGAAGATTTTGATAAGATATTTCTATCACTTTGCTTGTAATCCTTTACCCCCCTCGGAGGTTCACAGTCAGAATTAAGAGTCCAATATTTACTTTGGCGTTTGACGACTTTTTGGGTCTGAAACTAAATATAGTAAAAATAAAACGCGTTATGAGATGAAGTTTTTTCAATATATAAAGAATTCATCAAAAATATACAAATGTATTGAATTATAGGAAAGTTAACAATCTTAGGCTTTCCCTTTTCTTTAATTATACAGTTTTTGTATTTTTTACCTGAATTTTTGACTTAAATTTAAATCATTATTATTAGTAGTAGTAGTCAAGTCATATTTGAATTCATTTGTACAGTCTTGGGATTTAACTTGAAACACCGTATGCAACCTTTTATATAACTTGTATGAACAGCGAAAAAATATGCTGAACGATAGGAATTTAATTCTGATTCATTAATAATGCAATATTTTTGCGGTATCAGACAAAATATTACACTACAAAATACCACACGACAATATATTGCATACGAAGATTATTATATGTAATATTCTGAGATATTTTGTTGTGCGATATTTTGTAATGTGGTATTTTATCTGATACCCCAAAAGTATTGCATTATTAATAGAATTAAGTTTCTATTATTCAGCATGTTTTTCGCTGTTCATATGAGTTATGTAAAGGTTGCATTCGGTGTTTCAAAATAAAATCTCAAGACTGTACAGTAAGTTTCATATTAGCAAGTAATTCAACTCAACAGTAATACTGATAAGACACAAGTTTTGAGAAGAGTCATAATCAAAATATCAATCAAAATAAACTGATTATTCATCAATAAGTTGAGTAATAAGTCTATGAAATAATCTTTATTTCTATATTGTTAAAAGTAATTAAAGCATGTCCTCAATATGTTAGTAAAATTAATCAAAATAACTTAAGCGATATTTTCGATACCTTTTGTAAAATTAATTTTTAAATAACTTGAATTGATGCTTAAGCAATTATTGGAATATCAATTAAGCTATTTGATTAATTGCTAATATAATGATTATTAACATACTGAAGACATGCCTTAATTACAAAACCACAGCAGAAACAAAGACTGTTTTATACTCATAAATTTGACTTATTGATGAATAATCAGTTTATTTTGATTCTTCTCAAACTTGTATCTTATCAGTATTACTATTGAGTTGAATTACATGCTAATATGAAACTTACTGTACAAAAGCTTCTTATATACTTATATAAATATTTGATGCTATATTAATTTTTGTGATTATTGAATGATTTAGACTTAATTTTAACATTAATAATTGTTTATGTTAAAGACTTATGCACTGAGTTAGCGCTTAATTAACACTTTAGGGAATTGCACATTTGAATAAATAATATCCTATACATCTGTTGTCTTAAAGTTTCACATATACAATATATCTTTTTATCTTCTAAACTGAGATAAAGCAGGTAAAGCTTTTTATATTAGAATATTTTAATCAGATGTCAAATAAATTACTCATCGATTCAAAATTTGGCACAATCTCTTAATGGTCAAATTGAATGCAATTGAATTAGTGTTTAAAAATAGTAATTCAATACTTTATAATACATGTTGAAAATGTTGTCCATTATCTTCTAAACAAGGTTTAACTTTTTTAATCAAATTGTCTGAAACTCTTAATAACATTTTGAGAAGTTATTTTGTTGGTCACAACAATAGTTAGTTAATAAATAAGCTTTACAAGCAAAGACTATCTCTCTTATTGTAAACACCATTTTTTTTAAATAAAAGTGTTTCTAAACAAAACTTAATGATTAAAGAACAATCTTTCTTCGGCTTATTTCAAACTTTATTCAACCGTTTGATCTAATCGATGAGTAATATTAAAGAAAAATTGCACTCAATATATTCATTTAGAAGATAAAAAGGCATACCGTATTTGCTAAGTGTTTGCTTATCTAAAAGTTCCAGCTGTGTATATTGAAATGCAAAAGGTTAGCATGTGGAGGTATTTTTGTCACTTGTATTATTTAAGGAATAGACCATCTTATGGATTATTTTCCAATCAGCTTGAGAACACCCCTAATTATATATGAGTCCGTGTAGCGCAGTGGATAGCGCGTTGGACTTCTAATCCAAAGGTCCGGGGTTCGAATCCCCGCTCGGATGCATTTTTTTTGCAGAGCTTTGTGTTCCTAAATAAAATCTTACCATGAATTTTGGTCTATTTCTAATCTTGGAAAATTTCTAGAAATTTCCTTTTTCTATATTTCAAAGAAAATAGTAAGAGCTCATTCAATTATGTTAATGAGGTTGAATCTTTGCAAATTTTATTTCCGTTTTACTCCGTTTTTAACTGCATGCATTTATGTGAAGATTTTTGAGGAGTGCAGTTATGTCCGAGTATAATTGCTCCTTAATTTGAAGCATTTTATCTGACAGACCAAATGATGATCCGACCGACCTGACACAGAATGGGAATGATGTCAGAGAGTCTCAAGAAATGATAAGAGTTTCACCGATCGTTCATTAATTTTTATATTAAATTGATGTATTTTAAGTTCACTTTTACTAAGTTATTCATTAAAATATTTTAATACTCTTGTATGTGTGTCTAAAGAGGAGTGCAATAATATGTGTTTCTTTGAGAGGGGCAGTTATGTTCGAGTATAATTGCAGTAGATTTTGAGGGAACAAAATTCTCTTGAATCTGGCTATTACTGCATACAGTAAAAAGCGCGGTAAAACGGTACATGTGGTGATGCTTTATTTGGTTTGTATTTTATTTGAAATAATATCTGTGATCATTTTTATCATGTAATCAGTACTTTTGAAAGTAATATTCGAGTGCTCGAGAGAACATTTCTTACGCCAATAATTATTGTTTGATCATGGTAAATCCATTGGATGATTGACTGCTCTCCCGAGCATTCGAATATTACATTCAACGGTATTGGTATGGCCACATATTTCTTTGAACATAACATATTCCTCAGAACATAATAAATAATCTAAAATATTTTTCTAGTGCTATCTTATGAAAATAAATGTATCCTATTGCAAAATGTTCAAGTTAAACTGCAGATATACTTGTATTATCTTAAAATTTTTCCAGCTAGTACCATGAGAACAACTCATTATGCTTCTTAAGTCCGATGCGTCAATAAAATTAGGAAATACATAATCCAATCAATTCGGCTTAACTTTTTTTAATACAAAAAGAATATCCTTATATTTCTCAATAAAATATTATCTTAAATAGAAAAATGATAATAAAAGATAAGGATTTTTGTATAAATAGTTATATAATTATTCGACAGTTAGAAAAGTCGTAGCTCTACTTCCATACTAATAATGAAGGGTAAAAATAATTATATTCAATTCATCTGTATAAAATTTTGAAAATATGTTTCATTTTTGGAGAATTTTTCATTCGTTACAGTTTCACTGTTTCTCTTGGCTTTCGCTGCAATTATCGCCTTATCTTATGCCGAGTCGGCATTCGACGAAGACGGAGAACTCTATGGTCTGTTAGATGAGGTCAAAGTTGCTGAAAAGTATGTTCACATGATTGAACATTTTGGAGCTAAGGCCTGGAATTTCCTCAAGTGTATGGGTCTGAAGTGGGCTCTCGACTGTTCACAACCAACTCTCTCCTGTTTAATTGCCAGAGATATTCCTGGATGTGTTGAGCTAGTTGTTTGTGAGGGAAAGGACGCCAAGGCTTGTGCGCATAATTTGGGTTAAATTTTTTAATCAAATTTTGTTAATATTGCTTTTATGTTCTTCTCCTCTTAAATAAATTTTGCTGAACGTCCAATTTGCCAAATAAATGATTATCAATACCTTTAATCTCTACACTAGCAATAACTACTTCTCTATGAATGCATATGATATGTGTGATTAAATCGAATAATGTCATAGCGTGTGAATCTCTTCCCATGAACAAAATGAGGTAATCTACTTTGAATGATAAAAAAATTATTTGCTTGAAAGAAAAAGACATAATTCTTTGTTAAAATGAAATAACGGATTGATCCTTGACTTTGAACTATAAAAATGATTGTACTGAAGATGAAACATTATATCTATTGGTTTAATTATAATTGAGATTCCTCTAATTGATTCTAATAATAACTAAACATCACATTAGAAGTATTAGCATCATTAGTTAGAAGTATTTAGCAGTTTGCAGATTTTTAAAATAGAAATATGAGTATAAATTCACCAAGACGTCAGTCAGAGAGTGGCTTTTTCTTTAAATATCTAAAATATGAAAGGACTTAAATAGGTATAATTTGCTTACCAATTAAAGAGCAAAATTGACTCATTCAGCCTTTAATTAATGATATAAGAATTAATTAGGGAAAGTCAAATATTATCTAGACTTATGGTTTAGACTTTGTCTCTGTGTAAAACCCAGTATTTAGAAAAGAATAATATAAACTGATTAAACATTTGTGTCATTTATTTTATGAACAATCGATACTCATTGTCTCAAAAGCTTAGTCTTTCGAAGAAAATTCAAGCACTTAGTAAATTTTTTATCCCCTTTGTTAATTCTAATATTATTTACTTAATATTATGAGTGTATCAATTTTCATCTTCTATTCATAAGTGAAGAACATCTTTATCTGTTTTTGAAAAGATCTAGAAGAGGTTACTCTTCAACTCAAGCTTCCATATATTTATTATTGAAACTGTTATGTGATATAAATCTCAACTGATAATCAAAATGGAAGTTCCCTAGTAGACCTTTAAAAATTGTTTGAGAAATTTTATTTTTCTATCCAGTCTTTTTAAACCCTGCACGATAGTATACTCATAAATAATGACTTTCATGTATCTGACAGAAAATTGGGCGTAACACTAACCTGTAAGCATGAATCATAAAATTCGTTATAAACTCGAAACAATGGCCCAAACTTTGAAATAGTTAAATGAAACTTAATGGAATCTTCTAAAAATTAATGTTTAAAGTTGTCTTGAATTTTTTACTCACTAACTATTTGTTATGAAATTAGATTTTTATGTGTTCTGTTTGGATGTTTAACAATTACTAGCACATTTAAACTCAATTTTACTATCACCAGAAAAAGGATAAATAGCCGATCAATATAATTGTTAAAAAATCCCTAATATTACACCTTCGATTTTATTACCAAATATTGACTTTTAATACACGTTTCTTATTTCAATATATGTATTGACTTTTTAATGCTCTAATTATTGGATCAGTTTTTCACAATAATATTCATGGTTTAATATTAGGGTTTGTTTCCTAATTATATTAATAAACTATTTTGCCGAATTCTGATTATCTCTGAACCAGTGGCGAAGCCAGAATTGTAGACATATGGATATCAGTCCAATTTAGGTCTATGGGTTTTGCTGAACACAAAATTGTATTCTTGTGATTCAAATTTCTTGTAAGAAATTACCATGTGACTTTTTTCATATCAAACATTTAGTGTAAAATTAGACTCTCTTAATAACTTATGAATGACTGTTTCCTTATCGAGTTTGATCTAGCAAAGATTTATGAGTTTTAAATTATACAGTTTTGAGTTATAAGCTGTAGACTAATTGTCCAACAGTCTCCGAACAAATATTTTCTGGCTTGGTTACTGCACTCGTTCTTTCGTCATAATTCTCATCTGTTCAATGATTAATCGATTACTATGTGACGAAACATTTTAAAATTATCAACTTATCTCATTAATGAAAAGAAGCTTCAAAATAATTTACGTCAGCGTTTTTTTTTGCTTATTCAACCAAAAGCGGATTGTAGAAGGCATTTTAGACACGATAAAGTTATTACTAGTAATACTTTAATGATATAAGAGGTCTCAGACAAAATTCAACGTAACTCGTTTATAGTGATCAGATCGATACAGCAAAAAGCATTCACTATAAGCGTTCCTATATCAAATATATAACAGTTATCAAAACGGAATTTCAAATATTTGTCCCCTAAAAGCAATATAATGGCTAAAATAACATCAATCAATAATTTAATTTACTGGACGTACGACCCTAAACAGATATATATATAAGTTCTTGCCGAAATCTTTGATAATTTTTCACAAGATTTTGAATGTTTCGCTATAAATAAATACTATTTAAACTATATGTGCGCTGTTACATCTACACAATAACTTGGTTTGCACTAGTGATGAGTAGGTTCTGGTTCCAGAGGTTCGTGGACGAACCTTGAACCTGAACTTGAACCTCTTTCACAAATTTGAGCCTCGAACCCCAACCTCAAGGTTCTGAACCCTATGAACCCCTAACTTCTAAACTCTTGAATGTACACCTATTTTGTATATTTTAAATATTGTAAACAATATCCTTAAATTACAGTATTTTCTTGCAATGGATAATGCATTAACAGAGAGCCATTTAGTTGTTACATACGACATAAATATTCCACTAATTGTATTGAATTTCGATGAATTAATAGTCCAAATCTGAAGTTCAGGTTTGGACCCAAGCTCAAGAGCCTCTGAGGTTCATTTAAACTCGACAGTGGCAAGTTTCATTAATCAGTAATTTTGTGGTTTTCATTTAAAAAGGTTCAAATCAATGTAGTAATAGCTAATTGAATTTTCAAAAGAATAATCTCAGCATAGATGTGTGTAAAGGTTTAGGACTGGAATTTCGAACCTAAACCTCAAATCTCAGGTTCTGAAACGTACGAACCTCTTTCCAGTTTTAGAAATTGAACCTGAGGTTCGGGTTCAGGTTCCAGAGGTTCAGAGGTTCATTTTCGCTCATCTCTACTATAAACAGGATAGTTCCATGTATGCACGATAGACTGTATTGAAACTATAACTAATGAACTCATATCAGATCCTTATTTTATTGAATAAATTTGTCGAACCTCAAATTGGCATTAAATGACATTAAATAGTGTAAAAATGTATTTTGGAATAGTTTATTTTTACTGTAATCAGAAAAAGTTTTCATGCAATGTGATTGAGTAAACTACAAAAACATAAGTACGGGTTGTATTGACCCGAGCAGAATTTTACAAGAAAAACATGGCTGTGAACTCTGAAGAGAATCATTTGTATAAAATAGGCTTATGCCCGTCATCGAGAAGTACTGTAAAAAGAAGATATTCAATAATCCTCTAGTTATATTTAGAGTTAACATTATAGCTCTCATCAAAATGATTGCTTCGCTGCTATTACCCGAAAAAACGAGTGACTTATTCGTAATAGGTGGTGACTTTTCTTACTTTATCGGAGTGAGACCTTATTTTAACGTTGGTTGCGGCTGTTATATCAATTGGCTCTGACTTCTCAATCAACATTCTATTATAACTACGAAAATGTTATAAACCCAATATATAACTAAGATATTTGAAGTGGTATCGCCAAAAAGTCTCTTAAATAAAGAGCAAATCTATAAGTTGATGAGAAAACAAAAAATTCGTTTTCATCTCTAAATTTAATGCTGAAAATACATTTTCTTTACTCGGATTCATAGTTTACATAATTCCGTATGCAATCAAATGATCAATGATGGACTCAATAATGTATAGTACTCCTTACAGCTTATTGAATGCGTTTATGTGTTATTACACAATCAGCTTAGATTTATGCTAACGGTTTACTTCTATCTAATTTGTATTGATATTAAAATTTAAACTCAAAGAACTAAACTAACAAATTTCAGTAATGTCGGAGAAAGCAATAAGAATAAATAATAAAATTTCTCAAATAATTATTCGTTCATTAAACTCAATCTATTCAGAGATAGATCAATACAACGAGAACTCTATTCGCGATTTGGCTTTTTTGAGATTAGTCATTAATATGAGTTTGTTTGAAGTTTTATTTTTCAAAATGAACATTATTTGTAGGATAGTTCTCAGTTATAGCACTATTGTTAGAATTGCTTCATTTTTATCATAAACGCATCTTCAGTCAATTTGAACGCATAAAAGACATACAAACTCTTGAACCATTTCATGGCATTGAATAGAAAGTATAATAATCGAAATTTTTTTAGAAAGACTTCATATAATGCAATTTTAGATAAACTAAAGGTGAATTTGAAACAAAAATTAAAGTAGAATTTGTCAAAATAATCATGTAAAAAATATTTAAAGTTCAATGATTTTCAACTTTAATTTCAGATAATGATTACTATGGAAAGAACTGGTTTAAAATGATTGAATTTTCGTGTTGAGCACTATTCGCTGTTGACTACTTTAGTTCATATGAAGTAATTATCTACAGACGCATTTCATTTTTTGTATTCATAGCTCTATTCTTTTCCAATAGATTATTGCGTTAACTATTGGCTTTAAAAATTGTTGAACTTAACAATGATTGCATAACTAGGTTTTCACTTTGCGTCTAAATTTATCTCAATAAAATAACGTTCGCATTTTTACTATTAATTTTAATTTATATCTATAAACGTCTAACGAAGATTCAAGAGAGAAATAAAAGCGCTCCCAATAACACTTGGTTGAGTAAATTTGTGAATGAAACTCATTCACAAAGTTTGAATAGTTTAAACTAACTGTTTTTAATTTCAATTTATTTTTCAAAAGAGAAGTAATTTAATGCATTCTAAAATAATTGAAGTAAATTATTCTTATGAATAAATTTCCAAGTCCTTGAGGGAATTATTCAGAGCGACCAGACTTCTTGGAATGAACAGTACAATCTGACTGAGCAGTTTTCCAAAAATGCAGCGTTTATTCCCCTTTCGCTTTTTAACTGTTCCAGAATAAGTGACGGATTGTTACTGTGAAACATGATCAAACATTCAAACAATAAATAAATTTTTGAGAATTGAAATACTTTCTATCAAGATAAAAATCAGTGCAACTTGATAATAACAATTGAATGACTTATTAATTTGACTCAAAGAAAAAAGGTAATGAGAAGTACTGCTGCACGCGATGTCTTCTAGGCTATTTGTTAGATACTACTAAGAAACATATGACGGAATCGACGGGGACTCTAATTCAAATTAAGAGACAAATATTTTAAAATCAGGCAATTTCCTTCCTCTATGAATCCACAGGACTACGCCTATATAAGATAAATCGACCAAACGTTGCAAATTTGAAATAAGAACTTCAAAATAGAAAATTTAAATTTTATGATCCAAAATAATTTGATTAAAAGCCTACAGAGTTTGATCTAGAAGAATTTTACCTTAATATAATGATTGCTAGCATAAAGGATTTGTCTGTATACGAAAATCCTGTTAAATATTGTTGTTAATTAACTCTTTACGTAGAGTTCAGCAAATGAAGGAACATTTAGTTTGAAGCTCAATTTAATGTACCTAAAACTTTGTAAGTACTTTTATTCCATGTTTTGCATTTATTAGTAGTATGTTTGCATAAAAATGGCACAAATATCAATATGATTTCAATTACTCTTTGTTAACAAATACGGTGATTCAGTACAACATAATTGACAATAGTCAATATTAAGATTAATGATTACGACTGTGCTCTAAATATAAACATTTTATTATTTTGTTGTTTTGCTTAGTTAAATGTGAGTTAATAGTTCATTACTATATTGAATTGTATTGTATTTTGTTGTGAGCATTTTGTTATACTAAAATACACGAAAATATGATGAGAAGTAAGGTGAAAGGACAATAGGCATTAAGACACTGTGAGTGGGTGGAGCTTAGAATGTGTCAATCTATAGCCTTTGACCTCACGCATATACCCCTAAAATATTTTAGTAAAATTCCTAATAGTTTAGGAGGGTTAAGACCCTATGAATCAAAGTTTATTGATTCTTTTTATGCAAAAATTGAATCGAAAATTGAAAGTTTATATAACTAGGGATAATTCCGGTAAACAGTGAAAATTCCGAACAAAAGAATGATTAATCATCCATAAAAAGAAATCAATAAGATTTGATTCATAGGGTCTTAACCCTATTTTTTGTCATATATTCATATACTTGAAATCAAAAAATCATTATTCGATTTGACCGCCTTTTAGGTCTCCAAACACTTTAATTCTTTGCTAAAATTATTTCCTGATTTTTATCAATATATTGACCAAATATCAAGATTAGAATCGAGGGGGCGGGGGTCAAATGATTTTTTGAAATAATTAAATTCTCCATAGAGCCCATTATAAAAAATTTTGAGAAAAACTTTATACCTCCTAAACTATTAGAATTTTACTAAAATATTTTAGGGGTATATGCGTGAGGTCAAAGGCTATAGATTGACACATTCGATTGGCTCCGCCCACTCACAATATCTTAATGCCTATTGTCTTTACGAACGACAAGCCAAACAGTGATGACAAGAAGACTAATTATGAACATATTCGATTAAATAAAACTGCTAAAGAAATATAAAATAATGATGTTTTAAATGTAAATTTGTCGAATAATAGCCGATCGAAATGAAACAATGACAGAGAAGATGATAGATCAATAATCGTGAATAGTCGAAAAAGCGTTGTGTCATATGTATGTCATCAAATTTAAATAATGTGAAGCGTATGGATACTTTTCTATATATTAGATAACTCATCCTTTCCATAAATAACAAAAAGTTATTTTACTTAAGAGAAATGTTGCAATTCATAGTAAACATAAAATAAAAGATTTATCATTGACTTTGAACTTATGAAAATGAGTCGTGGAGATTATAGGACTCACGAACAAGAGTATGAAATATAAGAGATTGCCCTCAAATGATAGCTATCTGTTAATAGAAACAAATAATAATAATAGTTATACCAGTCAATTCCTTCTTAATCAATTAACAAATTACATTAAAAATCGATGTTTCTAACCTACAATAATTATACGTATGTAAATTATTTAAATATATTTTTGTATACCCTAAGGCATACTTTCTTGTGAAACAGCAAAAATTTTAAAGTTTTAAAAGGTTCTTATAACTGTAAGTGGCAAAAATATGAGTTCACTTTAAGAGCAACCGTTTTCTCGACATTAACCCTTTACTTACCTTCTAGACTCATACGAGTTATCCCCTATAATCACGCAACTATGCTCATACTCATCCCTCCGTATAACTACTCATTAGTTCCCTTGTGTCTGAATTACTTTTATTAATATTTTGTACTTTAGTCATTTAATTTCATTAATTGAAATATTGCTACTCGAATAGTGTGCATATATACACACTATGCATGCTATAAAAATATTAGGTTTTTACTAATTATCAATTGTTGTGCATCTCTCATAGAGGGACAAGGCTCTCAAAAAGCAAGAAGTTCCACATTTTCCTTCCAATGCAAGTAAAACAAAGAGACTTCTTGCTTTTACTCGAAAATTCCTCGTATATAAAATGAATAGTTTACCAAAAATACCTTAATATGAAATAACGCACGCTGTATTTGCTGCGCATAATGGCCCAAGTTAAACCTCCTCATTAAAGACTGAAAGTTGCGGGTTCGAGATAAGATTTGGCCAAATCTTTTTCAATTAAATTTTAATTCGATTCTAAAAATTTGTTGCATTCTGTTTTATTAAGGAACTTAAAGGGGACTGCGAGGAAAAAGTAGGTGCTAAATCTGGAAAAATTGTTAAGAGAGGCACTCTGCCCACAAGTTAATAAGACTCTTTTTGGCTATCTAAAAAGTGTCTGTGTTAGTACATTCGAGTCTCCTGATAGAAGATTAACCCCTGTCGTTTGCACATTTGTCGATGAGTTCAAAATTCGCACTAAATAACTTCAAATTATCATGGACTTATTGTTTCCTATGAGTATGATTTCATTAATAAGAGAATAAAAGAATCTGTGGATATCGAGGAGATTAACATCGATATCAGCTCGCGAAATATCATATTATATTTATTGGCATATGATCAGCTAAATTCAACTTTTCAACAATTTCAATACAATTTCAACTTTTAGTTCGAAATGTGTGGTTGTAAGCAAGTTATGACGCGTCTAATATAGAGATATATCAAAATGTTAGAGATATTTGTTTCAATAACTTTACAGATTTTTATTATCATTAATTATTATTAATTAATCGTAACTTGTCGATTAACATTACATTACACAATTCAAAACATCGCGTTTTGTTTCAACGAAGGCTGTATTAACGACATTTATTGTAGTTACTGTTGTAAGTCGTTGTGTTTTAATTAATTTTTGTGCAAAATCATAATCTTTATAACTATTAAATTTAGCGCATTTTCTTATAAAGATTTGTTTTCAAAACAAATGAAAGTTATAAAATATTTTTAAAACTTTTAAATTTTATACTGTATTTCAAAAGAATATGCTTTAGGTCTATTAAAAATATCTTTAAATTGTACGTTAATAACACTGACTTTTAATTTATCCATTGATTAAAAAGGCATTGGCTGATATATATTATTATTATTATTATTTGTTTCTAGTAAGAGACAACTAACTTTTTATTTCATGTTCGTCTTCGTTAATGAACTAAAATAATAGGTGCCCTAATAATAGGCTGAGAATTTTGACTAATATACAGACTTCATTAAATTAAAATGAGACCATATATGCAGATAAAGTCAACTGGAAAAAAACATAAAATAAAATTAAAATTTTTAGAGGATCATACTATTTATTCATAAAATCTGAGAATATTCGACTCATTATCAAACTTTGTGAAATGTGCTGCATATAGTATTTTGCTAGCTATCAATGTTTATCTTATGGTTATCAGCAACTTGACAATCAAGTAGTGGATTCTCAGTGTCAAAAAGGAAGAAAGTAGTTGTACACGATATGCTAGAAGTTTGGTCAAAATTAAAATTAAACTAGATGGGAAAATAAATCCCATTCATCGAGGATATTTATAAAATTTAATTACTTTTTAAAGGCAAAAACTTAAACATTTCTATTGTGAAATAGTTTCTAAAGAGAATCGAAGTATTTAATTTAAAAATGAAGTTTAGATATTAACTCAATCATTCTAATAAATATCGAATGACACTATAGTTTTAGGAAAACTCTCAAATTTCATTTGAAGATTTAGATTAAACTACTAAGCATTATTGGTTTTTTGGAAAAATTGTTTCAATTTTTTGAAAATCTTGAAATAAACATTTCGTTTCGATTTAGTAACACTTAATTGAAGGCTAATTATAAATTAAACCTGTGTTAAAGATATCTGCTTAAAATTGGGTTATTATTATAATTTTCTTTATAAATTTTGATTTGTTCTATGTTAAAAAGAATGAAGTGAAACGTTAGCAATAATGTCGAAATTAAAATATTTATTCACTTTTTAGAATATCACTTGAGAGCAGATGTGATTGTTGTTTGGAATAAAAATCTGAAATAGCAGTTTCGTTTTTCTAATTGAATATGGTTAAATTTTCATCATTACGATGCAATGAATTTGCATAATTTTGCACTCAAATATTAATTTGAAATTAATGATTAACTAAATGATTAGTCAATATGCGATGATGAAGCAATATCTATTTCCTATTTAAACCAATTATTTGTTGAAGAATACTTAAAGAGAATATAGTTTTCTTGCTCAAAGCTAAATTTTTTAATGGAATTACCCATTCTAATAATATTATATGCAATTTTCATGAAAATTAGTTATGTTAATTCTGATAAAAATGATTGTGGAAACCTGTCGAACCTTATAGTAACACAAGATCCATTATCTGAAGAAAAATGTACAAAAGCAACAATTTTTGAGCAAAATCATTGCGCTTTTGATGCTTGTCTAAAATGGAACTGCTTAGAATTGACTGATAAGAGCTTTTGTTACGCCATGTGGGAAGGAATGTGTTGTATTGGAAAATTAGTCAAGAATCGTTGTGCTCATGAAGATTATTTGATATTACAGCTAGAATATAAAACTACTCAATGCAAATATGAATCTACAAACTGTAGTAATTATCCTAGGAGTTTGTACACTTGTCAAAACTCATCTGGTTATTCGAATCTGAATTTTGTGAATTTCTTGTTTCAGATTGAAATTATTTTTACATCTTTCTTAATTCAAATTTTTCTGTGAAGAATTTTCAAAACTTAAACGAGTCAATCTGTTAAAAGTATTTTTATTGCATTTTTATATGCGGTCGTAATGATTTCAAGAACGTTCCTATTCATCATGTGAAGATATTAACTCATCTGTATCATTGTTATTCTCTTCGGTGCTTGACGAGAGGTAAAATCTTAGTTTTGCTGGCCTGCTTTTCAAAAATATAATTACGGTTCTGATAATTTTTCTGGTTACATCCTTATAATTAGTTTTATTTATATTAAATCTATACTAGCAGATAAATTCTGGACTATAATTTAATCATGTAGAAAGTGTTGAAAATTTAGAAATACCTTAAAATGGTAATGAAATCCATAAATTCATTTCGTAAACAAAATGTATTATAAAAATTTTAGCCGTCGCAACAAAGTAGTAATGAAGTTTTGTAATAATTATTAATTGAATAATTTTTACTGAAAAATTCCGCTTATAAACTGCAAATAAATATAATTTCACTGGTTATTAGTGAAATTTTCTAAGCGATGATCACCAATCAGCAAAAGTTTAAAATTCTTGTGTTAGCTGAAAATTCTACATCATTGAAACACTCAATCACGAAAGAAAAATAATCTGACTACAAGTAAATAGGAATATTATTTTACTTTAAACATACTTGATTATTTCAGTTGTATTTAATAAGATAAAGTGAAGCACAAACATAACTAAGAATGAAGATTTATGATCTGTTCTAAAATAAGATTTCAATCTATTGTCAATAAATTGAGCAATTCAATAGTGCAATGCGCGTATCTTATATACTATAGAGGCTTATATACTATAGCTGTTTATTGCATTTACACTTGAATTATGATTTCTTGAAAAATTATAGCTAAATACGTTCCGGAAAATTATACAATAGTTCATTCGAGAAATTTCTTGTTCATCGTATAATTATGTTATTATATCTCAAGTGATATTTGTTTATGAAAATGACGAAAATGAACTGCTTCTATTACTCCAAATTAACTCAAAGTAGAGTTATTCTAAAATGAAAAATATTGAACCATTATCAGAATTGGTGACAAATTTCTAATTTTTTAAGAAAAAGACGTTTCTAAAATATAAGGCTTAAGTATTTTATTGGTCTTTCAACAGCATTGGTTTTTATTGTTATTAATGATGAAAATGTAATCTATGAAAAATTGAGTCAAAAAATTTATCCTCTTTTCGGAGCTTAATCGTATTACAGATGGATGCTGTCTTAAAACTATTATCAATCAAAATCAATGTTTTGTGAATGCATGTTCGGAGTGGAATTGCAATGATGATACTAGTCCAAGTTATTGTAAGTCTATATGGGAGTCAATGGGTTGCATAACGTCAGTGTAGTTCATCTGATCAGCTGAGTCTAGAACAAAATTTCAGTTGAACTCAAAAAGAATTGGAAAGTGGTTTTGTAATGATCATCCAAAGAGCTCGGATTATGATACGAGGCAAAATTCTAATTGAATTCAACTGTAAATCGATTTTTATTTTGCATTCCATCTTAAAAGTGGAATCAAAACTAAGTAGTGATCATGAACGATGAATTTATTGATTAATCAATGTTATTTGCTATTGGAAATGATGAAATTTCATAATTTGATTGAAAAGTTTTTCATAAGGCCTGAAAACAGCACAAATACCAATCAGACAGTCATTTGAAGAGGAGTTACAATTTGACACTTATTGTGAGATCTTGAATGTTATCATCCAATTACAAGTACATTCTATCTCGGATATAGTGAACGGGTGGGTGAAGTTAAAAGCGTTCACTATAACGTTCTTATGGAAAAAGAAATATAAAACCAATTAAAAACGTCAGTTTTATTCTTTAATTATTAATCTTTCGTGAAGAGCCATTTATTTTCAACGAAATAATCAATAATAAAAGTCTGTTTGCAGATTTTATTCCTTTAAAGGACCAAATTTTCAAACTTACTCAGCAGATCGTAATAACTCTATTATCCACCTCAGAAAGTGATTACAAATATATCCAGGATAGACCGTACTAAGTTTTTAATTGTAAAGTTAACATTGAAAAGTACATTCTACGAATGTATTATTTGAGTTCCTATCTTTACATTCGTTTTATATAATATAATATTCATATCATTAAATAGCAATTATTAATAAAATTTAATTTCGGTATTCAACAAACTCTCACAAAAACAAATCGTATGATTTAAGTATGGTTAGAATGAGAGTTAAAATGAACTATCTTTGATAAATGCTTTATCTCACAAATCAATATTCTAGCAAGCAACGCATGTTAATAATTTCCAAAAGGTAATTGTTATTGTTATTTCCTTTATGTTCTACCAATGATGGATTTTACACTCACTACCTTGATTTTCAGAAACGACGGTTTAATTCTAGAAATTTTTCTGACAATTCCAAATCGGTAATGAAGCTAATTTAACCAATTTGTAAGTTTATCAACGTTTCCGAACTTACAGCTATGAACAATGTAGTAATTAGATATAAATGGTATGAGATAACAATAGAAAGTTATACTAGTAATTTTACAATCTTATTCCATTAAGAAAATACATTATTAAAAACTATTGTCATCATAACAAAGCAACTATGAATTCCAATGTCAGGCTCATTTTCCAAATTAATTTCTTGAATGTAAAAATCATTTGAAATGATAAAGTAATGCCTATTTCTACATTCTCAATAAAAACAATTGCAAAAACACTAAAATTAGTTATATTTATAAACAATTTTGGAAAGCTACAAAACAATTACTCACCATAAAAACCTCATACAATATAAAATAATTTTCACTCATGAATATTCTTTGAGCTTATATGCTTGAGAAGACAAGATTGTTATGAAGTTATTGATTATTATAACTTGTTTCACATTCTATTGTGCGGTAAATTGTGAAAGCTTCGATGGTTGTCGTCAACTTTCAATCTTGAAGGCGAGAGCTGAAAATGAAACGAAAGAAAGTTGTACTAATACAACAGTTATTGACAATAACAATTTTTGCTCGCTTGATCAATGTTATAGATATTATTGTCAAGTTATAATCCCTGATGGGAACGCCTGTTTTGCAAAATGGCAGGGAATGTGTTGTTACGATAATTTCGTTCTCGATCGTTGTTACTTTATCGGTTATGTGGTACCAGAAAACGAAGATTTTGATTTAGCGTATTGTTGGTATGGTCCAGGTAAATGTACTCTATATACCAGAATGTCACTCGTTTTTATGAGCTCATCAAGTAACTTGCTTTGGACAATTAATGATAATTCAGTTCTTATTGGATTCATTTTTGGAAGAATTCTAATAAGGCTATTTTTTCGAAAAAATTATACAATTTAGAATTAATTAGTTATTTGATCATTTTCGTTGATTATAAGTTTAAATTTAATGCTATTAATCCACTTAAAACGCTTGCCTTTTGAATATAATTTATGATAATAATTTAATATCTAAATAATTATTACATATCATCAAAAGCCAGTCATTTATTGAAATTTTTCAATTCTTTTGCATGAATGTCTGCCGAAATGGCGTTAACCTGAACTTGAAATAAACAGAACTCAAAACATTTATATAACACGTTTGCACACATTATTTACAAAAAAGTTAAATAAAATTAGTAAATTGAACTTATTCTCTGAAATACTATGCTATAATTTCTTAAAAGTCATATAAAACAAAATTTATGAAGTGTTTTAGTGTTCTATTGATTAAAGAATAACTAACAAAATATATAATAACTTCTATAAGATTATTTAACCCATTATTCTAAGAAAATTACCCCGATTTGAATTGAGAGCAAGTATTGATTTTAAAATTAAGACAAATCGACGTCATAGATAATTTCAATTGAATAATCAGATACTCCATAAAGGTTTTATGCTATAAATACAAACGCACATTGATTTCAATACTATTTTCTTTCGCTTCGAAAGTGCCGAAATAATAGAAAGAGAACTTAAAATATCAATATATTAGGAAATAGAAATGGACCTAAATTCAACTTTAAGACTATATACTTACTACTTCAGTGTGTATCTGTTGAACTTCCACAGTAAATACTTTGAATAAATTAATTTTAGAGGCCAAACTGTCAAGAATAAATTTTTTTCCAAATTTCAACAATATGAAACATTGTGTCCAACAGTTTCATTCTCGTTGACAGAATTTTAGCTAGATAAAGGAAGAAAGTTCGTGGAAAATTTTTTACATTGAATTTTAATAGAGATCTTGAGAATTTTATACAAATTGGAGAAATATTATATTTATCAGTCAAAGTTAGAACTCATTCTAATGTGGTCCAAAACCACCATCCCAAAGGCCAGACCTAGTCCTCGGGTCTTCAAAGAGAAAAGCTGATGTAGAATAAAATATTTGAGTCAGTTTCATGAAATTGAATGATATATCCATAAGAGATTGTTTAAGATCTTCTGTACCATTGAAATAGTTAAATGATTAACAGTAATAAAAGCCCATGTATCCAATGAGTACAACTTTTCTTTATCTTATGTAAAAATATTTAATTAAATATAAATATCAGCTCAAAGCTTATTGTTATGAAAGCGTAAAGACGAATATATTATTCTCAATAATTAATGATATCTTTATCTCGAAGTGTTTGCCTAATAAATAAGATGAAACATAAACAAACTCCAAGGAAACAAAGTTATATATTAGAATTGACGTAGTTATTGTATCTTGTGCATGAAGGAGGCTCGGATCCTAATCAACTTTCTAGTATATTTGAAAATTTATTTTCGCTTAGATGAATTTATTTTTACAGAAATAAAAACATCCACAGCTTCTTGATATTTTAATTTAAATTCCTATAATATTAGTTCATGTATGTAATACATGATGTATGGAAAGTTCAAAGTTTCTCCACTTCTAAAGTAACACCTCCGATGTATGGTCATTCTTTTCGTCTGAAAATAGTTTATCTAATTGTAACGTAAAATAATTATTTTGACGAGTAACTATAACCATAAATTCTTATCATAATCTGAGTATTGAATTTAAAATTGAAAAATACACTACCTTCGTCACGTAAGAAGCATACAACTAAATGTAGATGACTGAAAATTACAGCTGATAGATTTTTATAATTGCATTCGAATGAATCAACCTAGTCATGTGTTTCATTTTGAGATAACAGAAATTTCAAGTATCTGATTATTACTCAACACATTAGAAACTCTGATAAGAAAGCATGTTTACATCTTTCTTTACAACTATTATTCCATATTCATTCTGACAAATAATTTTCGCAGATGAAAACTCTAGTTTTTCTTTTGTTATTCACATTTTTAAGTTTAATAAATTTTGAAGCTGAATGTCGTTTAATAAATTGTGAGTCAATGAGATAAACTATAGCGAGGATTTCAAATAAAATTAATGTGATTTAATTCTTTTACATAATAAATGATTTGGATTTGCAGGCAAAGGACCTGTTAAGAGTCATATTTGTAATAAACATTCTTTAACAAAAGATTGCAAAAAATCATATCTGGGATGGTAAGCTACAATTACTAAATCTACAAACTTATTGAAGAACTAAATAGTTAATATTTCATTGTAGGTGTTATTATAGTAAGAATCATTCTGTTGTTGTACTGTTACTCCAAATAAGTGGGATAATTGCATTGAAAAATCGCCTTGCCTATTTGTGAGTCCATACTCATGCACGAAATTTTTCCAAGTTAATTTACTATTTTTACCTGATAAAATGCTGATTTTAAAGGTTTGCTGCAGGCAACCACGAATGCCTTGCGAATGGGATTGCTGTGAACCAACAACTCCAACCTCATTTACTAATTCAATTTCTAACAGCTCCGACTATAAAGAGTGGAAATCTTCAAATATGAAAATGATATCTTTATCAACTGAGAAAGATAAATGTGAACAAGAGATCGAATATATAAATAGCAAAGGCATAAGGCTTTCATCGACTGAAATTCATGGAGAAGAAACTGATTTTCTTAAAAATTATTCTATGATGAGAGTTGATTTTTTCTTGATTTTATTTTTAGTTATATTATTATCTTATCTAATTGTTTATAGATATGAACTTTAAAGAATTTGTCAGTACAATCTAGAAAAGAGAAAAATTAGGCATCAATAATCATTTCAACGAGCACATCCCGCAATTTGAACTATATACTAAAGAAATAAATAGCCAATTTCAAAACTATGGCTTGCACAATGAAAAGTGGTCGCATGTACACATTTATTATAAAACATATCTTTGAAAATTTTCTTTTTAAAAAGCCATATTTATAAACTCTTGAAATCAAATATTAGTCATCTGTCTAGAATGCACTGGTTATTATAAGACTATTGTTGACAACACTACATCTGTTAACTAACAAAAGGACATTTCTTAAGAATCTTTGTTTACCTAATAAATATTGAAGAAACACTCGACAATGTCAGGAAGTTCATCGTCGATCACAGAGTTCGGACAATTACTGTTGACCAGCATTCAAACTGTACTTGATGTCAAATATGCACATTGCACAAAGTTTGTGCAGATTCTGCACTTTCTCAGAGAAGAGTTAGATAGATCGCACTTGGTCCAGCCAACCGACAACGGCTACTGATAATAAACATGTCAAAGCTATTGGCGATCCATTGAATGAAAACCAAAGTTGCTGTTGCCAAATGATAGCTTTTCATATTGGCACTGATCACACCTGACTTAAGTTCTTTACGTTACGACCTGATAGCTCAAATAAAAAATCGTTTAAAAAGTAAAAGTCTATTAACCCTAATGAACTTTGAATAAGCGTAGCCAATGTAGTTCGGTACATCAATAAACGTTACCCAGTTAAAGAGTTAACAAATTTTCTCCCAGATGGGAAACTGTTATCAATGCTGGGATGGAATCGTATGATTGATTGAAAATATACATTATCTACCACCTTTACTTATTCTTGGATAGAAAAATTTCAGTTAATCATTTTGTTTAGCCTATATTTTGGCACTTAGTTTTATTGAAATTTTTTAAAAATTTAATAATAAAATTTAAAAATACTGTCGGCTGACAAGTTGATGCTTTCGGCATCTTAGTTTCCGAGATTATTTTCAATTCGTCATGTTTTGATTTTTTCAGACAGTTATAAGGTACTTTACTAAGACTTATTAGGCATGTTTCCAATTGAAATTTTAATTTATATTAACAAGTTACGCTTTTGTAAAAGAATAATTGAAAACAAGTAACTGTAATTAAGAGATAAAATCTAACTTCAAGTCAAATCTTTGTCGAATGAGTAACGTAAAAAATATTAAACTAAGGAACTGTATTAAAATCTACAAGCTAAGATTGTTTATTGAGAATCAACTTCGCAAATTAATACCTCGAAAACATCAAATCATCAGCTGCAAAGTTTTCGTGAAGAAAATTTCAAAAATATAGTCTCAGAGAAGTTGACTCTTGTTTCTGCACCAGTTCAAGTTTAAATCAGCTCCTGTTTAGATTGGATGACAAAAGTTTCGGTTCATTAATAGTTATAATTTTAGTTGTTTCTCAAATGATCCGCATGATAAAAGGTCTTATAAGCTTACTAGTATAGGGCTAGCTTGTTTTCTTTCGAACATGTTTAAGATACAATAGTTAATAATTCTATAATTATATGAGTTTGATTTCATTTTAATGCAACAAAAATAATAAAATACAAGTATAGTTGACTAATCTGTGATTACAATAAAGTGCACACGCTAACAAAAGTCCATGCAATTGAGCTTAATAGTAAGTTTAAAGAGACTTAAATTTTCCTATCATTTCATATCACTTTTTAAAATGTTCAAAAAATTAATTATAAACTAATAAGTCGTATTCGAGTTATACTTAAGTATGAGGTAGTCATCTAATTTAAATTAAGCATATTTTTATTTTATATTCAAATAAATATTGAAATAATCAAATAACTGGTTTATTTATACTGAGCTTTTCTCAGGCTAATAATTATCTAAAATAAGTGTTATTCAAAGCTTAAATTACTTGATTATTTGAATCTGAAAATATTTTTCTCTGAATAAAACAATAACTATCTTATATTTATATTTAACCTGAATATGACTTATTGAGTTGTAATTAACTTATTTTGAATACTCAAAAAGTGATATGAAATTATAAAAAATTGATGTTTTATCAAGCTTACTATTAAGTTCAATTGCATGGACTTTTGTTAGTGAGTTTACCATCAGTTCATTTGATGGCAATGAAATTGATTTTATGTTTATCATATCAATTGTCAAATCAGAGATAATTAAAGTACTATTTTAGGTAAGCATGAAGCTTTCTCTAAAAATCAAGTAATCTAAAAACAAATTATTTAAAAAATGGCCTATTTTGTTAAAAAGAAACGACGTTAGAAATTTGTTATTTGTTCAATCACATCAAAATATACAATAGTATCAAAAATAATGCTGTGAAACTTCAGCTTTTATTGAACGTAGAACTTTCATCTGTTGAGAGATTTTCTTTAATACAGGGCATTCTATAACAAATTAAACAAACAAATGAAAGAAGACCTGAACGAACGAATATCCTTGAGATATTTTAGATAAACCTAATGATCAGTGACAATATACATATTTGATTTAAATAAATTTACTCAACAAGATGAAAAGTAGTGTAAATCTTGACGATGTATGAAATTCAAAGGCTATCATTGCAATTATAAGTGTTATATTAAGATCTATATTTATATTGAAGACGCAAAATAGTGCAAATACTAATTAAAAAAAAATTTTTTCTCGGTCAAAAGCTTGAAAATAATGCCCATGATGATCAGCCAAGCCAATAAATTCAAGTCGAATACCTGTTCGATAAACCCCGAAATTTTAAGCGAAGAATCATTCTTGAATTTTTCAACACTTGTATCATTCTTTTCGTTCAGCTTCACTCTCAGTTTATAAGTCAGAACAAACATTAATGAATAGCAACGAAGAATTGAAAATCTTATTACTGTTTCTAGGTATTGCTCGACAGTCCATTGGATATTCATGGTGACAATTGTGAGAGCCTTCACCAAGGGCTAAGTAATTCTCAATCGTACTGTTAGCAACTCTAAACTCATAAAGCCTATTTCTATAAAGATAGGCCAAAGAATTAACTGTCCACGTATGATGGTATACAATAATAGTTCTTATGGGAATATATATCAAAAAGGATGCCAAAAATTTCTTATTCCAGAAATAATAAGGAACGAGAGTTGGCATTAGACCCCAGAAAATCAGTGCTATCAGTACGTAATAGGTGTGTTGGAATCGCATAAATGGGTTATCCCATAAGTCGCCACAATTTATTTTCTCTTCAGGTTAAATAGTGTCTTGCCTTTTCTTTGATAGACACCAGCCTCCATGTGAAAAAATAAACCCTCTATTAGAATCTTCTGGATCTGCGTCTGTATCAGAATATTTGTGATGCAGATAATGATCGAGTACACATGATAAGATACTACTATTCAATGATGTGGAGTGATAGACAACTAAAAGTAACGGAAATTGAGCCTTGAATGATCGATGTGCCCATAATCGGTGCGCTTCTCAAAGTTATAATTGAGTAGTTAAAAAAGAGTACTTTTTAATCGACGGTCAAAGAATTTTACATTAATTATCGAGCGAAGAAACTATTCAACTATAGAAATTGAATTAGTTTTTTGGAATGTTACGGTTCTGCAAAATTAATTTTTCATTTGAAGAAATATGAAATTCACTAAAGTCGAATTTAGGTTCAACAGTAAAGAAACTTTTAGGATTTGATAAAATAAATTTTATCAATGAATTCAACAGTTTAGTAAATAATGTAGAATTTATAATAAATAAAGGTTTTAGCAAATTTTCAAGGTTGCAATGGTAATTTTGAAATTTTACTGCAAATCAAGCAAGATCTTTCAATTAGATATGAAATTGGTTAATGATATTTTAATTTTATTTGACTACTACCCACAGATACAGTAGACACTCGATATCTCGAAATCACTTTGAAATACTTAGTATTTTGAACGAGCTCTAAGTATCTCTCCATAATTTATGTGACTCTTTACTTCGAAATATCTACCAAACAGAGTTTAAATACCAAAAACACAATATCAAACTGTTATGCATTAAAGAAATATTATCGGATACAGCGTTTCTAAACAGAGCGTTTCACTTATTTATTTAATTCTTTAGTGCACCAAATAATTTTATTTAACCGAGGCCTTAAACTTATTAAATAAGATTGAAATTTGAATGAGCTTTTTATTTTATATTTTTTCCAGAATACCGGGTACTGTGAAAACTCATTATTTTGAACAAAATTTTTGGCAGAAACGGTTTCGAAATAGTGAGATTTCACTGTATTTTCAAACCTGAGTGGAATCCGATCCAAATAGCTCAAATATCTGTTTGAAACTTAGCTGATTCTGTTAGACCATTATAGAAGCCATAGATTCCAAAAATATGAATAATAGTGATAGAATGTGACAATTCTATTTAAGATAACTTGAATTCAAAAAATGTGAAATTTTTTGGATCGCGGAGTTTAGTTTTCTTGATTATTTTAGTAAGTGCTTTGATCTTATCTTTTATGAGATCATATATAGGTTAAATGAAATAGTTTTGTCACATGAAAGAAAATATTTTGAGTTTCACTAGAATAATCTCTCAAAAACATGAACTTATAAATAACATTATCATTTTATACAATATTTTCTCAATTAATTAATTTTAGAATAATAAACCTAGTTATTTTAGTACGACTGTATTAAAATATAAACTCCTATGGAAAATGAAATATTGATATAATCAATGAAATTAAATTCATTTATGTATGCAATTTAGTGCCTGATACAAAAATTGAACCACTAAATCATACTAGATTATTATATTGAGATCGAACCCTTTCTAATAACAAAAAAATTTTATGAATCTTTTTATATTGTATTCCAATTCAACTATCGATATCTTTTTATCGTCAAATGAAAAACCAGATATTTCTATCGATGAGAAGTTAAAATTTAATTTGAATCTTAATGAAAAAATTACTTCTATTTTCAAAAGGTCTATATTTTATACCTAGATAGATATTATTCAATAAAAAAATGACTTCCCAAAATCCAGTCCGAAAATTGTAATCAGTTTTCTATTATTTACAACGTAATTTCCTATTTTTAAGTTCAATCCTCAATCAAACGATAATAAAATAAATATTAATAATGGAATTTATTGATTATCGAATATAGTTTGCCTGTAATATCAAGCTTTCTGCTTAATGATAACTTGCATTTTTGCGGTTCTTTGACTCATTTTCAAACTGTAGAGGGAAAAATCCTTAGAAATTTTCAATTTATACTAGTATTAGGTAATTATTTTGAGGTTGTTTGAAAGAAATAAGTTGAAATGAACAGATGTTTAAAAAGGATCATTAGGAGTCAACAGAGTTAAGGAGATCTTGACCTATTATTATTGAAAAGTTGTTGTACTCCTGAACATATTTTTAAAATTTCGAAATGATGTAATATTTTACTGTAATATCAGTTTTTTTTTGAGTTTGAGTTGACACAAAATTAAGAATAAAGATAAGATATCTATTTTAGATGATGTATAGTTTAGGTTTGATTTATATCTTACTCTTGCTCGGAATCATTAATTTTTGAGTTGTTTTCCAAATTTTCTAAAAGACTTTACATAATAATTTACTAAAATATAGCTACGAATTGGTTTTGACAGTTTGTCTTCGAGCCAAGTCTAAATATGAACAGAGAGGTTACTAGAGTTTGAAATTGTTTAAATTTTCTAGCATCCATTGAAAAATTACTTGAATGAAGTTATAATTACACGTTAGAAGCCATTACGCTTACTCTATATTGGAATAAGTTTGCGCTGCATTTGATTTGTGATAAAATAAAACTATTATCATTTAAATAAAGATAATGTGTTATAAAAGGAGAAGGTTTTCAATCACCAATAATGACTCACCTATTTAGATTACAATATTGACCATGTATAATAATATAATTAAAGCCTTATATAGCTTTTAATTCTAATAAGAACAGGCTTAACAATCACAAGAATATCTTCCTTTCACATTATCATTTTTCATATATTAAAAATTTTTTTAAATAAAGCATATTTGATCGCTTAGTTTTACTAGCGTTAACACGTAAAAAAATTAGTACTTATCAAGTGCTACAGTTTTTAAAGGTAATTCTAGATATCAAATAGACTATTTAATGAAAAAAATTCAAAACTTGACTTATATGGTAAACTTGTTCAAATATATAAAATAGAGTCAAATGACTTTGAGACATGAATGATGGGATTATCAATAATTTGCCGGAAATTTTTTAACATGATAGTAGATTTTCTCATAATAGAAGAGCGCATACTCTATGACAGGGTAAACATAAAAATTCATCTAAAACTTTAAGACGTGTTACCAATTTTGTAATATGCGCTCAAATTCATTTAGTTAAAATATGATTTACTTGTATATAGAAAATGTGTTTAAAGACTCAGATATATCATTGATGATCATATCCTTTAGATAGAAAAAACTAATAATTAAAAGAACTGTCGCAATGAACATTTTAATTCTCAACGGAAAGTCAAGTTTAAATTTATAACTCTGGGAATTTAAAGTTGAAGTTGTGACAGTATTTGTAGTTTTTGAGCTTACCTTCCTAAATCCAAAACAAGTAAACAGATAATGAACTTTAAGATCTAATTTAAATTATCATGAGTAATTTTTGAGTCTGAATAAAGTCATATGAAAAAAATATTCTAGTATACAACTTTAATTAAGGTTGTTTTCGATAGCTTCGATTTGATAATCAAATTTAGTACTGATTCAAGTGGATCAAATATATCATTATTCTTAATTATGTACGAACAAATTGAAATCTTTGCATAACGCATGGCTAACTCTTGTAGAAATTAACGATAAAATTCATAGTCATCTTGATTTATAATTATTACATGATGACTGTCTTGAGAAAAAATCCTATTATTTTCTGAATAACAAGAGTTATGGTCTATTGGTCACAATGAAGATATATCAAGAAACGAGATATCAATAACAGGGTTTTTAATCAAACGTGTTTAGCATACAATAACTAATAAAGTCTGTATAATGTAGGTTTGATTTACTTTTAATGCAATAAAAATAATAAAATAGTAGTATTGATGATCATTTTGTGGTACAATAGCGTGCATCAGGTCTTTTAATGGCAATGAACTTAATTCTATGCCTATTATTCGTCACATACAAGTAATTACTTGTCGTGACTTTAAATAAACACGAAGATTTCTCTCACAATCAACTAATCTAAAAATCGAATCATTCATTTTTGATTTGTTTTTCTATATCAGTTTTTATTATTGGATCTGACTAGAGAATTTCTTTTTCGGTCAGTGAATTGTTTCATTGTAAGGCATTTGTCAAAAAATCAATAAAATTGTAATTTTGATATTTTATATATGGTAAAAATTATTTTAGAAATGTCAAATATGAGGTTGAAAGCTTAATAAGATATTTAAATTGAAGTCAAAGTAGATAATCATAATAATTTTTTAATAACAAGTAATTAGAAGCTTGATTCAGTTTCTAAAAATCGAGGTTTTGAAAGTTTTATTAGCAGAAATTTTCGTACTAATGAACTAACAGAAACCAAAACTGAATCATTTATAAGCTGTCATTATGAACATATTAACGGGTTGGGCTGTGTTTGAAACTTGAAATTTAAACGAATACTAAAGTATTTAGTTATATGTTTTGAATCTAACGAAGAAATTACGGTTTATTTGTCTTAACGTTTGCCAACTAACAGTATATAAATAAAATTATTGTAATCAATGATGTGTTTTCAAGCATAACTTCTATCAAAAAGAAAAGAAGACGTCATAGTTTTTTCTTTTCTTTCGCATTAAAATAGACAACAATAGCATTAAGAATAATAAAAAAGAAAAAGTGGTTTTACTCATCGCACACAACTTTTGTGTATATTTTACAAGTTTTCTATATATAAGAATATATTCATATCATTCTATAGTAATTATTGTTGACTTGTCTTTTCATGACCTGAATTATGAGCCAATTGAAAAATTATTTTCGAAAAAATTTTTTTTCGTAGATATACATGCAGCAGGATTATCTGATAAAAGTCACTTTCGTGACAAATCACAGTTCATTCGATTGCTAGCCGTTGAAGAATTAATACCTATTATATTAAAGAGTTTTATAAACTTCACAAAAATTTCTAAGCTGTGCAAAAGTTTCAGAACTATTATCATCTGAAAAATGAACTTTAAGAGAGAGTTTTTAAGTCTGTGCTTTATTAACACCTTTATAATCATAGTTATTGCCGATAACAACATAACAGCAGATGAAATCGAGAAGAGAAGAAGTGTTCGAGAATTTTTCGATTCATTAGTGGCTGGCAGTAGTAACCAAAACAGTAAATCGACACAGAACAGTAATTCTCAAGGGACAACTCCTCGGCCGCAGGAGATGCCTATTCTCATGCCGTATGCAGTTCCGATGCATTCGCCACCGCCTCCACCACCTCCTGTACCTATGGGTCCACCAACCTATGGATATCCTTCTGGTATGTATAGAGCCCCACCACCGCCTCCTCCGCCAAGACATATAGGTTTTGGACCGATTGGACCTCCGACCCCGAATTACGGACCTGTTGGGCAACCGAATGCCGGCTTTGCGCCGATTCCTCATATGGTTGGATCTCCGACTCAGAATTATGGTATTGTTAGTCCGCATAATCATTATGATTATGGTCAACATTCGAGACCGATAGCTATTGCAATACCAGTACCACTTCATGCCATTCCGTAAGTCATCTAGCTTGTAAATTAATTAATTATTTTTGCAATTTTAAGCTGCAAAATAAAACGGAAATATAGATAATTTTTAATATTTTGACCTATGCATCGCATTTTGCGTTACCTAAATACGTCTACATATTCCATGGAAATATTGAAACTCCCAAATAGTTAATGCTTTATTCAATTTGACAACTAAACAGAATATGTATACTTTGAGAATTATTTTTTTGACAGAATTAACCTAGTTTCTGCACTAAGATTATAGCTCTATTATAAGAAATTCTGAAATAAGCTAATAGTAGCGAACTATGAAAACAAATATCTTGAACCTTGGTATTTTGTATGGAAAGCGCTGCGGAAAAATTAAAAATTTTCTCATGATTAAATATATAAATATAGGACATATATATATATGCATACATTTAAATATGCATATACACATATTTATGCATATATACATATATTTATATATATGTAGAATAATTTACTGATCCTATTTATTGCTATCAGGTTCATCAATAAGTTCTCAGCCTCTTGTGTATTGCAACCAATGGGTTATGAGTCGAGAACTTATTGACTGACCTGATATTAGAGTTTTTATTTGAAGTATTAATATTTCTCAAACCAATACATGCAAATGTAATCGGCATTTCATTTGAATAAAGACTACTAACAATTTTTTCTTATATTCGATTACAGTCTACCTTATAATTCACATCCTGATGAAACTCATCGACCATTCAGTTCGCAACATAATTATTTGTCAAACAATGATTTTACTGATGGCATGAGTGCTTCTACGAAATACACACTTTTTGCTGACCCTTTTGATGATAGCGATGAAGACCTGTTCGACAGTAGTAATAGAAGATTTAAAGTAATACCTGTGGAAATGAATGAATCAAACTATGGTCTGAACTCATAATTGACCAAAATTTTTGTAGATAACATTTTTTGCGCCTATTTGATTGTTGTAAAAAGCTAAATTCTGAAAAAAATCTTTTGAAAAAATTGAGCTTACATCTTTTTATTAACTTTTTAAGATCTCTATTTTTTCTAAAAGTACATTCGATAACTTGTAGTCATTGTATAATTCTCATGATTTTTTGCCCTCTCTGAAATTATTTTTAACCTAAACCTCCTTTTATCGTTAGTATAAACATATACGCAAAGTATTGAACAGATATTTTACGTGAATAGAGACTATAAAGTTTAGTTTATGTTTTATTTTTAACATACAAAACTAAAGTTCCACTCACTTGTCTAGGCTTAGTTGAAAAAATTAATTGAATTTTTAAATAATTATCTGAAGATTTATAATAAATTAACTCTCACAGAGTAACTGAGAAGATTGTTTTAAAGTTATTTTATATCGGGAGCACCTCTGAACAGGAATAGTTTTCAGTTGGCAATGAGACACAGAAATCTTTAAAGAACATATTTTTCGAAACTTTTTGAACAAAAAATTGATGGCTGGTTTTGGTGGCGTTTTTGAAGAAATCGGCCTTTGAAATTAATTCTAGGTTACTCATAGTTCGAAGAATTTGTAAAAAGTATTTTACAGTCAAGTTCAGATTCAAAAGACTCATCAAAAAGTTATGTTCTTGAACTTATTTATTGCTTTGTTACAGCTTTATGATTTTAAACTTAATAATTTTGGCATAATATTAAACTATCATTAATTACTTGAATAAAAATGGAAGATTGGAAATAAGTCTTCCATTTTCAGATTAATTGATTAGATGTGTTTAATATCAGATATAAACATGAGAAATTAAGAACTGGTTACAAAAGTTAATCTCTCCAAGACAATACTCCTTCAATCGCTAATTTCCTATCTCGCAACTTTGTAAAATAAAATGCCCTCAAATATTATGTACTAATTTGGCATCTCACTTTCAGTATAAACAAATTCAGTGAATTTAATTGTATTTATGTTATATTCTTCAAACTCTAATTAACATTAAGACATAACAGACTTTTGAATAATCATTCAAGCATTACATACGAAGTCAAATAGAACTGCAAATTTTATAATTCGTGAGTTTCAATATGATTACTTCATACTAAAATCAGGTTTCAACTTTTAAAGCTTTAATATTTAGGTATCATCACGTTCTAACTTTTTTTATTAACGTCCAAATTATAGATAAGTAAAATACATAAGTAACATGTGAATGAACATAAGTAACAACTGGTTATTGCACAACACATAGAATAGAAAAACCCCATTCATAGCTGCACTTTAAGACGAAGTCAAATTAAAGTAATATGCCTTAAGATATGAATAAATATTTATTTTCTTATTAAAACATACACTTATTTTTTTAAATGGGTAAAACACGAATCAAAGATAACCAAACTAAATCCAACAAAGAAGTTAAATGGAGACAACCAGTTCATTCAATGTGTTGATAGATGGTGATATTTCAAAAAATAACCAAGTCGAAAATTTTTTCAATCTTAGGAGTTGGTTATCATGAGAAATTTTATTTTCAGATTATGTAAAGTTGATCAATAAATTATATTCGAATTTAGAATACGGCTCTTGAAATTATGTTCAAGTTTTCACTCTTAGTTTCCTTATCGCGACAGTTTTCTTATATTTTCTACCATAATTTGATAAATACTTGCTCAATTTTTCTGTTTCACTTGCCTATGAGAGTATTTTCTGGTAAGAACGTAGAACTAAATCTAATTAAGCTAGAATCAATATTATTTATCTGGAATTTTAGATACAAAATCACTGCTAAGACTATCCTATTTTAAAATTAATAACGCTTGCTTCTTCACCACTTGTCACGAACCCTAATAATAAACTGAAATCACGTTTGTATCGAAGTCTTCTATTTCTGAAGCATGATCTAGTAGGTGAAAATAAGGTAGATCTTGGAGAGCCAAAAGAGAGAATAAAATCTTTATCAGGTATTCAATTTGCTTCACTAAAGTATTGAAAAGTTGACCAGTTTTGTTATCGCAACTCAATAATGTTTTAAACTATAATTTATTCTTTATACAAACTTTGTCAAATGATTCCAATTAAATGTTCATAAAAAATTTTTAAATGTTGACTTTGAGATGAATCTCATAACTATAGCCTAGTTGCAAATTGTGTTTTAAAATTACTCATGAAATTTCTGATAAATCAGGATTTGTCAGTTATTCTTTAGAAGCATTTTTGGAGTTCGTTTCAAAGTCACTGTTCGAATTTATGCGAAAATATTTATTCATTGGCTTAGATAAATAAAAAAATATTGCAAATATTCAATTAAATTAGATTATTTCTTTTTATTCACAGTCTCAGCAAAAAATCCTAAGTTTATTATTCTTCTTGGAGAAGAAACTCCTAAGAGTTTACTATAAGTTTGTAGCGGAGAATCAAATTTTGATAGTTTACCAGTACTCTCAGAAAATTCTATCACTTTTGATTTAATTAATCTAACCACTGAAGGATTTAAAAGAGAAAGTAAATGCTCTTAATATTTTTCATCTTGCAAAGTATCTCAACAAAGCCAAGTATTCGTTGCCGCATCCTGATGTTATCTGAGTCTCTAGATGGTATTAGAGCACTAAGTTTATAAAGATGAGAATTTCTCGAATTTTGTCGATCAATAACTAATTTTGTTTCTGTGATTTTTTATGTTGAAACTTGAAAAATCAAGGATGTTTTTATAGGGCTAATAGAAAGTTGTGCATTTGGTTAATAGGCTGTATCAAGTTTTGTGATTCGTGTATTCCCAGGGAATTCCTTCATTGTTTAACGACAAAAGTTATGAATATGATGCATGAAGTTCAACTGATTAACGTTTACGATTTGTTCAAACAATATTAGAAAGTATCAAAATAAAGACAAATAAAATAAGTATTTACCGTTGGTCTGATACTATGAATACACTTCCTAAAGGATTGGAACAAATTAATGGATCGATATAAAACAGATCCCTTTAATTATTTTTAGATGTTCTCGAGATATCTGATAATAAAATATAGAAGAGTTCTTTCTCACGAAATTAATAATTTCTTCACTGATATTGAGGCTCAAAACTCAAGAGACTGCGATCGAGAATCAAAATGATTGAAAAATATCGACAAGAAGCTAAGAGCTGCTCATTAGAATGAAAATTTAACTTTGATAGAACTGAAGAAAAAGCGTGAACAGATGAAGGCAGAAAGTAAGCAGCTGCTTGAAGAATATGATGAACAAATTTATTCTCTGATCAAATAGAGAATAATTATGTAATTCAATCTTTACAGAAATTTCATTTATTACGCAGATTATTATTCTATGAGACTCTGATTATTTATACAGTCTGTGGTTCGGGTGGTGTAGATTTAAATCGAAAAGATGGCAATAAGTTTTACGAAACATTTTCTCGTTTCAATTATAAAATGTGGAGCCTGAAACTCGTACTTTAAATATAAAATCATTTACTGGCTTCATGGAAGAGAGTAAAACAGTTATCTAACAAGTTTACTTCTCTCGTTGTAATGATCAATTCTTAGGGTGAACTTTTGCTCTTTAAACGTTCAATAAAGTTACTGAAATCTTAAAAATTTTCAACGAAAATTGCGAAGGACTGAAAAATCCCAAACTGTTGTGTTGATAATAGCCTGCCTCGTAGGCGAAAATATGTTAATTTATATATAGATAAATGCATAAAAATCGCTAAAATTAATTTAATTCAAATCACATTTTATTGATGCCAGACTCAAATGAAAGTTAACTGTATTTAAATTGTACATATTTTTAATAACTAGTCTTATCACTGTTCCTTTCGATACACTCTTCAATGCGCCGCCCTATACTTCCGATGAAGACTCTAAAAGTTTCATACCGATCGAGTCTCATATCTCTTCTATTTTGACTATCCACTTGGGTTTCGTTGTGTCCATTTTCTCTAGTGCGCCCTTCATGATCCCCCATAGGTTCTTAATTGGGTTGAGGTAAAAGAACATGCTGGTCACTCGAGGACTTCGACTCCGGAGCGAGAGAAACCAGCCCTTAGTTGTTCTGGAGGTGTGAGGCCTAGCGTTATCCTGTTGGAGCACAAAACCATCAGGATAGAGGACCAAAGATGTTCGAACATTGTGTCGTGATAGGTGGCTGCATCGAAAAAATTTCGCAATTTTTATGCATTGATCTTTGGTTTCATATCATTTTCATATAGTTATCATACTACTTTTATTGACAGTTAAAAATTGTTTTGAATATGTCTGAATGTAAGATTAATTAGCTGGAATTTATTCATATATTTAAGATTCTATTGATTATTTTTATTTTGAAAAAATTTATGAATTCTCCAGAAAAAGATTGTGAATTTGAACTTCAAGTAGGGTTTGCTGAGAAATTCAAGGCTCAAATAGAAGCAAGTGAACCTCATCAGCTATTTCATACGACTTCATAGTTATCAGGAAATGTGGATCAGTTTAAAAACTGCCAAACTACAGTAATATCATGCAGTACTACGCAACTATTAAACGTTTATCGAAAGTTAAATTTAAGACATGTATAATACAGTTGTCATTTATTTGACAGTTTTCCCACGTTTCCCAATAATGAACAAACATTATCCGTTTGCAAAGTTTTTGACAACTATGCGAGTGAAATGGGTTAGGAAACGACGTTGAAAATAATTACAAATAACCAATATCTCAAAAGATCAACTCATGTTCTATTCTGATTATATTTTGTCTAGGAGAAGTAAAATTAAGTACTGAAATAAACATTAAAAAATTGTCTAGATTAGTGATAAAATTCTATTAAAATTTGTTCGAACTTTAAATGTAGCAATTAACATTTTAAACACTCTTTAAAGTGATGTCAAGTTTTATCTTTGGCAATTTTTATATTTTTTGGGAGTTATAGTCAAACTTGATAAAACTATGATGGTCTGAAGAGCTTTGCGTTTAAGATCGTTACCTAGTCACAGTCAATTTTACGGATATGTTTATAATAATGAAAATAAAATAAATTTTAAAATTATTTACTGAGATTTGTCATGCTTTAGTCGATTTTTAGAAAATTATTTTTAAACTTAAGTGACTCGTAATAAAATATACTTCAATTTATAAGGAATATTTCATTAGAGCAAACCTCATTGTTTATTTTCTCTTTGTTAGACTTTCACCATTCTTTAAATAAAGTGGACCTTATTTGAAATTAAATCATGTATATTGAGTTTCATTTGTTAGGTGAAATAGTTTTTAAAAGATTTTTGACAATTTTCTCGACAAGCATATAAAATAGAGTTGGCCTCAAAAAACGAGTAGTATGTGCAAGATTGAATAATTGAAAATCGATGACATTCTTAAAGATATTAATTGACAGTGAACTAAATAGATAGAACTCTAATAAAATTAAAATTTATAGATGAACAAGCATGCTTCTATCAGCGTCGTAAACAAATTTCTAAGCAAAAATCACTAAAATTCCAGCCAGGATGACTCACTATTGAACCGATAAAGAGAAATTCAAATGATTTACAGTGGATTTGTCTAATATAATGCGTAGACGTAATCGCTAATAGTGAGTTTTGTGTAAAGCTTCGATAGCGTCTATGATTTCAATATCTTAATATAATGAATAGCGCTATTAAGATTGGTTTTTATAGTTTCATATAGATATCATCATTAGAGATCAGGTACTAAATATGGATAAATGACAATCTCATATATATATTTTATAAAGATTGAAGATAGAAAGTTCTCAACTTTATATTCATTATATGTAAATTCTAAAAATTCTAGATGGCTTGAACAAAAAAATGTCTCTGATCTATAAGTAGTCTATAAGATTTTCTATGACTGGTAATCATATTGGCGACAATTGCTAATATTTCTCAATAGACTTGTTAAATATTATGCTATAACATATAATGATTATATTTCATTCTTACATTTCACTTTTATGTTTTTATACACTGTATTAGTTACAACTAGTCCTAACTATCTCAACCCGAAATGTTTGCCAACCATGATATTGTGAATTCATATATGTATATTTCCAGCATAAGAGAACAATTATGTTGTTTTAAATATAATGACTGAATCAAAATTATCTGGATAAATACAGAATATAGAGCTCAAAATATTAAATTATAATCATTCTGATTCGCAATATTTTAGGATAAGATAGTAGAGCATTTGTTACAAGAAAACAGAAGGCATAATTAATGGACTCTACAAAGAAATTTCTATCTTATGAACTTCTACGATTTAACTCAAAATTGACTGCTTCACTGTTCCCATAATAACAGATGGAATGACAATAATTAGATGTTGAAAATACAGATAAAAATTTCTAATTTGTTAAATTTAGTGCAGATTATTACAATGAAAGTGTTATCATAACGAAGCCAGTTATCTGAAGCCTATTGTTATAATCTTACATCGAAATAAATTCATAATATTCTTACAGTTTGATGCGAAGCTATCTAATTTTGATCGATTGAATTAGCACAATCTTCGTTGAAGACACTTCTTTTTTGAAAAATGATTTCTTATGAAGGCGAATCTACTTAATAAATCTGAATCTTGAACTGCATTTCGAAACAAAGTTTTCAAGTTTTTCTTTAGTTGCAACTTATTTCATTTATTTATTGCTTCATTGAGTAATTTCTCCTAATCTGCAAAAATTTGTCAGATATTACTATTAAAGACTACTTCCTATTGACTTACCAACGAAGATAGGATTTTTAACACTCATCTATCGGTTTTTATATGCAGAGTAGAGTAAGGAAAATTAATTAATAAAGCTAGTTTTAAAAATTAATTGTAATAAGAAAGAGATTAGAAACGAAATAAAGTTATAATAGATTTTTTTATTACTATTTTAAATGGACTGTAATTATTTGTGAAGTCATTAATTTTATCATTCAACATAACTTTATGAAAATTTTGAATGTTTTTGATCAATATTCATCTTAGAGGAATAATAGATAATTTTTAAGGAATTATAGAAGCCACTTATATTTATTACTGCATATGACAATAAAAAATGATTAGAAAATTGCAGGCTGTATTTAGTTCGCAATCCAATCTTGAAATCCACAATTTCCTCTGATGCATTTCGTATTCTTTAAAGTAAATTGAGTAGTGAAAGTTATTCTCTTTCAAGCAGCTCCATCAGCTTGAGGAGAAAAAGTTCTAAGAATAATAGGGTGACCACCTCTGGCCTGCCTCATGAAGAGACAAAAATATTAAAAGGGGGACCCTTATATTCTTAAAAATAAAAATTGCTGCTTT
Source organism: Archegozetes longisetosus (assembly GCA_018873245.2). Classification (NCBI taxonomy): domain Eukaryota; kingdom Metazoa; phylum Arthropoda; class Arachnida; order Sarcoptiformes; family Trhypochthoniidae; genus Archegozetes; species Archegozetes longisetosus. The sequence goes on from JAEMBT020000007.1 coordinate 1,813,124, forward strand.
TATTAGTCATTACAAATATTTAGGTGTCAAACAATACATTCTAATATTAAAACATTGAAAATTATTAGTCATGGTTGATTTCAAAGGTATAATTTTGTTAGAAATAGCATCTTTCATAAGTCATTCAGAAGTAAGAAATACTGGTTTATATCAGATGTAAGTCAAGTCACAAAAGATTAATTCAATAAGTTTTGGTGTTCAAAACATAAAACTGGTTTGCTTAATCTCTCACTATTTGTAAAATAAATTCAATGTTTGGATCTCTAAGAAATATTTTTCTAAACACGTTTTTCAAAATGAGAGTTGAAAACGGGACAACTACCCCAATTTCCCAAGTATAACGCGCGCGTTATCTAAATAAAAAAGTGAAAATCTTGGGAGAAAATATGCTGCACGTTATGCACAAGGTGCGTGTTATCCATAAAAATCAGAGGAAAAAATTTTATTTAAATGTTATTGAAATAACAAATGGTATATCAGAGACAATGTTAATGAATTTTTGGATCAAATCAATTATCTACCATTTTGAGTCAAGTAATTTTTTCTTTTGAAGATAGATAATTGATTTGGTCCTTTAAGATAACGAATTTAATACATTTTCCTCTAACCCATTCCTGGAAAAGGTTCTGCAAATCGTTACAGTCATTGAGGTTTTAAAAATGAAATAAATGCGCGTTATCTATAAGGTGGATTTTCATTAAAAATAAGAGCTATTTAGAGGGGTGCATGTTATCCACGAGTGTGCGTTATACTCGAGAAATTAGGGTAATTGTTCCACCTAGAGTTTTTGGTCTGACGGAATTTCTGTCTTTTATCTTTAAGAAAACACTACTGTTCCGTCAAAAACGGGATGGATAGTCGCCCTAAAGAATGCGATTATCAATTGAGAAAGTAGCCTAAATCTATTCATTTCAATAATAGATTATTCGAAGTTTAACATCGTATCCTCGTGTGATTAATGGTGAATAAGTTTCAGTAATAAAAACCAACTCTTTTCTGTCCAGTTCTCTCACTTAGAGTCAAAAACTGTGATTCAAGAAATAAGAGTAATTTATAAATATGCGATACTTTGAGTGCTAATCACGAACCTTAATCCTTGAACAATTTGAAGTTAACGAAGAATCTCTTGATAGCATATAAGAGTTAAATGATTTATATGATTCATAGGAAACAGAAGATATATTGTTTATTTTCGTTACTAAGCTAACCACAGTAAAAACATCGACCCAACAATTCGAAAGATCACTTTCAGCACGAAGCTTGTATTGCCATGCATCGTCACTCGAATTAAAGTGTTTATAAAGGAACAGATTGTTACCCATACAAAAGATAGAAGTTTTGATCCAATATGTGGTTATACTCATTAACTTCTGAATATAGAGAATTCAGTGTGCTTGAAATTTCAGTGAAGAATCTGTCGTCAATTTTCATACCACTACGCCTTTTTAATTTAATTTTATCATTAATACTTCTTAATTTTACTTTGAAAGAATAGCGAATAATAAAGAAGTAACAAGTTTACCAAACTATAAAGTTGTAAATATGATAACGAACAACTTTCCAGAGAGGGGTACTGACAATCCCATAAGTAAGGAATTGCAAGGTTGAAGAATTTCGATATAAAGGCACAATAGAGACAATTATTGCAGCTGGAATTAAAAATGATTCCGCGAAAATTGAACTTCATTTGATTAGAATTCTTGAAGGGTTCATCATTTTGAAATGTTTTAAACAAGTCGATTCAATATTATTTCGTTCGCTATAAGTAATGTGAAATATTAATATATGATATTATAGCCAACATTGTAATATATGACAGTCAGTAAAGTCTGTAAAAGATTCTTTTGAAAAATATTAGCTGATTTCGATAATATTTTTTAAATTGAAAGCTTTGATATAACGTTTTATCATTTTCTTGAAATATGATTAATTAGAGTTATAGTCTGAATATTTTTATGAAAGAATCAAAAGCTGGTCAAAATTGTTCTGAATTAATGTCTCAATTTATATCCTAAATGTCTTTCGCTTAAAAGTAAATTTCTATTGTAATCTGATTAGATCTTTTCTTCATGACACAAGCATCATCTAAAAATAATTTCCCTTATACTACTATTTCAAGGTTATTTATAAGTTTCTAGTATTCCTTAAATTTATTCACAGTTTACATTTTTTTTAATTACTTCTGATCAACATATTCTAAGTTAAAGGCTAAACAAAATAATGAATATTTTTTTGAAACACAGAACGAGCATGAGTTTTGATTTTAATTTTGATGATTCAAATAGTATTTATATAAGAGAAAATATGGTCTCATTTGAGGGTGGAACTAAGGAAACTATAGCCCTACAAGGGATTTTGAAAATAGATTTCATGCACATGAATTTGAAGAAATTGGAACTTCTACTTTCATATTTATTAGTAAAGTAAAAATGATTTTTTTAAGGAATTTATTTTATTTCAGCTTAATTTTGAAGTTTTAGTGTTATCAAACTCAAATATTGTGCCATTGCTCCTACAAATTGCATGTATAAACTAACCTTCATTGAAAAATAATTAACCATCTAAATTTAGCGAAATAAATAGTTCAAATAAATTGAAATATTAAAAGGATTGAATAATAAAACAACATAGATAAGCCTTTGGAAAAATATTATTAAATATTTTAGTTAACTGACTCTCATAAAGTAAAATTGTAGTTCTAGAACAAATATACAAAGCATGATCTTAATTATCTTCATTAGAATGCTGCCTCAACAATATTGGCCCTTAAAAAGTAGCTCACAGCTTGGATTACAGTTGCTATAAATATAATGGAAGTCATTAGACGACAGGCATAAAAAAAGATAAGTTAATGTCTAAAAGAGCAAAAAATAAATAGCTGTGCTCTGAGGAAAAGCAAAATAAATTAAAAAAACGACATTCAGAAAGACTGCTTATATTTCTATACTGTTTTCTCTGGTAGAGTAACAAAAAGATAGGATGAAAATATTTAAACATTCACTTCAAGGCTTATGCGTAGGTTTCAGAGCAAAGTTAGCAAAAGAAAGTTTATGTTAAGAAAAATCTATTCCATCTGTTTCGACAGTTATTTAACTTTTGCGAAAATTATATATATTTTTCTGTGAGCTTCAGTTTACTAATACAATAAATTGATTGATAAATATTTCCTGTGTTCATATACGAAATAATTCTTCATTTCAAAACTCTATTACTCTCTCAATAAAAATATTGTATTCAGAACTCTAACAGTAAAAAGATTTCGTCTAATATTGAAATTTTCTAAAATAAAATCTTATCGAAGTTGAAACAAAATTATGGCCGAAGTCGATGTTTCGCAGATCAAAGCTTCTGGTCCCGGTCTGTCGGGCGGTAAAACTGGAGAAAAATTATCGATATATCTTTCCGGAGCACCTAGAAGTGAATTAGCAGATGGACTGTCTTATTCTGTTTCTGGGCCGACAAAACCTGATGTAATGTGCAATTATGAAACCGATGATGGAAGTGTTGAATCTAGTTTTGTAGCCCTTGTACCCGGAAACTACAAGATCGCTATTCGATATAGAGGTCGACAAATCGCTGGAAGTCCGTTTAGTATTCAAGTAACTGGTGATCCTATTCCGGCAGATAAATTGATCTCTAAGGTACGCTTTTGAAAATCTAAATATCTGAAAAAAAATTTAAGGTTGATTTCTTATTGCACGTAATCAACAATTAGTCATAATTATAGTCTTAAACAGGGGAGAAATTTTACCATCATTAATACATTTTCTATGTTTTATTATTCTGTCTTTCATAATATTCTAGATTTTATAGAAAATGTCTAATTGCATTTTGTAAGTTAAATCAAAATTTTATTGGTCAGAAATTTTTACTGTAATTGTCCAGTAATAAGTAGAGAATAATGTTACAATTTTTTTGTTTCGATAATGAGTTCTGTTAGTCCTAAATTAAAATTTCTAGGAGACTATAATGTTCGTGCTTTCTGGTGATATTTCATTATGTTTTGATATTCAAATGATGTTAAACAATATTACTTGAAATGCACAGAATTTAATCAGTAAGAGATTAAGTTTGCATAAACAAAGCTGATCCTACCCATTTAATCTAAATATATCTTTCTCAGTTGATTATTTAAAATTTTTAAGTAAGAGATACGATTTGGCAGATTTTAATACCCATTGTTCATTTATGTCACATTGGATCAAATGTCATAAGGCAGAGTATATTTAATGGACAATTTGTAGAAAGTTTTAAATATAAACCTGATATAATTAATATGAGAATCGAGAATTGATTGAAAAAAATTGCTCCTATCATAAAGTCTTTACTTATATTTCAAGTTTATGTGCTATAAAATATTGTTTAGACTATAATTATTCATCCAAAGTAGTTTGATGCACACGAGTCAAATATTTAGATGATGATCTCTAACTTGATGTAATCCAAAGCCAATGACTTTGAGATTGACTATGAACTAATTTATATTTTTATGAATGCTTGAAATAAACTAGCGCCAAAGTAATTATTAACGATAACAGATTTCAAATGGGATTTTCAACAAAATTTTTAAATTTGAAATTATCAGTTAACTTTGATTTCTTCAAATCAAGAACTTTCGGTTTTAAGTTAATATACACGTTATATTTTATACGAATGAAACAGTAACTAAGAGAATTTTGACTCAAAATACAATGTATATTAAAGAATTTGATAACATTTTCATTTTTATCTACGTATACGGTTATTAAGCTTAATTTTTCAATTATAAAAATTTGAAAAAATATTTAAACAGTTAATTAAACTTGCTCAACAAGTTTCACTAGTGTAATATTTGAATTGAACAATAGGTTTATCTCAATTATCATTACAGGTTAAAATTCATGGACGAGCGTCAGAACTGGGCAAAGCCTATTCCATGAATGAATTCGTGGTCGACTGTTCAAATGTTAGGCCAGTTATCGGTGGTCTAAAAGTCCATGTTAAAGGGCCCGAAAGAGCATCTGCACAGTTGAACATTCGAGATAACAAAAATGGTACATTCTCAATCTTGTACAAACCGACATCGCCTGGAATGTACACAATGAACCTAACGATAGCTGAAGCGCATATCCCTGGATCACCTCTCTCTATACGAGTCACTGAATTCTTGTCTTAAAAACAAATCTCAAATAACTTACATTTTAAGCCATGAACATAACTGGTAAAATTATATGAATCATTTCAAGAGCCATTTATTGAAAGTTAACCTCTAATATACTGAGCTTTAGTAGATTATACTCGAAATTTTTGTGTGAATAAGCTCAAGTTTCAAATTAGCAGAACAAGTAGTTCTAATAATAATATTACTAGTAATTGAAAATTCTTACAGATATAGTAAGAATAATTTTCTTGCTTTCTGATCTAGTCAAACAGTTGAATAATGACCTAAAATAACATATACGATTAATAGGATATGCAGGTTTCCCACATAACAACCTATATAGTACTCTCTGAATAATTTAACAGCTATAAAAATTTGTTTATAAAGTAACTTTTCTATTAAATATTTTATCGTTGTAAGGATTTAAATTCTGTTCAATAAAATTATTGTTAACTAGTAATATAAGAAATTTTGAGACAAAAATCTTTACTTAATTCAGAGTAAAAAATTGATTTTACCACAATAGATAGTATGGATACTGGAATTAATTATACCTTATAATCTCTTAATCTTACATAATTCACATATCCAACTGTGAAGTATTTCTGATATTGAAAGGAATAGTTTTCCTGAAGCTCTTAAGGCCATCATGATTATCAAACTATATATTTATTTAATTAGGCTGGAATTAATGTGAGATATTTATAATCTGCTTCAAGATCATAGAGGTTTTATGTGTGAATTTTTGACATGAAAGATGAATACTTTTAAGAAAAATGTCATGACTTGTATTTTGAGTTTTGGAAATATGACTATTAGAAGCTTTAACTGCAAGTGGAGCCTCTTCCCTATCTCTAAGTGTCAAAAGGGCTTATTAAGCACTAGTATCTATATATCATATTTAGCGCTTTATTCATCCAATATTTTTTTAATCTGAGCCTTAATTTTAAGATTATAAGTATAAGAAGTATCGAAGACTACTTTTAAATTAAAAAGGAGATGAGATTATTAAGAGCTTAAAACTAATCCAGCCTTTCATATCCTTATCAAACGTTTGGCCTGACTTCAGTAGAGTTCGATATGAATGAAAGTTTGCACTAATAATCATTTGTATAGTATGTAAATCGTTCATAAGTTAAATTATTTTGTTTTTACACAATCAAAACTTTACGTGATGAGACTTATTAAAGTCTTAAATCTATATTATTTTACCATTAGTTGAAAGTTCAAACATTAAATGAATCAAAACTTATATAAATGTATGTCTTGATGTATACGTTTTGATGCTTTAGTCATAAAAGTAAGGCTCGGATTAAAAAATGTTCGATCAGTCAATGAAGCTATATGACTAAAACTTAATACTGAATATCAAGTTTTATTTTGGGCTTATCATTATTAAGAAGCCCTTTTCGTATTTGAAGGTGGAGAAGAGGCTCTTCTTGCAGTTGAAACTTCATTATTTAGAACCTCAACAAACACTCAAATCATAAAAGAGACTAATTTCAGTACTATTTACTTAAATTTTTGGCACAAATACTAATTTTTGTTTGGTTTTCACACTTTTACGGAAAGCTAAGAAAAATATTGCTCATGTTATAAATAGATACTATTTGAAGCTATATTAATAGAAAGCTTGCTTTTATTTCCATTTTCTCACTAGAAATATGACAGGTTTCAATTTACTTACTAAACTTGTGGAATAATTAGCACTGCATTTAATAGAATAATTGTTGTTTCGAGTAAAGTGAGGCACTCCTAGTTCAATTAAAAATTAATTTCGCTTGATTTTTAAAAATTTTCTTAACTATGGTGAGAATGCTGGGAAAAATTCTTAATATCTTTATGAATATATTGGTTCACATATCCTGACAATGTGATTCAGTAGAAGTTTATCACCAGTGAAAATTTTATTTAATCAAAGTTTAAGATAAACATTGAATAAATTTCCTTAAACAACTAGGTTTTCAATCAAATCAGCTGCTTTTTCAGTACTTTTAGAAGCTTGTATTCTTTTTGAAATTCTATCCATATCTATTTTTAACTGTTCATTATTCACAAGTGTCTCAATTCCATTCAGCAATTCTTCTTCACTGCAATTATATGGATCAATCCTTAGCCCAAAACCTTTGTCCGCGATTCTCTGTCCATTATCATATTGATCACCAAACAATGGCATAACAATCATTGGTTTCCCAAAATAAAAGCATTCTGTGACAGTATTGTTTCCTCCGTGAGTGATAACCAAATCAACAACAGGTAAAACTTGAGTTTGTGGTAACATCTGTTGACCCCACATATTGTTTGATAACTCATATTCTTCGTGTCGTGGACCTTTAGATACTATGAATCTGTGTTGAGATTTACTCAAAATTCCAACTAATCTTCTCATTAAAGTCAAATCGACACATGCAAACGAACCCATAGACACGTAAACTAATTTTCCCGGTTTTCCAATCAATTGATGAGGAATTTTGAACTTATTTTGATTCTCACTGGTTCTGACCAAAGCATCGAAACCATACCATTTAGGTGGTAATGGTCTAACATCTGTATAATCTATTTCTTTTGGATACATATATAAATTAAGATATGGAGACATATGATGTAACTCATTATCATGCAACGTTTCACAACCAAATGATTTGATCCATTTGTTAATTTCATTCCATATATCACTGAAAGCTTCGTTCCTCTTATCTCTATATACTTTCCATAATTTTTTATCTTCATTTACTGAATAACCTAGAAAAATTCAAAATACCAGTAGTAAATCGATGTTCATATTACATGTAGCATAGAGTAGGTTTACTTTTGACAATTTGTAGGAGCATTTAATCACTATATTCGATTTTTCATTAATCATATCTCATTTCAATCTTTAGAATTTTGAGTTCGCCTTATGAATAAAACAACTTCTTTTTAAGACAACACTATTCCATTAACTCATTTTTGATCGAATTCAGGGGTAAGTCAGAGCTAATGTGTATAAGGTGGTTCCCGACCCCCATCTACAAGTGTAATACATCATTGGACTCAGTTCATCAAGCTGAACATTTTGATACCACATTTGACTACTTCCAACCCGAACCTGATCACTTCTGGCCACCGAGACCTAACCCTCTCGAAAATGAGTAAACCTGGCTTTACCAAGTTGTAACCCAAGCCAAACCTGATTGAAACTAAGGTATAATAGGTTAGGTCGCTTCGCGATCTAACTTATTCTTCCTTAGTTTATATCAGGCTTGTTTAGGTTACGACTCGAGAATCTAGGTTTAACTATTACGAGGTACTAAACCAAACAATGATGGATATCTCGATAACTACTTGAGATAATTGATCAAGTGAGGTATCAAAATGCTCAGCTCGATGTCCTGAATCCAATGATATACCACTTGGCGGGGTCAGCCACTCCCGTCGGGAGTTGTCCAGAAGTTATCAGATTCGGATCAGAAGTGGTCAAGTGTAGTATCAAAACGTTCAGCTTGATGAACTGAATCCAATGATATATCACACTTGGGGGTGGGAGGTCGGGAACCCCTTTAAACCCATTAGCCCTGATTCACCTGAATTAAGATATGATGTATTCATTATTTTAATGCTGGAGAAATTGAGCATTATAGAATATTTCTGTGGGAATAACTCAAACTATTTAAAATTTTACTTCTTTCATAAATTAAATTATAACTACATGATTTATGGTTTTGCACACATTGAAACAAAAATTGACGATAGATACGATAAGCGTAATCATTACTTATGGGCCATTCATATCAATTGTCCCTTAGATACAACAGATGCTTTTCTTGTCCACCGCGAATTTTTGTTTTAGCTAATGCGCTGTAATCACTTTGAAATAATTCGAACTGCCAGGATGAATTAGGTTTTTTGTTCGATTTAATGTTTGATTTTTAGATCATGCATTCATTAATAAATTTGACCTACACCTAAGAGCTTAACAAATTTTCTTTTTAATTAAGATAAAAATGATTTCGTAATATTTGGAGATGGCAAAGGAGTTATGCTTGCTATCACCTTTATCATGTGACTCGTATTTTTGAATGTAATGTTTGAATGCTCGAGAGAACACTATCATCCAATTGATTTATCATAATCAAACAATAATTATTGGTGTTCTCTCGAGTATTCAAATATTACACTCGAGAATGCTGATCACACGATATAAACGATTACAAGTATTATTAGATATAACCACAAAAAGAACTGCATAACAAACTCTAAATAGCAGTACAAACAATTCAATAGATGAAATCAGTAATGGAAAAAAGTTTATGCCTTAAATCACAATAGTCAAATGAAGCTTCAATAATACGAAACCGCAATAAATCAAGGGTATCAATAGCATATAAACCTTCAATAGAATACAAATATCAACAATTAGTAGATATACAACAATATAGAAAAAACTTATAAAAGATTGGATTTTGAGTTGATTGTGACTAACAACGACAATTTGGTTTATAAGTATGAAAATTTTCTAGTCTTTTTTGAATAACAGACTCGATAATATGAAAGAACGATGAAAATAAGTCTATGGGATTCTGCCTATTGATACACCCAGGATCTGATGATATATTTTAATAGAGGTCATCAGTCTGATCAAAATTGCCAATGGGCCCACTTCCGTACAACTTATAGTTTAAGCGTGAGGTGGCGTTAAAGTTTTAAAAGGGGATAAAATATATTTATTCGGTGGATATTAAAGATATCGAAAAATGGTTTTCATATTTGTAGTCAGCATTAAATTCTACATCGAAACCATATATTACATATTCAAAAATCGAAAAATTCGACACAAAATTCAAATATCTCGAAAACTATTCGATATAAAAATTTTGATTTGATATTGGGATTCAGCATTAAAAAAATACATATCGACAGTTCTGTGGTATCTCGGGTATGCACGACATCTGCCCGAGATTCCAATTCCCGCAGAATTTCTGAATGATATCTGCGTGGAATTGGAGGAACAAGAGTAAGCCTCGGCGGCGACTAAAATGGGAATCCGGTGGGGGCGGAGGGTGGGCCCCACTAAAATATTACATTTTACATCGTGATTAAATTTGTTATCATATATTTAAAAATATATGATAGGCAGGGTTCGGCAATGTTCTTTGCTGAGAGAAGAGACAGCCAGGGAATAGGAAACTATATACTCGTTTGCTTCGCAGTACAAATTGAAAGCTTTTTCATAATAGAGAAAATATTAGTTTGGTGAATAAATTTTGCGCCTCAGGTATCTATTAGTAATACTGGATAGTTAGAGACAAAATCATAAGCTACAATCAATTGGAGGCTTAAGTTCCGAATTCCATGAATTTTCATCTATATTTAGTACCTTAATTAAACCTATTAAAAAGTCAAGAACTTATGCCTCCAATTGATTGTGGTTCATGACTTTGTCTCTAACTATCTAATATTACCAATAGATACCTGGAGGCGCAAAATTTATTCACCAAACTAATATTTTCATTAGAAATTATCATTTAAAGCTAATCAATTTTAAGCTATATTACGAATTGACTCCTATAATGTCGCAAATCCCGCTCGTCAACTATGCTTCATAGGTTTAAGATTAGGTATTATCTAACCTTTAATTTAATAAAATATGAAGAGATTTGCAATAACACAGGTAGCCATCGGTTGCAGATGCAGGTGTTATAATTTTATCGATTGAGAATCGAAATTATTTTATCAAAGGAGAACCAAGATATACATTTTTTAGGTTTCTTCATGAGTTTTCAAATGATAAATAAACTATTAATTCGAAATATATTTGATGATTTTACATTTTATTATTGATGACTTTCATTTAGCTATACTTTGTGCTGGATTTTGCAGCTTCAACTAAACTTTTATTTTTAATGACATATAGGGTGACCCGTCCCGTCTTTTGAAGATAAAAGACAAAAATCCCGTCAAAACAAAAATTCTCGACGGGACAATAAGTTGTCCCGTTTTTCAACCTTTATTTTGAAAATGTGTGTTTAGAGAATGTCTCTTAGAAATTCAAACATTGAATTTATTTTACCAATGATGAGGGATAAGAAACACAGTTTAATGTTTTGAACACCTGTGGTTTAAAACCCAAAGTTAATGAATTAATCTTTCTACCTTGACATATCTGATATAAACCAGTATTTCTTATTTTGAATAACTTTTGAAAGATGTAATTTTTAAAAAAAATATATCTTTGAAATAACCATTACTAATAATTTTTAACGTTTTAATATTAGAATGTCTCGTTTGACACTTAAATAAGAGTGACTAATAAAAGTGGCATTTTTCTTTTTAAAAATGTAAGGGTTCCCCCTTTGATATTTATTTCCCGTCATGAGACAAGCCAGAGGTGGTCACCCTTATAACATATTCCGTGAATTCATTACAAGACATCGAAAAGCTTACTTTTGTACAAATATAGGCTTTAACAGAGTTAACACTCAAACTATTTCTTTCGTCAGACCATAGATTGCTCAAAGTGCTGAAAATTCTCCCAACAAAAGCATTAGATGCATGAATAAATAGAACAAAATTGACTTTATATATTAAAAAATTAATTTTTTAAAGACTCTAATCAATCAAAACCTGAGAAAGCGTCTCCGGTTGCAGGTCAACTGGAGACCGGATATAACATCCGTCGTCGAGAAGCCCAATTTTCTATATAACTTATGCCCAATTGAGAGAAAAATTTTCATTTTTATTTCTTATTGAGATCTTATCTAAGAAATACCTGATCTTCCAGGAGGTGTTCTCTCATCATCCAATTCAGTTAGAGGATTCGCTGACACGAGTCTAACCCATGGGATACCAACATTAATAAGTGATGGTTGACTCACATAATGATCAATTATAATAACATCAGGTTTTACACGATTAACAATGGCTTCCAACTCTCCATGAGTTGCTTTAATATTACTAAACATGAGATATCTAGAGTCCAAACTAAATTTCAGTATTTTCTCCATGGGTCCCATTTTCATAATAGGCGACATTTTTAACATAAATTCGGTCCAGTCTTCATTAGTTTTACTACTTTCATCAACAACTTTTCCAAAAAGTTCTTCACGAAAACCTAATTTTTCAAGTTTTCCTTTCCAACAACGTTCGACAGCAAATACAATACTATGCCCACGATCTCGTAATATCTCTGCTATTCCTGTACATGCATTCACATGTCCGTAACCATCGAGTGGACTAAACAGAATTGTCAATGATTTAGTCATTTTTGTTTTAGTTACAATTCATTAAATGATTGAAAATTATGGAACTAATCTATAGTAAAAATGAGTATTTAGGCTGAGTAAAAGTAAATTTTCTCATCAGTATTTTGAGATATAAAGTATGACCTTTAATTTTACAGATAACAAGGAATTATAAGTGTATACTTTATTACTTGTCACACAAGCACCAGATAAATAAATATCAGCTAAATGAGTACACGTGGACTAATTGCTATACATGTGATGTAGCATTTAATGTGATTTGAATCATTACTCAAGGTTACTTCGGTAAGCGATTTCTTAATCGTTTCAATAAATTGTTAAATGAATAAGCGCTTAACAGTCACTCAAAATGTTTATCTAGCAATCAATTCAATTATTTGTCTGACTTGGCGTTATCAACTTTAGTCAGAATCATTCGCTGACAAAAGGGAAAAATGAAAAGAAAAGTCGGTGAAATCGCTGATAAGATTTTTTTTATTAATTTTTCGGTTTAGACATTATTAAATATATTATACTGTATTTAGTATTTTAGTTTAAAATCATTTCCACTGGCATAGTTATGTCGGCGAAGATTCCGTCCACTGACCGCTGACCTCATCAAAATTGTAAGTACAAAACGCGGACAGTTAATGAAATCGCTGACAGTTGGGAACGCTAGTCCGGCTATTACAAATGCCAAAAGTTACTTTCAAACTAGATATTCTTAAAGAGTTATAAATACATGAAAGTTATTTTAAAAAGCGAACTTCTTAAAATATAATTGAATACAAAGAAAAATTCAAAGGATGATAATGATATTTATCGCTGAATCTAAACGTGAAGACGAAAATCACTGGAAATCAAGCCTGAAATAACTGATGATTCTTCATCTATAGCTAATTTTATTTCAGAGGTACGATTTCGAAAATCTGAGTTCAGAACAAATAAATCTTTTGATACAACTTTGTTACGGTACCATATTATTGATTGAGTCAGTTATTATTAAAGATCACAGTTCATGAACCAATTTTAGAATTTGTCAAAGCCTATAAATGAACATGTAAAAACAGTTGAAGCTATTGAACTTCAATTTGCATTTATTTTGAGAAATCAAGCGATTTCTCAGTATTAATCCTTTTGTTTGTTTAAAGCAACTCATACACTACTTAATCTCTAAGACCAAAAACATTGCACACAAACATTGTCATTTTGTCCTTCGATTTATTTTACAAGTTTTAGAAATATTTTCAGTATTAAGATTTTGGATTGAGGAGAATGTACATAAAAGCTATCATTTAAGTAAAAATAAAGACTTTTGATACACAAAAATCTTACAAACATATGAATTTTTAAGTGTTGAAGTAGTTAAAAATGGCTAAAAGATCATGGTTAAGGACCTCAAAGAGCATTTGAATACTTGGGATAAAAAATAGCACATTTAGAGAATTGTAGGACGTCACCTGGAATGTAAACAATGAACATAACAGCTGATGCACTCGTTTATGTGTTCTGAATTCTTATCTGTTTAAAAATTATTTCAAATTACTTGCATTTTAACTAATGAATATGACTGATGAAAAAATTATAAAACTAATTTCAAGAGTAATTTTTTGTAAAGTTCACCAACAGAAGTCAAAATTTAGAATGTAAGAACCTATATTTTTCGAAATAAATCTAAGTGTTAAATCTATAAAAGAAAAACTCTAACAGAAGTGACAAAATTTGATTTAAAACTTCTACAAGCCTCTAATGACTAATCATTAGAATTTCTTCTATAGTTGAATAAAGCAAATAATTGAATGCTACTCTGCAAAAGGAAGTTAAGTTACATTAACTTCTTTTTGACTGATAGAAATTGAAAGTTTGAACTTAGCTTTGCGTAAGATTTTGGTTTGAATATATATCTAAACGGACAAAATATGTTTAATTAAATCAAAGCGAAAAGTTCAATTTCTATTTAAATTAATACTAAATTAGATCATAGTAATATATTTTGCGTAGGAGATTGTGTTAAGTGCAGGCTTTGGAAACAAACACCAAGCATTAAGTAACTCATTGAATGAACAAAAGTAAGCAAACACTTTGGAATATTCTTAAACAAACTATATTAAGAATATTAAAGTGTTTTAAGTTGATTCTAGAATGAATAAATTGTTTAATAAAAAACAATGCGCTGATTAATAGAAAGAAAGTCTTAGAAATAATTAACAATGAAGACAATTTGAGAAATAATGAAATCAAACGTCGATCGCATCCTATCGCTTGAAAAAAAATAAAAGACACTGAAGTTCGGTCAGTTTTCAAATTAAATATTCGTTATATTAAACATTTTATTTAAAAAATATACTGATTAGAATTTTAGGAAAATTGATAAGAAAATTATAATAAAGTAATTATTTGTAAGAAAACTTTCAAACTATTAGCAAAAATAGATGTAAGACTTTAAAGCAGTTTTCTCAAAAGCGTATAGCAGTCACTTAACTCCCCTTTGCAGAGAAGCACTCAATTACTTAAGATAATCCATTCTATTAATGGCATATTCAGATATCTCATATAAATATACATACTGTATTTCTTTTCGAGAGTCACTGTTAGCTAATGTATTCTATCTTTATTTTGCAAGTGATACTTTTCGCAAAATTTTCAGGTTCATAATGTGTATGGCACTTTTAATCCTAAATTCATTGTATTTCTGTACTCCGTGATTATACAGTTAAGCTTTATTTTAAAACAAAGAAGGTTTAATATGTAAATTATTTTATATTAAAGATGATTATTTAAAAGAGTCATATTGAATTTCTCTGGTAAAAAATCGTATGACTTCTTATATCTTGAGAAAAGTTGGTTTTTGAGATATGACTACAGAGTAGAATTTTAGCTAATACTGAAATCATGAAAAAACCAATTTTGGTTATATTGCTCAAGTTTTTGGTATAAAAATCTTATTTTTCACTTTTACGAGAAAAAAGCATATATTAATGCTTTCAATACCGTTTGAAGGTAAATTTAATGGAAAAAGTATTCATATTCTTACTTTTAAAATTAATAATCTGGCTAATATTAATTTTAAGCCCTTGGTATGTAAATAAATTAATATTTTGGGTAATCGAAAATTGATTTTTTTCAAAATCACATTTTTATTGGTTCGTGATTATTCAGCATTTACATTTAAATTTTTTTAAAAACAATTTTTTCTACTTTACACGTGTGTAATTAGTAATTTATTTATAAATGAATCTAATTCATGAATTTACTTAGTAAACGTTATTTTAGTGAAATTTATTTCACTATAGCTAAAAATCTGTCTTATTGTATGTTTAAAATTACCTTTAAAATCTCTCAGCTATTTAGTAATGTGATTTAATAGAAAATCTATCTTAATTGAAAAAAAGAGCTAATCTAAGAGTACAAAAATACATTTTCTCAAACAGCTAGGTTTTCAATCAAATCAGCTGCTTTTTCAGTACTTTTAGAGGCTTGTATTCTTTTTGAAATTCTATCCATATCTAGTTTTAACTGTTCATTATTCACAAGTGTCTCAATTCCATTCAGCAATTCTTCTTCACTGCAATTATATGGATCAATCCTAAGTCCAAAACCTTTGTCCGCGATTCTCTGTCCATTATCATATTGATCACCAAACAATGGCATAACAATCATTGGTTTCCCAAAATAAAAGCATTCTGTGACAGTATTGTTTCCTCCGTGAGTGATAACCAAATCAACAACAGGTAAAACTTGGGTTTGTGGTAACATCTGTTGACCCCACATATTGTTTGATAACTCATATTCTTCGT
Source organism: Archegozetes longisetosus (assembly GCA_018873245.2). Taxonomy (NCBI): domain Eukaryota; kingdom Metazoa; phylum Arthropoda; class Arachnida; order Sarcoptiformes; family Trhypochthoniidae; genus Archegozetes; species Archegozetes longisetosus. The sequence continues at coordinate 1,829,281 of JAEMBT020000007.1, forward strand.
GTCGTGGACCTTTAGATACTATGAATCTGTGTTGAGATTTACTCAAAATTCCAACTAATCTTCTCATTAAAGTCAAATCGACACATGCAAACGAACCCATAGACACGTAAACTAATTTTCCCGGTTTTCCAATCAATTGATGAGGAATTTTGAACTTATTTTGATTCTCACTGGTTCTGACCAAAGCATCGAAACCATACCATTTAGGTGGTAATGGTCGAACATCTGTATAATCTATTTCTTTTGGATACATATATAAATTAAGATATGGAGACATATGATGTAACTCATTATCATGCAACGTTTCACAACCAAATGATTTGATCCATTTGTTAATTTCATTCCATACGTTACTGAACGCCTCGTTTTTCTATTGCGGAATTCTTTCCAAAGCTTTTGGTCTCCGTTTACCGAATAGCCTGAATAAACGAAGTAAAATAAGTCTATCAAATAAGAAATTAAATTTTGACTTTTTAATTCGAATTATATATAGGCTTCATATAATGAAATCTAGCTATGTAAAAGAAATTTCCAGAATGTCCTAATATTTTATGATTTTTCAGTAAATTTTTTCACAAATTTCCCAATTTCTGAATATTCTTCTTTAGAGAGTTAAAAATTTCTGCTTCACTCCAAATTAGTAAGAAAACACTTTAACAATTATGGGTAAATACGGGCTAATGGGTCTAATGGGTTTCCCGACCCTCCACCTCCTAGTATAATACATCATTAGATTCAGTTCGCCGAGCTGAACAATTTGATACCACATTTGACTACTTTCAATCCGAACCTGAACACTTCTGGCCATCTAGACCTAACACCCTCGAAAATCAAGGTTTATCCATTACGAGTTACTAAATCAAACAATGATGGATATCTCGAGAACTACTTATGATAATTGATCAAGTGAGATATCAAAATGCTCAGCTCGATGTCCTGATTCCAATGATATATCACTTGCAGGGTCAGCCCCTCCCGTCGGGAGTTGTCCAGAAGTCGTCAGGTTCTGGTTGGAAGTAGCCAAGTGTTGTATCAAAGTGTTCAGCTTGACGAACTGAATCCAATGATGTATTATACTAGGAGGTGGGGGTCAGGAACCCCTTTAGACCCATTAGCCCGGATTCACCCACAATTGTAAAACTTTACTAATAAGTTTTCAGCTAACTTTCTTTGCTTCGAATTGAAGAACTGAACTTCAATTGCTGATTGACAAATATTTTCCTAAATGAAAATTGTATTGAAGTTCGTTTTCTTAATCATTTGTTCAAGTTTAGTCAAATTTTAATGAGATTTTCAACTCCCAATGACACAAAAATAACTAAATCTTTAACTTCGGATTTCAGCTCCATTGAATCTTAAAGATTCGATGCATTTCACATCGTTATTACTGTATTATATATAATCTCAACTTCATTATCCTTATAAATAACAAGATTATCGTAATCGACAAGTTTTAAAATTTGAGAATACTTTCAGTTTAAAAACTGTAGTTTTATAATTGAGTTACTTGAAAATTAGCACTGCCAGACTTTGTCGAATTCCTGGCCTTTCAACTTATCCTTTATTTCTTTCTCGAACTTCCCAAAGCAAAGAAATTAAAAAAAACAATGGAGTTTTATTTGTTCCAAGCTAAAGATTATAGTCTGCTATGTTTTGAAAAACTTATATAATTTTTATACCAACTTTTATTGACTTTACTGCAGCTTTGACAGCTTTTATGAAATATTTAGGCTTAAATGTTTAAAGTATTCTTAATCATAACGCTATATAGTGTATATTGAATCTTTTAACTTTTAATACTATAATCTACTCTATTTTAAAGCTTCATTTCGAGACGTCTGTATGCCAAGAAATGACTTTCCTTCTTTTGAGATCGAGAGATCAATACTAGTAATGTACCGATCATTCCAAGACATTTGGTAACGCTATTTAAAATAGATCTCAATGTATTTCTATCCATAAACAACATGATTTATAGAAACCTTATAGTTAAATCCAATATAAACTTGATATCAATATCTCGTATTTCAACCTAACCTAAATTTTCGTTTTATAATTGATTTAGAATTAGGTACAACTTTTGGAATTAACAAACAATATCGATGGAAACCTAGAATCTAGAATAGATTAGTTTTGTGTTTGAAAATACAGAACTAAGAATGATTTCTGAATCATTAAAAATTATCTTATAGGAATCCAATTACTCAATATCTTCCATGAAAGAACATTATTGTCAGGAATAGTTAAGAAGTTTATTTTATCAATTTTTTCATGAAACAAATACCTGATCTTGCAGGAGGTGTTCTCTCATCATCCAGTTCAAATAAAGGATTCGCTGACACGAGTCTAACCCATGGGATACCAGCATTAATAAGTGATGGTTGACTTACGTAATGATCGATTATAATAACATCAGGTTTTACACGATTAACAATGGCTTCCAACTCTCCATGAGTTGCTTTCAGGCTATCAAACATAACGTACTGTGACTCCAAACTAAATTTTAGCATTTTCTCCATGGGTCCCATTTTCATAATAGGCGACATTTTTAACATAAATTCGGTCCAGTCTTCATTAGTTTTACTACTTTCATCAACAACTTTTCCAAAAAGTTCTTCACGAAAACCTAATTTTTCAAGTTTTCCTTTCCAACAACGTTCGACAGCAAATACAATACTATGCCCACGATCTCGTAATATCTCTGCTATTCCTGTACATGCATTCACATGTCCGTAACCATCGAGTGGACTAAACAGAATTGTCAATGATTTAGTCATTTTTTTTATTTACAATTCATTAAATGATTGAAAAATTATGAGTATATTCACAATAATTTATAATGATTTGGTAGTGAGAATGTTTATTCGATCTCAGTAAAATGTCTTTTCAATGACATTATGTAATATGACCTTAAAATAAGCTCTTAAAGAGGAAGTTTAAATGAATGTCTGTTACTTGTCATACGAGTATCCTGATATGTCATACTGATATGTATTTATCCTATATATTGGGTCATATATACGCATTCGTAACTGAGACGACAAGCACTCAAGTCTTAAGCTAAACAATAGATCCTTAGTATTGGCTGCAGATATTCGGTACCATGTTGTGACTGTATTAACCAGACATACAAGTTTTGTGTATATTTTGGGATCTCTGTGCTGTACAGCCTAAAGATTAGATGCTAATGTGCGCAAATGAAGATAAGCTTATCTTTAATTAAAATCGTGCTGGGATTAGAATACGTAGTTAATTTATTAATAATGAAAGATATAGTTTGAGAACAATTTATCAAACTTTCTAATGGAACTGGCCAAAGTTTCACATTAATGCGAGACTTTAGACATTGATATAAAGTCTAGCACTAGTGCGAGACTTTGGCAAATGCGTGCCAGAGCTAGTTATAGTAGATTTATGTATTATATGATGTCTATTCAAGTCTTTTCAATTTTTCAAAAGTCGTATCTTGATAAGAGAAAAAATAATCATTTTATCGCTTAAAATAATTTGCAAGATTTAGTTAAACATACCTTTTTTCTTCAAATCAAGTTAGCTTTTTATTGAAATAATTTTAGGCCTTATAATTCCATAATTGGAAGTGTTTTAAGCAAGTTAAGAATTTACATTAAATTGTTCGTATTATTAAAATTATGTTAGAGATCTCCCTCTTATCATAGCATTTGCCAAACTCTTTCAATATGCTGAAGATTGTACACTTAAAAAAAATTATACCGAAGAAGACCAGAGGTTATTACAAATTGATTTGAATAATGTTGTAGCGCTATTGCGATTTTTATTGCCAAACACAAGCGGTATTCCGTCTGTAAACGTTTGGTTGTAACAATCGGGAGCACTTCTCGTGAGAGGAGCAAACGCAAAAAGGCGACTGGACTGAAAGTGTTTTGAGACACTTCTTAAATGCAATTTTTAGAGCTGCATACATTCAGTGTCAACAAAGTTCAGTCCAGTTCAGAGAGTGAATGTCGCTGCAATGAGTGAGTAGCAACTATAAGAAAAACTCACTAGAACGAACACCAGCTCTCTGCTCAACAATATTCAAGTTTCGAGTGCGCATAACAATCTTAAGCTAAATGTTCAAAAATCTGTTCACATGAGAGTCACTTAGAAAAAATATTGATTTTGAAAATTATGTTATTAGTAGAGCATTGAAATCAAGCTATTTAAATTTTCATTCCGATATCGGAGAATACTCTGAGTCGGGGGGCAAATGATATACACCCTTAAGACGATTTTAGCGATATTTTATTTCAACTTTAAATAACAAATAGTCAAATACTTTAATGTCAGCGTTGTTGTGAAAGAGTTAGTTTTGACCAAGAATCTCATGTCGACCAACACTTAGCTTCAAAATCTTTCAAAGTACTGTAACTTTAAGTCAAAGCAAACATAAGTACAAAATTATTTTACAAGCTATCAAAACAGTTTTAATAGCGATTTTTGATTTTAAAATTGGTCTGAATATAGTATTCAATTGCTTTTCACATTCGATAGCAAAGATTTTTTCAATAAGTGATCTGATTATAAACTTCCCGATCCATCGACTTTATGAAAATCATATTTGAACCCAATTTATGACAAACAAATAGAAACTATGAGGAATCTAATACGAGATCAACACATTTGGGTAAATGTACATTAATGTTACGATTAGTTCTGGATACTCGACCCAAACCAAACTGTGATTTCTTAATCGAAACCAAACCCAAAACCAAATGAAAAATTAGATACAAATTTTTATTTATCAAAATACATGAAATTTTTAATTAAAGCAATAGTGCTTGGACTAAAATAATCTATTCTTTTAATGATCTAATCTTTTAACAACTAAAGGCATAGTAACCATGCGTGAACTCAATTCACATCTTGATCTCAATAGAAGATTTTTTGTGACGTTAAATCAAATTTATTTTTCAATAGAGTAAGGCGTACTTTTAATTAAAATTTGATGATTTTTAAATTTGCTTCAATTACAACGATATATAGGGTGTTTTTAAATGTATCTTTAAAAAACCTCAATTTAAATGAAAATCAAATCCATTTTATTGTATATATTTAGTCTACTGATGATTGAAGTCCTTTATTTTATATTTTCTTCATCTGATATCGATATTATATACAAACAAATAAATCATCGATTTTCTATAAGAATAACTTATACTAATGATTGAATTCTAAATTTTTTCGTGTACATGTTAACAGCTTTGAACAAGTTATCGAACTTCAATATTGAAGACTTTTCTATACGATAAACAAAACAAATGGTTTTTAGTTTTTAAAAACTCAATAGAAACTGGAAAATTCACTTTAAAACCAAAACCAAACCCAACCCAAATCGAACCAAACCCAAAAGAACTGGAACTGATCGCAACATTGAACACTCGGTTTCAATACTAATTGTGGGGACAACAACCTTTATAACTTTCGACTGAGTAAACCGATTTAAATTCTGTTTTTTGCAAATTGACCATGAAATGTTCCGATTGATGAATAGAGATCTCTACTTTATTACACTAATTATCTGAGAAATTAGAAAAAATGAAAAAATTCGACTATTTTCGAAAATTTTGACATTGAAGCTTGAAAAATTTAACTAATTTGATACGTGGTAATTGTAATTAATGAAAAATGACGTCCCATTATTTTCATTTGAATTTACCTTCAATTCAAATGTTTTTTATTCAATTCATATTTTATGATAAATCGAATAAATTATTTTATTCATTGATCATTAAATTTATCAAAATTTGGTTTTTCATCAATAAAGTAATGAATTATTTTTCGTTTCAAATTTTACCTTGTTAAATTTGAATCAGAACATCTCTTTGTCAATTTGGAAAAAAACAGAATTCAAATAGGTTCACCCAGTCGAAAGTTATAAAGGTTTTTGTCCACACAATTAGTATTGAAACCGAGTGTATAGTATATCAATATTTGTACTCATTAATTTAAAAGAAAACTTGAATTTCTATTAGTTAACATAAATTTTTAAGCGAATTGAATATAAAAATGTGCTAAGTCATATATTAACAATTGGTTTTATATATTTGCGACTGACGTCTATCATTGCTACAAAAAGACTGTCCATTCGTTCCAACATTTGACCAAAAGTTCGCAAAGTATTTTAAGTATTTTAGTAATACGTTAGTATTCTCTGTTAGTCATTGCACAACCGAATTTTGTAAATCTTCAAAATTTTAAGATTTGATTTGAGCAATTCATAAAGGTTTTATATATTACTTCATTTTGGAAAAAATTTAAAGTTAGCGCATTGTAGCCCTGTGTGACTTACTGTGTTGTGTCAGATATATATATACAAGAATGGGTAGGATTTCGTCTGTGCGGTCAGACGAAAGCCCTGACTTAAAAAGCCCTTATGCACTGATGTAAAAACACCAAAAACTTTTAATGACTTTTAAGCCAATAATAATGTGGCACAATTAAGTGCAAATTTAGCCGCTAAACTAAACATATTTGTACTTATTAGCTCAAGAAGCGCGCATCCAAGAAGTCGAACAGTAAAGTTATCAAGAGAGTTGATGTATCTCTTCAGATGAGTGAATGGAGTAAAAACATTATTATCATCTATGGACTTGGATCAGTTGATGATGGTAGTCATGTTTATACTCTAACCACTCGTCCGAGGATCTTTGCACATATAATTTCACACTTAATAATTTTATTTATAAATAGATTTTCTGAAGGATTAATATTAATAATAAGTAGATGGTCTATATATAACACACTATTATAAAATTACATATACACTATCACAGTCTCTGTGTTTACACTTACTAAATAAAAACCGGTTTTTGGGGTGAAAGTTTAAAACAGGGAACTCTCTAAATAACTGTCTGCACAGCCGAAATTCTACCCGAGAATGAACCATGAAAAGGATTGCTCACTTGCAATAAATTCAAAACTACTGGATAGGAAATGTTCAGAATTTCGGATAATTATGTAACGCAATATCTGGGTTGAGCTCAATGTAAAGCTATTTGTTCTGACAGCGCGGCCTCTATAACTGGCAAAATAGTGCATTTATATCAAAGGTTCGGGGATTGAGTTCATGCATGCCAACACTTCATTGTTTCATTCATATACAGGCTTTAAAAAGGAGAAGGGGTAACTTGGTCTTGTGAGTGGGCGAGGCGATCTGAGGCCATCAATATATCCCCCTTTAGTGGTCTTATATTAAAGGCAAGTATAAATTATAAATTATCTATTGTCTAGGAGATAATGAATTTTTTGTGAATTTTTTTGTAATGGAGCCTATGGAGGAATTGAAATTTTCAAAAAATCTTTTGACCCCATGTAGCATTCAATATTTCGATAAAACTTCTAACATATGAAGGTGAGGGATTAAAGTTAATTTTGGGAAAGTTTCACATTGGGATTCGACCGCGAACACAACGAACTGACAATGTAAACTTATCCGAATATTCCAATAAAATTCAAAGGCAATAATGGTTATTAAACATTTATGAGAGAAATCACTTAGAAATCTTTTAAAAATAAAACAAATAAAAAATAACTTGAATTATTTTTAAAAAATACTATGAAAATTTTAATTTTAATTTTATAAAACAAATACATGCATGCGATAGTCCAATAAAGTTACAAACTGTAACAAAAAAGTTAAGTCAGATTTCGAATATTTAACAAAAGTCGCGCACATGATTTTCTTTTTTATTTGAATTAAATTGAAATAAATAAAATCATCCCAAAATTAATAGTTAGAATTCTGTCAAGCATCACAGAAACATCTGCGATAACTGTAAACGTTAATACATGCGCAAACTGTAATTCTCAATTTCGAAAAATAAAATTAATATTTTCGATGATTTTCTTATTTATAATTCGACGTTATTTTTATTTGTTTTATTTTTTTGAAAGATTTCTAATTGATTTCTCTCAGAAATATTTAAAACCATTATTGCCTATTGAATTTTATTGGAATATTCGGATAAGTTTACATTGTCAGTTCGTTGTGTTCGCGGTCGAATCCCAATGTGAAACTTTCCCAAAATTAACTTTAATCCCTGACCTTCATATGTTAGAAGTTTTATCGAAATATTGAATGCTACATGGGGTCAAAAGATTTTTTGAAAACTTCAATTCCTCCATAGGCTCCATTACAAAAAAATCACAAAAAATTCATCTCCTAGACAATAGATAATTTATAATTTATACATGGCTATAATATGAGACCACTAAAGGGGGATATATTGATGGCCTCAGATCACAGCACCAAGTTACCCCTCTTCTGAACCCTCAATTGAGTCGTCATTGAAAAGGTGATAAAATGTGTAAGCCCCATAAAAAGCATCAGCTCGTGATTTTATAAAATTTCATTTAATGAAATGGATACTGAACACAATAATTTACTATTATATACTGAAGCTTTCAAGAGGTATTGTTTTCGATTTGAGGTAAGAAGTCAGTGAACTCTTGCGAGTGAAATTTTTCACGTTTTTGAAGATGAAACTTCATTGTAAAAATTATATATGTTCAGATACATTCAAACACTTCAGTAAATTAAATTTACCTTTCCAAAGTAATGACACTGTCACATTCTAGTTTCGCAGCCTTTCATAAATTTTTATATTTCTAGAATCCTCTTGCTATACAAATTCAGTCTGACTTGGTCTCTCCCCTTCTCTTCTACTTTATGTTCCATCCACTTTAAAATATGGATCTTATATCGTCACCTCCGTGCTATTAAATTCAAAATGGTAAAACTGTATTTACAAGAAAAGTGACTTTGATGCTTAGCAATCAATACTGATTGTACCTTAGTTTCGAGCTTGTTATAAATCATGTTTACATATGATACTATTATGAGACTTCATGTGAATCTCAAATCAGAGTTTAACCATTGCTTACATAAAGATCGGGAGATATCATTTTCAATATAGACTTCCTTGCTTTGAAGATAAAATGTCATTGCTATAAGGTTCTAAATGAAACAGTTATATATTTAAGAATTAATAAGAAAAAATCTACCACATTTTACTCGAATTGAAGATCATGTATAATTTTTAATTTTTCAATTAAAAAACAACTGAAATTATTTGTAATTTTTTAAAGACTTGCAGTCAAAACCTTAGATTATGTAAGAAGTTTATTTTCAGCAAAAATTTTATGGATAAATTTTATCAGCTGGTGAACACCAGTCAAGATTATAGAAAAAATATAGCCGGAGCCTAAAGGAGTAGGAAGGGTGTGACCAAGTCGGATCGCTCAGTATAGCATGATGGTTCTAGAAATATGAAAATTTATGGAGGGTCTATGAAGCTGGAATCTGACCTAGTTACAGTATTCTTGATTCGAGTGACCAAATTTGAAGATTTATTGCCAAACTCACTGTTTGGAAGAAAGAGTTGAAAACAATACTTATGAAGTGTTTACCACTTTTAAAGTTATAGAAGTTATAAAGATTTAGTTTGTCTATTCCAAAAATAATATAGCTAAACTTTTGAGATTACTTGCTCAAGCGAATGTTTGGGAAACTGGAGTCGAACCAGTTCAAAAAGGAGAAAGTCCATTTCCTATAGGAACGTGTGCCTCTGTCGATTTCAACAAAACATATCGTTTGATAGACCTTCCCGAGTAGAGCAAATATTATAATGGGCGCTTTGTTGCAAACTCAACTGTTCGCGATAAATTGGCCTCTAAATATCTAATAAGCTGAGTTTTAAATCACGTTTGATCTGGACCATTCCTGACTCGTTTGATTTCTTATGAAAAGCACTAACATAATCACAACCTTACCAACTTAATTCTATCTATGACAAATGTCTAATCATGAAAACTGGGAGAACTGTCCTTCACTCGCTTTACAGCATGAACGTGTTGGTGATTTAGGCATAGGGTCACCTTCGACAAGTATGTTACAGTCTCCCGTCGCTTCCCGTGATTTATTTCTCTCTGTTTCATCAGACAGTAAGGACATTCAATTGAGCTTCCCTATTTGGCTTTGATTGAGTTCCGGGGTCAATAGACTTAAAATCTTGTTGAATATTTGATATATTTTCAAAAAGACAATACAGTGTGCAAATTCAATCATCTCCAAAAGCGTTGGTCTGAAGCGAAAGCGCTGGTGTAATTAAATGACTGTCTCATAGTTAATCCAACGACGCATTTTGTCTCAATGGATATAATTGAAAATTCAGTCTGTTGGAAATTTGGAGGCTGATACCTCACAAACAGTTGAGTTTTTAACAAGCTGCCTATTACAAAAGTTACCCTACTCGGAAAAGCCTATCGAATGATATAGTTTTGTTGAAATCTGTAGGGGCCCAAAGTTGACTTTTATCTTTCTAAAGCTTTCTTTTTTATCGGAATCGATTAGAAAACCTTCATTACGATCACAAAGAGATGATTACCAATTGAAAGTTTATCAATATAAAAGCAATCAGAATATTACGGAATAAATATAGAGTTGAAAATAAACTGAAAAGTTTCATTCCTTAGTGAATGAATAAACTCAATTTAGTCCTAGTCAATAACACTTTAATGATTTTTCCAATAAAATTAACATAGAAAAATTTTACTTTCACTGTTAGGATCAGCACGGGTTATTGTCCTAAGTTTCGAATATGTCTATTAAAACTTCATTTTGAATAAATTCTTAACTATATACTATTTTTTCAATACCTTTATCTTTGCATAAAACGAATATCTGAAATTGAAATTACTAAATAATCAGGAAAATTTTGAAGCTAATTAAGTTATTCGAGTGTGCGTAATCTATTCTGTGAACAAATTATCAATTAAACTATTTCTAGTTGTTATATGCTTAAAATTTTCTTTAAAATAACTCTTAGAGAATTTAACCTAAAATGATGTGAAAGTGATAAGAGTTAGATAGGCGACGAACAAGAGTTCATGTGTCCTTATACCTAAAAACCTATAGAATGATATGCTTATTAAGTACAGTACATACTGACATATTTATGATAGTGTCTTACTATATCGCTTCTACTCAGTTACTAAGATATGAAAATTCGATATTTTCACTACTAACGTTAACTATTTATTTTTATGATGTTAATTACTTGGAAATTCTTCCGACTTTGATCTTCCTGTAAAAACCAATGAATTTAACAACAAGTATAACACTAATAAAATGATAACTCGAGAAACTTTGCCCTCTTGTAAATAACAAAAGTGGTAAACATAATTTACAAAATCTGATAAACATATTGCAGCATATTTCAAGACAACTTTTACATACATATTACTATAAATATGCAATTAGAGAATGACTTCAATCAATTAAAGTACAATTAAATAGGGAAAAAATTGAGTTAAATGCTATAATATTGATTTTAACATTCGGATAAATTTTATTACTTGGCTTTTCTTTTACTTGAGATATCTCTTGAAATAAACATGATATCTATCTTATTTTTGCACAATTAGATCTTTCTGTCTGAAGAAGAATGCCTCTTTTAATCAATAAATATTGACCTTATTTAAAAATAAGTTGTTAATTGAATTACTTCAAGGTTAACTATTATCTAAAATTTCTCAAGTCTAGTGAACACTTCTCGATTAGAATATTTAATTTAAGTATTCAAATAATTTATGAAATTTGAATTACTTACAACTGACATCTTTTTCTTAGATGAACAAAATGAAATTCAATTTAGAAAATTTTGATAAACGTGAAGTACTAAATTTTTCTACATATGAAAAACAAAGATGAAGAATACTTATTCAAACCTTAACTGCTCAACAACAGACAGCTTTACTTTCATCGTCATTTTAATTACTGCAATTATCATAAATTTATTCTTATGAAATATTTATCATTGAAAATAAACAAAATACAAAGGTCGTAAAAAAGAATTTATTAAACATGTGTTAACATGGTGCATAATTTTCTTGTTAATCATACTGTATCTTGATAGGGATGCGTTCAAAATCCCGACAGCTCATAATTCCGAAAATTAAAATCCCGACAGGTTATAATCCCGACAATCAAATTCCCGAAATGTTGAAATCCCGACAGCTTAGAATTCAAACATGTCAGAATTATTATTAGCCAAAAATGTACACAACAAATTGACTTGGAGAGAACGGAGGGATTATTAGCGAAAACTAATAACCCCCCGCCCAAGTCAGTTAGTTATATGTATATTAATAATGTATAATTTTTTAAAAGTATTTATATCAATTAAAAAAATATTAATTATATTATTGCAGTCTGAAATTTTAAATTTGAATAGAAGCTTAACAAGTAATAATTGATTTGATTGTCGGAATTTTGACTGTCGGAATTTTAACCTGTCAGGATTTTGATTTTCAGGATTTTGATTGTCGGGAATTTGATTGTCGGGATTTCAAACCAGACCCTGTTGATAGGCTTCGATATTTTTCAACATCAAAAGCTGTGGCATGTTCTTTTGACCAATTACTAAAAGTTATTATAATCATGACTCAATTATTCATTTCGCAAATAAAGTCAGTAACAAAGAATTGAAATTAAATATCAATGAATAATATAGTGATTTCATTAATTTTAGTACTGTTTTCTGTTATGGAAATAGTGGGTAAGATATTACTCAATTTTTGTTCAATATAACCCAAGTCGATTTAGTTTGAGTTTTGTGTGTCGGTAAGACAAAAGATCGGGTTTTATGAATCTAGACAACACAAGATATTTATCGCAAAAATTTACCGAACATTTGTTAGTACAATGCACAATTTTCTTGTTAATCATATGTTAATAAGCTTCATTATTTTTTTGTACAAAAATTGAATCATGTTCCTTTGGCCAGTTATTATTGCTATAGCCAGATATAAGGATTTCTGGTGCAAAAAAGCATGAAAATCAGTCGGTGATCTGTGCTTAAGAATATCTGAAATTAATGGCATTAAAAATAAAATTCTGTGCACAAAACATACTAAATTCTGCCGTAAAACCTAGATATAAAACTTCCTCAACAAATGTTTCTGTAAAATTATGAAATTCAAATATTATTGAGCAAAACAAGCTATCTCAACGACTATAGTTCAGTTTTTTATGAATCATTTAACATTACATATAGATTATTTACAGTACAAGTTCCAATCCATTTATGAGAATCCTAAAATTATTTAAGGTTTAATTAGTTAATCAATTTTTATGTGCTTAGACGCATCGATTTTTCAAAATTTCAATTTTCGGTGATCGTCTAAAATAACTAGCGACTCCCAAAAAGTTCGGCGGCCACTGAAAACTTCAATGCTAATATCCCAAACTAGGATAACCATGTGCATGATTACAGTGTGTTAATACATTGATGAAATTTGCAATAAAAATAAGGATTTTCATGCAATTAATGAAAGATTGAATTAAAGATGACTTCTAAAAATAGCTGGATCAATCGTTCTTCATTTTTGGTATCCTAAAATAGATACAGAAAGTGGTTGCAATAGTCCGAAGTAGTGTTTCTATCCTCCACTCAATGTACTGCTGACGCTGATAATAGAATCGAAACTCTCATTGCCAAACTGGATTAGAATACAATAATAGTAGAAAAATTTGTAGCTGTCTGAGTTCATCAACATGCTCAAATAATTAATCTTTTAAACACACATAATTTAAATTTTAGAATCTTTCAGATTAATGTGAATAATTATGAGAATTACTCAATGATAAAAAAGGATTTAAACTAAAATTTGTCCTGAATTAGTTTTTCTAATGATTCAATCTTAGTATGGAAGTACTTATCAGTAGATGCCTTATGAAAATGCCTAAACATATAATATTATCGATATGGGTCACAAAATTGATTAAAATTTGAATTTGCGTATGATAGAATGTTTTTCTGCTCAAAAAGTCTTATTAGATATATAATTTTCTTAATTAATATATAACAAAATATATAACAACTATGGCAAGTGTTATAACATTATGTACAGTCTATCATTATATTGACGACTTGAAATAGAAATATATTAACTATTCATTTGTTCGGTATGCAACTAGTATCATATTTATGCGATTTTAACCACTGTTTATCTCATTCATTATTTTTAATCTCAATACTTGACGACTTGAAATAGAAATATATTAACTATTCATTTGTTCAATAGCAATTTATGCGATTTTAACCACTGTTTATATTTTCATTGACGAAGACATTATTTTTAAGTTTCGCTGTTTCTCTCAATTTTGTGTACATTACCCCAACTGTTTCAACCTAATCCCTTAGAAATTATATATTTGGAGGTGGACCACATGTAAGATTAGAAAGGCTTGGTTGAGACACCTGGAGTGATGCAGTCGAAATGAAAGATTTGAATTTTTCCAATTTTTTAAATCCTATATAACAATGCATTAAGAGTAATGAACAAAATCCGATGTATTCATTTAAATGGTCTATTATGTCAATATTATCTTCAAAGATTCATTTGGTTAACTTGTTGCGTTTCTCAGAAGTTAAAGAACAAAAACTTTCTGTTTTTGTGGGTTTTCATGTGACGTGTCAAAATATTTTAAAAGCAAAACTATCATTCTGTTCATCTTTTAGTAACTAATTTGCATGCAAAATAATGGCATAATCGAACTAAAGGCAAAACTTAACATTACACTCTGATAAGTAGATAAGTACTTTCAGGAAATCTGAATACTTCAGGTTATGGTATAGATATGTTAATATTAAATATTTTGTTATGCAGTGGCGTAGCCTTAGGCAATTTGAATCGAGATTTAATCGAGAACAAACTCATATGCAACAATATAGTAGAAAAATTTTGGAATCGCAAATTACAGATTTGAACTTTAATTATATATCCATTGACCCATGAAAAAATCATAATAAATTTTTTGATTACATGAAAAATCTTTTCATCATGACGCTTGAGACTCTAAGTTTTATTAAATTTTGCTTGAAAATTGTGAACAGTGTTATTATTACTAATCAGTTTATATCATAATTAATGAAATAATTTTCGTAATAACCTTTTTATCGTTAAATTTTTGAAAAATCTCAATTAGAGAAAATTTTGCACTTCATATGCTAAGAATCCTTTATCAACAAATAGAGATATATAAAGCCATATTCAAGTTCAACCATAAGTTACACAAATATCCCGTAGAAATAACCAAGAGGCTATTAAAAGTCTTGATTTATTTATTTTAAACTTTTAATTTAATTTTATCGTCTTGTGTTGCATCAGGCGATGAGAATCTGTATGGCACTTTGGCTTCACCTGTACTGACATGTCGTTGACTAATCTTTACTCATAGCAAATCTGTTGGTAAAAGATCATTCAATACTGACTCAAATTTTAATATATTGTTTATCAAAATATGCCTAGCGTTTAATTATGAGTTACAGAAAAATTGAAACAGGGTTTCACTTCTTCAAAATATACAGTTAAATTTCTAAACTAGCTTCTAATTGGGATTTTAATTTAGATATTTTGCAAAGTTTACTTGTGAGATATTAAAATCATGAGATAGAATGGTTATGATAGGTTCTTTTTAAACATAAATGTTTATTTTTAATTTTTCTCGAATTTTTAAAATTGGTTTCCCAACTTTCCATTATGGAGTTGAAAGTGAAATGAATCATAAATAGAACAAAATGATATATCGAAAAAAACTCATAGATATCAATTAGTTACTTTTCACAAAAACCCGTAAGTCACTTGTCAGCCAGAGGTTTATACCGTAAGTAAAATTTACAGCTTGTCACTAAAACGAGAGTAAAAAATTATTATCATAAAGCTCAATCAGATCAGTAAAACCCTGACAAATAAAGTCATAAATTGCAAATAACTATGAAATTCATAAAATCTGATTCCAACTCACACAGTTTAGATAAAAAACAAGGAGTAATCTTATTTCTGCTGAAGCAGTGACTCACTGAAAGTTTTATAGCTCAAGAACAACCTATACAGATAAAATTTAAATGGTAGATGAGGTCTATGTTGTGAAACTTAAACCTAATTTCATTATTAAAATTATGCAAAAAATCCAAAGTTGATCGATTGTAAATCATCGAGGAGTAATTTATTATCCGTAAATCTTTAAACATAATCTCAATGATGATAAAAGAAATAGTTTCATATAAAAACCTTAGGTCTAGGCGTATTTATGAACAGATCATTCAAGTTTTTGATCAGATTCTAATATATAAAGGAAATAATATATATTCTTATTAAATATTAAAACTGTGCCAAAATGAATAAATTCTACTATTTTTCACTTTTTATCATTGCTTTAGCTGGCGAAATAATATGTGAGTAAACTTTTTTCTCTATAATACCAAACTTGAGCAACTTAACTTCAGTAATTTTTATAATTAGGATCATAAGCTAAGAATTTATTCCAAAAGTATTTTAAGTGAATCAATATGATCTTCCTGAAGAAGATTGAGTAATCATTGAAAATTTTCAAATCCAGCTGCTCAAACAACAAAGTTCGCATGTCCAGCTAAAGATATAGCAAGTGGTTGCAAAGGATCAAAAGACTGTCGATACCAGAACCCTGACAAATGTAGCACCTACATACAATGTACAGCCGCTGGTTTGGTTTATGTAATGCCATGTCCAACCGGACTACAATGGAATGATAATGAAAAAATATGCGATTGGCCATCTTCATCTACTTGTGGACGAACACCATCGGCATCCTCAACTACGAGTCGATCCAACACCCCGATTCCCGGCTATCAATGTCCAGCTGCGGATATAGCAGGCGGTTGTAAAGGACCAAAAGATTGTTTATATCCGAATCCTGCTAACTGTAGTACTTTCATCCAATGTACTGCCGCTGGTTTAGCTTATGTAATGCCATGTCCATCAGGATTACAATGGAATGATAATGAAAAAATCTGTGATTGGCCATCTTCATCTACTTGTGGACGAACACCATCGACTCCAACTACTACTACTACTACGACCACTCCATCAACTACAACAACTACAACAAGTCGACCTAACACCCCGATTCCCGGCTATCAATGTCCAGCTGCAGATGTAGCAGGCGGTTGTAAAGGACCAAAAGATTGCTTGTACCCGAATCCAGCTAACTGTAGTACCTTCATCCAATGTACCGCCGCTGGTTTAGCTTATGTAATGCCATGTCCATCAGGACTACAATGGAATGATAATGAAAAAATCTGTGATTGGCCATCTTCATCTACTTGTGGACGAACACCATCGACTCCAACTACTACTACAACTACGACCACTCCATCAACTACAACAAGTCGACCTAACACCCCGATTCCCGGCTATCAATGTCCAGCTGCGGATATAGCTGGTGGTTGTAAAGGACCAAAAGATTGCTTATACCCGAATCCAGCTAACTGTAGTACCTTCATCCAATGTACTGCTGCTGGTTTGGCTTATGTAATGCCATGTCCATCAGGATTACAATGGAATGATAATGAAAAAATCTGTGATTGGCCATCTTCATCTACTTGTGGACGAACACCATCGACTCCAACTACTGCTACAACTACGACCACTCCATCAACTACAACAACTACAACAAGTCGACCTAACACCCCGATTCCCGGCTATCAATGTCCAGCTGCAGATGTAGCAGGCGGTTGTAAAGGACCAAAAGATTGCTTGTACCCGAATCCTGCTAACTGTAGTACCTTCATCCAATGTACCGCCGCTGGTTTAGCTTATGTAATGCCATGTCCATCAGGACTACAATGGAATGATAATGAAAAAATCTGTGATTGGCCATCTTCATCTACTTGTGGACGAACACCATCGACTCCAACTACTACAACAACCACAACTACAACAACTACGACCACTCCATCAACTACAACAACTACAACAAGTCGACCTAACACCCCGATTCCCGGCTATCAATGTCCAGCTGCGGATATAGCTGGTGGTTGTAAAGGACCAAAAGATTGCTTATACCCGAATCCAGCTAACTGTAGTACCTTCATCCAATGTACTGCTGCTGGTTTGGCTTATGTAATGCCATGTCCATCAGGATTACAATGGAATGATAATGAAAAAATCTGTGATTGGCCATCTTCATCTACTTGTGGACGAACACCATCGACTCCAACTACTACTACTACTACGACCACTCCATCAACTACAACAACTACAACAAGTCGACCTAACACCCCGATTCCCGGCTATCAATGTCCAGCTGCAGATGTAGCAGGCGGTTGTAAAGGACCAAAAGATTGCTTGTACCCGAATCCAGCTAACTGTAGTACCTTCATCCAATGTACCGCCGCTGGTTTAGCTTATGTAATGCCATGTCCATCAGGACTACAATGGAATGATAATGAAAAAATCTGTGATTGGCCATCTTCATCTACTTGTGGACGAGCATCACCGCCTACAACTACTACTACAACCACGACTACAACGACTACAACCACTCCTTCAACTACACAATCCAGTAGTACAACTGCTTCTACAACGATAAACTTACCAACCACTGAATCACAGCCCTCAACTACAAGCCAGTCTTCAACCACTCCATCTTGCGGCAATGATAATGATTCACAAGACGATGCCTTAGATTTGAATAGCCTATGTTCTGGATGTTCAGATAAACATTTGGTTGTAAATCCAAATAGTCAGCAGCGATATATCGAATGTAATGGTGGACCTAATAATAACACACATAGGATTAGAAAATGCAGTCCTGGCTTGCTTTTCGATCCAAATAAACTAACATGTGATTATTCTGGGCTTGTTAATCCTAATGCATATTAAGTTCTACAAAATTTAATCAATGACAAAATGGCATTTAGAAGTTTTATTAATTCTATTTAAAATTAATTAATTATAGTTTACAAATTTTGTTCGAAATTAAAATCTTATTGATGCTAACTTTTTCGGATTAAATTATTTTTTCCCATTGAGATATAATTTGATATTGAAATCAATATAATAATCTTATTTCGTATTCTATAATTTGATTGAAAATTTATAAGATTAGCTCTGTATATAATTTTGAGTGTGCATCAGTTTTACTTCACATCAAAGCAAATAAACTTAAAACAGCTTTGCGCCGACTTTTAAGTAGATTTATAGTGGTAAATCTTTCAAGTTTTAGAATCATTGTAAACACTAACAAACGATGTTTATAGCATTTAATTATTTTTTGTGAGGTGTTTTTTAAGACTTAAAGGTTTGCAAACTTTACTCTAAAGACTTGTCTGTACTTCCATTGGACTTTCGCCCCTATCCGATTTTGATCAAATTTGGTATGGATGTTTGGTAGATATTTCACAAATTCTAAAATGTTTTTCCACATTATCCAAACGTATTGTACACGTTGTACAATATTTATCTCTTAAATAACTTTATTTGACATTATATTTTATTCTACTTACAGCACTCAAATAGACTTATTATGCACATAGCATCATAATAATGCATGTGATATTTTACAAATGAATTTTTATTCAATTAGACTTGACTCATGTTCAGTTTCATTTTCAGTCTCAATAGCCTCTTTATAAATATTTAACCGATATTTATCAATAAAATATCTTACATATAATTTTACTATGAAATAATAGGTTTTTGCTGTTTTCAGACATTTTGCACCTGGTGTTCTCGGTCAAACATTTTAGAAATATAGTAAGTGTTATCAGTCATCTTCATCAATAAAGAAATTGACCGAGAACACTTGAAACAAAACATCGCAATTTGAGTTTAAAATTTTCCAAATATTCAATAATGATGATGATAATGATAAAAATGACGCTTCATAAATATGGATAGATATTTAATGTATATGATTTCTGGTCTTATTGTAACGTTCTCGGATAAAAATCCGCAAAAAGTTTACAAACTTTTAAAAATATTTTAAGCTTAAAAAGATATGTGATTTATATATCAAATAAAAGGGAATTTTCTATTCTCTATAACAGTGAAAGATTTAAAAAAATATTCATATAAAGAAAAGTGTTACATAATTTTAAAGCGAATAACCTCGAAAAAGTGTTTAGAAATTTTCGTTTTAAAAACTGGCATCATTCAAAATTTTTAATTTTACTCATTTAAATTCATTTCAAAATTTCTAAAATGATCAGAATTTATAGCTCAGATATAAAGGAATATAAATTATCGAAAATATTAACAAAATTTATTTCAAGTTACCTCAATAATGGTCATCAAACTTATCAAAGAAATTTAAGGATAACACTAAGAAAAGTGACTGCAATTCTGTATCGATTAAGTTAAAAATTAAAATTTTTCTATAATATTATAAATAAAATATTGATGATCATTTAACAATGAAAGAAAAGTTAAAATATTCAGTATAATAAAAAAGAGAGACAAAAAATCGAAGCGCATCGATAAAGTTATTGTCTCGATTTTGGTCTATTTAAGGAGTTCCTTTACGGTCGCTCCCGATTCTAAACCATACCGACACATATATCATTGGAAAGCTCTCGACGAGACGAACACTTTGATACTCAATACAAGTACTTTTGATCAAAAGATTGATCTCAGAATGCCCCTAAATTAATCATTAGTTATCAAGAAATATCAAAATTTATCATTAAAAAACGAAAAAACCTAATAGTTACTTATTAATAATAATAAATTACATAAAATTATTGTGAAATAACTGAGAAGAGAGGATAAAATTTTCAAAATTTTTATATAATTTTGAATTATATTGATTTCCATTACACTTTTAGGGGTATCCTTGCAAAAAGTGATATTGTAGCCAAACACTCGCTCATATGTTTAAATAAAAATTACCCTTTAATAATCAATAATTGGTTTAAGTTTTTGCCAAATTTTGACTCTATATTATAATTATTTTATTATTTTACAATCAATTGAAATTTGTGCGGATTTTTATCCGAGTACGTTATGCAAATTTTCATTAGGCTATCTTTAAGCATTTTTGTGTACTCAGCATTTAAAATCTGAAACATTTTCATATTTTATTAATTATAGCCTTCCTATTTAAGCTACATCAAAATTTAAGGTATCATTTTGCTTATCCTTTGACCGCCAATTCGTACGTTAATTTTCATTAAAATAGGAAGGGAGCCGTTTTTATCATTATCTATATTACAAGTCCTTTGGGGAAAGTAGGTATTGAAAAGTCAGCTAAAAATAATCTGATGCACAGCCAAAATTATATACGGAGCTAAACGAGCTTGTTTTTCTAGAAAACCTGTTAGTTATTTTATTTCACTTCGATTCTAAACACAACTTTTGATGGGAGTCATTTGTGAGATTGGTTAAGCTTTTTATAATGAATCTGATATTCTTGTAATAAATAAAAATCACTTCGAAAACATAAAATGTCCAATTAACTTCTTCGAAATGTTTTCTTCGAAAATTCAAACTACTTAACCATTTCTTCATTTATACCCTAAGACACTTTCATTATTTAATCAAATTATTTCAAATAAATTATTTGATCAAACATTTTGAAATAATATCAAATAATTTTCTACTTTTCTCGAATAATTTTTTCAAAACCGTAAAAATTAGAAATAATTTTCAGAAACAAACTTTCGATTAATCAATACTTTTAAAAGCTATAATTCATGCACCAAAACATAAAATATCTAAAATAATACATAATTAGGTGCTTTGAATAGTAAACACAATGAATGAAATGAACACGCATTTTATAAATTGTATTTTGATATTATGATGATTGTGTGTAATGATTATGTGTAATAGTCGTGATTTAATTTATTTAAATATAATTGTCATCAAACATCAAACGCTTATTAGTTTTGGCGAATAGAAAGTAAGTTTAACCGATACTTCAATTATAAATAATTAATAAAAAAATATTTTCTAAACAGAAGATGTCTGAAATAGAGGACAATCTTTGTTTTGGTAATGAATGCGTTGAACTAAATGAGACCACAATTGATGTTCAATATATGCAAAATTTAGCGAATGATATTCAAAAAGAGAGACAAATGTCTGAAAATACTATTATAGACTCTGAAGAAGTAGTTATTCCGAATGATTCCCAAATGAATAGTTTTATTGATTTAACAGAAAGCGAATACTCGAGTTCAAATGAATCAAAACGCCGAAAAACTCAAAGAAAGATAATCAGCAAAAGGTTTAAAAAGGAAACAAAATAACTGTCCAAATGAGAGTTAATGAATATAAAGAGCCATTTATTGTCAAAGACGACAAAATGTATTGCAATATATGTAATGTTTTTGTTAACTTCAAGCATAAAAATGTCATCGATTTTCACCTGAACTCTAATAGGCATAAGAAGTATATCAAAAACAATTCAAATCAATTGAAAATTGTTAACAGCTTTGAAAAGCAAAATGAAAAAGAAATGTTTCTCAACGATTTGGTTTTAATGTTGACCTCAACTAATATTCCTATTGAAAAAACTAATAATCAAGAATTCAGAGCTTTCTTCACAAAGTATTGCAAATTCGGAGATCAGATTCCGTTAGCCGACTGTCTGAGAAAACGAATACCAAAAGTTTATGCAAATAAACAAAAGGATATCATCGAATCATTGAGTAAAGTCGATGGGTTTTCAGTCATTGTCGACGAAACACAAGACAAAAAATATCGAGCAGTTATTAATATATTGATTACTCCATCAGCGATTGATTTTCCGTTGAACGATGATTTTCGCCTTAAGTCAATTTTTATTAATACTTTATTCTTGAACACAACAGTTGATAGCGATGCGATTATTCGCGAAACTAATAAAGTTATAGCAAATTCAGGATTAGATTTCGATAAAATCACAGCATTTGTTAGTTATAATGCCAGCTATATGATGAAAGCATTTAAAACATTTAAAGTTCTTTGGCCTAACTCAATACACATCACATGTCATTCACATATTTTTAATTTGGTCGCAGAAACCTTTAGATATAGTTTTATTGAAGTGGATGAATTCATGGCAAAAATGAAATCTTTTTTCAAGAAATCGAGAGGTCAGGCGTAAAATATATTTTGAAACTTGTGGTAAATCTATTCCTAAGACTTCCATTACCAGATGGAACTCATGGCTTGAAGCTATCGCTATTCATGAAAATTTATTTAAATTTTACGGTGATTTGATCAGAAATTTAACAAATGCTAAAATCAGTTCTCCATTAATACCAATATTGAGAAGAATGATAGAAAATCCTATTTTGTACGAACAAATTAAGTTCATTAAAAGTATTTCTCAGCCGATTATTGATGCAGTTCTGTCCACTCAGAGGCAAGACATAATGACAACCAACATCTTTAAATATTGTTCAGACTTAATGGCAATTTTTCGTGAAATGTATGCTAACGTTGATGTAAATGATTACCTCAATATTTATAGAAAAGAGCTGAATGAATATGACTTTTCGCGTTTCAAACAATCGGTAATCGATTGTCTTAACCAAACTTTACTTAAATTGGAGTTATATTTTGATTTTGGTAAAGAGCCAGCTATGGGTTTTCTAAAAACTATGGAAATATTTGATCCTCAGAGGGCTAAGAACAATACACGATCTGTTGATGAGTTGATTAAAGAGTTAGTATCAATAACTGAAATGAATAATTTGATAAATTCTGGTGATTTATTGAAGGTTTCACAGCTCTCTTCTGAATTCAAGTCATATATTAATTATGTTAAAGAATATGAAAAGCCAGAAAATATTAAAACTAACGTTTATATTCCGAATTTTTGGAAATCTAACTTCAAGAAATGGAAATTGATGGCACCGATTGTTTTTAAATACTTATTTGTTCCTATTTCTAGTGCTGAGATTGAACGATCGTTCAGTTGTTACAACAATATTCTCAGTGATAAAAGACATAATCTCTCTGAAGAAAGTTTGAAGTATTTAACTTCTCTCTATTATAATTGCATGTAAACTCTTCTGTAAATTATCAAATTCAATTTATTAAAATGTTCAAATTAGAAAATCTTCGGCCTATTTATTGCAGTAATTATTTAAACTACAATTTTATGACATGAACTTCTTGAATAATAGGTTTAGATGTGAAAATTTGTCAAATAACTTTAACAAATACTCAAATAATTAGACCAATTTTCTCAAATAGTTACTCAAATAATTTGACCCCTACTTTCTCAAATAATAAGTGTCTTAGTTTATACCTTACCGGCCGTCATAGAATCTTATCAAATCTATTATTAAATGTTAGATCGTCGCAAAAATTGCTCTAAAAGTTTAATTAAGATTTTCCTTTTCAGTTGCATATTTGACTTTAATTTTAATTATGTTTGTAAAGGTACCCCTCTGTCAAGTTTAGAAAATCTTTTACGCTAAACTGATCCTAACTGAAAATATTTGTTGATGACTGAAGACTTGGATTTTAAACGGTAACATATCTTATCATAGCACTTAATCATTTGTATAGAAAGCAACCGTATTGAAAAACAAAGTCGGAACTTTTGAGTTCGTACATGAACTGAATAGTAACAGAGATAAGACTCAGAAATTTTATGCATCCATTATCACAAATATAAATTTCACAAACTTACTAATCATAATAAATAATTGTTCGTTACTTATTGTTTCTCCCTTGAAAGCGTGGCTTCAATTCAATCACAAAGTATGGTAAATTTTTCAAGCCATTATTAACTTAAAATATAAATTTGTGAAAAAATATCTTATAAAATTTTACCACAAAATTGTATTCAAGATTGATAATTAATTGAAGAATTTGTTATATTTTACGGATGAATCATAGCCATACTTTCAAAGAGAAAACAGTGATTGACTAATGATAATTTTTTTTCTATAATTAGAGTATTTTTAACACAGCCGTAGCCAGCGGAGGCTAGAGGGCCATGACCCCTCAAAGAATTTTCATAGCTAATGTGTAGGTCTGTACTGAGAAAAAGTCCTTACAAAGGTTTGAAAGTAAAAAATTTTTCGGGTAAATTAGAGAAGCAATACTGTAAAGTTATTTTGAAATTTTCATAAACCAAAGTAAAGTACATTTATTTTATGCATCAATTGATTGTCTATTGTTAACATTAGTAAAAAATTGACATAAATTTTAATGGGGTAAGTGTATGTCATCTGAAATACAAGCATTTTATGAGTTTTGAGTTAAACAGTCTGCTACTCGTTATAGTTGAATTTAGAAAATTTGAAATCAAATTTTGAAACTGCACAGTTATTATTCAACGAATGCGAAGATATTTTTAATATTTATGAAAGGCTGGTTGATTATCCAAATTGAATGCCAGATTTAATAAAATATGCTAAGTATTAATATCACCAATAGGGATGCCAACTCTCTAGCTTTGTACTGGAGACTACAGCTTTTAGACTTCCTCTCCAGTCCCCGGCTCGACCCTTAAGCTGGAGGCTATAATCCCCAGCTTTTATTTAACTCATAAAATTATTTTAAATATAGTATGGTTTAGTGAAATGAAATTAAAACCAATTTTAGTTCACGAAACTTCAACTTAATACAAGAGAGACTTTCACATGTTAACTAAACTTATACTTAATACTATTCTAATCCTTCAAATACTTAACTCTAGCACCTGTACAACAAATCAATACACGCGCATTGAAATTGATAACTTATTCTGATAAGTATTAAGCTATTATTCATTTAAATAAGCATATTCTCCCTCATTCAGTTTAGTTCGTACTTTATTTCATTATGAATCAATTGGAATGACTTTGTCGAACGGATATTCAGCATAATGAAAAATTAATGGACAGATGAAGGAAATCGTTTAACTGTACCTCAAGTCAAAGCTGAACTATGCATAAAATTTAGTTATTGTATGAGTTGTACAGAGTTTTATGACCACGTATCAAAAGACCGCAAATTAATAGAAGCAGTTAAATCAGGAAAGAAAGATGATATTAAAATTTAATATGATGATTGTATAAACTATGTGCTCGAATAAAAATTTTGTATATAAGGGTCCCCCCTTTGATATTTTTCTCCAGCTTTTAAGCTGAGAGGTATTGGCGTCCCTAATCACTAACCATACTATATATTAATGTCTCGTGTGAAAAGAGTTTCTCAACATTAAAAAGAATTAAAACTTATTTAAGAGATTCTATGTCAAATGAAAAATTAAAGGGTTTAGCCCTCACGTCAATTGAAAGAAAGATCGCTTCATCTTTAAATTAGATAATTTTGTTATTGAATTTGCTAAAAATCATTGTAATAGAAAAATTTTATTTATTAGATTCTGATCTAATAAAGCTTTATCTAAACAGATAAAATATCAGAATCTTTAGCTCCCCTTCAGACTGAAAATGCTGGCTACGGCAGTAATTTATAAGACATATTTGTGATAAAAACTGCATAAAATTTCTAAATCTTATCGCTGTTACTGTTCAGCTCAAGCATAAACTCCAAAACTTCCGACTGTATATCGTCTTGAATTCCATAATTATTTAAATTTAAATATATAAATAGAATGTCTGAAACTTTTTGCTGGATCATCAAAATTTGTAAAACTCTGGTTGCTCTTCAAGAAAACAGTATAAGATTTTGATACAATTGTCAAAACTTAGCACTACTAGCTTTCCCAAACTATCACTTATATAATACAAAAATTTTAGTCAGTTTCAAAGAGAATAACTTTCTTGGAAGACCATATTTGACAATAAACTTTCCGGTAACTATATTGAGATAGTTCTAAACAAAGCTTTTCAGGTTAAGGTTCATTTAAATTTGAAACAAGAACGAGTAAGCTGTTTGAAAACAGAATTACTAATTAGTAAGTATAAAAGTTAACAACTCAGTTTTACAAGCCATCATCTCGAAAGTATAAAAGATTTTAAGACTTATTTTGATATGAAAATCATTCATAGTTATCGATTGAACAAATATTAGTATTTCTACCTACTTTTGGTTCAAGCAATTATTTCCAAATTCAGTATTTAAATGATAGGGTTATCAGCGATACATCAGAGATTTTTAGCATGAAAGTAAACTTTCTCATAATAGAAGAGAGCATACTCTACGATAAAATAAACATAAAAAAATTCATTCAAAATATTAAAACATTATCAATTTTGTAGTATGCGCTTGAGTTTATTTAAGATATGAATTCCTTATCAACAAAATATGTTTTTAAAAGCATAGACATATCATTGATAATCCTATCCTTTATTTTTGAGGCAATTTTACTGCGTTTAAATTTTAAATTTGAAAAATGAAATTAAGCAAACTATTTCAATCTAGTTCATAAAAGCCTAAATCTAAATAAGAATAAGCTACTTTAATCATCAGACAAGATTAAGAAATTTAATCATCGACAATATTGTATTTTTCATTTATATCAAATAATAATTGAATCAAATATTAATTAAGTTATTCTAAATTTTCAATGGTTGTCATTAGAAAACTAGACACTATGCTATCTTAAAAAATTGAAAATGACGAAATTGAAAATCACAGACTTAGTAATGTATAAAATGAAAATATTATTACTAACGATCAGATTTAAAGTATGACACTACTGAGCTTTTAGGATAACATGAAAGATTTTATATTTGAATAATTATTTATTGTTGATAAAACTCAACCATGTATAGCAGTATACTATTATTTTCTCTCAACACATCTACATTTTAAATCCACATAACAATTTAAATATCAGCACTTAAAATACATGAGCGTCTGGTCGATAATTATAAATTTTTATCTTGATTCTAAAGTAAGTTAGTTACTCATAGTTTTGTTGGAAAACTATATAGCTATGAATTCTTATTCACTGAAAGCTGTCACGACATCATTAGTTTCTATTCCTGTCTCATTCAACACTTTTGAAAATAATAATCTGTTCAATATTTTTCTACTGCTGAAAACGATTTATCTATTTGAGAACACTATTACTATGAAAATAAAAATGAGGGATTAGAAAAAAGTCGAATCGTAAATCTGGTATCAATTATTGGGATTCCTTTAAAAACTTATTATGTTTTGGCGTAATCATCACAATAAGACAAATTGAATCAATTTGAAATTTAAATGAGAAAACTATTTGTTATCATTCTCTTATGTAATACAATGAAAACAAAGTTATATAAGTCTAGCTAAAATGGTTATGTCAAAGTTGGCACATTCTTGTTATCAAAGAAACTTTTTCATCTTCATACACATGCGTTCAGACACTCAGCTAAATATATCGCAAAACTCACTCTCAAGCAAAACTACGATGTACATCATATATTCTACTCTCAAAACCGTACCAAATTTCTACCAACAGTGAACTTTACGCCTACTTAGGCTCGGTCTTTAAGCCATACATGGATACAAGTAATGGCATTCAGTTTGAGTGACAAAATGTAAAACTTAAGAATTGAACTAGAAATTAAGCTGAAAAAGTATAGCAGCAGAACTAAATAGCTATATTATGAGCAAATTTTTTTCTATATATTTATTTTTGTCTCTAAAATGAAGTGACTCTTATAGT
The DNA here is from genome assembly GCA_018873245.2 of Archegozetes longisetosus. Classification (NCBI taxonomy): domain Eukaryota; kingdom Metazoa; phylum Arthropoda; class Arachnida; order Sarcoptiformes; family Trhypochthoniidae; genus Archegozetes; species Archegozetes longisetosus. The sequence continues at coordinate 1,857,671 of JAEMBT020000007.1, forward strand.
GTGAGTCTGTGCTAACTTTCAAAGTGAATCAAACACTAGCAGTCTTGTTCTCACTTTTGTTTAGCTTCAAAATTTTTTATTAAGTTTCGAATTATTTATTGTTTAGCTATCAATTAAATTATCGTTAATTCACTATGAGCATTACTGCCCATGGAGGAGGTTTGGTCAATGGCTTGGCTGGAATTCCAAATAAGTTCACTGTTTTTACGAGTGGTAAAAATGTGAGCGGTCTCACTGTTGCTTTTGAAGGTAAAACATTGATTAATTATAACTAACTTCGATTTTAGCATCATTTAGTTATGATTTTAAAATTTGAAATAAAATCATAAGTATCAAAGCTTTTGACTTAAATGCCTTGAATTAAAAATATAATTGCATTTGGAAAGTATTTTTAATTGAATAAAGTAATCATTAATTTTGGCCATCAGTTCTGCAATTGATTAAGAGATAATAAAATTACAACTAATTGGATTATATTGATATGACAGTGTTCTGCGATATTTTGACTTCTACACATTCAATCGATTCATACTGGTATGAAAAAATGTCCATAAAATTAATTCATTTAATGCGTATTCTTTTGAAAAATCTTGACTCGAAAACTCATTTAATTTTCTTTCAAATAGAAGATTATTTTTACATTTAAAAAATTCTAAAATTCAATATTGTGTATACAACAAATATCGCTACTATTCAAACGATTATAAGGTTAACTGATTAGGATAAGATTTACTATAGAAGTTGAAAATCTGCGGCTTTTAGAAACTAAGAGCTTAATTCAACAGAATAAATGAGTTCTTCACATAGATTATTGATTCAAATATTTTTGAGGAAATTTTGAAAAATTAAAATATATTTCAGGTCCCTCAAAGCCAGAAATCAGTTTCAGCAACAACAAGGATGGCAGTGTTGATGTCTCATATACACCAAAAGTAGGTGGTGCATACAAAATTCATGTCAAATATGACAGTAAAGACATAATTGGCAGTCCATTCAAATGTAACATTACTGGAGACGATGCGCAACATAAGAAGCTGGTCAGTAAAGTGAAAATCAGTGGTCCGAATATAGCACAGGGAAAAGCTAACGCTAATAATGAAGTGCTGATTGATTGTAAAGAGGCTGGAATTACAGGTGGCATCAACTTTGCAATGGAAGGTCCGTCCAAACCTGAGGTCAACTTTCGTAATAACAACGATATGACAATTACAGTTCAGTATAAGCCAACCACTCCTGGAGATTATAAACTTCATCTCAAATTCAATGATATTCATCTGCCTGGAAGTCCATTTCCACTTACTATTACATAAATTTTATTCATTATAATTTTTGAATGATTTTACTATTATTATTGATTATGCTAAAAATCAAAGCTTAAGTCAAATGTTATATCTAGACAATTATAAGTTAATTATAAAAAATTATTTAATTGAAAGCAATAAGCGAAGCCCTGATATTCTCTCAATTTGAAAAATCTATTTTCAAATTTTTCATTAATTAATTGGAGCCTTATAAGTCCTGCTGGCAATATTATATATCAGTTTAATTAAATTTTCTTTAGGTTTTATTCTAATCTTATGAATTAAATTGACAATAAAAAGAATGATAATCTTAATATTTAATATATCAATTTTCGTAGAATTCCATTATTGTTATTGAAACGTTGATTTTGAAGCTATCTTCAATAACTCGAAGCTTCATAAATCCTGCTGCCAGTATTGCATATTAAGCTTGATAATCTAACTTCTAGATTGCGTTTAAACTAATGATCTCCGTTCGCAATTATAGTCTATATATTACGCGGTCGAACACAAGCATTGATGTGTCCAGCTTGAAAGCTAACTCATCAAAAAATTATATTAAGAAAAGATATTTCTTCGTACACATTCTGAAAAGAACTATCTATTTCTAATAATTAAAAGGATTCTTATAAAATTATCGATCTCTGGGAGTTAGCTTATAAATCTACAGCTAATTTTTAAATATGCACAAATAAATATCAACTCTTTGAAAATTCCCAGTCGTCTTAAAGTATCTCAATATTTTATCTTGTTGATTTCAAGATTTAATATCATTTATAGAAGTGCTTTTGAATTTTCAGAGTCTTCCGTGAACTCGAAAATAACGATTATCTGGAGCTTTAATTTTTACCTAACAAAGTGATCAAATTTGATGACTAGATATCCGTACAAGTATGTAATTTGATTTCAGTTCAATTAATATAATATTTAATTCTGAAAAATAATCTTTAAACAATTGTTCACACTTCTCAAATTGAGTTTCAATAGTTTTCTTATAAAACTACCTAAGATTTTAGTGATTACAATCTATTCATCTCTGTATTTCGCCGCCTGAATACTATAAGGTTCTAAATGCAAAAAGTATATTAACGAGAAAATCTACTTTGAATTTCGATGTTGTTATACACCAACGATGGGTTGAAGAACAATTTTCTAAAATATTTTACCAAGCAATGTATATGGGGTGGGAATATTCCACTGTTCATTTGGGTCCTAGTCTGTTTCTATCATGGATATCTCAAAACTGAATTTTGCATTTAGAACCTTATTGCACGAAAATTAAGTCCAAAACTGAGTGATATCAGATTCTAAATTATTGGAAATCAATAAATAACTAAATCGAAACAGACTTTTATCTAAGAGATTTTAAAAGGAAACTGGAAAATGAATTTCCAACATTTTAAGAATATTTTGGTATAATTCGGTCAAAAAAATTTTTTAAGTCGAAATTCGACTTGACTATTTTATGTCTCAAATTTTCACATGTCTCATTAAGAAATTGTTTGAGTAACTGAAAGGTAATTTTTTATAAAGAAATGATGCATTTAACAGTTTGTTAAAGAATAGAATTCGTCGATATAGAAGAAACTGAAGTTAATTCAATAATCAAGCATTTATGAAAGCAAAGTTTCTCTGATTGGTAAAGCTTTTATGATTTCGATCTAAAGCAGTGGTGGATATGAAGCACTTACTGTCTTTGGCGCTTCACTGAGAAATTCAGGTAATAAAAGAACTTATAGGAGATAGAGGTTTTATTAAAATACTGAGTGATCAATGAAAGTCAGAGATTTACCCAGTACTAAAATTCTTATAAAAGCAATTGAAATAATTCAAAAATAAATGTTATGAAATACCTTTCTTGATTTTGAAATTATATCCGATGGAATTGATTCTTAAAGAACCAACTCTTAAACTTGTATTTCTTGATAAACTCTAATTTTAATAAGAACCTCTAATCTCAAAATTTAATAAGTAATAAATTTTGTCTAACAACCAAGACTTAAACCCTTTCGCTATCTGAATTTCGTAGAAGAGTGCCTTTCCCAGTAAATTCTTAAGATACTCAGCAATAAAATCAGCACACAAATGAATCTTCAAGCTTTATAATAACTTTCAAACCAAAATTAAGCATTCGTGTTCACTCTCAGAGTCGAGATGCTGAGAATTTATCCAGGATAAGTTTCATTGAATTTACTGGCTACTATTGATTTATAATTGCCAAATTCCCTAATTTATACGATAATAGAAGATTATTGGTACTTTATTCAAGATATAGCATATAGGAACCCTATGTGGAATGCAAAATTGTAAAGTTACAAACTGAAAAAAAATAAACTTTCCTGTGAAATATAGCAATTTAACATTGAGGCAGTAATAAAGATTTATTTAAAAAATAATGACGAACAAACACCGAAATGGAGAATCAAGATTCAAATTAGGGATCAAAACAAATGAATTAAATTGAATAGATAGCAACTTTGCTTTGAATAAGAAAAGAATTTAATCAACAACATGATAAAATGTATAAAAACATTAATGAAATATGATATATGGGTTTGATTTATTTAACAGTATATTGATGACCAGACTAGAGTATAGAAATAAATATAATTTTATTTGATATATTATTCAAGAAGTTGTCCGAAACCAACTATTACTGATGAGGGCTTAGAGTATTTCACATCTTTAGGAAAAGGGGATAAATGTTTACATTTATCAGAGTCTTCTTCATAATCACCACACATCAAATTCAAAGTGTTGACAGACAATGAGTCCATATACTTTTCGAGGTTTTCTATTGGCTTATCATCACAAACAGAAGTGCCCACACTTCGAGCTGATCTTAATATACACTCTTTGAGTCCACGGAATGCACTGTAGGTCACAAATTAAAACAATATTAACAGATGGAAATAACTGAAAACGTAAACTGATGCAATTCGTCAAATCTTATTCTATATAATCTTAAATTCATGCACTCATTATCAGATGAAAAATTCAATTATTGAATGTGATTTCAGGAATGTTCAAAAGTGATTCTTAATTATTCAAAACTATGATTTATGTCAATTCAACGATTTCTGAGAGATATTCATCAAGATTTCCATTAATATTAGAATATGTGACTTTAATGTGATATCGAAATTGATTTTCATTTTCTCAACATTGAAAACATTGAAAAAGTGCTTAAAATAGGTACAAATTCAATGAAAGGTTTGGAAAAGTGTAAGATTCTCAAAATGACTCTTCGACTAAATATCTCCAATTGTAGGAATATTTTAGTAGAAAATTAGACGTTTTAAGGAATTTTAAGCTTAAATGTTGCACTTACCAACATGCATGTGGTACTTTCATTTTACTTTCACACTTATTCGCTTTTCCCAAATCAGTCATGAATTTTTCCATACATTCATTTGATTGTTCTCTTATTGCATTACCACAACAAGACATTGACATGAGTTCTCTGCGTTTTACTGATTTAGAACAATAGCTCTTATCAATAGTTTTCATAGTGTACAGCATTACGTTCGCTAATTGTTTTTGGATATCTTTTCCACATTGATCAGTAAAATCTTTGACACATCGAATCAGATTTGGTGTCTGTTTACAGTGTTTTTGCATTTGTGACTCGTTTTCTGGGTATTTTCGAGATCTTTTTCCAACAAACCACAGTTTTTCTGCACACACGTTAGCTTTCGACAAGTTTTCTTCATCACAATTTATATTAATATTTTTGTTATCCTGACTATTGGTTGAACCCAAAACCGTTGCAACTGTAAAGGAACATGCATATTTTGCATTAACAAAGCTAACGTTGAAGTCTTACACAATCGATCAGTTTTAAATTCAAACTTACCTGAAGAAAAAAATAAAATTGTCAATAAAACAAAATTCATTTTTACCACTACAGTTTGAAACCTTCATAAAGTTCCCAAATGTCAATCAATTATGATAGATATTTTTTCAGTTTTTCGTTAGAGAGAATTCATTGAATGTCTAAACAATTTTGATCAGAAATAAACTGACACTTTAATTCAACTCATCCATAACTTATATACCAATTGATCACGTAATCATTTCACAGCTTATCTCTTCACAACCACGTAGACCATCGATTTGATTGTTTCATACTACGTATTAATTACTATCATGTGAAATGAGTTATTATACAATAGGAAATCAATATTTCCCCATAACCTAATTTCCGCTTAGTATATCTCTTTCATATAATCTCTCTTAACTTATATTAAAATGTGTTCTCTATAAAAGAATTTCACTAAATAAATCAATGATGTACTTTATGCATTTTCCTTTAGAACTTTTCTTGTAAATAAATTACTTGAGGATATTCTATTTTAAAACTCAATCGATTTTGATGCTTAATAAATAAGTTTTCGATTGTATTTCACTGTAAGGTCGTGCGGCTGTTAGGAATGGTTTTTTAAATTACCAATGTTTTCGGCACATAAACACTTTAGTTTTCAGATAAATGATACCACTCGAATACGGATTTTATGGTAAAAGTATGAAAAGTTTTAGAACCATGGATCTAGCTCATTTATTGTATCAAAATATAATTCAAATATCTTATCAAATTTATCAATACGCAACAAGGACCTAACTAAATTTTATTAGATTAGAAAATAAATCTTTTTCCAACAGATCATTATTGATTCGAATTCTATTTAGTAACAATGCAAATTACTTTCGACATCATGATAAAAATCATTCATTATTTATTAAATCTCGAAAAGCAAATGTTCACTTTATCTTAGATTGTTTCCACTATAAATAAATGTTTAATAATTAATTATTAAAATATCATTTTAGAAAATTCAGAAAACATGTTATTTCAATTTCAGAGATGTGATATTTATCAAGCTATGCATTAGTCATTCCGACCAAAGAAATGATCAATTTAGTAACTATTATGTAGACAAACAGAGTTTAACATTATTTTCTATTTATTAAAAGTAGTTCAATTAATATTTTTTATGTCAATTTCAGTTTGAGCGGGTAATAAGTTTTCACAAGTTTTCATCTTACATTTAGAGTTAACTTGTAAAAAGATTTGAAGCATTGACCTTATAAGTATTCAAATTGTGAGGGATTAAAACTTTTGAAGTCGCCAGAAGTCTCACTCTTTCTGGTCGATAACCTATTTTATTGCATTCTTCACTCTATATAAAAAATTGAATCAAATGTATGTTTATTTGCATTCAAAGAGACAAACATTAAACTTCACATAAAGATATAATTTTGAAGCTAAACACAATAACTTTACAATTATAAGCAAACATGAGTTACAACTCATTTGAAAATGATTAATGGGTTTTCTTGAACTTGAGTTAAACCGAACGTATTTGTCGTGTGGTTCTAAATGTGGGGAAAGTTTTCCCAAAAACAATTAGATGATCTGAAATTATTTACACACATGTCATGACCTTGAAATTTTATATTTACAAATTTCAGATAAAATCGTGAATGCGTTTGTGTGCAAAACATAATAAATGTAATGTTACAAACGTTAATGTTAAATCTTTCTAACGCTCTTTTTTCTTTAAAATTTTAAGTAGATTTTTAATGCAAAAAGTGAAAACCTTTTATACTGTTTCATAATATTATTATTTAATGCTTACACTTATAGATTGAATTTCATAATTTCATATATGATAATGTAATGCGATTTTGTAAAAATTTTGCTTCTAATAGATTAGTTTTACATAAATTCAAGGAGAACAAAATATCAATAAAAACAACCTATACTCATGATAAACATGTGATGACTAGCACACTGCATCATGTAATAGAGGGTTTGTGACATATCAAGACAAATATTTGGTGGGAATTACCTTAAAACATGAATTATTACTAATTTACATTAATGCAGGAAATTTCAAATCTTTTTAACGCTAGATTGATATACATTTCCAATTCTTAAGACTTATTTTGAAAATATTATCAAATATTTCTCATTAATTATTTGTAAATATCTGCTAATGTCACTGAAACTGTAATCAAAATAGGAATAACGAGAATTTTTAATGCCAAAGTAGTTTTTACATTAAAAATTGTTTCATATCTTACCCTTGGAATTACCAGTCTTTGATTAACATTAGGGAAAGAATACACATACCTAGCTATGAGAATTGATTAACTGCGATCTTTCGCTTGAAAGATCTGATCTCGACCTTCAGTAGGGCGAAAAAGGTGAAAATCAGTTACAAAATCAAGTTAGTATTTCATAGATCAACCGATAAAATATTAGTGGAGTAGTCAATTTTTTGATAGCTAGAGACTTGAATTTTTCACAAAATATCTGAAAATTCATACAAATATTTAAGATTTACATCATCGCTTATTTATTTGATACGCATTTCTAGGTATAAATAAATTTTCTAGTAATATTGATATTGATATAAAAAGTCTACGCCTCTGTCACTCATTTCTCTAGTTCAGTCCTTTACATTGAATTTTGATTACTAGTCTTTACAAGTTTTAGAATCAAGAAATGAAAATTACGTTTAACTACAGCTTATTATCGTTAAAATTTTATTTTTAAAATTTCGTGAAACCTGAAAGATTTCCTACAATGAAATTGAAAAAATAAAACTTCTCGAGAACAAAATTAAAAATTTTTTAAATACATGTAGCTAGTGATGAAAAATCAATTAAAAAATCTATTAAGAAATATTGATTTTCAATAACGTACTGAAAGAAATTCTTATCTGGAGTTAAATGTTTGGCTGTGAATCAACAGTTCTTTTCATGGTCTACGTGTCTGTCAGAGTATCTGCGATATCTTGGGTTACGTGACCGGTTAGTACTTAAGACTCTAGATAAGTGAAGTCAAGCTCAGTTCTATAGTTAAAGTTTTAGAGTAAACTTAAGCTTCTATTAAGACTTGTAATCCTTTAAAAACTTTCACTTTCTAAAAAGCTTTATTCAGCTCTTTATCTATCTATTTAATAGCTATCGAACTTTCTGTTTGTTAAAGTTCTTCAGAGTTTAATATAATCTGGAAGATTATATATTTCATTCAAAATGAATTCAATTGTACCTATCCTATTGTTGAGTTTTTCTGGTAAATTATTCATAAAATACTTTACTGTTTAGTTTTTAAAAAATAATCAATATAATATTTTAATCAAATATTCTTATTGAAATTACAGTTTGTATGGTTTCTGGACTAGCAAATAATCGCGGTAACAAAAATCCGAGTATAAAGTGTGATGCTGAAAATCGTAACAAGGCTGACGAATGCGCCCAAAAACTATGGTTTGTTGGAAAAAATTCTCGAAGATATCCTGAGACCGACGTCCAAATGCAGAAGTTCTGCAAACAGACAACAAATCTAATCAAGTGCGTTAAGGATTTCACCGACAAGTGTGCAAAAGGCATTCAGAAGCAGCTGGCGAACGTTATGTTGTATACTGTCAAAATGAATCAAAAGACTTATTGCACGAAGTCTACTAAACGGGAAGAAGTGATTTCGATGTCTGTTTGTGGTAATGCTATTAGACCAGAGACCACTACTTGTATGGATGGATTTTTGACTGGTTTAGGAAAAGCTAATACCGTTGAGAGTAAACAAAAAGTACCTCAGGCATGTTGGTAAGTAGAGTATTGGAAATAGTTATTCAAAATAACTTTTCTATCAATATTGTTTCAAAAACTCTATATGTGATAAATTATAGTTCCTTTTTGGAAAATTTTACTTAGCTAGAAATGAAAAAAGATTTAAATTGGTGAAAGAGAGTCCTTTTAGTTTGAATCAATTCTTTGTCCTATTATACCAATATCTTATTAATACAGGTATTCGTAAATATTTTCATTTTCATTTACAGTGCATTTCACGAACTCAAGACATGTATCATGAAATCTGCGCGAAGTGTTGGAAGTCCTGTTTGTGGTGATAAACAACTAGAAAATCTCGAGAGATATATCAACGCTATGGCTGGAAATACACTTAATCTCATGTGTACTGATTATGAGGAAGATAACGATAAATGCTCTAAATTGCCGCCTCTCCCGAAAGAAGTTCAGTTTACTCAACCTCCATCAATAATTGTTGGTTTTGCACAACTTCTCAACAATTTGTAGGCTTTAAATTCATAATTATTGTCCATTTATTGTATTTATTCATGATCTCATTCTTGAACTAATTTATTGTATTTTAGATCGTTCTCAAGTTCTTTGTTCTGTTTTCTCTATAGCAAATTTTGTATTTATATTATATGAAACCTTTTAATAGATAATTTATAGTCAAAAGTGTCAATAAAGTATTGTCGATCCTCAATTATTTCTTAATAATTATATTTTGATTAATGTGAAATTGTCGTGACTTCTATGATTTGGGTTTCGGCATCTTTAGTGATTATGAAGAATATTTGTGAAAAACACTCCAAAAATCTTGAGAAAGCGCGTGTCAAACACTTTTCAATCGGCGTTATAGAGAATCTCCTATTTAATAGACGAGTTTAAAGAAATAAAAGGAAATATTTCTCACAGGAGTTTCAAATACGAAAAAGTATGTCTATTAAGATTTTCACGGATTACTTTTCTGAATAAATATAAATTAAGAAAAGGTTCCAAAAGAAAAGCAAACATTTTACTAGTATTCAGGCCTTTTTATTTACTAACCACATGAAATTAAATTAAATTCAATGCAAAGGAAAATCTATTCTCGTAATCAAGATAGTATTGCGTTGATCAAACATAAGATTAACAACTCGATAAATCATACTAACAAAACAGAAAAATGATAAATGAGCATATTATTATTATAAAATATATGTATACAAAATCAATGGAAAATTACTCATAAACAGCTTGACAGATGACAATCAAGTCCATTCACGATTTTATCTGAAATTTGTAAATATAAAATTTCAAGGTCATGACATGTGTGTAAATAATTTCAGATCATCTAATTGTTTTTGGGAAAACTTTTCCCACATTTAGAACCACACGACGAATACGTTCGGTTTAACTCAAGTTCAAGAAAACCCATTAATCATTTTCAAATGAGTTGTAACTCATGTTTGCTTATAATTGTAAAGTTATTGTGTTTAGCTTCAAAATTATATCTTTATGTGAAGTTTAATGTTTGTCTCTTTGAATGCAAATAAACATACATTTGATTCAATTTTTTATATAGAGTGAAGAATGCAATAAAATAGGTTATCGACCAGAAAGAGTGAGACTTCTGGCGACTTCAAAAGTTTTAATCCCTCACAATTTGAATACTTATAAGGTCAATGCTTCAAATCTTTTTACAAGTTAACTCTAAATGTAAGATGAAAACTTGTGAAAACTTATTATCCGCTCAAACTGAAATTGACATAAAAAATATTAATTGAACTACTTTTAATAAATAGAAAATAATGTTAAACTCTGTTTGTCTACATAATAGTTACTAAATTGATCATTTCTTTGGTCGGAATGACTAATGCATAGCTTGATAAATATCACATCTCTGAAATTGAAATAACATGTTTTCTGAATTTTCTAAAATGATATTTTAATAATTAATTATTAAACATTTATTTATAGTAGAAACAATCTAAGATAAAGTGAACATTTGCTTTTCGAGATTTAATAAATAATGAATGATTTTTATCATGATGTCGAAAGTAATTTGCATTGTTACTAAATAGAATTCGAATCAATAATGATCTGTTGGAAAAAGATTTATTTTCTAATTTAATAAAATTTAGTTAGGTCCTTGTTGCGTATTCATAAATTTGATAAGATATTTGAATTATATTTTGATACAATAAATGAGCTAGATCCATGGTTCTAAAACTTTTCATACTTTTACCATAAAATCCGTATTCGAGTGGTATCATTTATCTGAAAACTAAAGTGTTTATGTGCCGAAAACATTGGTAATTTAAAAAACCATTCCTAACAGCCGCACGACCTTACAGTGAAATACAATAGAAAACTTATTTATTAAGCACAAAATCGATTGAGTTTTAAAATAGAATATCCTCAAGTAATTTATTTACAAGAAAAATTCTAAAGGAAAATGCATAAAGTATATCATTGATTTATTTAGTGAAATTCTTTTATAGAGAACACATTTTAATATAAGTTAAGAGAGATTATATGAAAGAGATATACTGAGCGGAAATTAGGTTATGGGGAAATATTGATTTCCGATTGTATAATAACTCATTTCACATGATAGTAATTAATACGTAGTATGAAACAATCAAATCGATGGTCTACGTGGTTGTGAAGAGATAAGCTGTGAAATGATTACGTGATCAATTGGTATATAAGTTATGGATGAGTTGAATTAAAGTGTCAGTTTATTTCTGACCAAAATTGTTTAGACATTCAATGAATTCTCTCTAACGAAAAACTGAAAAAATATCTATCATAATTGATTGACATTTGGGAACTTTATGAAGGTTTCAAACTGTAGTGGTAAAAATGAATTTTGTTTTATTGACAATTTTATTTTTTTCTTCAGGTAAGTTTGAATTTAAAACTGATCGATTGTGTAAGACTTCAACGTTAGCTTTGTTAATGCAAAATATGCATGTTCCTTTACAGTTGCAACGGTTTTGGGTTCAACCAATAGTCAAGATAACAAAAATGTTAATATAAATTGTGATGAAGAAAACTTGTCGAAAGCTAACGTTTGTGCAGAAAAACTGTGGTTTGTTGGAAAAAGATCTCGAAAATACCCAGAAAACGAGTCACAAATGCAAAAACACTGTAAACAGACACCAAATCTGATTCGTTGTGTCAAACATTTTACTGATCAATGTGGAAAAGATATCCAAAAAAAATTAGCGAACGTAATGCTGTACACTATGAAAACTATTGATAAGAGCTATTGTTCTAAATCAGTAAAACGCAGAGAACTCATGTCAATGTCTTCTTGTGGTAATGCAATAAGAGAACAATCAAATGAATGTATGGAAAAATTCATGACTGATTTGGGAAAAGCGAATAAGTGTGAAAATAAAATGAAAGTACCACATGCATGTTGGTAAGTGCAACATTTAAGCTTAAAATTCCTTCAAACGTCTAATTTTCTACTAAAATATCCCTACAATTGGAGATATTTAGTCGAAGAGTCATTTTGAGAATCTTACACTTTTCCAAACCTTTCATTGAATTTGTGCCTATTTTAAGCACTTTTTCAATGTTTTCAATGTTCAGAAAACGAAAATCAATTTCGATATCACATTAAATTCACATATTCTAATATTAATGGAAATCTTGGTGAACATTTCTCAGAAATCGTTGAATTGACATAAATCATAGTTTTGAATAATTAAGAATCACTTTTGAACATTCCTGAAATCACATTCAATAATTGAATTTTTCATCTGATAATGAGTGCATGAATTTAAGATTATATAGAATAAGATTTGACGAATTGCATCAGTTTACGTTTTCAGTTATTTCTATCTGTTAATATTATTTTAATTTGTGACCTACAGTGCATTCCATGGACTCAAAGAGTGTATATTAAGATCAGCTCGAAGTGTGGGCACTTCTGTTTGTGATGATAAGCCAATAGAAAACCTCGAAAAGTATATCGACTCATTGTCTGTCAACACTTTGAATTTGATGTGTGGTGATTATGAAGAAGACTCTGATAAATGTAAACATTTATCCCCTTTTCCTAAAGATGTGAAATATTCTAAGCCCTCATCAGTAATAGTTGGTTTCGGACAACTTCTTGAATAATATATCAAATAAAATTATATATATTTCCATACTCTAATCTCACTAGGTTGAGTCGATCGATGCCATATTCGGCTAGATCGGTTTAGGGCTGATAAATTATCACTAAAACAAATACATTAGCTTCTTTAAAATGTTTAAAAGTCGAAAATAATGAGAATGATTTGAGATAATTGATCAAATGAGAGATTCAACAGTTTAGCTAGACGAATCGAACCTAATGTGTTACACTTGGAATGGGAGGTTTGGTAATCCCCTTAGCCAGAATTCTCACTAATAAACATGACTGAACCTAATATTAATTTTTTTACGAAAAATGGGTTAAAGCTATCTTTAAACTCAAAGTGAGTATGGGATATTTAAATATTATTAAATAACTCAAAACTTTTTAAAATGGTATATCATTCATTTGTATACCGCTTTATCACTTGAAAACCTTTATTTATGAGTCGTACCGTTTATTGCAAATAAAAGAGATTCAGTTAGACATTAAAGCAGTTTAGAGAAGAATGATTTGCAGAATCGAATAGATTAACTATACTCTTAAATAATTTCTTTAATTGATCTCATAATCACATAATAAAATGCTTACACCTCAAACATAGAAAAAGGAACCAATTAACTGAAATTATTTAAGTCTAATAATCATTTCTGATACTAATTTTATATAAAAACAAAACATTTTGTTGTGAAATAATTAATGAACAACTGTTAAAATCGATGATACACTACTCGGTGCCAACAATTGTATGATTATAGAAGCAGACTATTTAATTATTTGGAATTGATTAATATTTAAACTCTATCGAAGGTTAAGACATTTAAAGTATTGATAATTTTATCAAACATTCGTAATGAATGAGAATATATGACGAATATATATTTTTAAATACTTAAAGATTCTTATAAATTTTCACTTCTATACTTTTTGTTTTTACGATAGTAGCTGTTATTCTTAAGAGTTTGTTCGAATTAATAATCAAATAATACAGTTGTAAAAATAAATTTTTGCTTTGAAGACCAGGCCTAATTTGTTTCAAGCACAGTCTGATAAAAGATATATTTTCCGATACTCTTTAACATACATTAGTATATTCTAATGGAAAATCATTCTGTTTATGCAAATTCCATTTAATTCCATTGAGTTCAATTTATTATTGAATGCGATGTACTTTAACACAGCGTAAAACAGCAGATTGAAACCTAAATTGTAATTTTTAACATCATATGTCAAATGTCTTATTGCTACTATTAAATTAGTTTCGTTCAATAAATCATTAGACACGAACCAAGATCTGTTTAAAAGATCTGAAACATAAAATTCATTATCAGCTAAAACTAGAAATGAAGCTATTAACAACAAAATCAGAATAACAGTGAAGTGAAATTGGGCGGGTGGGGCATAATAAAAGCCAAGTTCTTTCAATAGTAATCGATAAGTCAAACTATATCATTTTGTTGAGTCAGACCCACTCATTCTATAGATACGCCTTTTGATTGCCTTTCTTAGAATCAAATTTTGAGACGGCGAATAGTCATAAAATTCGATTAATAGATCGGATTGATATTAGCCAGCGGGATAAATTCAAGACTGAAAAATTTTATAGGTAAACTTTCTGAATCAAGTCACAGCCAGCTTAGATAAATTAGCTATTTATAAGTCGATGTTAATTTAAGGTGTACATAAATTATTATGAATCTAAGTTGAATCAAATTGTAAATAAACCTCGTTAAATATCAGAAACAAGGTTTAAACAGAACTGTAGATCTTGCAAAGTTAAATCTAACTTTACCTGATCTAACAATAGTTATAGTTTTATATAAATGTTGGTATGCTTCATAAGTTTCCGGGATGAGACTAATCTAATGAATTTCTGAGCGATTTTTAACAAATAATTCAAATGTGGCCCAAATGATGATTAACTTGATCCATGGGTTCCTACCACTGCCTAAAATATTCAAAATTTCTCTTTTCAATGGAACGAAAAGAAAATACCCGGTAAAAGCATGTTCTTGATACAAACCTACTCTGCTTGAAGAATACTGTGTAAGACTTGGTGTCTTTCTAGGTTTACATATTCATCTGTTTTGCTCACTGTCCGACATGATTGATAATGTCTTCGCTCAAAAGGTTATCGGCGGTGAAATCGTATAGATCTACGAAAAATTTAGATCTACAGCCAAAGTCCTCTGGATGGAAGATTCGAGCAACTGAGTCAGACAGTTAGCCGAACAGCTCAACCTGTCAAATGGAAGAACGCATCAAATTGTAGGCAACAGTCTTCACGTGGTGGAGGTTTGTGCCAAGTGTGTCGCTATTTATGATCATTTTTCTCTTTTGAGAATTGATGAAAAGAGATGCATCAAATCTTAGGAAAGTGAAAGGAACATATGGATGAGGTCAATTATCATCGTTTAGGTCATATTTGAATTAATTGTTGAGAAACCTCTAAAAAACCATTAAGTTAGTTTCATTCCAGAACTCATCAAACATCAATATTTTTTTGTACACTGGATAATCATAATAATTTGGAAATATATAATTAACGGTATTTTAATACTTTAATACATTACAATATGTAATAAATAGAATAAAAATGAACAAAATAAAGATACATAAAATGGACATAACTCCTCTTGACGAATGCTTTATATTGATGACTTCATTTGAATTCTATGAAGATACAGCCATTCAGAACTGAGTAAGGAGTGAAATTTATACAAATGAGTGCCTTATGAACGAATATATATGGCTCTAAAATTTCTTAGATTTTTTCTTATCTTATTAATTAATATCAATCGGTCTGTTTTTATGAGCTTCTTCCCACTCAAGTTTTGAATCTAAGAGAAACAACTGAAAATAGGTGTAACTTGGAGAAGAGTAGGAGTGGTTCAACAAAATGATATTGTCTGGCTCGTCTTGTCGAATACTATCGAATGGACTCCTCACTTGATTACTGGAATACTCCGCTCCTTTTGACCCACTTAACCTAATAAATAATTAATAAAATATATTACTTCAGATGGTTAGAAGATACTATAAAGGATAGAAAAAGAATTACAATTGATTGAAGAATTCAATATTTCTAAATTTATATGCGTATAATATAGTTAGACTGCATACCAGAGAGTATCTACATTAAAATTCTTTATTTAGAATGAAACTTAGAAATTTATCAATTTTACAGAAAAATTAGAGAATGATAAGTATATTAAATTTAAAGTAAACAGTGGAATGGTAATCAGATTTGATTGCAAATCAATGAGAACAACAAATGAGTAGAAAGTGATAACAAAAATTTTGAAGAATAAACAAACACTAACCTTTATAAGTACAGTTTTGCCAGAATAAACTTTACCGGTCTAATAAAATTAATTTTTTAAGGGTTAAATCTCAAGTTAAAAAGGAAATTATATTAAGACAAATAAATCTACCCTATCAATTATCAACCATCCATTTCATTGCAAAACAAGTTTGCAATTTTTATTTCAGAAAACTCATTGTTTAAAAGTAATAATTATCAATATTTGACTCAATAGCTATCGCTTCGAACAACTAACCTGATTCTGTTAGGCATTGAACGATACAAATTTTCAACAATATCTGTATCGTCCAATGCTTCCCATGAATTCTGAATGAAGATCCAAAGCTTTTCTCTATCTTTAGCCTTGTCTTTTCTATATTTTAAAACTGACTTGAATTTCAGTCGAAGTGTTCTCAATTAGGCTCATGTCAGTCCCTTTCGACGGCCACTCAATAACATCAGCGGGACAGTTACTTCGATAAATACTTGTGTTGATTTACTTGTATGAATAGGACTTCTCTGAAAAATACTAGAATGTGACATTTTGAATACGGTAGCGAATGCTATCTATGAAAATGATAACAAATGCCATTAATTATTTCATATTAAATCTATTAGTAAGGTTATTGTTTGCGACATTTTGACGTGATAACTCAATTTTCGTTATATTTCATTGCCTGCAAATATAAATTTTCGGAAGTCAAATTTAAATAATAATTAGCGAAATTTAGCCGATTTTGAATGTGAATATAATTTAGGTTTTCCTACTCAACAGCTATTTTTCGCTTAAGATCGAGAAATTCTAATCGTTTACTTGCAGTGTGATGAGAAATATCTAGGTCGCACTTTCTGCAATAGTTTTGATAGAAAGTTTGAAGTTTTCAACAGCGGTCAAAAGCGTTCTTTCATCCTCTTCAATAGTAGCTTTTAGTTATTTAAATATAAGCCAACTTTACGCATAACTGTCCCATTAGTTTTCCATCTCTACCCAATATCCGACATAATTATGACTACGATCTAGACTTCTAGCTACTAATCTAGAATTATGATAAACTTTACAAAGATGTAACGTCTGGGCTTTCTCATCAACTATCGTACGAGGAGTCATTTTAGGATTTATTTTTGTTTATATTTTATTTCAAATGATTTTATGCTAAATAGCTGACTATCAAGAATAGCTGACTTGGAAGTTTAACTACCATCAATCCTAATCCTCCAATTTATTTACCAGTTAGAGAGAAAAAGTTTGTTCAAACAATTAGAATACAAATAACTGATCAAGAAAATAGATTACTTGAATTACATGATGAGTCGATGACTTGTATATTACACTTAAATGGCGTTATTAAATAAAAATAGTTAATTATACAACAAACAATTAGACTTTTAACTATAATAATATAGAAGATATTGATATAAATGAATGACAATGTGGTGTTTGAAATTACAAAAATGTCCTTTTAAGTAATTCAGCGTATTGTGTATTAAATGTTAAGATTGTACATAATGTTATATTTATTGGTTAGTCTATAGTAATAGTGAAGGGCCAAAGTGGCTGAGGTTACAGACATACTATATATATGATTGGACTCCACCAAGTGAGTAAAGTTTAAGGTCCCATCCTGGTGGGGGCCACGCTACCTTCCAAAAATTTTCACTTAATTTCGTTATGGATGGGCGGAATCTCACGGGAATTGCCTCAATCGACTCAGATTTGAACGTTACATAAGTACGTATACATAGACCATCCTCGTCTGCATGCCAAAGTTCTTTAATTTTCAAAAACTATCAATTTTCCCTAAATATTGGTTAGATTATTTAAATGGTTCAGGGCAATATGCGAGGAGCTATAGTAACATGATATATATCGTAGAACCTAACTATAAGAATTATGCTCAGTCCACGCGTTACTTTTGAGGCCACACCCACTTTATAAGAATTACCTTTACCTCTGAAACGAGTAGGCGTAACTTTATAAGAGCGGGTTCTTTCGATTTCTCATTGTATTTTATGTGAAGATGAGGTACAGCATGTGTAGTTATTATACCAAAAAATGCAATAATGAATCGAACGAACCTATTCTTACAAAGTTACGCCTACGCATCTCGGAGACATAAGTAATTCTCAAAAAGTGGGTGTAGACTCAAAAGTTAGGCGCGGACTGAGCCTATCTCTTGTAGTTAGGCTCAACGATATATATCATGTCACTATAGCCCCTCGCATACTGCCCTGAACTATTGAAATAATCTAACCAATATTTGAAGAAAGTCGATAGTTTTAGAAAATTAAAAATTTTGGCATGTAGGTAGGGGTGTTCTATCTATACGCTATTATGAAACATTCAATTCTGATTCGGTTGAGCCTCATAAGCTTCTGCCTATCCGTTACCGAGTTATGTGATAATATTTTTGAAAAGGCGCTTGGCTTCCATGAGGGTGGATTGTAAACTTTACTCAGTCGTTGGAGTACAATCATATATGTAGTGTCTGTAACCCCGTGCACTTTGGCCCTGCACTATTACTACAATCGAAGCTATTTATTTAATGTATAAATACATAAAATGATATTTTAAATTTGAAAAATATTCCATTCTTGCAGCAGAGATGGATCTTTATTTAACAAAATCTTAGTAAAATTGTGACGAATTATGAAGTGATGAATTCGCCAACGTTTTTGACAACAGGGGATTCATAGTAAAGATCTTTGAACTCGTCTTCTATGCCACTATTGTGGCACTGTAGTGCAAGAGGACCCACTCTACCGGCTGTTTTATCCTGAAATCGTAGGACCTCTACCGCTTTACAGGGAGCATCTCCAGTCAGTTGGCAACAAGCCATTCGCGCAAATCCTGTCGTGTGATTGGCTATGAGTTCACACTGACTCCACTTATGGATGTCATACTTGACGCTATTAACCTTCGTAAACAGACTTCCACCACCGTTATTGTGCCCGGGGCGGTAGTCCCAATGTCCGCCATTCGGTGGCTGAAATTGAATGGCACCAAGTGCATCGTGCACAGGTGTAGCCGAGCTGCCCCAAATAAGAACAGTTGGCTGGTGGTTCCCCTTTATCTGCCGAACGCTGAAGATCCACCGGAAGGTACCTACTTCATTCTTGTAGTAAATCCAGCCCCTACTCGTTCCAGTGCCATGAATCGTGTCATTGCTTACTACCCATTGATCTGACCTGTTTGGTGTCCAGTCGGTTAGTTTGGTGCCGTCGAACATCGATACGAGATTTTCGTCGTTGTAAGGATTTGCAAGCGAAGCTGCTCTCACAGCCATCGCAATTAGGCCAAACACCCATAGCGAACACTTAGAATTCATATTTATAAATTGTGAAAACCTTACACCAGTGCAAATGGTAACACTGCTATGATTAAATGCAATAACTACTTCCAATTATATATGAGTATTTATCTTGAAAATCTGTTTTAGATTTAGAACAATAAGGAACTTGAACTTTGATCTATTTTAATACGCTTTTATCGAAACCTTGAATTAGTTTAATCATTTGGGAAACATACGTCTTGAAAATGGATTGCCGCTTGATGTAATACCGAACAATTTTTATTTTTCTAATTTTTAAAAATTATCTAATTTATTAATGTAATTGGCCAATATAACAATAAAAACACTAGAATGACAGTTGGTTTTCTTAAATTAAGCAAAAAAGAATGATACACTTATAAAATGTACTGTATATGTACAATTTAATCCATAACTATACATTGTTATATATAATATTTGTCTTTAAAGGTATGATAAGTTGATTCTGATTGAAAATGAAATTGATCCAAAGAGGGAATCGATTAATCACTGGGATTCCGATTCCAAAAATAATTTTACAGCATGAATGTCATGTGATGTCATCTTCAAAAAAATATAGATAAAAATGCTGTCCGCCAGTGATGTAAAAGTTGTGACCTTTTGAAAATCTGTTTTTTTAATAAGTAGCTGAAACGACTTAGTCTTTTGGAAAACCTCGGGAAGTGGTTTCTGAGCATTCTATACCCCTAAAAGTTAATCAGTTTGTGTAAAATTTTTTATGAATGAACTATGGATTATCAAGAATGTTATCACAAACCTACCAATCAAAATTTCCAAAAGTACCTACTTAATCCATATAAATATGTTCAGAAAAAACTAGCGATAAAATGTGTTTGATGATTGGGTGGGGATGTATCAGTATAGCACCAAATAGTAAAATCTCTAAAATAGGGCTATTACACTCGTCTGACTAATGTACTGATCATTCATTTGATCAAATCTTAAATAAGATTTGTAAGTTCAGACCCTAAGTTCAAACTTTTTAATGAAATAAGTCTCTTGGGGTATTTTTGGGTAATTTACTGGTGCTATACTCATACATCTCCACCGACGATTGTAACCAAAATTACTTTAAAAATAAGTGAATACATATACAAGGTGTAAAACATTAGACTCCGTAAAAATGATATAAGAATATAAAATAATGAATTCGCTGAAATAAAGCTTATAACTTTTATTCTACTTTATTTTGTGAAGTGTAATTTTTTACAAAATAAAAAAAGACTTTCAAAACTCAGACTTGAAATAAAAATGTTATAAAAAATTACTCTTAAGGAGTTTAATATTCTACATTATGCACTAAAATGTGAAAAATAGCGGTATCTTCTAAAGTTCTTGAACAATGGTTACCAAATTTGGTAAGGTTGACTATAACGATACAATAAAATATATTTTGCGAAAATTGGTGTTGGTATTGATCTGCTTTTCCAAGACATTCAATTTTTAAATTTTTCCATAGAATATAACGTTAACTATTTCATGTATATCAATGACGAGATGCCAGAATCATAGAAATAGAGATGCTAAAATATCTCCAATTTTTTTACCTTCAAATAAAAAACTTCAATCGATCAAATAATTAAAAATTTATCAACTTTTATTTTTACAGAGTATAATGTTTTACACCCTCTATATGTATTCACTTATTTTTAAAGTAGTTTTTGGTTTCAATCGCCAAACTCGAATTCAATCATCAGTTTTTTCTGGACATATTTATATGGATTAAGTAGGTACTTTTGGAAATTTTGATTGGTAGGTTTGTGATAACATTCTTGATAATCCATAGTTCATTCATAAAAAATTCCACACAAACTGATTAACTTTTAGGGATATAGAACGCTCAAAAACCACTTCCCGAGGTTTTCCAAAAGACTAAGTCGTTTCAGCTTCTTATTAAAAAACAGATTTTCAAAAGGTCACAACTTTTACATCACTGGCGGACAGCATTTTTATCTATATTTTTTGAAGATGACATCACATGACATTCATGCTGTAAAATTATTTTTGGAATCGGAATCCCAGTGATTAATCGATTCCCTCTTAAGTAACTTAGCTTTCCAGCCATTGGCATAAACCAAAGAAGTTAGTGTGCCCCCAAAATTCTTCAATTGGGCGACATTGGGGAACATTAGATGGGTTTCGCTTCTTAAGCAGATAATTGAGCTTTTTAGCATAATATAAAGCAGCATTCCTTTTAGCACAGTGTGAACTAGCTTTGTCTGGCCAAAACAGGTAATTATCATTAGAGTGATAATTTTCAATAAGTGACATTAATCTACGCTTAATACATTGTTCTAAATAAACTTCTTGATTAATTACAAGACTAGTTTTCATGAAGAATGGTTGAGTGATACCGTAATCAGAAATTGCCATTCAGAGTAAAGTTTTTGGTTCATACTTAGATTTAAACTTATATTTTGCATGATCTGGAGCTCCATCAGGATTAGATGAATAGTAAGTTTGGTTGCCTTTAGTGTGAAGTAATTTTCATCTAAAATGAAGTTAGTTTTTGCATACTTTCTAGCCATGTATCTGCACTGACCCATTATTTCTTGAATTTGATCATGTTTATACTTTGGAGCTTTAGGTCTTTTTTCTAAGAACAATATTTGTTTTATTCTTTAAGGTTTGGCTAATATATTGATGAAAAAACCAAATTTTCTTGCAGCTAAAGTTGTTGATATCTTGTCGTTGTTTTCGAATAGTCTTTTCAATTTTCTAATAGCAGATTTGGTCGTAATTCTTGCTTTTAATCCAGATTCAATTTTTCTTTTCAGTTTTGTTGGCAATACAGGTTCCGTGTCAATTCAGCTCCAGACAATCCAACCGCAAGAAAATATACTTTCAGTCGTAAAATTATATTAAAACAAAATTTCTAAAATAACTTCGAAACAAAACAGCAACCTCAAAAATAAATTATTGTTTTATATTACATGTCTCAACTATGTACTACATGTGCATTGTATGTCGATTTATGTATTATGTAACCTTTTATTTTGAATATAGATCTAAATTACGTTGATTTTTGAGGAGCATAACCATTCATAAAACTACTATATGGGTCACTTCAGGGGGGAGAAGTACGTACGAATTTTGCACTGTCACTTCAGGGGGTAAAGGACGTACGAATTTTGTACTTAAGGTGGAAATAATAAATAACCACAAAATCTGTACTTAAATATGAAAAAATGTCATATTTTCATATTATTTTTATATAATAAATGAAAAATTATACTATTATACTAAAATAATAATTTAACTATATAATCACATAAATACAGCTAATATTACAAAAAAGTGTAAAAGTACTTACGAGTTTTGGCTTTGAGGGGGGGTGGGAATTTGAAATAGTATATTTTCACACTATTTCTATATAAAAGTGATGAAAAATTATATTTTTTCAAAATAGTGCAAAAGGGGTGCCCTCCCATCTCATCCCCTTTCGGGTGACAGTACCAGTTGCTCATCATATTTCTTATTTATATTTTTATTCAGCTACTGTACCATCGCCGCTTGTTTTAGCGACTATTGAATCTATCATACAATCTCTACGTATAGAGAAAGTAGAGGATCTCCCAAAAGTGGTGTCAGGTATGGGATTCGAACCACTGGCCAAATGATTCAAACACTCATACTCTTTAACCACTAAGCTATTAAGACTATTGATAAGAAATGGAGCTGTTATGTGGTTTTATTAGAAGTATTGATATAAGTTGTTATCATTACTTATTGAGATAATTGTTCTTAGAAATAACAATATGTAGATAAATTTTATCAATGTTAAAAGATAGATAAAACAACTTTTACTCAATAGATAAAATAACTTTTATGTAATAAAATATTTAATATTGTTGACAATAAGCCAAAAAATAATGTTTTGATGAATCATTCACTCTCTTGCATTCACTTACATTCAACACTTTTCTGTCCCGCTAAAGTGTTTGAAGGGGACAGGGGGACGGGACAAACGGGACAGCTTTTTTGTCCCTCATAGAAAAGCATTATGTGACGTCAAAGGAATAAACATAATGTTAATATTTAACTATAAGCACTAACAATATGTAGATAAATTTTATCTATATTAAAAAATAGATAAAAGTACTTTACTTAAGTATTGTTGACAATATGAGTATAATGTTATGAAAGTAAATATAAATGTCATATGATTTAAAATATATTTATTTATGTAAACAAATACGTACGACTTCGGTAAGAGAATACAAAAAATCACATATTTTTGAAAAATTTTCATTTATTAATTTTTCTTGTCATAACTACTTCATATTTTGAAAAATGAATTTTTGTCTGCAAATGTTTTGGTAAATAATACTTGTAAACAGATTTTCCACATTCACATTCAACTTTTGGAAAATACTTGTCTTTATTAATAGAATATAATTCAGTTTTACAAGTTTTACATTCCGAGTGAAGACCGTCTTTAGTTGATTTATTTTTGCAAAACTTATCAACTGATTTGACTAAATAACAACGAGAACATTTTTTCTCTTCCATTTATATAAGTAAAAATTTATTATTACTTATAAAAACTCACTTATTTACTTTCACTAATAAATTTTTACTTATATAAATGGAAAGTAAAAAACATTGCGGTGTTTGTAATAAATCAATCTCAAAATCAAATTGGGCAAAACATATTAATACCAAAAATCATACAGATAGATCACAAACTACATCAATACAACCTTTAAGCACAATTCAAATATTTCCACCAGGACCGATTACCAGATTTCCATCCTCAAAACACGAGAGAAAGAGAGAAAGGAGAAACATAAACAAACAAATAAGACGCGAAAGAACTCAATTTCTAAGACAATTACCTTGTTTCCGGAGCTATAAGAGATCAAGAACAAAAAAAATCTCCAAAGCATAAAGATATATAAATAGTTTTTTACGACAAATTTCAGACAATATTTTTACGGAATCTGAAGTATATTTTGATCGAGAACAAGGCTTAAATGAACTACCTAATGATCCTGAAATTTTTAAACCTCATTATAATGAGAGTAGGGATGTAGGATTATATACAATAGAACCAATTAGAAGAATAGACCACAAATTTGGATTACGTAAAAGTATATATAGAATACATCTTAATCCAAAAAATTCTGAAATGAGAGCATCATATAATACTATTTATGAAGTTTTATCTGAAATGGTTAGAATGTTTAGAGAGAGAACAAATTTTCAAAGAGGTGATAGATTTCGAGCAATTATTTTAAATGAAAATTTCTTAAACAATGGTATACTACCTACACCTTACACAAAGATTGAAAGTAATGAGGACGAAAAAATAATTGAGCAACTTATATCTTTAATCGTTTTAACTTTAGTTAAAATACTAACTTCAAATGAAACTATACGATTGGAAGACTGCAAGTTTGAGTTTCACACTATCGTTATTCCACAGGGACAAGGACGAACCAAAATTACAAATATTGAAAGAGATACAGTAACAAAAAGATCAATACGACGAATAATAAACGATGATAATTTATGTGCTGCAAGAGCTATTGTAACTGCATAAACATATTTGAACCAAGAAAATATAGTTAGATTGGGTCTCAGAGACTCTATTTCAACATCAGCTGCAGAAGCTATAATAAAAGGTAATGATTTAAAGTGGGGAATTCAGCGAGATTTAGCTAAAAAATTATTAAATTTGTGTCAAGTTTCAATTCCTCCTCAAGGTTCAGGGTTAACAATAGAAGATATTAGAAACATAGAGAAAAGAATTAAAGAACAAATAAATGTTGTTGATGCTGAAAACTTTAATGAAATTATAGATACTGAAAACAGTCCAAATTACCAAGATAAAATATATTTATTCAAAAATCACAATCATTTCGACGTAATAACAAGTATTACAGGATTTTATGGATGTGTATATTATTGTGAGATTCATAAGAAGTTAAACAATAAAAATGGATGTTCAAAATGCAAAGGTGTTAATGTTTGTCTAATTTGTACAGGTAAAGTCCACAATAATCCTGAACCTGAATGGATTAAATGTAATAAGTGTTTTAGGTCTTTTTGGAATCAGGATTGTTTTAAGAGACACTTGGAAACAAAGGCTTGTGAAATTATATGGAAATTCCATAAGTGTAACAAAAATATTTTCTGGAAAGCAAGAAAGCCAGAAACTCATCAGTGTGGAGAAAGAAAATGTTTAAATTGTAAAGATTACTTTGTTGGTGAGCATAAATGTTACATGCCGAAGAAACCAGCGAAAGGAGGATATTGTGTTATTTCAAGAGACTATCCTTGTCGAGGAAAGAAAGGAATGTTTGATCCTGTAATGAATGAAAAATCTTGGTGTCATTCATGCAAAACATACACAGAAAAATATTTTACTTTTGATTTTGAATAGTATAGAAAATGGGGAGGCAAATTTTCCCAAAAAAAGTCGAGTTGTCGAGTTTCTCGCTTCACTACATTCCGCTCAAAACTCAACAATTCAACCACTTTTTTGGGAAAATTTGCCTCCCCATTTTCTATACTACTCTATATGTATGAAATAGACATTTATTTTATGAAAATTAATTATAAAGTTATTCGACTATTAGACTTAAAAGCCTTGATAAAATTTTTTTTTTTATAAATGGTTAAGTGGCATTGTGAAATATGTAATGTCGATGTCGATAAATCTCAAAAAGCTAGACACTTAAAGACTAAGAAACATGAAAATAATTTAAATAATCCTGAAACTATAGCAGATTATTTACCAATTAATGCTATTGAAGAAACCACCAAGAAAGGAAAAAAAGAAAAAACCTCAAAAGAAAAGAAATAATGAGAAAAAAAATACAAATGTCAAGTTTGTAATGAAAATTTTAAAAAATCAAATTTCAAAAACCATATAAATTCTAAAAAACATAAAAATAGATGTGTTGATAATTATGAAATAGATATGGAGAATGGATTACAAATAGAACTTTTAAAATCATCATTTAGCACCACATTCATAAGTTTTATAATAAAAAATACATTATACAAAGATATTGATGAATTTTTGGATGCATGTGATAATTTAATAAAGAATAAAATTGAATTTAATGTAAAAAAAACACAAAGGTATTAGAATTAATATTTGTTTGAACTTGAAATTGAAAAACATAATAACAAATGAAATTATGGATTATAATGTTTGGGGTGATAAAGATAATGAAGAAAGAGTGGTTTTATTAGCTGATGATCATCAAAAGAAGGTTGACAAAATGATTTATAGCATAAGAAGTTTAGCATTAAGTAAGAATCCAGCAGATACTAAATTTAGATTAAATACAATATCATCATTACAATTAAAAATTTCAAAATATAGACCATTGAAAGGTGGTAAATATAGAACTTTCCCTACAGAAATTTTAAAAAAGCAAGCTGTTTCATTAATTGATGATTGTAACAATAATAACTGTTTTAATCTTACAATTAAAAAGTATTTTCAAAATTAAAAAATAGAAAAGATACTTAATTTTGAGAGAATTCCCGAACCAACACTTTTAAATGAAAAATATTTTAAATTATTTAAAAAACAAAATCCTGATATTTCTATCAATATAATATCCTTTGATCATAGTGAAGAAATAGTTATTGATGATACCATTGTTAAGAATGCTACCTTATTCTTATATCCTTGCTATATATCAAAGCATATTAAACCATATGATATAGATATATTATTTTTACCACCTGATGAAAACACTAAAATCGGTCATTATAGTTTAATTAATGATTTATCTAAGCTTATAAGAAGTCAAATCACTAATCATAAAGAAAGAATTTTCTTATGCAAAAATTGTTTTAGAGATCAAAAATCACAAGAACAATTAAATATCCATATCAAAGATTGTTATAAAATGAGGAAAGTTGTATAAGAATGCCTATAGCAAATGTTGATGACATATTAGAATTTAAAAATCATGCCAAATCTTTAAAACAACCAATTCAAATAATCTTTGACTTTGAATCTATTTTAGAGAAAGAAAATAAACTTAAAGGTAAAAGTATAATAATTCAAAATCATAAACCATTATGTGCAACAAATAACTAAAGAAGATTTCTATGATGATTTAATTAAGAAAGAATGTACAGATGAAGACTTTAACCTTTTCAAACAAGTTGTAGAAACATTTAATATAAAAATTGCTAAAGAACTCCTCTGTTTATATAGTATTTAAGATGTATTGCTATTAGCAGATGTATGGGAAAATTTTGTTAAAACAGAATTAAAAACTTTCAACTTAGATCCTTCATATTATATATCTTTACCAAGTTTATGCTGGGATATTGCTTTAAAAATTTCAAAAATACAATTGGAATTATTAACAGATGAAAATATGTTAATGATATTTGAAAAAGCAAAAAGAGGTGGTCTATCACAATGTTCAAAAAGATATATTAAAGCAAAAATAAACATTTACCTAATTATGATCCTTCAAAACCTTCAACATATTTATTATATATTGACGCAAATAATTTATATGGTAAAGCAATGACTATACCACTTCCTTATAAGAATTTTAGTGAAAATAATGATTTGGTAATGACACTAAATTCAATTTTGAATGAAAATTATGATAACTTTCTTAAAGAAATTTATACTTATGAAGATTTAGGAATGCAGTTTGTAGTTGATTTAGAATATCAAAAAGAATTACATGATTTACATAATGATTATCCATTAGCACCTGAACACAGGAAAATTAATAAGGTAGATAAACTACTAACAACATTATATGATAAAGATGAGTATTCAATACATATTAAAACATTATGCTTGTATTTAAAATTAGGTTTAAAAGTTAAAAAGATTCATAAAATAATACAATTTGATCAGAAAAAGTGGATGAGAAAATATGTCAAGTTTAATACTAAAAAGAGAAAAGAGGCAAATAATGAGTTCGATAAGAATATTTATAAATTGAAAAATAACTCAGTATTCGGAAAAACTTGTGAAAACTTAAGACAAAGAAAGAAAATTACAATTGTTAATTCAAAACAAAAGGCGAAAAAGATAATTAGCAAAACTACATATAAAAATCATGTTTGTATTAGTGAAAATCTAGTAATAAGTACAGAAAAACAAAAGGAAATTTACTTTAACAAACCAATTTATGTTGGAACAACAATATTAGATTATGCTAAATATATTATGTATGATTTCTATTATAACGTTTTAAAACCATATTATGGGAATAAAATTACTTTATGCTATAAAGATACTGATGCATTTGTATTAGAAATTCAAACAGATGATGTTTATCAGGATATTATTGAGAATTTTCTAGATTACTTTGATTTATCAAATTATAGTGATAATCATCCAATATTTTATAATAAATCAAAAGAAGAGATAGAGGAAATTAAAACCAAAAATCAAGGCGTTTTAGGAAAATTTAAAGATGAACTAAATGGTAATATAATGTCAAAGTTTATTGGACTAAGAGCAAAATCATATTATTATGATAGTTGGGATCCTATAAATAAAGCAGAAATTAAATCAAAGAAAAAGAATAAAGGTATCAAAAGTTCAGTAGTTGAAACTGACATAACTGGTGATGATTATGAAAAATGCATATTTGATAAGAAGAAAAAAATTATAAAACAAAATTTAATTCAATCTTATAAACATAATCTACATTGTATTACTCAAGAAAAAATAGCATTAGCTGATGAAGATGATAAAAGAATTATTCTTGATGATAAAATAAATACAATTTCATACGGTCATTATAGAATAAGAGAAGTAAAAAATTAACTCTTTAGATTCTCTTCTGGTATCCAACTATTCATATCATTTGGATAACCAACCCACTTAACAAAATATTCTTTCTTTTTATTTTTTATTCTAGTTTTTAAGATCTTTTCAACTTCATAATCACTATCTTGTTTATTAAACTTCACTAATTCTTGTTTATAAAATATTCCTTCAACTTCTTCATCATTCCAATCTTTAATTTTATATGTAACTGGAATTGTATTTAAAACTTTAGAAATAATAAACAATTCTGTTGTCCAATTAGGTAAATAACCTTTATCAAAAGTTCCTTTATATTTAGATATTCTTACTTTATCTCCAACTTTGAATTTATTATTTTTATTTGTTTTATTATCTTTACTATATAAATTTTTATATACTATAACTTCATTCACTTTTTTACTAGCTTCTATTGGAGTCATTTTAATTGAAGTATGATAAGTATTATTATAATTATAAACTAAATCATCAACTATATTTATCCATTTCTTATTACCAACTTGTGTAAAATATTTCCACATCTTAGTTTTTAAAGTTCTATTGAATCTTTCAACAATAGAAGCTTTAAATTCTGAGTTAGTACTAAACCAAATAATATTTTTATTTTTTAAAAACTTCTGGAACTTATTGTTAATAAACTCTTTACCTTTATCAGTTTGCAACTTTAAAGGTATTCTTTCTTTGAATATTTTATCAAAAGCTTTTAGTATTTCATCTGCAGTTTTATTCCTAATAGGAATAGCCCATGCATATTTACTAAAACAATCTATAACAGTTAATAGATAATTATATCCATTATTTTCATCACTAAAATCTCTCATTTCAACTAAATCTGCTTGAAATTGATCATCAATACCTTTAATATAAACTCTTCTAGTTTCAAACTTTTTTCTAATTGGTTTATGTAAAGTATAAGTATAAACTGTATCTAAGAACTCTTTTACTTCTTTTTGTTTTAGTCCAGTTTTTCTTACTAAATCATTAATACCTGAATAGCCTTGTTTAGGATCAAAATAAATATCTTTAAGTGATTGTCATGAAGAATGTCCGAAACCTAACCAGGATTTAGCTGACATTAAAGCTGCAACTTTCTTTGCGTCATTCCTAACATATTCAGGTTGATTTATGTCATTTGCTAATCTATTTGCTTCTTGTGCTAATAAATTATCAGCTATATTTCTATTCTTTGTATCTTTATTTTTATCATATGCAATGTCATGTTCTAAGCATGCTTTATCTAAATTATTTATTCCTTTATAACCTTGTGATAATCTTGTATTAAGTTTAGTTCCAGGACCACAATAACTATATTTCCCCGTGTTATTAAAACTACCATTTTCTACATTTTCAGATAAAACATCTTTAGGTAGAGATAAATGCATCTCTGGTATTGGAACTTTATTCAGTAAAGTATTGATAACTCCTTTACCTTTTTTGATAAATTGACAGAGTTTAGTTCCACAAGATGAACATTTACCAGTTATCATAGGTTTATTATTTTTAGAACAAATTTCTTTAATATTTTTAACTTCTTTTTTACTCTTACATTTTAAACAATAAATCATCATTTATTATGGTTATAAATGATGGACAATCTATCAATTCCAAGTGAGAATCAAAGAAATAATAGTCCTTTACTTCCTAATTCAATTAGAGCTTGTATTGTAGGAAAATCAGGTTGTGGTAAAACAAATCTGTTATTAAACTTATTACTTAATAATTGGTTAGATTATGATCACTTATATATCTTCAGTAAATCGTTACATCAACCAGAATATCAGGTGTTAATTAAAGGAATAAAAAGTAATTTGACAAAAGAATTAATAGCTGATCTAATAAAGAATAAGTTAACTGATGATTATTATATTAAAAAGATAGGTCAAGGTTTAAAAGAAAAGAATAAGATAATAGTTGAATATTTTGATGATAACTCAAATATACCTGATCCAACTGAATTAAATAAGAAGCATAAAAACTTGATAATATTTGATGATATTATGTTGGAGAAACAGAACAAATGTGAAGCATATTATACAAGAGGAAGGCATAATAATGTTGATTGTTTTTATATATCACAGAATTATATTAAATTACCTCGACAAACAATAAGAGAAAATTCAAATTTATTTATGTTATTTCCTCAAGATAATATAACGTTAGATAATTTTTATAGAGATCATTGTACAGATATTAATAAAAATGAATTTAAATATTTATGTACTAATACATGGAATCATCCTTATAGTTTTGTAACAATTGATTTATCATCAAATAAAGATAAGGGAAAATACAGAAGAAACTTAAACGACTTTTATATCAGTTGTTAAACAACACCGTTTAACGATATAAAAAATCAATCAATTTTTGAACGATCGTTTAATTATTTGATAATAAATAAACAATGTTTTTGAGTATTACTGATCCGAACAAAAGAAGTCAAATTGTTAATGATTTTCTTAAAACTAGAAAAATATTAAACAAAACTTTGAAGAAGAAAAACTATCCAATATTGGATTTAAAGAAGAAACAGAAAAACTATTTAAACCAATAACACAATCTATTAGTGAACAAAATATATCACATAAAAAAGAATTGAATGCTTTAGGTGATATGATTTCAACAAATCAAGGAAAGATTTACCAAAAAATTCATCAATTACCTGCAATAACTACTGGATCAGAAATTAAAACAGTAAAACATATACAAGTGAGTAAATTGATTCAAAAATATTTAAGTGACAACACAAATAAAAGTAATGCAATATATTCAATAAGATACAATCCTAGTGATAATAACTATTCAATTGGCAATTCAATTATAAAGTTTGATAATAATTTAATGGAAATCGCTGGTAAAAAATACAATGCAACTGAAGGATTGATGGAAATATTAACTAAAACAGACCCTAATATAGACATTCTTTTAGATCAAGATATAAATGATTATAAAGAAATACTTGAAAAACAAATGCCATCTTTCAAAATGCGGATCCAAATTCAAAAGATTAGCCTCTGATAGAAGTGCTAAATGGGTAACAATAAGTAAAAAACTGTTTCCAAATATGATTAAAAAGTCAGGAGGAAAATTAAATAATGTAACTTTTCTACCAAGTGATCCAGAATCATTAGTAAATCAATTACAATTATCTCTTGCTTCTTATAGTGCAGGAAATAATGGAGAATTTAATAAAATAAATGCGATACTAGATGAATTATTAAAAATAAAAATGATAACAAAGAATGATTATATAAAAATACATAAGAATGTTTTTCATTATGATCATATTTTCTTAAAGCCTTTACCAGTTTTATTAATCAAAGACTTTAAGAACATTTGTTGTTCTGCTGGTAAAGATTTTATTTTTTCTTATTTGAAGAACTTTTAGTAATTTTCTTAGTTTCTAAACTAATTCTGTCAGCTGATGACAATCCTTTACCTAATATAAAAGTTTTATTCAATTTAGGATTATTACAGTTATATCTTATCATTTAACTAATTAAAAATTGATTTTGATAAATTTACTAATAAATAAGTATAATGTCAATAAACAAGTTCGGATTTAGATCAAATTATGATAATGACATAGATTTAGATAGACAAATCAATACAGATCTGGACAAATTTGTAAGATCTACAGGAGGAAGTATGGTTGGAGCACTCAATATGAATAACAATAGGATAATGAATTTATCAAATCCTACTGAACCACTTGATGCAGCAACAAAAAGTATGTTGATAGATTAGATAGTAAAATAAGATTGATAAAAGAAGAACAAGCTAAAGTTGAAAATAAAATAGATGATCTTAAAAACGTTGATCATACAGACATGAAAAATAAACAAATTAAAAATGTTGCTGATCCAATTGATCCAAATGATGCAGTAACAAAAAGTTATTTAGAGAAAAAGAATATTTTCATTCCTAAAGAATATAAACTAAAGATTCCAAAATACAATGATAAAACAATAAGTGGAGAATTGAAATTAATATCAACTCAAATAGATAATTTATTTATTTTAGTTGGTAAATTGACTATATTAGCCAATATTGCAACTAAAACATTGAATATAGCTGAAATGACAAAGCATTTTACTAATTATCAATATGTATTTAAATGTGTGCGATATGAAGAATGCAATAAGCAAAGTGTAGATCAATTCATTAATCAAACTTTGGTTGATATTTTAATAAGAGATAATAATATATTTCTTATTTCAGGAATTGGCCAAATTAAAACGAATAATTGTTTAGAGATCAACACAACAGTTTATTTGAATGAATCAAATTAAGCTTCCTTCAAGTGTAGTCTTAATGTTATTTTTCTCCTCTCAAATTCAATAACTTTCCATTATTATCTTTCAATCTAATTTGAATATAGTCTATTTCATCATTAGTATTAACTGGTAAATAGATTAGATTCTTTGGCGTTTCAATTTTTTCTCCTGGAAGACATTTAGGAAAGAAGCTATAAATTATTGGTTCTTTAGTTGAATTAAGATATGAACCTTGAACTAAACTACATTCAACTAGAATTGAATTAATAGTCAAAATGTTTACTGTACTAGTTCCTTCATTATAAGGATCACTAAATACATTCTTTTCATAACCTAATATAACACTTAGAGATCGTTGATGAGAAAAACCTACTTGATATTTAGCATCCTTAATTTGTAATATACATCTTAGAGTTGCTAGATTAGCTGAGATATTAATATAACCTTTATTTGTTGACTTATCATAATGACCTCTTGATTTCATGATTCTAAATATTTCACTATTGATTTGTTTCAATTCATAACTCCCTTCAGGTATCTCTATTTCAAACCAATTAGCTCCCTTATCTATCGAATATCTAAATATATTATTTGTGTTATCTATATTTGGAAAACTATAATACGTTTCTAAATTAACCAAAGCTATCTCATATTGCTTCTCTTTCTTCAGCTGTATTGGAGGAGAATAATTGGTTATGAAATCAGTACTACTTGAATCTAAAATAAGGGATATTGAATCTTTAGGTTGTATATAAACTTCAGACATTTATTTAAAACGAATTTACGGTATTATAAATGACAACTAATGTAGTAGAAGATTATTTAAAAATATCTGATCCACTTCAAACAGATGAAAGTGTATCTGAATATAATTATCATAACTATGAACCGGTAGCAGGCAGTAATCTTAATTCTAACCAACAAATAAGAATATTAATTGAAAATCAAGATTCATATTATCTACCATCAAAGAGTCTGCTAACAATTAAAGGAAAATTAGTTAAAAGTGATGGGGTAAAATTATTAGATACTGAAGTTGTAACATTAGTTAATAATGGAGTAATGTTCTTATTTGATAGAATAGAATATCAAATTGGGGATAAAGTTATCGAATATATTAATCACCCTGGACAATGTACTCTGATGAAAGGTTTATTAAGTTATCCGAAAGATTTCGAAAACTCCGGATTAAATGTGTTGGACATTAGATAAAGGTAAAGGTGAGGCTAGTCTAACAACAAACAATGGATTCAAGTTACGACATGAAAAGATACAGATAAGAGGTGATGGGAACTTTAGTTTTGTTATTCCTTTAAGTCATATATTTGGTTTTGTGAAGATTATAAGAAAGTAATATATGGAGTAAAACAGACCTTAATTTTAACAAGATGTGGTAATGAGGATGCAATATTTAAAGCTGGTACAGTTTCATGTAAAGTTGAAATAACAAACATAACATGGACAATGCCAAATATTGTACCAAATTTTGAACAATCACATTCTTTGTATAAGATGATTGAAAGTAAAAAATCATTTCCTATTGGTTTCATGTATAGAAATATGGATTCATATGATGTACCATTAAGTAATGAATTTACTTGGCGTTTAGGACCAAGATCAGCATCTGAGAAACCTAGATATACAATAATAGCTTTTCAAACTGATAGATATAAGAATATAGATAAAAACTCTGCAGTTTTTGATCATTGTGATGTTAGAGACATTCATGTTAATTTAAATGCTGACAGATATCCAAATATAGATATCATAAATAACTTTAGAAGTGAAGATTATTCTTTTACATATTACTCAGCTAAACAATTCAGAGAGAAATATTATGGATTAAATGATAACTATAACGATTTTATGATAAGTCTAAATGATTTCAAAGATTTATATCCTTTGTTCGTCATTGATGTTAGCAAACAAAGTGAAAAATTAAAGAATTCTATATCAGATATTACAATAAGAGTTAGATTTAATTCAAATGTTCCTGCTAATACTAAATGTTATTGTTTAATATTAAGTGATAGATTAATGAAACTAACAAGCGATGGATCTAGAATGATGATTGATTATTAATTATTAATAAATGAATGATAAATACATAGAACACAAAATATGTCTTTCAGAGAATCAAAAGAAAAATTTAGGTAAAGCAATAAATAATAAAAAGTCTCTAATTTTAAGATTAAGTAAAAATAGTTTGAATGGAGATATTCCTATTTTGTTAACCAATACACAAAAAAGTAATATTGATAAAGCTATTAAAAATAAAACTGGAATTGAGTTAAACTTAAGTAATGCACAATTACAAATGTTGAAAAAACATGGTGGATTTTTACCCTTACTTCCTTTAATTCTAGGAGGTTTATCTGCAGTTGGTAGCCTAGCAGCAGGAGGATCTCAAATAGCTAAAGCAGTCAATCAAGCAAAAGCTAATGAGAGACAGTTAGCAGAAACAAAAAGACATAATGAAATGATAGAGAGTAAATTGTTTAATGGTAAAGGACTTTATAAGAAATGTGATAAATGTCATGGTAAAGGGCTTTTTTTAGGGAAAAGTCCTTACACAAATTGAAACCTCTATCAAACTTTGATTTAGATAATATGGCAAAAGAGTTGAAAATAAAAAACTTTAGAGGAGTTTTTATGAGAGATACATTACCTCATAAAATTAAAGAAAAAGAATGTGGTATTGTTAATTTAGATTCAATTAAAAATGATGGAACACATTGGGTTTGTTATTATAAGGATAAAAATAACAAGTACTATTTTGATTCTTTTGGGTTAGATCCTCCTAATGAAATTCAAAACTATTTAGGAGATAATATTTTAATGACTACTTTTCAGATTCAAAAACTTGGAACAAATTATTGTGGACATTTATGTTTGAGAGTATTACATGAACTTAGCAATGGTCATTCTTTTCAAGATGTAATTCTAAATCTAATAAATGATGGATGAAGGAAATATATATTATGATTTTGATACTATTCGAACAAATAGTATTATAGCAAATGATACTTCTGTTAAACTTGAAGGTGATTTAGAATTAACAGGTAATTTAAAAGTTAAAAGTATAGTGGAAGAGAACTCAAAACGTATAATATTTGACAGAGAAATAGAAGTGAAACCTAATTCAGATATTGAAATTGATTTTAAATCTATAGAAACTGAATATTTTTATAATATGTGGATCATATTCAATAAAGGAGAATATTTTTATCAAAATCAATTCATTTATAATAAGAATAAGAGAAGCAAACCTAAAATAATAAACGCATTATATGAAAAATATTTGATAGAACTTAAAATTTCTGAAGAAAAGAGCGATAAACTAATGATAAGATTCAAGAGAAATACTGACTTAAGTTTGATAACTTCGATGAATATAAGAATTACAATAGCAAACTGAAATTATAAATTATATGAGTCTTTTATATATTATATATCAATTTTTATTGTCGGAATAACACGTCACACTACTATAAGCATGCGCATTCCAATTCTCATCGATGAGAAAAAAATTTAGTAATGAGAATGAGTTTCATGACTGACGTATTTGATTTCATTTCAATGATGCAACTAAGAAATAAATCGCTCAGATTAGATAATCTCTGTTACATTGTGAAAACTATAAATATTACTAAAAACACATAAATGCAGTATATGAAAAATGCTTTTCTATGAGGGACAAAAAAGCTGTCCCGTTTGTCCCGTCCTCCTGTCCCCTTCAAACACTTTAGCGGGACAGAAAAGTGTTGAATGAAAGTAATTGCAAGTGAGTGAATGACTCATCAAAACATTATTTGTTGGCTTATTGTCAACAATATTAAATATTTTTTTACATAAAAGTTATTTTATCTATTGAGTAAAAGTTGTTTTATCTATCTTTTAATATTGATAAAAATGTCTACATAATGTTAACTTTATGATAATTTAATTCAGAGAGTAATGATAACAACTTATATCAATACTTCTAATAAAACCACATAACAGCTCCATTTCTTATCAATAGTCTTAATAGCTTAGTGGTTAAAGAGTATGAGTGTTTGAATCATTTGGCCAGTGGTTCGAATCCCATACCTGACACCACTTTTGGGAGATCCTCTACTTTCTCTATACGTAGAGATTGTATGATAGATTCAATAGTCGCTAAAACAAGCGGCGATGGTACAGTAGCTGAATAAAAATATAAATAAGAAATATGATGAGCAACTGGTACTGTCACCCGAAAGGGGATGAGATGGGAGGGCACCCCTTTTGCACTATTTTGAAAAAATATAATTTTTCATCACTTTTATATAGAAATAGTGTGAAAATATACTATTTCAAATTCCCACCCCCCTCAAAGCCAAAACTCGTAAGTACTTTTACACTTTTTTGTAATATTAACTGTATTTATGTGATTATATAGTTAAATTACTATAACTTTTCATTTATTATATAAAAATAATATGAAAATATGACATTTTTTCATGTTTAAGTACAGATTTTGTGGTTATTTATTATTTCCACCTTAAGTACAAAATTCGTAAGTACTTTACCCCCTGAAGTGACAGTGCAAAATTCGTACGTACTTC
Source organism: Archegozetes longisetosus (assembly GCA_018873245.2). Classification (NCBI taxonomy): domain Eukaryota; kingdom Metazoa; phylum Arthropoda; class Arachnida; order Sarcoptiformes; family Trhypochthoniidae; genus Archegozetes; species Archegozetes longisetosus. Next base: position 1,895,953 of record JAEMBT020000007.1, read on the forward strand.
TCCCCCCTGAAGTGACCCATATAGTAGTCATAAATGACGTCATAAGTTTCTGGTCAAAAACAAACTTTTAATCATCACAATTAGATTTGATTTGATCAAATTAATATATTTAATTTTCTTAAATAAAATTGAATTGAGTTTAAAACAAACTTGAAAATCCTACTTCCTCTAGAGGCTCGAATTTGTGCATTACTGTTTCAAGGCGTCGATTCTACCCATTAGACCATAACTCTACGTTAGAATTAGTACAAATACTTTTAATATCTGAGGCTGAGTTGTCATAAGGCAGAATTGTCTTGGGACTGAATAGTCAGGGGCTGAGTTGCTGGGGCTAAATTGATGTGCTACGAGATAAAATAGACCGCGCACAGGGTGAATCTGTGATTGAAAATACCAAAAAACCAGATACTCATCCTAGTAATGCTTAATGTGACATAGCAGCTTCTGTGCGACGTGATTGTATGAAGTCTAGCGAATCTGCATGCTTGGCTGCTGGATGTTGTTGGCAAATAGTTCTCGGAGCAGCTTACTGTTATCATCTTAAACATACTGGTGCAAATAATACTAAAGTATATATTCATATTATGCTATGGTTCGAAACTAAAGAAACTAATGGCCGAAAATGGGGTCAACATTGGTCTTCGGCCAATATAAATCCTGACCAAATGAATGGAAATAAACGCAAGATTGTTTTTAGGTTCTACCCGTTTATGGACCTAAAGTTCTTAAGCTTACAGGAGTTATTCTCTTTGTTATTATCGTTATCATTCAAGTCGTCGATTTTATCTCAACATATTCACGACAAATTTTAAACTACCCTTTTACCTAACTTTATATTACATGTAGTTATACCTCGAGAGGACCATTTTTGAAAGTTTAACAAAATAACGCTTTTTACATGTAATTATACCTTAAGTTATAATTACATTCATTATTACATGTAATAATACCTAGAGACAGTACTCATTATTTTAATACAAATCAAAGTTAATTTTATTTTTTTAATACTTTTATTTATGCTATTTAATACTAATGCTGTGTTATTTAAGCCACTACTTCACAATCGCTTTCCAAATCCAATTCTCTGACTTCTGCCTCATCATCAGTGATTCCTGTGTTATCATTTTGTTCATCATTCATAGTGATACCGGTCGACATTACTTGAGTTAATTTAATATTATAATCATTAGCATTTCTTTCGCCACTAATTGTTATACCACTGGACATGAAAGCATTTCTAATCATATCGGAATCAATTTCGCGCCAGACAAGACTGACCCATTCAATAATCATGTCATAAGTTACTTTAGGCTTTTGACCGGTCGTCTTAAATTCTTTTTCTACCTGTTCCATCCATTTTTTCCATAATTTTGCAAATTTTACTTCAACTGAACGATTAATAGATACATCTAAAGGCTGTATTAATGGTGTCATTCCTCCCGGTATAACACTAATATCAGTCTTGTAATGCCGGCGAAAATTGGACTTGACTTTTGCAGTTGTATGACTTCGAGCAGAATCGTGTATCAATAAGTTGTGATTAAATGTACTTTGAACGAAATTAGAGATAAAACCATTGGGTCTATTTTTCCAAACTTGCGACATCCACTTTATCATCAAGTTTTCTGTCATTGAATCCCCTTTTGTCGCCTCTACTTTTACATTCTTAGGCCGTTTGACACCTTTACCAGGTTTTGGAGGTTTAACCAAGTTTTTAAATATTATCATAGCATCACACTTTCTCCGATCTACTAATGCACATAACACAAGAGTGAAGCGTAACTTTTCTTTGCCTGTAGTTTTTACTTTTACTGTATTTACTCCTTTAAAATCATAAGCTGATCTTGTCGGACAATCAAAATAAAGTGGGATTTCGTCCATGTTTGCTATGGTTATTTGGAGATTAGGATTCCTTCTTAAATTATTTGCTACCCATTCAACGTTAAATTTAAAAAATTGTTCAGCGAGTTGTTTAGCATTGTCTGGTACTTTTTGGCCAACAGTAGTAACTTGTCTTAATACGACATCGTTTCTTCTTTTGAATGCATATCTCCATCCATTCGAGGCATTAAACTTAATTTGATTGGCATTTGAGCGATTTTTATTAATTTCACCTCGCAATTCAATTCCAAATCTGAATATGTCCTCATCACTAACTTGAAGTCCACTATTCCTACGGTTAATAATTTTTTGTTTTGTGAGTTCATCGATTTCTGGAAATTTCGCACAATAAACACCAACATCTCTTCTGACTACGCGCCGTCTTTTAATTGAAAATAAAAGGTTTTCTTTAATTGTTCTTAGTTTCGACTCTTGTTTTAACCATAAAATAAAGTTTTGACGATTGACATGCTTTTTGAGGTCACGTTTTGAATTATTTGATGCGATATATTTATTATTTGACATATCATTTCTCAGATAATCGACAGCTTTTAATTTAAATTCGATTGTATAAGATGTTCTTTTTGATGATTTTTTACTTCTTTGATTAACGTGTGAGAAGTCTTCTGATTGAGATTCAGTAAAGTTATCATTAGGTGAAGTCATCGCTTATGACAAAAATCATTTATTAAACTTGCTTGTCTATATTTTATCAATATATACTTCTATTTACCTGAAACACTATCTTTATTTAGCGATATATCACTTAATTCTTCTGAATCTATTTGGCTATTATTCATAATCTCATCTTCATTCAATGAGTTAATCAAAACGACACTTGTTTCCGCCATTATATTGAATATTTAGGGAAATTTTCACTTATTATTTAGTCAACAAAATATCTTAGAAACATTCCAAGTTACTAATAGTTCACAAAGTTAAAAGTTCAGACAAATACAATCTGTAACTATACTCTGAGAGAAGCACATCATAAGTTTTAACTATGAAGTACTTACGATACAACTACATGTAGTTATACCTCAAGGTCTACTTACAGGTACGGTCTCTCAACTTACAATTACATGTAACATAAAGTTAGGTAAAAGGGTACTCCTCTGGTGGTTCACAACATTTCTATTAAATATCAACAATTGATCGATAATGAAAAGCTCAAAATTATTAAAGAATCACATACAAATGATCAGATGCTAATCTGAGAGATCCGAATGCACATCACTAAAAATTTGCACAAAATTCTAAAATTTCTAGCCATGGAATCGATAAGTGAATTCAGAAAAAACAACTCATTGGACAATCTTATAAAAACAGACAGAAGAAAGCCTTTCATCGTTAGGCATTTTACATATATTACTCTTAAATTTTGTTTAGTAATAAAAAGTTATTGCGTTTTGAATATTGTGCAAAGTTTTAGTAATTAGTGTTGGAAAATTTCTAGAAATATTTCTAAAATTATTTATAGAACATAGGGATTTTCTTTCTAATGAAATATGCTGAGTCCCAGGTTCATGAAACTTAGAACGTTTTAATAGCTGTTTTAAGTCCAAGTTATGAATAAATTCATGTAATAATCAAGAATACTTTTAGATAAAATAACTTCAAAAATTAAATTATGCTGCAAACCAGATAAGTTTTGTACAAATAGTAATTACTGTTTGATAACCATCTGTAATCTTTAGAATAATCATGAAATGTTAATTAGCGAATTTGAATATCAATTAATGAGTGAATAATTTTTAATAACAAATAACTTGCTATTTAATTCAGTTCTAATAAGATTTTCATATCATGCTATGAGGATAATAGGATGTTCACATTATCTAATGCGAGGCTCAGAAAGAATAAATTTCTCGACCTTTGAAGAGAAATTATCTCTCAAGAAATTTTCTGGATAGTTTCTCGTGAAAGTTTCTTAGAAATTTTATACAACACTAGTAATTACTCTTTATTATTATACTTTAATAAAAGCCGTTTGCAGTGCAAAATATTTGGATTATGAGTGACAGCATCTAAAAATGTATTTTCAGAGATTTCTAAAACATCCTCATAAGCCAATTTCGTTATTATGAGTTCTACATTTATCATTGATTCTGCAAAATTCCCTATCCTTAAACTAATAGGAACTTGAAATTAACCGATAATATCTTGATGATATAAATATTTTGAAATGTTAACAAACTCACAATAGAATATAATTATAATATAACAATATTTTAAACTCTTTTGGTCAACATATTCTAATCAAATATTTCAGCTTGATTCTCAGAACTTTCCCATGATTAGATCAATCTATGGAAAAATTTCTCAGTAAAATTCATTAAAATAGTTTTCTAAATTAACAAAACAGTATGATTTAATTCTCAAGAATTTCAAGAAACTTCAACCAGACATCAATATTTCGAAAAATTCATTATTAATAACGACCATAACACCGCGGTTAAATGCCTGTAATTGGGCTTCTTTATCGAATAATTTCTAATTAATTTCACTGCCGAAAATATTTGAATTCGTATAATAAATGTGCATAAAGTTTATAGTTCGGCGCACATGAAATTTTCAGAAGTCATTGCTTTATCAGTCGGTTTGTTTTCCATATACACAAACTCTTTAACAGTGTGGACTGAGAAGTTAAGTTCTACCCTAATGATTACGTCGTACAAAATGCACATTTATTAAGCGAAAGTATCAATATTTGAAATTCATTGTTTAATAAAACTTAAAAATCTATACTGCGTACAATGTAGCTTCAAAGTCAAAACTTATCTATGTTACACCTTAATTGGTTTTCTCTTCTTGTAATCAATTCATATTACATTACTTGTCTGTAATAATTAAATTTCAAACTATCAAAGTTTAAATAAATCAAGTTATCATCAGGCATAATCCAATATTAATTTTATTGCTAACAGCTAGCCCATGGTTTTATTACTTGATATTAACGAAAATGTTAAGCATAAATAATATTTATTTTCTTTGTACACTCGTGTTCAGAGAAGTTTAATCACACCCCGGGAAAAATACTTTCGTGCATAACTTCTGTTTTTGTTTTGAAACTATAGACACTACACTGTTCATATTTAGAAGTTATGCACGAAAGTATTTTTCCCGGGGTATGGTTAAGCTTCTCTGAACACAAGTGTAATAGGTGTGTGAACCACAAGATAAATATGGTTATTTAGTTTCAAATATTATAGACCATTCATTTCAAAAATGAGTAAGGAAATAACATTTTTTTAAAATTTGTATACAAATTCAATAGAAAATAATTAAATCTTATTTTTCAAATAGAAATTGTTTCCCAGACATACGTGAAGAAACATACAAATGATATCACTACTTCAAATAAATTTTAGCGAACTTATAAGTATTATAACTGATAACTGCTATAGTAGGCAGCACATTGAGAGTAAAACCAAACGCCCTATATTTTGGATATCCTAACCAGAATGCAATACGACCGACAATAAAAATCAAATTAAGTGTCGGAATAATATTTAAAATATAAGCAGGCTCCAAATGTGTAACCAAAATGAGTTGGGACATAACAGACATAACGAACTGCTCCAAAGAATTATTAAAATTGTTTTTCGCAGCTTCAGTATACTTTTCATATCCAGAGGTCGGATCCATGGCTGGCGATCCACCTCTCTTAGAGATTACATAAAACATGCAAAATAAAAGCCAAGTCACGCCTAAAGTCGAATGTTGCAATACGAATGTGATTCTGGGTCCAATATCGGTCAGACTTTTGGCTGTTGTACTTTGATATTTGCTAAAATCAATTTTGTTATTGATGAGGGCATAAGTCACTGATGCCAGTACTACGAGAGCAGATGCCATGAGTGGTGCTGATCGAGTGACATGGGCTTGCATTTCCTTACGCTCTTCTTTGGTGTATTTCGGCTTCAAATCTGATGATTTTACTTTACTTGACGACATTTTGTAAATTTAGAAACCTGAATTTTTAATCTAACAAGCGCAAACAAAATCCAATTCAACTAAAATTAATTTACTTGACAGTTTTTAACTTAAATCACTATAACTACAGAATGAGATGATTTTTACTAATTAAAGAATATTTTAGGATGACCTGTTACTGCTTTTTCTGCATAATCACTCCACGTTGTAATTTATGCTAGTAAATAAGAGAACAATTAGCTCTACGAGGAAAACAAGATTGAACTAGAAGGTCATCTATTAAATATCAAGGTCTTTGATTAAGTTTCTACTATATTTTTATTAATATTATATCATACTATATTTAGCCTTGATAACTAGAACTGCGCATGTCACTATGCATCTGAGATGTAATGAGGGTTGCGTTTGACACCTCAAAAAATGAGATGATGAAACTTATTTACTTAATTACATCAATCATAGTTTGAAAATTTTTATTTTTGAACTAAATTTTGAAGATGAAAATGAATAACGTTTGTGCACTCACTAAGGGTTCATAAGAATTATTAGCAAGTTTGAACTAAGCTAATTTTACAGATTAGAAGAACTTAAAGAGAAACTCATAGAAGTATAATGAAAAAATCAACTAGAAATCATAATCATTATTTTATTAAAAATCTTTACGAAAAATCCATTGATTAAGCCTTCGCTAACTTTGAAAACAATAATTTGTAATTCGGACACATTTAATGCCCGATACGTTGCTCTATTGTGTATAAATAAAGTTTGATCTCCATTAGGGAAAGAATCATAGTTTGCCCTTACAGACAAAATCATGGTAAAAATATTAAACTAATAAATTTTTAGTGAGTCCTAATGTTTTCATGTCAGGAAATCAAGAACGGAGAAATGACAAATTTTTTCTATAAAATGTTCAATTTTACAATTATTTATAACTTTTGGAAATTATTTTAGATATGCTTGAGCCTTAGTGAAATAAAGATTGCAAAACATTTACAAAACTAGCCAACTTGTTTGCTAACATATACGAAGACTTCTCGAACCGCGGCCTGCATGTAACACTTGAAGCAAAAGCTCCTGGCTTTCGGAAAGTTTGAAGAGATATTGAAATAAACGAGACGCTTAAAAAATAAGAAATTTTTTGTACCCTATCTCTTCTATATTTTATTGTAAGAAATACTACAAATCAAACGATAGGGTAAATAAATTCTGTATTGCTAATGAAAGGGTAGAAAATTTGAGAGAGTATTGATAGGAAATCAATCTTAATCAGAGATGAGCTATTTATTTGATGGAAATTCTTCAATATCTCAGAATATTGAATCTTATTTTAAAACAAGTCATATAGAACAGTCCTCAACGTTTGATTACATAGGATGTACCCAGAAGGAGAAACTGAAGTTTCAACACTAGCTCACAACCATAATTTTCCTGCAAAAGCCTTTGATATGTGAGGAAAACTAGTCTAGAAACACACAATGCATAAGTTACAATGCTGATACCTGAGTTTTGTGATATTAAACAAGAAAATTTATGAAACTTGGCTCAGATTAGATGGTTGTTATTATGGGTCCCATTAAATTAAAACAATGTGTTCTACCCGAGTCGAAGATTTTTAACGAATAATAATTACAGTATTTAAATATCATTGGAAGACAGAATAAACTATAATTATAATTAAAATATATATGATCTAATTTATTGTTTCTGAATTTTACTCCAAGGACATGATTCGAGATCTCATCTTGAATTATCAAATGTTCGATTTTTGAATTCAAGATTAATCCAAAGAAGAGTTGAATCCAAAAATATTTGTGATATAATTGATAAAATTTAGAATAACTTTTACTCTATGAAGTGTCCCGAGTCATTAGCTTCAAGTGGATAATTCTCAAAATAATCTTGAGAATTTCGGAACAAATTCGAATAAGATAGAAACGTTTGTTAGTCTTTCTTATTTATCGAAGATTAATATAAGATATCTTTTGAAGGACTCACTAACAAAATATTTAAATACTGAAGACATCCTATTTTTTCGAAAAGTCAGCTTTTACAAAACACTTAAATTTTGGCTTTGACATTACCAGGGAGATGGTCACTAAACATCCACATGATTTATATTTCAATATCAATCTTTACCATTTCTAAAAGAGTGAAATTAAATCTGACTCTCGACCAGATAAAATAAAATAATAGTAAAATTGAATATTTAAACTTACAAAGCTTAAAACTGAATAATGATTGTGCATTGATTAGATATAAATGTCCAGCCATGTACAGTCGGAAAAATAAGTATACGTTAAATAGATCTTTACTCGCCTAACGTACTAGGGGATCACTTTAATATTTAAGTAAAATTTTGAAAACTTTTATAAACTTAACTACTTAAATATTAAAATGATCCCTTAATATATTAGGCGTAAAAAAGATCTACTTGACGTATACTTTTTTATTCGGCTGCACGTTGTATGTATTCAATAAATCATTATGATAAAGTCACATTTCCAAAGCCATAAGGATAATGCGCCCTTTCTAGATTTTAAAGTTGACAGTAGTGCTTTTTACAATAGAATGTAACTGCTGTGATAAAAAGATGGTCAGCTATTGTTGCTAGAAGGAATGATGTTTTCTACAATAATTAAGAATTTACAATTCATGTATTCTTTCGACAATTGAAAAATTAATTAATTTAATATTCCTTTAAAATGTTTATTTCCGAGTATTTTGTTAAAATTAGAGAAAAAGTGATAGCCTGTTTTTACAATTAAGAAAAAGCAGTTACTTTAATTAGAAACTGAGCTGCAGGTAAAGTAACCTTTCCTGTAGAACAAACACATCTGATTGGAGGGTTGTATATCAAATTAAATGAATCATTAAAGTTCAAATTTTACTGATAAAAATAGTCTATCGTTAACTAATAGGTCATCAAGTTTTAAAGTTTACTAAAATAAAAACTTTGACGAGTTATACGTAAAAGTGTATATTTTAAAACTGTTTCTAATTGAAGTAATAATGAGTAGCACCGTTGCCTTTCCTGTGTTTTTATGATTTTGTCCTTAGTTTGTAAATAGAATTAGTTTAATGTTTGAGCATTTAATACCTGTGAATAAGCCATAAACCAACTTATTGCAGTTAAAATCGTAGATTCTCAAATAATTGTGTGAAATCTTAAATGCTATATTTTCACTTTTATTTTCTATCATGAGATTTTGATTGAGTTGTATTGGTCAAATTTATTAAATATTCTAAACTCGATGCTATGATATATTTTATTTGATCCAAATTGAGGTTGTGTTTAAGGGATACATAGATATATGTAGTTGTAGGAAATTATGAAACAAGTTTGAGGAATAAGAAGTTACTCAATATTAATTAAAATCATGATTTTCAGTAGAATCTATTATGTTGTGAATGAGTAATTATATATTGATTATCTTTAAGTATACATGATTCAATATAGATTAAAAGATAAAACAAATTAGACTATGAAAAGTTCAGTAGAGGATTAATTTATAGCATACAAGATATAAATATGATTTTAAAATTAATTATGGTGGAAAAGTATTTGTCAATGAATTTTTTCTTGTTTTTTAAGAATTCCAAGTGTAGTATAGCATTAATACTTTCGACAGAGAAGACCACATTCATCTATCTGTAAAAGACATTTAAAAAATTGAATTCAATTGATTCTACTGCTCATATAATAAAAAAGCTTGAGATATAAAATCTGGTAAAAAAAATTTTATAACTATAGAATTTTATTCAAAATATGGTAGTCAATTTATTAATTTGCCATCCTGTGGGCTAGAAATTAAATTTTTTCATTCAGATAACTAATCAAATCAAGATTTATTTTAAAACAAATGCATTAAGAAAAGTGTCTGACTACTTAGATCTAGTACGCATAAATTGGGTTGCATTCAAAAATTGAATATGCCTCAATTGCAACTTCAAGTTGAATATGACTAATTTCATAGCTTATAATACTAGCCAACGAAAAACTTTTAAAAAAAATGTCAAAATACTTATCGGTCTCGTACCGGTACCTGCTATCAGAGCGCGGAGATTTCGGAATTGGAGATCTTGAGCGCGAGCGACTTGGCGGAGTTCTCGGTCTTCCGCCACCACTTCTAACTATCGGTGATGCTGATCGACTGCGAGACCTTCATAGGAGAATTGTAGAACAGGTGAGTTGATAGTTGAAAATTAATAATAAATCATTGAAAAAATAGTAAATTAATGAAAGTCCGAGGCTTGCGGCTGAGATGAGATGAGTATAAAAAACTCATAAAATAGATGTGTTATAGAAGTCATGATTTATGAGCTGCGCTGCGATGTGTTGTGTAGAGTGTGTTATTTGGATAGAAGTTTTGAGGTCGAGATTCTGTTTTAAATGAGTGTAGATTTTGCGATAGATTTCGAAATAGGGGTTTTGAAGTCTCGAGTCTTTCAATTAGAGGGTTCCGAGATTTTAAGGTTGAGTTGAGCTCTCAGGTTGTCATATGTCGAGCTCTTGAGCTAATTTTTACATTTTTTGCGCAATTGTTTAGGTTTAAAAAATTTCAACAAGTTATTAAGCTATCTTATTCCAAAAGTTTCTCTGTTGGAATCTTGCTCAAAATTTATTTTCCAAATTGAGTATTCCAAAGATTAATCTAATTTTAACTTGTTGAAACTTTTTTTCAAACAATAGAGTATATATTCTTGAGTAAGAACTATAAAAACCAATTGATGTCAATAGGAAAATATCTCAAACACAATAGTATAGCCCTTATGTGCATCGGAAGCAGAGATGCGTTCGCCTCCACTCACGCTTTTCTAGTGGATAGAGAGTTATATGTTCTAATAATGTCTCAATTTTTCTGTTCAGAGATTTTTTCAGCTAACATCTCATGAGTTGAGCCCTAATTATTTTTCTTAATATTCAGATGCCCTAATAGTTATCGAAGAGTAGATCAAGTGTCGACGGCTGAGATGAATGCAGTGACACTTAATGTGGGCCTAAAATAAGCAATTGAAGCATCAAATCATTTCTTTTATGAGTAATAAACATTAATTCAATTAACATGACAGAAAAAAATTTAACCCAAATTGGTTAAAAAGCTGTAAAGTGCATAAAGAGTTTGATAAAGTATATGAATTATTGTTTTCCACAAAATATCCGCTTTTTGTTTATTTTTTCATACCTTGAATAACGTCGTCTTGAATATCTATCGCCATTGTCCCGACGGCTATCTCCTCCAGCTCCACGTCCATATGATTCACGCCTTGAGTTTCGTGAGTCACGCGGTGATTCACGTCCATATCGCCCCTGATCGCGACTGCCTCCATAACGTGAACTTTTTTCATGACGCGATTTTCCTGTTGATAGCTCTACACGTATGCGGCGTCCGCAGAGCATTCTTTAAGGGTGATAATGAAGAAAAAATGTTTTAAATATAAAATTTGTCGTCAAAATTGTTATATAAATGTGAGTCATTTCAAATGATTCGCAAAAATTCTTGAATAACTGCAACAATATATTAAAATAATATAAAGTTAGATGCTCAATTTGGCTTAAGTGGTCATTGAGGTAGAAATGACTTTTGGCCTCAATACAATCAGCATAAATCAATTTTTTTATGTGTAAACAGGATTTGATTCGTTCTTTTAGATTGACACAATTATTGATCACTTAAGATAAATCACATAAACCTAATTATATATTTAGAATATTATCTGCATAATGTGTTGTCCTCATTAAATAAATTATTTCTCTTAAAATAGTAAATATCTTAAAATAACCAATGAAAAAAGATCAATTTATATAGAATATAGGAGAAAATTTTAGCTACAAAATCATTCAAAATTAGCAAAAATTTGCAAATCTTTATATTAATTTGTGAAATTTAGTTGCTACACTTTTATCCCTTGTGTGACGATCACTATTTAATTATAAATGATAGTGAATAAACTGGAAAATATTGCCTATTGATAGGTATAAAATATAAGACATACTTTCCATCCATAGCTCGAACTGCATCTCTTGCATCACGAGGATCCTGAAACATCACAAATGCAAATCCAGGCGGATTTCTGGCTACCCAAACCTAAAAATAATAAGATAAGAAATGACAACAAATTTTCAACAATAACAAAGTAAAACGAAACCTCTTTCAACGGTCCATAATATCCAAAAGCATCTTCTAATTCATGCCTCGTGCCATTATTACCTAACTCACCAACATATACTTTACAGTCTAGAGGACAGCTTTCTCTTCCGCTATAACGAGACATTTTTTATCTGCCAATAAAATTCAGATTTAAATTTATGATGAAAATAAATTATTATTTTTACGAGTTAAATTTCTCTTTTTGTGTCCTATCGATACAGGAGTAGTAAACACAATGAGCCAAAATGGTTGAAAGGGATAGTTTACTCAAATAGGCTACGACCCATTTCTGATTAAACCTGTTTTAAACATTTTGGGCCTTTTGGTCGTATGAGTTTAAGCTATGGTTTCATACAAAATATCGTATACAGAAAGTACAACTGTATTTTCTATAAGAAATACGTTACTTATCCGGTTTTGAGTAACAATTATTTTTGGATTGTGAACTGAAGACATCATAAATTACGTTCTAATGAATTCAAAATGAGCTACATTATTCGGAAACTTTTATTGCATAATTAATTTAATTATAGAATTTAATGAAATTAACAAAATTGCATTTTCATCTAAGAGTTTCTATTATTCCCTTGCCAAAGATCAATCAAAACATTTTCTTTTCAAGAGGACAAATCTCGCGACAAACAATAATATGCTAGAGTGAGATTGCGCATATAGTATTATGAGAAATTTTTGAATTGCATATTTTTAAAGTTGATCCTGTTGGAAATTTGATTGGGTATTTATTCAATAGCGCACTTAATTTTCTTGAGAAATTTTATTCTTAAATTTTAACTGAATAATATTTTATAACGACAATTTTCATCTTGCGACTATAATTATATTTCTACATTCGTGATTTCTATTCGATTAAATAGAATTAAAATAAGCGTTCTTTGTACTTTCTATTCTTAATCCGAAATTATTATTTTGGAAAATAATATACCTGGAAATAATCCAAAACTTTTATACTCTTGTAATTATGTATAATATTCAAGTGAATAAGATGAAGTCTAGTTTTATTAAGAGATAAAGTAATAAGAATCCCTTTTTATTTATCTCTTTAAGTTGATGATAATGTATGTGCAAATAAGTCTAAAGGTCTTGATAATAGCTAGAAGTGAATTATCTTGAGTAATCTGATCATAAACATTTAAGAAAATAAATTTTCCACTTTTAGTATCAGCTAAGTAATATTACGACTATAATAAAAGTAGAAAAATTGAAGTGTACAATAATTGTGATATTTCTTACAAGTAGAAAAATTTGAAGATGCAAAGATATTTTGCGTTTGTAAGTTGTCTCTTACTTTTCTTGAGCTATTCCTATGCAGATAATACAACCAATATTGATCCTTTCAAACGTGCAGTCAATCGTACATTTATTGGATTTGAAAAAGGTAATCATTTTACGATAATATTAAAAGAACTCTAAATCAACAATCGCCAACCTTTTTTAGCAGAAGAGCTAAAAATATTTTCATATGTCAATGTGCTATTTTGATAAAATTTTGTACACATATTTAGTTGAGGATCCTAATCAAGAAAATAATAATAACTTTTTCTCAATCGAAGAAATACCTATTGAATAAAAGTTTTATTCAAATGCCAATACGCTTTATAATATTACAGACAGTGAGAATGATAATGAAAATTGATAAACAGTGCCGGTACCACAAAATTAACTTACACCAACTACGCTGAACTAATTCAATTACACTATATAAAGAGCTCATACTACAAGATTCAGTGAATCAAAATTAAACTTGTTTCAAATTATAAAATTTTCCTGGATGCTGCAATATGTAGCCAGCTTTCTACCACGAATATTTAATCATAGGCTGGAAACCAGGGGGGCTATTCTCGAAGCGATCTTTAAGTTTAAGATCAAGTTTAGTACGATTTTAAGTAATGATCGATTCTCAAAGCGCTCGTTAATTGAAGATCGAGGCTTAATTTAAAGACTATAATGATCGATCTTATAATTAAGTAACGATCGAGTTTAGGATTCGTACCAGAATCGCGCTACAGGTTCTCAAAGTTCATTATGAGTCAGTGAATGAAAGTAATTACATTGTTGCAGTGTTTTAAATCAGCGTCAATGTTGTTCAATTTTATACAGACTCGAATTCTTCGAGCAAAATCTTTAAGTTGTTGAAAGAAAAAGTGATCAAGAGGTTGAACCAATGATACCATTTTTAATGGAATTAAGTACCTATTACAAATATTAGAACCACAAAAATGAAACTGAAAATGCTACTGTTCTTGTGTGCTGAGCAAGAGTAAAAAGATAACTAAGAGTTAAATGAGCACTGGAAAATAACATTTCACTACACCATTCTCGTAGAAGTGCTTTTTAATTTTTTGAAAGGCTAAAAGTAGCCAGTTTTCTTCAACACGAGGTCCAATTTGTACTTCAGGCTTTTGTAAACATAAATATTTTGAAGATAGTAATTTTCCATCAGCACTAGTTGCTGGTTAGGTTGTTTACAAAATTGAAAATCTTTACTAGTGCGTCTAGGAACCGTAGAGTCAATTTATAAACTTATATGCTTTTACGGCCTTCTAGATTGTCGTATTCTGGAATCTTCAATTCTAAAAGATTAAAAAAAATTGTAGCTCATAGTTTAGAGAATTTTCAAGAAATCCCTTAAAATTCTTGAATTCGATAGAAAATTTTAGAAATTAATATTAAATCCTAAAATCTCAAAAAATTCTAGAACTTCTATATTCTTGTATGATAAAACACTAAAGTTACTTGCTATTAGAGATTTTATTATTCCATCAAAATTATGCCGGGATTTCTTACATAGAATGTTAGGACTCAACAAGGCTCTAAGTATTATACGCGAAAATTTAGTGGGTCCACGGATTGAGGTGGCCAAATGTGGTGCAATATAGAATGTAGTTAACCCCTATATGGGCGTGAACAGTACGATGAGTAGAGTTTGTTGGGGGCTATCCTATGAAGTTCCTCTCACCTTTTTAAAATGGCGTTCTAGGGGCGTGATTATGTAAGGGTTTTAATCTTTAACTCAAATAGGTTTTACCCATAAGGTCTTGCCCTTCTACCACTAGTATTAGCTAAGTTGCGCCCACCTTTATAATATTAAATTGATAGATGCATATTAGTTGCGATATATATTGCTATCATATACAGTTATAAATTAAGCGCATAATCAAGATGTAGATATGTCATTTAAAATTTAGGACCTTTTCTTTCTATATATTTGCAAAGGGATTGAATAATTTCCCCTATAATCCTTAAAGTATCAAGATTTTTCGATTAGACGTGAAAAGAAAAGTTTTAATTTAGTTTTATTTGAATGAATTTCTATTTCAATGTCTACTATTACACACCTGATTTGCAAAAATAATTTTCATTACAAATTTTTGAACTATTTTAACAAATACATAAACGCACACACTTACCCTTACATTTTCAACTCAAAATTGTTGCATTATCTGAGATATAAGCTCTTAGTTTACTTTTAGAACATATTCCATTAGTGCATAAACTTAATAAAGAATTATAGAAATACAATAAGGAGGAGTCATTAAATATATTAGATTTTGAAAGTCACTAAATTTAATTTTTTTAATGATAAAAAGTTTTCATAAGCGTTTTTCAAGTTGTCGCAATCGAACTTTTCTATTGCTATTAAAGATTTTAATAGGTTTATAGACAAGCCGGAATTTTCTGATAATAGATCAGTTGATCCAAAAATGTCATTCACATTGAAATTTAATTTTCTAATTTGTGTGAACAGATTGATGTTATTTATAAAAAAATAGTGTTGAAAAGTTCACATTTAGTACAAAGATACTTCGAGAAAATCCAAATCCAATATGTTTTTTTTGAAATAATGATGAAAAATCATAAGGAATTAAACCATTATATTCACTGAACAGTTCAATGAAGTTTTAAAAAGTTTCGATATATTTAAATCTGAAGAAAGATATCTACGGTTGAGTTCAGTTTTAGGGGAGTTATGAGATTCACGAGAAGGAAAATTTGTTATGAAGTCAATTACATCGTCTAAAACTTCTTGATGCAATTTATTCCATTGGTTTACATGTTTTCCTCTGAAATCTTCACTAATTTAACGATCATTTTTCACTTTTGATACGAGTCTATTTCTGAATTTGATGTAATTGAAGAAAGGCAATTTTACAAACTTTTGTCATTGATTATTGACTTTTATAAAAATAATTAAAAGATTGAAATTTTGAATTTTTAATATAATTTCCTGGGAACATTTTTCTTTTTATAGCCATTGGAATCACGAGTTCTTTTAAATAATCATCTTCACTGCTGAGATCTTCACTTAACCTTATAAATAACCTAATACTATTTTTTGTCTCTTTCTGTAATTTTCGAGATACGATTTTTTCACAACACTTAACATAATTGATTTCCAAACATTTTTCTAAACTTTTAGATTTTTCTTTCTTTTTGAATTTTTTTGTCAGAAATATTCACTAAGTTTTGTATCCTATTTTTTGTTAGATTTATCCTAAAAAGGCATAGTTTTTGTATCATTTGGTGTCAAGAGACTTGTCCTATCGAATAGATATTTTCTGTCTTCACTAAAATCTTTTGGCATTTTATTAAATATTTTCCATTAAATTATTGTTCACAAAATATATATTAGGTCGAAATAATATTTAAAGTTTTGGAGAAAGAATCATTTTTGAAACACAAAAATTAAAATTCAAAGATAATAATCTGAATGAATAATCAAGTATTCAAAAAAATCTACACATAATTAAAACAATGGAAACCATTAACAAAAGCGTGAATTGATTTGAAAGCGAAAGCTATGTTTGACAACTTTGAATACTCGAAATCAAATGGCAAATAAAATTCACACACACACATTTTATTTAATGCTTTTCTTATTAATTTTTATTTGCAATCATTCATACACAGTATATATGGGATTAATCTTATTTATGCTTACATTGATGCCTAAAAATCTGTGATGAAATCCCTTGAGGTTAACCTCTACCTTAATTTTTCCCATATTATATGGAACTGTAAGCGAATTGTAAGATAGCCAGTTCTCGTATCCAAATCTTAGATTGGGAAAGTTAATATATTCGTGGTTAGATCTCTCAAATTATTATATATGCCAAATTTTTATTAAATTAGCACATTGGCAATGTGAAGGTTCATGTTAGCGGCTAAATGGATCAAAAAATCATAGATAAGAATCTGTGATATTTAAAACTAAAATTCTGTGCAATAGAACTTAAATTTACCTTTAGAATTTATATTTGGCAGCTTTACAATATTAAGAAATTAGTTTTACACAATTTGTTGAATATTTAGTTATAAGTTGATATCTCTCGAAATAATTTTCTCATTATTGTGAGAGTGGATTTTTATATAGCGAAATAACAACTCAGACTTTAACAATTAACAATCTTTATTAAAATACAAATTGAATGATAATACATAAAGATTTAAATGTATCGCACAGAGTCTAAGCTCTCTTGCACTCTCGTACTAACTCACTTAATTTCTACTCTATTACTCTCTCTCTCTCTCTCTCTCTCTCTCTCTCTCTCTCTCTCTCTCTCTCTCTCTCTCTCTCTCTCTCTCTCTCTCTCTCTCTCTCTCTCTATACTCTTCTGACTAATTAATAAAAGGATGTTTAAG
The DNA here is from genome assembly GCA_018873245.2 of Archegozetes longisetosus. Classification (NCBI taxonomy): domain Eukaryota; kingdom Metazoa; phylum Arthropoda; class Arachnida; order Sarcoptiformes; family Trhypochthoniidae; genus Archegozetes; species Archegozetes longisetosus. The sequence goes on from JAEMBT020000007.1 coordinate 1,913,583, forward strand.
AATATTTTTGAGTTATAATTTTAAGAAAAGTTATTCCTAAAAAGGGATGTTCAAGCATTCCAGTATTAGATTGCCATAACAATCAATTTCCTATTGTAATTAAATTAGAATAAGAATTTGCTTTTACAATTAGAGCGAACTAAACAAAACCTTTTATAGTCATAACGAAATAAGAGTTTTACTTTCATTCTCATAACAAATAGAAAGTTTACAAAACAAATTAAAATACTTTTTTGTTTTAATGTAACATTATAAATTACGACTAAATTTCATTGGATTAAACTAGTTTTTCATCTGGGAATTCATAGTTTCTTTAACTTATAGAAAATGTTTGAAGTTTTGAGATATTTACTCAAGCTAATCCAGTTTGCCAAAAGTCCCAAAAAATCAGGAAAGAAATAATCGGCGTACCAGATCCAGCCTGTAGGTTGGCAATTACTGATTAAAACGGTGACGATAATTCTAGTTGAATTAATTTTAAATTTATAAATATAACAGAATTCCGAATTCTATTGTTTTATTAGTTGTTCAATATTTGCCACTCTAGAATATTCTACTATTAAGATTAAAAGTGATTTGGTCTCTTAGGGAAAGATTTGATAAATTATAAGTTAGTAATAACTCATTAAAAGTTAGCAGCTTGATTACAATTATATAAGCTAATAATGCTTGCATCAGAAAATTATAAAAACTCTGACCAAATGTTCTGATCTTAATGTTAAATGGAACCTTCACCCTAAAGAGTTAAAATAAGAATTTGCTTTTCTCTGACGATCAGATTTTAGTGAAAATTTTTTAAATATTTACGTTAATTGTTTCTATAATGATTCTCTATTTTTGATAGAAAACAATCAACATTGGCGAAAATCATTCTACTTTATACAGGGTGCTGATACGCAGTTTGGAATGATCGAAGCATTCTTGCAAAATAAAACTAATGGTAACTGGACTGAAGAAATAGATCTCACAAGAGCTGCCATCAAAGAATGGAATCACATGAAACCTAAGCCTAAGTTTGTCGTTATCTGTGGCGATCTAGTAAACGACTATCCTGGGAGTGAACCGCGAAGACAAGAACAGTTAAGTGACTTCAAAAATGTTTTCAGTGAATTGGATAAAGACATTCCATTAGTTTTATTAGGTTTGAGTCAAAACTTTTCCTATAATGGACATAATATTTAAACACTAATTGTATAACTAGGTGGAAATCATGATTTCCTCGATAGTCCTACCCATAATTCTATCAATGCTTATAAAAAAGATTTTGGTGATGATTATTTCTCATTTTGGGTCGACGGATGTATGTTTATTGTAATAAACGTACAGTTCTATAAAGATCATAGTAAGGTCGAGGATTTGTACAAAGAACAAGATAAGTGGATTGACGAAAAACTCGCTGAAGCTAAAAATGGTTCATATAAACATATAATAGTTTTTCAGCATATACCTTGGTTTCTGTATAATTTCACTGAACCTCTTGATCCTATAGTAAGTCTTCAGTTGAATATTTATTATAAAATAATTCAGTGTTTCTTGTATGATTTAAATTACAGTTTAATATTCCCTTTGAAACAAGAGAAGTCATGGTAAAAAAATTTCAGGAAGCAGGAGTTCGTGCTATATTTGCTGGACATTATCACAGGAACGCTGGCGGAATGTATGAGAATATGGAATTAGTTGTCACTTCTGCCATTGGTGCACAATCTCCTAATGGTAGAAATGCAAACAGTGGGTATAGAGTTGTGCATGTGCTTGAGGATAAGGTTCATCATGAATATGTTGATATCTACAGCGGAACAAATTCATTATTTGAAATTACTTTCACGAAGATATTCACAATTCTATGTTTACTTTTTGTCCTAAGAAAATTTTTAAGCTAACCTTATGCATCTATTACTTTAATACAAAATTCATTAAAAATTGAAACATTTTCAGTAAAAAATTTTGATATTCTATTAAATCATTATTTGGGAGAGTAATGCGTTCGTAATTTTAAAAAATCGTTATTACTATCTTCATTGTATCGATTGCTCTTTTGCGAGATTTCAGTTGCACTCATTCACATTAATCGCTTTTGATTATACACATCATATATCACGCTTTTTATCATATATCTACAATTGATTTTTAAATACTGTGTTTCGCTTAAATAACTGCATATAATATTAATCTATTTTGAGAATTTCATCGGTCAACTTTATAGAATTATATATGCGAGAAAAAATTGAAATCATTATTATTAAAAACCGAAAATATTAATGAATAGATGCAATATTCAATTGTGAGTTTCAAAAAAAGTTATTACGAATTAAAACTCATTAATTTTATAGAACCGAATGCGAACTATGCTTAAAACTTGATATTTTTCGGATTTGGCTTATTTTTCCTATGAGGAGTTGTTGTTGGGTTTTAGTGTAGTCTGGATTTATTGGTTATAAATTTCTCATATTATCTGAACTGGTACGAAAATACGAGATTACTTTCTAGACTTGAGAATATGAAACCTTACGGCCAAATTCAGATGTATGTGCAAGCCTTGCATTGTAGATAGCCATTTAGTAGTGCGACTCTCAAAGATATTTGAGAAGCAATCATTGTAAACATAAAACGGGTTCTATCTGTTGATCTCGTCATGTTAAGAGAATTAATCTTCAGGAAAAATGACGAAGAATCTTGTAAAAAATGGTGCAAAGATGCGCTAATTCCTTCAGTTAAAGAAAAAATTTTCCTGTTTTTAAATTCATGGTCTGGTCATTCTGATCAGCAGGTGATAAAATGATTTTCTACTGGTGTCTCTTGCGAAATTCTCAAAGTTCTCCCTAAAACAACCTCCTTCATTCAGCCATTAGATGTATATTTCTTCTGTCAATGGAAGATATTTGCAAAAAATGTGTATAATAGAGTTATACTTGATGCATTGAATGTTGATCTGAAGGATCTCAGTAACATTATCAAATTACACTTTTTGATTCACGGTCAACTTTCTCCCCCGCGATTCGGAAAAATGATTATATATTCATGGTACAGATCAGGATATTTATCTAAACATCCTGGAAAATTTGACAATGTTAAAAAGGTGTGTTTTAAAGTATGTCCCAAAAATAGATCCCGTTTACTAAAATTTTAATAACTAATTATTTAATAGAGGTAATGATCTGGACTTTTAGTAGCATGTTAGTACATTCTCTGACACTGACACGACAACAGTAAAACATAAACAACTCACACAAGTACAATATGTCGCAAAAAGAAACGAGGCTTTCGCAAAACGTGTAGTCCATTACTACGAAAACTGTGTAAATAAGGATAGAAAACAGACTGTTTCTCACTTTGTTAAAGAAGGATATTTCGATAATACTATCAGATTGATAATAAGGAGGTATATTAAACGTGGATCAATTGAACACCTGAAGATTAATGGCAGAACTCCTACAGTATGTGTCCCGAATAACATCGCAGCAGTCAATAAGAAGTTTGCAAAAGACCGAAACACATCTGTTCGAATTGTGGTCGATCAAGTGAACATATCGAAGTCTAGTGTCGGCCGAATTAAGAGAGACATTTTGGGAATTAAAGGGTATTTAGTAAAAACAATCCCCAAATACAATTCTAATCAAGAAAGACGTGCTAAAATTAACTGCAGAAAGTTAGCTGAAAAACGATACTCATTAAAGTCGGGTAAAGTTTTAATCATGGACGACGAGACTTACGTGCCCAAAGATCCCAAAGATGTACCTGGAAGAAAGTTCGTCCATTGCAAAGACTTTTCTGAAGTCAGTGACGAAAATTTGTTTCAAGGAAAAGGCAAATATTTTAAGAAACTAATGGCCTGGCAAGCCATTGATGAAATTGGTAGGGTTTCAGATCCATACATAACAGAAGGCACTCTCAATGGATCTACTTATTTAGAAGAGTATCTCAAGAAAAGGCTTCTTCCCTTCATTGATAAATATCATAAAAGAAAGGATGTACTCTTTTGGGCGGACATGTCAAGAGTTCATTACACTGATAAAGTAACCGAATGGTTAACGAGCACCAGAATCGATTTTCTGAGTTTGAAAGAAAATGCTCCTAAAGTACCTCAGGCTCGTCCCATTGAGAAATTTTGGGCGCTATGCAAAGCTCAATATAAGAAAAGGAAAACTATTACAAAGAGTAAGAATTCTTTCATTAGAATCTGGAAGAATATTGCTTCAAAAGTCGCTGAAGAGAGTGGAGTCAACTTAATGAAAGATGTCCGCAAAAAATTAGATTAATTGGAAGAAAAAGTGTTCGGGAACCATTTAGACAAAAAAATAATTTATATAATCTCGTATTTGAGTTAAAAATTTAGTCAAATTCTTTGTTGTAGTTAAAAAGTTATTTAAATTTAATTAAACGGGATCTATTTATGGGACATCTCTTAATTTAAATGAGCAAGTTTGTTACCAAGATTGCTCACAATGTTCAGAAGGCATATTCATTAACTGTAGTTGTACCGAACCTCTTTGCTTCACACGCTTTTTTATATATTATCATTTTTGTAACACTTTTGAGGATTAAGTTGCAACTTTCTGCAAAAATAAATTCGATATTTGAAATCAGCATGTCTGAATTAGTTTATGACAAAATTTTCATCAAATTCTGATATTTACACTTCGATACCCTCTCTTGTTAGTATTGCATGCAATATTAAGCCAAATAATACGGTAATGGAATTTAGTAAATTGAATAGTAAAATCAATGTTGTATAGCTACTAATTGATCAAAAAGTTTCTAAAATAAGGCTTAGTTTAAATCAGATTTGGTTTGGGTTACAATTTGGTAAAATCAGATTTATTCATTTTCCAAGGAGTTAGATTTGGAATGGCCAGTAGAGTTTTTAAGCTCCTAAAATTGAATTATATCAAGTCTTAGTTTTCAGACAATAAATTTTTAATTTTAGTTTTAGTTGAAGTATAAATGAGATTCAAATTTTTAGTTTATTTTAGTTTTATTTTTTCCAAAATATTGGTTACTTTGAGTTCTAGTTTAGGTTTTCAAAAATTAAAAGTGATTTAGGTTTAGATTAAGTTTTATAACACTTTACATAACGTTAAATTTAAAAAAAGGAGTCGTTATATCGTCGCCTCAGTGCTATAATACGCTAACTCGGAAAAGTCTGCTTTTGAGAAGCTTAAGGTTCAATGTTTAGAACCGAAATCCTAAGAAACTATTAAAGCTGTACAATTCATGATATAATATTTGATATAGATGTATTTAGTTCTTTATTTTTGTCCTTTAGTATGTGAATCCTGTAACTTCCTAAATACCCGTAATCGGAACCAGATTTCTGGTTAGCGCTTTCTAGTCCGTAAACTTCTTTAATTCTCAGTGATAAAATACGCTAACTCAACAAAATTCAAGAATACTTACTTATAAATGCTTAAGCTTATCGATTTGAAGCTTATTCTAAAACATAATCAATGATAATATAAACATAACACAATATAGACTTAAGAGGGACACCTCCCTTAGTCTTGAATTTCTACTCAACCATTATTTTCTCATATACCTTTCTCTTTTTCAATTCCTTTCAAACGTAAATACGCCTAAAAGGCTCTCTCTCTCTCTCTCTCTCTCTCTCTCTCTCTCTCTCTCTCTCTCCCTAATTTCTTCGGGATTTCCTTTTAAACAATCGCCAGAAGTGCTGAAAATTCTCTCACTAGATGCCTGAAAAGCGGGATTATCAGAATATCAGGTGCAATATTAGTAATTAATGATGAATTATTTAAAATGACTTTTTTCGCCCAAAAATCAATTGAATTAAGTTTGTATTGATAATCCTTTGATGACTTACCAAAATAATTAATTGTAAGATTGAAATCAATTAAGAATAGGTTCTGGATATTCGGTATAACTTATATTTTCATTTTTCACATTACTTTTTTGGAAGGATTATTTTGAGTGAATGATGAAAATATTATATTTTGAACACTTGAAAATGGAGTGTTGGAATCGAATATATAATATCACGTGAACTATCTTTAATATTTTCATTGGATTCATTTTGGTTAGAGTTTACTTTTCGGAGCCCACCTTGGGAGATCACTTTTAGGGGTTCTTGAGATCAGTGAATTCATTTCCCGACGTCCCGAGCTCGATAACCTGTGGCGTTCCGAGAAAATCGCACTTTCATATTTCACTTGAGCTAGGTGGCAGCACATGGTTTCCACCCATAGAAATCAATAGAAAAAGTGATTTTATGCGTACGATTGACGCCCACAATTAAACTTGCGTCGATATATATGGCTCTTATTGATTTCTATGGTCAATCCAGTACCCTAATAGTTGTCGAGTCGTCTATAAAATGTTTAGAGACTTGTCGGAATATATTGGACCCATCGATGACTGTCTTCTTAGAAATCACAAGTTGCTCTAAAGTTGCCCTAAGGAAGAAGTAGCCGCGAAACAGTATAAGACTTGAAGAGCTCATCGAAAAGACATGTGATTGAACAAAGTCAAATTTAAAGGGTTAACGGTTTGCCGGCAAACAGATGGATATCTTCAACTTCGACGGCAGTTGTTACAGGTACTACATTTACGCCTGTTACTGCAAGGCAATCGTCAGCCTAATTTATGATCGTAATTTTACTTCCTCGTTGGTGATTCGCAAGCAGCGCATGCAAAGATTAACGGCTACATCCTCGGTTTGGTAGCGCTGATTGAGATACCATGCAATCCAGGCCAAGAAAAAAGTAAAACTAACACGAAAAAGGCTTACCTTTATGTCGAATCGGATGAAAAAGTGTTCTATGGCTTCCTGTACTTCAAAAGTGTAAATATTGCGAAAAATATCGCGGAATGAAAGAAAGCGCTATAAACAATCCGCACTGTTAGAAAACAAAAGAAATAATGAGTTTTGTAAGGAATTGCATGTGATATAAACTTTATAAACAGATGGAGCTGTTTTCTATGGTTTCTAATGACAAGAGAACACGTTCTGCCACCTAGCGGGTGTGAAATATGAAAGCGATTTTCTCGGGAACACCACAGGTTATAGAGCTCAGGATGTCGGGAAATGAATTTACCGCTGAAAAACCTAGAGAACCCCTAAAAGTGACCTCCTAAGGTGGACCCCGAAAAGTAAACTCTAACCTTCCATTTTTATTAACTCACTATACTTTATTTCACATTCGAGTTCTTCACTGTTCAAACATAAAACAAATCGTGAATTCTACAAAGCTGCAGTTAAAAATATTGGATCACAACTAACTTCTAATGGATTATGAAAATTTTGAATCTTTTTTTAATTCTTTCTACATAAAGTCGACGATTTTCTGGTAAAGAAGTGCACTCATAATGCTTTCGAGATGGCTGTTAAGTTCAATTAAGACTGGAATTACCAATGAAATAGTAATATAGAGCCTTCCTTCAAATGATTTAGTGTACTGTGTAAAAGCTTTAGAAGTGTTAATGTTTTGCTAACTAAAGCCCATTCAGTCACCGTAAAGACATTTTAATTCTTTACAAATTTGCGAAATTTCTTTTTGGTATTTATTAAACCAATTAAGCATTAGGAAAAGAGCAGACCATTGAGTTGGACAATAAGATAGGGGTTTAGTATTGCATAAATTTTTAAAATCTTGAATTGCAATCGTGAATTTATTTATTTTGAGAGAAATTTTTGATTTTCTGAGATAAATGTTTGATGTCATATGAATTTGTAACAGCATTTACAACTAGTTGTAATGCATGTGCATAACAAGGGAGTCGAACAATTTTATTATAGTTTAAAGAATACAGTTCATTTTCTTTAACTTCAAATTCTTTGATTTTATTGCTAATAATTGATTGTTCGACATCCCACTGTATTTCGCCATGTAAAGTGTTATTAAATGAGTTTTCGCGATATTCTTCAATAACAAATAAATTTTCTGAAACATTTTCAACGACTTGATTAACAGAATTAGAATGCTCATAACTATAAGTACTAATTTTCCCAAAAGCATTTTTCATATTAGACCCGTTATCAGTCACTGTTCTCGAGATATTATCAAAATGAATGTCATATGAATTTAAAATTCTCTCTACACAATTTTTAACATTTTCTCTTGTATGAGATTTATCAATACTTTGCAATCCAATTAATAAATGGTTAATTATTTTGTTTGGCGATTATAGTTATGAGCAGCGACTGCTAAGAAAGAATTTGTAAGATTTTTACATGTCCACAGATCGCATGTTAGGGCAATGTATCTTGAACTCTTTAAATTCGACTTAATTTTAGATCTTAAATCACTTTCCATTTCAATCGCATACTTAGCTAATTTATTATTGCCGGAAATTCTAAATTTGGGATCAAAAGGTTGAATTAAGTCAATGAATTGCTTGCGAAAAGCATATTATAAGAAAAGCATGTCGAAGCAAAAAAGTATGACGACTTTTTCTCTTCCATTATTTGTTTTCTATCTTTTAAGTTATACTTAACTCGAGAGTTTAGTAAAAATATCAAAGTTTGCTGTTTTTCAGTTGAATCTTTCTTATCTGACTCTCTGCTTTAATTTCATTGAAGGTTTTAAACTCATTTTGATGATGATTTTTAAGACAAATTTCCATATTCGTTGCAAATTTTGGCACGTTACGATTATTAATCTGACAAATCGCTGAATTGGAATCCAAATGCTCTTGAAAATAGCTTCGAATTTGTGATTGTCTAGGTCTTCCCATCCTACAACTCAGTTTCACATACATTTTCATTGTCATTTACATAGTTTTTATCAAAATTTAGTTTTGCTTGTCTTTTATTAGAAGTATAACATTTAGATTTTTGCGTTTAGAATTTTTTGGTGGTATCTCTTTAATTTCATTCTCATATGAGGTATTAACTTCTGAATTAAACATTATGATTTATGTATTCACACACCAAAAAAATGTCAATTTATTGTGAAACACAAAGACAAAGAATTGAATTGAACAAATACTCAAAATACAAATCATTAATTGTATTATGAGAAATTTGCGTTTATCAAACTATTCACCTAAACCCAGAAAGGCATGAAGCATTTTAATGGTAAAAAAATGCCAGTCTTCTAAAGTCATATGCCTGTTACAGAGCACTAAACGGCTCTGTATTGCTATATAGTGTTATATAAGTTAGAGTTAGCGTTAGTATTAGATATTGTATGTGCTTGCATTGTAAGTCTGTATATATGTAAGTTTGTACGAGAGTTTGTATGTAGTATGAGCCCCAAGTGAGGGGGTCACGCTTCATAAACTTAATGTTTGTTTTGTTTCATTTTAAAGTTTAAAGGAGAAAAAGAGAAAATGTATAGAGTTGGAAGAAAAAGTTAGTTATATTTTAGATACGAATAGTTATGTTTTAGGTATGAGAGAGTTTGGACGTGAAGAGAACAAGTGTGCACACGATAGATGTATTGAGTTATTTGTTTATTGGTTTTTATTTGGAAATTTCTGATATTTTTGTATTTTATCTATTTGTCAAAACCTATGTCATATCAATAAATATAATATTTTATGTGTATTAGTGTTTGTAACTGCGTGTTTTCAAAATAACTGTTATTGTTTACAAGACAGTTATAGAAGTCCAGTCCTATAGCAATAGTAAGTCCAGTAACTGTAACATGCCAATGTGTGATAAAACTAAAAGTGAACTTTAGGTTTGTAGGAAATCGAGTTTTAGTCTCAGTTTATTTTCTCATAGAAAAGCATTTGAGTTTTAGTTTTAGTTAACTCAAACATAAAAGTAATTTTAGTTTAACTTTAACTCGAATAAAACTTAAAAACACTAGTTTATTGCTACTTTTCATTTATTAAATTTTTCATTCGAAATAACGGCTGGATCTTTTTAAAAACTATAATTTGCTTCATTCCAAGCCAGGAATAGTTTTCTAGATCTTTTCTAGCTCTATAAAAATTCTAACACATGTCTGCGTTTCTAGTCCAAACATTTTTGTACACTTCTCAAGTTTTTATTTATTCAAATTAGCTATGGCAGGCTCTGTGTTATGTTTCATACTAATGCCAATAGTGAATTGTGATAGAGGCGCAGTCACAGTAATTACTCCCTTGTGCAATGTTTATATATTGATTTGTAACTGGTGGAAAATATTCAATGATACCTGAATACGCTTTAAATTCTTCAAGTATTATCTTCGTCTTGGCGAACGCTTTGGCCTCAACCACTGGTTTTGCTTGGCCCATTGGGTCCAGCCATTGGGCCACTTCTTGTCGAGCTATTATTCGGCGTTGGAATAAGTTTGCTCTCATAACAATTTTAAGACTATTATTTTTATTTAAAATTAAATTCTCATTAAGAACGAAGACAATGGAATATAGTCTGGCACGCTCTATATCAGCTGCAGTTTTATACTTTGGTATCCTATTCGAAATATTCGCATCAGCAGGGCCTCAATCTTGGTTTATAGTTTCTAATGATGCTGTAACTCATTATGAAATGTTCTAAATAAATAGAAATATTATTAGTAAAGACTATTATCAGAAACTGAAAAATAAAATCTCATAATTTCTGAATTATTGAATTTCATCCAGTTAGTACTAGCATCAATTTGAAGAATGAAGTGAAAATGAAAACTTATCTCGATAAATTAGGTTGATTCTTTCAGCTTTCAAGTGAATTTCATCATTTCTCAGAATGTTCGACAATTTTGCCTAAAACAGACATTAGAAACTTTCGATATGTAATAAATGATTAATCTATTAACGTTCATAGAAATGATTCAATAACACACTTTAAAATTAATTTCTTCCATTCTATGGAAACGTTGTCAACTGAACAACATTGTTATTAATTATTGAACATCTGTTGAATTCCTATATAAAGGATTCGAAGTAAATAGAACTGACAATACGTTCAGTTTATTTAGAGTGAGTTATAAATTTAAAAGATGTCTTTAAGTATACTATCAATATTCGTGAATGTTATTCTCGTAGTTGATGCTTATTCTAATGAGACTTGTGATAAGCCACTATGGATTGAACTGAACAAAGAGTATTTTAATGAAACATATGGTGGAGATATGATTCTATTGCCGAATAAAAATAATAAACTCAGCTCAAAATATCTTCCTACAGGTTTGCGAAATGTTTTCATTAAATGAATTTCACGTAGTACATGATATATCGAAAAATTACCATATTCATCATAGACTCTGGATTGATATGGCCTAACCGTAAAATTCCTTATCAATTGAGTAAAGACTTTTCCGAAAAACAAAAAAACTTATTCAATAAAGCGGTTAATTGGTTTGAAACAAGAACTTGTGTTCGTTGGGTTAAAAGAAATGGAAGAGACAGAGACTATGTTGATGTTCGAAAACTTGGTGGTTGTCGTGCTGTTGTTGGAAGATCTGGAGGTGAAAAAATAGAGAAACTTTCATAATATTTTATAGAATTTGTATTTGATAGCTTTTGGTCTCACTTAGATTATTTTTGTTTGTTTTAATATAGTTTTTATTGAAAAATTTTAAATAATTACTTTATTCTTCATAAGGCGCACAACTACTATCCCTTGCGAACGATTGCTTCAACTCATTATCGACTATTATTCATGAGATGATGCATTCATCAGGTTTTATACACGAGCATCAAAGACCAGATCGAAATAGATACGTAACTATCAATTATAAAAATATTCAGCCAGGTAAAAATCATTATGAAAGTCTGCTTTTACATTATAGACAACTTGTTCCTTTTTAAGGTATGGAAAACCAATTTAATATCAATGTTGATAAAAAATATTATTATGATTACAAACTTCCTTACGATGTCCACTCTGTAATGCATTACACTGAAAATGCTTTCTCTAATGGAAATGGGAAAACGATTGTTGCAAAGAGTGGGCAAAAGTTGAGTTGTCTTCAGTATTCTTCATGTCCAACAGATTTAGATGCCCGAAAAATTAATGCAATTTATCGCTGCTAACTTGATTACTTCTTACTTATCCAATTGAATGATAGACTATAGAATAAGAATTATGTGAATAATTTTAGACTTGCCTGGTTTTAATTTTAATTTTGTTGAATTTATTCAATTAGTTATTATTGGGAATGTTGTACAGATAAGGCCGTAGGAGCATGCAAATCAACTTATTATTCACTTTTTATGACTTCTTATCGCTTTGATAATTGTGAGTAATTCAAAGCTAAAATCAAATAAAAAATCAAACGCTTGGATACAACTTTTGAGTGACTGATGAATAGCATACGTTTTATTATAAACATATAATAAGTCGACATTTTAACGATAAATTCAATATGAATTTACATTTGAATATTTTCGTTATTGATTTAATAAATTCAAGTTTTTAATAACTAATACAGTAATTTAGACCAATTATTGTTGAGTTAAACGGAAACCAAGTTATTTGTAAAAATTGAATTTATTAGATGATTAACAGAAATAAGTATTAATTGGTGTTGAATTTATCATTAAAATGTCGACTTATTATATGTTTATAATAAAACGTATGCATCAGTCACTCAAAAGTTGTATCCAAGCGTTTGATTTTTATTTGATTTTAGCTTTGAATTACTCACAATTATCAAAGCGATAAGAAGTCATAAAAAGTGAATAAAAGTTGATTTGCATGCTCCTATGGCCTTATCTGTACAGCTAACACCAAATAGTTTTACTTTAATCCCTAGTGTATGGAGATGAAAAGTTAGGGACAGCATAAAAATTGAATAATTTTAGTCATAGAACTATAATTTAAATGTTAACGAAAATTTTGAAAATAAAAATCAACACTTTACTCACGACTGATGATTATAATTGATATTTATTGACTCACATATCGTAAATAAATTATACAAAAGATACAAATGTAAACTAATAAAACATTGGAATCGAGTTGGGAAACAAGATCGCAATCAATATTCTGTCGGCTTCAAGAGTTATTAACATGATTTTATTGAATTTACCAATTAGTTATAAAAACGTACGATAATTAAGATTTTACGTTACGCTGAAACATGCTTTTGAATTTTTTGAACTTTACTGACTTAGAAAATGCATCAAATCATTTGATTATCAATGATTATTGGATCGTTCACTACTTTAAAGTCAAATGATTCATATTTTAAGTTCAATAGTAACTCAATGAATGAACCCTAAAAAGTTTGCTCTTCACGCATCAGTTTGGGATAAACAAAAGTAAAACTATTTGGTGGTAGCTGTATGCCTTTTGTCATCTAAGATTCAGACTTTGTCTATCATATAATTTCAATAATAGACTTCGTTTAAAATAGCGTATTTTCATATGGACTGAAAACTACATGACGATAGGTTTATTATGCATTTCTACGAATTGAAAAATAGTTCAAACCAATGTCGTAAATGAGAAAGATATTAGGCTTTGACTGCAAGAGGAGCCTCGTATCTATCGAAAAATATCTGAAGGGCTTATTAAGCACTAGTATCGATATATCGCATTTAACACTTTAGTCATTCAATATTATTTTGAATCTGAGCCTTAAGTTTTAGATTATGAGTACTGTGAGTAAAATCTGAAACTAAATTGAAGATAAGCAAATAAATAGAGTTTGTAAGCTTGCTTTAAAACACTATATCTGCATTCACTAATAAACGACAGTTATTTTTCTTAGTTCAAACTTTAATCGGTTCTTATTTTATGATAAAAAATTACAAAAATAGTGTTTAAATAAGTCAGGAGATTTAGAGCCATATTCTGAGATCTGAATCAACTTGAGCTAAAGGCTTAAATCAGGAAATCTCAACTCAAATTAGAGTTGAGTCAGACTCGACTTAAGCTCAGATCAAGTTCGACTTGCATTTCATTAATTCAAATCGAGACTCGATTACGTAATCTCAACTCAAGTCATAATTTTCTTATTTACGTGTCAATCTTTAGAAATAACGAATAAAAACAGAGTCATTTAATATTTCATTATCAAATTATTGATATTTAAAATGAATGCTCAAAATCAAGTTAGAACATATTTCACTCCCGATGAGAAAATTCTATTATCTGAATTAGTGGCTCCTTTAAAAGATGATATCAATACTAGTGGCAATGATAATGCAACAAATTTGAGGCGCGAGAATGCGTGGAATAAAGTCATGGAAAAGTACAATTCAAGTGATATAACAAAGACTCCTCGAACAACAAAACAATTAAAAATATGTTGGAAAAATATGCTGCAACGCACGAAGACTACAAAGTCTGATGCAAAGAGGTATAAACGTGTAACCGGAGGTGGACCTCCAGGACCCAAACTTGATGTGATCGCAGAAAAAGCTGTTGGAATAGTACAAGATTATCAGTATTACCACTCAACAATCCTTATGATGACGATTACAGCTATCACGGAGAAGATGTCGAACTATTAGAAGAATCACTTATTGAGACCTCAAACTCTCCAGATGAGATCAAATTCGTGGAATCCAGTTATTCAACTAAAATGAATGCAAAAAATGAAGAGCCAAAATGCAAAAAACGCAAGTCAAGTTTGGACATGAATGCGAGCAAAGCTAGTAATTTAGAGATGAATATGATTGAATTCTGTAAAGTCGAACACGAAGAAAAGATGAAAGTTTTCAAAATGAAACAAGAGTTACTGCAATTAAAAATCAATAGACAGCAACTAAAAAATATGCATTTGTTAACTGAATTGAAAGATAAAGGAATAGAAGTTACTGAAATAGGATCAAAATAAATTTTTTCTGTAATATTCAAATCTATAATTAGATTAAATTTTTATTGAAAATCAAAACTGTTCGTCGTATCTGAAAAATGTGCCTCAATTAATCTTCTTCTGATAGCATTACCACTAGAGGTGTCCGGAAGATTACTTTCACTTAATTCGATACAGTCTTCATAACAATTATTCTCAATGAAATTATCATTTCGTAATTTTGTAAAATTCCATAAAACTGCAACTGCAATGGTAATAGTAAGCGTAGTTGACAATTTTGTATTTAAACAAGTATTTATGCACGGAAATCGTCGTTTCCATTGACCGAATAATCGTTCAATAATATTTCTTATTTTACAATGACTTTTGTTATAACGTTTTTCCGCCCCTGTATTTGCATGTATTAGTGGTGTCAAAATATAACTACGATTAGGATAACCATTATCTCGTAAAAGCCATCCACGAATTTCTTTATTTTCAAATTTCGCACAAAGTTCACTATTATTAAAAATCCTAGAATCGTGAACACTTCCCGGCCAACGGGAAACAATATTTGTTATCAATAGCTTAGCGTCACAAACAACTTGAATGTTGAGTGAAATGTTATTTTTACGATCGCGAAATCGTTCTCGATATTGCACTCCAGGCGCTAGTATTTTAATGTGTGTGCAATCAATTGCACCCACAACTCCAGAAAAACCTGCAATTTTAGCAAATTCTTTTTGAACTGAATCTATTTCATTATTTGATGGCATTGAGATGAGTTTTGCCTTCAGTTTTGCAATTGCACGTGAGACTCGTTTTACAGATCTCGATACAGATGACTGCGATATACTCACTAAATCTCCGCTAACAATTTGAAATGAATCATTCGCATAAAATCTTAACGCAATCAAAAATTCATATAGCGGTGGAACTGGTAAACCACGTTTTGAGGTCCTCTTTAAGCCTTCAATAATAAGACTCAAAAAATTTATAGCGGATTCTTTTGACAAACGAAATCTAGTTTTAATTCGTTATCAGAATAACTATTCATCGGATTAATCCATCCTAATTGTCGTCTTAAAGTAATAATCTTTTCATTGTCTAACTCAACACTTTCACGAACGATTCGATTAAATCGGTTTAACTGATTTTAATAACTCATTGTAGATGAAATATAAATAAAAATTTCATTAAAAAGTGTGTTTATTGTCTCACATGTATGCTTTACAATGAAAATCATTTACAGGGATAAACCTACTCGAAGCTAAGATTCAAAATTTTGATCTTTAAGTTGAGCTCAAGTCTCAAGTCAGGTTTAAGAATACCAAACTTGAATTTCAAGTCTAACTTGACTGCTACTTGAGTCGAGATCGAGCTTAAAACAGAACTTAGAATATGGCTCTTGGTTTTGAAATAACAATCAGCAATAAAAACTTATTATAAACGCTATTTTCAAGCTTATGCCACAGGTTATTGTATCTGATTGATTAAGAGTGCAAAATTAGACCTTTATTCATATACTGTATTAATCATAACGTTTTTCTAACAACTAAAGCAAAAATTGTTATTGAGAATTTTTCAATTTAGTTTTAAATTTTACGCACTGTAGAAGAAATATTGAATATTACTTTTAAAGTGAAAAGGAGTTTAGATTATTCACAGTTTAGAACTGTCCAACTTTTCATATCTTTATCAAACTTTTAGCTTGACTTCAGTAGAGTTCGATATGGATGATAACTGGCAGTTCATATATAACTGGCATGATAACAGTTCATGGCACTGTATGAATCATTGAATGAATCATTTGTATGATATGTAAATCGTTGACATGTCATATTATTTTTGTACTTATAATATTAAAACTTTCCATGATAAGACTTATCAAAGATACCTCTATACTTTTATCATTGGCTAAAAGTGCCAAAATTAGCTGAAATTAAAATTTTTATGAATACATGTCAGTGTATACGCTTTGATATTTTAATCACAAACGTGAGGCTCAGATTTTAAAAATCCTCGATTAATCAATGAGGCTAATGACTAAAACTTAATCTGAATATAAATTTTTGCTTTGGGTTTTATCATTATTAAAGGAAGTCCTTTTCGTATTTGAAGGTAGAGAAGAAACTCCTCTTGCAGTCAAAGCTTCATATATAAAGTTTGATTGTCTATCAATAATGTTTAATTTATATCAGAACATCAAAATTGAAGTTCCATATTCAAAGAAGTAAATTACTAATTTCTTACCAGTATCAAACATAGACGTTGTATTAGTAACTGTGTAAAATTTGATTTTACGATCCATTCTTGACAGTATTTCTTACTAAAAGACTGATCATGAGTGCGCATAGAAAATTAAGAATAAATGAAGTCTTAGCAGAAATAGAATCTAATTATTTTTGGAATATTTTATGATTCACTTAATAGGGTGACCTGAATAGAAAATTTTAGAAAAAAATAGTGATATGTTAATTATCGTTTTTCAAAGTTAATAAATTGAAGCATGAATCTAATTTTTCGGAAAATTAGTATAGTGACATTCTTATTAGAAGATGAACTATCACAGAATCAGTTTTTAAGAATTTGGAAAGTGAATTTCATTTATTACTTACATAAGTAAGATCACTACTTCAGTATTGTTGTACAAATTTGAGAAATAATGGATAAAATATTCTAAGGTTGATACTGCAAAGCCTCCACGCTTACAAATACAAGAATCATGTTCATAAATACCAAATATACGGTTAGAACTAACTATAGAATAGACTTCTTACATATTTATGGTAGACCTAGGTAAGTTTATGGTCTTTAAGAGGAATATTTATTATTCAAGTTCATCAAACAATTAACAAATTAATTAAACAGTATTTTATTCAAAATTGTTTCAATATAATAAAGATCAGAAAATCACTTTAAAATAGAATAACAGAATATATGAATAACTAATGACTATCAGATTAAGTAAAAATCAAAAAGAGGAATAAAATTGATCATGTATTATAAAGACTTAAGGTTAAACGTGAGTTTGTTATAATTGGCATAAGACTAGATTTATGATCATATTTCAATATTAAATTTGAGAATAAAACTTAAGGTTACAATAATTTCATTATAAATTGTAAGTTTAGAATGATTTTCCACTGAAAGGAAGGTTATTTGACTCAACATCATGTATAGGACTTGGAACCGCCTGATGAGGAACGCCACTGTCGATATTTTCATAAGCTCCACGACCGGCTCCGCCACCACCCACATTATTGCCACTGCTTGGGCTCAATCCCCCAAGTCCTGGAAAACCAAATGTTGAATATCGTCCGCATCGTTCATTATATACGCGTAAGAGTACGAGTGAACTGAGTGGACGTAGCAGTAGGTTTGCAATTGCCATGCTGTAATTGCAATAGAGTTACAAATCAATATTAGAAAAATTTCGAGGTCATCGTTAATGTGAGCGCTATAAAAATTGACATCTGTAAAATAAATTGTCACGCAAACTTTTTTGTATCAATTGCTCCATAGCAAACCAGTTCCAATTTACTATGTACCTGAACACTAATTGAAAATGTTGTTTTGACAGATTCTTGTAGTTTTTCTAACTTTACGTTTCTATAAGCTGAAAATCATTCACTATTTCATTTCGAAAAAAAATGAATAATATCCCAAAAAACATAGTTTATGCCACGAAACAGAAAGATATAATTGTGTTTGTATAGCTAAACGTCTCAATTCTTGACGACTCAATTTTTATTTTGTTCAGAAAATTTCTAGTATCAAGACAAAAGATAAAATAGTTCATCTTAAACTTAACACACATTTTATGATATTTCATATTTAACGATTAAATTGAACATGCAACCTCAATATCTTATGCACTTATAAAAATTTCAATATTAGTCTTAAGCAGTGTTAGAGTCACTTTCTATCGTATTTTGAGACAATCTACGACTATCAATTCAAATTTAATTTGATCTAAAGAATATAGTTCTCCTCTTATTGTTGTGATGTGATCCCAATAAAACTAGTGTTTAGCAAAATATAAAACATAAGTGCAAATGAACAATGATTGAAGACTTACAAAGCACTAAATCCAAACCATACTGCTATATTATGATATGAATCATAATAGACTCCAATAGAGATGGCATCGAGTAATATTGACAGCAAATTAATAATAGTTGCTATTAACACTGGTTCATTCGAGTCACGCGAATGCATTGACCACAACAAGGTCAACATGAACAATGAGTTGTAAAATAAGTAAGCTGATGGTAACCAATTGCTCAACATTGCCCTACAAATTACGCAAAATTGTGAATTAACTTGCTCAATAGAACAATATTTTAGTGTTCAACACTTTCATAGTAGTAAAACTTAGACATTTAACTGCAAATTACATACCACGACGATAACATAAAATGTGCCGCAAATACAGCCTTAATTGGGGCTTGGTTTAAGACTTGCAGTGCATCCATTTTTTGTTCAATTTTTTATGACTTTCGCTGATTATTTATTTTGTTCACAATTTTCCACAATTTACGATTGCTTTCGTTGCGATGTAGCAGCAATTTTTTTAGTTTTTTACAGTTTATGAATGACTGTGATTTTTCATTCCTTCGCCCCCTCCAACGCCTACTAAAAAAGAGGTTTTAAATTAGAAAACAATTGTACCTGGCAAGTATAGAACATGTAAATAAGAACATTGCAAAAATGTTGAACATTATTTTGCAATCGAATTATACGTACGATGAACTAAATAACTACTTCAGTAGGTATTTAATTGAAAAACGAAGAGGTGACGCACCACTAAGTTTTGATCAAAATAAAGTATCAATTGAACTAAAACTATTCTTACAATCTATTTGTATGCTAGTCGTCAATTCACTGTCAAACAAACAACTGATTAGTCAGCTATGAATACAGCCTAATCTGAATTACGCAATTTTGTTATATCGATTATTGTTTGATAACAAATAATGATAAAAACTCTCAACTAAGTTACGCCATTGTTTTTACATGTGACATAATGTTAGAGAGAAGTTGGCGCATGACTTACTGCGTATTAAGAGTTTCAAGATCTACAACATGATCATACAAATTGTATGGTTAGATATAATGCTAAACGAGTCAGATCAGTTTACAATGGCAAAAGTAAATTCCATACAGACAGATAAATATAAAATAGCTAAAACTTCTTAACCAAAAATTTGACTTTACATATAGAATTGTAAGTAAATTCGAATGCATAAATGAACAGATGATAGAAGCAAACTATTTCAGAATTAAACGAATTTTTGCAGCTTCTAATAGACAACTTATTTTCTTAAGAATTTGCGATCTACAAGTTTTCGGCCAACATACGTAACTTTAAATTATAAAATTGAATAAACTGATTGCCAGGCAACAGATGATGAGATTTTCATGGATTAAAGATGATCTATAACTTGAATGCTTTAGAGTTGAAAGATATCTCATAAGTTTGTCAATCCGTTGCTTTAAGCAAAGTATCATTTTTGAGATAGGCTTAAGCCCAATTGAAGGGGACTTTGCTCCTTTGAAAGGCGAGTTTTAACTTGAGCTTCGGGCTTCACATCATCAAAGAGAGCTTTGAGCTTAGATCCTTAAGCTCTAGTTTATAATGGAGAAATTAAGCATTTTTACCTCAAAATTTTCATTTCTCATTAAAATTCTACAGCGAATTCTCAGTAAGCAAATGTCCAAATTTAAAATTAATCGTCAAATCTCTCTTCGAATATTACTTGATAAGAAAATTGAATTATTTTTCTGACATTTTTATATTTGAGCGATGTCCAAAACTCACATAAGCTCAATTATAAGAACTTGAGCTTGAACTTGAGCAGAGTATTTAGTTTATGATCTCGATCATGAGCCTATACGCAAACATGTGAGCTTTAACTTATGTTCCTCGTTTATCACAACTGTATTTTGATATTTTTTATCATTATTTTTTAATGAAAATATATAGGAATATTTTTTGTTTTACCGCGAGTATTGGGTAACTCTGGATCCTATTGGTTATTTACTAAATTCACTGTGATTTAGATCAGGATAACATTAAAATATCGTAATTTTATCTACCAAATTAATATGTATTACTCAAAACGGTAGAACTTTTGACCCACGTAGATACTTAAATTACCTAACTATCAACACATTCTTATTTTCCCATCAAAAAATATATAAATCAAGCTACCCTCCATTCCTAATTTCAATGTCAAATTGTTTGTTGTAGTAGAAGAATAAGATAAAAATGAAGCTTTGTCTACTTTTGTTGAGTGCTTTTGCTTCCATCGCATTTTCAGTTCCTATTAGCCAACTATTTGATCCATTTGGTGATTTCTTACAGGGAAATATCCTAAACAACAATGGATTCTACGCAGCTCAAAATTTTTCTACTCTCTACAAACAATTTGCTGTAAGAGCATTTTTGAAATTTTCTCTATCACATTACATATTTCCTATTTTTCAGTCAAACCTAGAAAATGAAGAACTTCTTGCCAACATCTTGAAAGAATTCAAGCAAAGATTCAACAAACAATACAAAGACGAAGCTGAATATGAATTGAGATTGAATACTCTCAAGAATAATCTCTTAAAAGTATTCCAACATAACGCTGATGCTAATAATGGCAAACATACGTACACTTTAGCAGTTAATCAGTTTTCTGATATGAGCATTGAGGAGATTATTGGCTCTGTTACCGGATATTGGCCTTCAAAGGATAATGAGAATAAAGCTGCGGAAGTAAAATCGAATCCTGAAACAAGTTATTACGCAGACAGCACTGTCTTCGATCCATACAGAGCACATATTGTCACTCCTATCCAAAATCAAGTGAGTTATCATTTTAGAAATAGCAGTATTTTTGATCTGAGGGTAATTTCTAAAAGTTAATAAATTCTCAAAATATTATATCATAAATGCTTGTTCAAGGTTAAGATAAGTTCAATTGACTATACAACCTATAACAACACTCTTTTACAGCTCTTGCAAACAAGATTAGTTAATTCATAATTTTTACGATTGAATTATTCAAGTTAATGTGTTTCATAAATTCTCGAGAATTGCACTTAAAATTCATTTTAAAAACTAAACACATCATCAAATAAAATCTCATTGTAATAGTTAAAAGTTTTCATCAGTAGGTAAGCAATTTTAAAACAGTTTTTAGGATAGGTCTATAGAATCAGAGTGACACAAAAAATGTGCATGAAAATTTTTCAAATGATAATGATTACTACTTATTTCAAAATATTTAGTAACTTGTTGCGAAAATTGAAAATATGCTTTATCTATGATCAAGGGTTCATGTGGGGCTTGTGTCTATTTCGCTGCAGCAGCAGTTGTCGAGAGCTCATGGGCTAGAAGAGGACATCCACTCACTGTTTTAAGTCCCCAACAGCTAAATGATTGCGCACATAACCCATCAAGAGGAAATAATGGTTGTCAGCATGGTGGTGGTACTTTCGTGCCAACTTTTGATTATATCAAAGAACATGGATTGACATCGATGCAAAATTACCCATATTTAGCTAGAGTAAGAGGCCTTGGAAACACGAAGTCCTTAAATTAAAAAATGAATGCTCAAACTAATTAGCGAAATATTAGTTCATCATTATTACAATTATTTTTCCAACTTTCAAATAGGATGAGACCTGTAACAAACAAAAGAATCACAAGTAGTCGCTCGCATCTCAAGCTGGACTCCAATTACCCCACATGGTAATGAAGATGCTCTGAAGAATGCTGTTGAACAACATGGACCAGTTGCAGTTGCTATTCATGTCAGTGATACTTGGGCTCATTATAGGCAGGGCATTTACGATGATCAGTGTCAAGGAGGCAGAAATCATGCTGTTTTAGTCGTTGGCTTCGGACACGATGGTGCTTCGAACAAAGATTACTGGATCGTCAAAAATCAATGGGGAGAAGGTTTTGGAGAGCATGGATATATCAGAATGAGAAGAAACAATAATAATATGTGTGATATCGCAGGAGATGCTGTTTGGGTAGCATAATAACTATGTTTCACTGGGAAGAATAAATTTCTCTAAATAAATATCTTTGTTGATTTCAATCTGCTATTATTTATAACTGCAATTATTTAAGTTATTTTTAACCGTGAGACTTCATAGAGATATGCATAGAATATTGTGGATGGTATTCTCATTATTACTTTAGAACTACTTGTTTTGCAGCAAAGTGCCTCGATTATGAAATAATCAGCTCAATGAGACTTTCAATTTGATATTATAATCATCAAAATCTGTTAGGATACCGACTCCTATCGAAAAATGTTATTGTCCTTTGCTATTAATTTAGATTATTTTCAAAAGATTAAATTCGCAATATTATCAAAGCAAAAACACTTTTGATTGAATTGAAAATAACTCACTTTTGTATCTAGTGGTTTTGTGTAAAGTTTTACAAGTTTAGAAGATTATCTATTATTTTTTGAGGATTCAAAATACGATACTAAAAGGTTAACAATAATTTCAAGTCCTATCACTACTAAATATTAAGTGAAAGCTCACATTCTTTTGAGAAGTTCTGTGCTTGTTGAAAAAATGATTAATGTAATCGAAATAAATATGTTTTCAATTGTTAATGTTCTACCATTATTAGTGACTTTTATGCGGAAGTATATGGGGTTTTAAGGGATAGAAGGAGAACGATTTGAATAAAATCTACTTTCATGTTGGTTTGGAATTTCTTCCAAGTTCAATTGAAATTTTCTTAACCACTCTAAAATCAATGATAATAAGAGATATAGTAAAAATAACTAAGCTTAAATTCTCATTCAAGATTGAATATTTATTCATGCTGGTTATATCTTTGATTTTGTTAGTCATTTGACCCAGACCCGTTTTCAAAATATAGTGAATTAAATACAAGTCAGTTGTCACGTTAGAACTTGTTAAAAATATTTACAGGCAAAATTCAAAAACGTGATAGCTGAAATTTCAGTGACAGAAGCTTAATCAATCATTTACATGAGTCAAGATTTAATAAAGAAAATTTGAAAACCAATTTTTGTACATATTTTTCCATGAATTGAGAAAGGTCTGACCCAAAGGCTTGAGATTTTAGGCTTTAGTTGTTTAATTGTGTTAAATTGTTATATCTCTTATTATTAATTATTTAACCTTCATTTGATCAATCTCATAATATTTTAGTATCTTGAATTCGATTAATATTCGTTAATAAGAGGATATTTATGAATTCACATATTTTCCATTCACATACTTATCGATAATTTAGAGTGTACAAAATATTATAGTTTAACGAGAGAACAATTTTTTATTGAACTCAATGTTAAATTCAATAAAAATGAGAACTACTGTATTCTCTTTAATATTATTTTTATTCGAATTTCTGAGCTGCTCCAATGGAGAAGAAACATCTTTCGTGAATAAAGATTCTAAATTAGCTGGATTTGCTGAAAAGCAATGGTTCAAAGATAACATACCGTTCATTGAGGTTCCTGATAAAAATATTGAAGATGTCTATTATTACCGTTGGGCAAGTCATAAAAGGCATTTAAGATATTTGCACCCAGGAATCGGTTATTCTGTGACTGAATTTGTACATGATGTTGGTTATGGATCAAAGTTTGGGGTAATCAATGCCGCTGGTGGCCATCAAATTTATGAAAGCAGATGGTTGAGAAATCAGAGATATGTTAAGGTTCGTAAGAATGTCATTAATTTTATCACTTTTTGGATTATTTTATCAAGAGAAGGAGCCTAACAATCATTAACAAGCCTCGAGATAATTAAGATTGATTTTAGTGTGATTCAAAATTTTGCTCTCAGCTTATTATATAACTCCATTTACGTAAGATAGCAGTCAAAATCAGCCAAAGAATTAGAAATAAAATTATTTTATTCATTGGTATATTTTTAAAAATTCTAATTATGCATTGAATTAGCAATTAGTTATAAGTAAGATATTCAAAAAGTTCATTCTATAAAACAAAATTTCAGTTTAAATACCTCAATTAAATTTTAGTTATAGTAATAGAGACCATTTTTAACTTATTGTGTCACATTGTAATTTCTCAAATACCACAACTTTAAACGAAATGAGTTTGAGGAAATTCATAATATTTATGAACTAAATATTCAGTACGATCATATTTTCAAATTTTATTCCAAATTTACTAAATATGTCTCATATTAGGATTACATAAACTTTTATGCGAGAGAAGAAGATAAAAATGGTAATCACCAATATTCAGAATGGATAGCTGACTCTGCTTATAATACTTTTCTCCTGAACGGTGATAAAGAATTTATAAAAGCACAATTCGATGGTTTTGTCAACATCTATAACCAATGGAATGATCATTTCGAACCAAAGCTCGGACTCTATTATATCTCTCCAGTTGCAGACGCACAAGAATATTCAGCTGCATCAGTTCAAACGAAAGATAAATTCGGTGGTGGTGTCGGTTATAGACCAAGTCATAATTCAGAAATGTACGCCAATGCTATAGCAATTATTAAAATAGCACAATTACATGGAGACACTAAAACAGAAGCTGACTTCAAAGTTAGAGCTGAAGCGTTACGTGAAGCTATAATCACTCATCTATGGGACAAACAGAGAAATTTTTTCTATCATGTTCAAAGGTAGAGTGCTTAAAATCTAGAAGGTGAATGGTAAATTTTGAAAAATAGATGATCAGAGTTTAACTATATTCTAGATTTGACAATCCAAACAACAGCCTTCTCGATGCTCGAGAAGAAGTTGGCTTCTATCCATGGAGATGGCAAGTACCTGATAATCGATACAACTTTTCAGTAGCGTGGGACCAATTATTTGATGAGCATGGCTTTGACTCGAAATATGGTCCGACAACTTGTGAGATGAGAAGCAAGTGGTACGATGGAAACCAGAAAAATCCGACGTGTTGCTGGTGGAATGGAAATTCCTGGCCATATTCTACTGCACATATACTCAGTTCATTAGCTGCACAGCTAAGATATTATAAGCACCAGAGCACACATATTACTGTTGATAATTATGTTGCAGCTCTACATAAATATGCTGTTACTCAATACAAGAATAATGTTCCTTATGTGGCAGAATGTCACTCGCCACAGGGTGATTTTTGGGTATGCGACTCAAGGTAACATTATTCTTTCAATATTTTGGATGAAAATAGTTAACTGTGTAATCTTACGTATTCTCATTCAAAAAGTGAAATTTACGTTTAATTCTGAAGAAGTTTAGAACTTGAACAATGAGTAGACTAGGTTAGATTCTGACCACTGAAAACTTATGAGATGGTCTTACTTCTCTTATCTTACCCAAAACTTAGAATCTTTGATGCATTTGAATCTTTGATGAGCTTCTTAGAAGAACTGCCATTCAAACATTTGATACGACTCTTTTATTAGTAGGAAACCAATAATAGATTGATAATGAAGGCCTATGATCTTCGAAATTTATCCACTTTTATATATTCTAACAATATTCGTTGAATATTTCAGAAATCACTCTGAGCACTACGCCCACTCTACATACGTTAACAATGTTCTCAGTGAACTTATTGGAATAACACCTCGAAGTGATGATAACTTTGAAGTTGACCCACTCGTCCCTTCGACCTGGAAATATTTTATAGCAGAAAATATCTTGTACCATGGTCACGATATAACAGTACTATACGACCACGACGGAACGAAATACAAACAGGGTTCTGGTATGAAAGTATATGTCAACGGAAAACTTGCCGCCAGTCAGGCAAATGTTGAAAAATGGTAGTCCCAGTTCCTAAAGTAATAATTCATTCCGATCATCAATCTGGTGGTAAAAGATTAGAGAACTATGCAGCTAATGTTTATAAAAGAGGTTATCCGATTCCAACCGCTAGTTTTACAGATCCTGTTGGATGCACGTGGCAAGCTATCGATGGCAGAATATTTTATGATGATATTCCCAGTAACAGATGGTCTAACTGGCAATCTGGAACAGATACTGATTGGTTTGCTGTTGATTTTGGTAGATTTAAGACTGTCAATAATGTTCAGTTATATATATTTTCTGATGTGGTTACTGGAAAGGGTGGAACTGATTGTCCAATAAAAATGAATGTTCAATATCATGATGAAACTGGTTGGAAGGATGCTCAAAATCAGGTTTTGACTCCAGCTCATTGTGCACCTGATGATATCAATAAAATTAGCTTTGATGCAGTCAAAACTAAACAGATAAGAGTTGTTTTTACCAGAGATAAGGCGAAAGGACATTATGTGGGTATCACTGAATTTGAAGTTTGGGCTGAATGGCCACAAACACCTTCACCTAATATTTATGAAGCTGAAGATGGCGTGATTACTGATGCTCAAATAGAATCTTCTGCTACTGCATCAGGTAATGCCTTCGTTGGTCGCATCGATGGAAAGAATGCGAATGTCGAACTCGGAGGTATTTACAGCCCAAATACTGGAAATGTTAAAGTAAGGGTCTATTACGCGAATGGTGAGGGAAAGCCAGGGACACATATTTTAGTTGTCAATAACCTTCATAGAATTACAGTTAGTTATCCAGTTACTAAAAATGGTTGGGGTCATTTTGATGACAATACTTATGTTGAATTGACACTACCTTTATTGAAAGGGAATAATGTTTTAATATTTCAGCATGGTGACAATTATGCTGAATTGGATAAGATTGCTGTTATGGTTTGAAAACTACTCTATTGCTTATTTCTAATTTATATTAGAATTGATAAATAAAAATAAAATTATACAAAAACTTAAACATGCATTGTTTTCCGTGACTATTCATTAGTGAACTGAAAGTAATAAATGAGAATTGTTATTCTGATGAAATGATCAAATGTTAAGAAAGATGACTTTGATATTTAATTGAGAGGATCAGTAGAAATTTGAAAACAAATGTAGTAAACCTTTCAAGTTTGAATCTTATGAATATTAAAGACTTTATGTTAAATCCTGATTGCTAAAATTTATTAAGATGTATTTCTTACGTTATTCGAATAGTGAAACAAGTTTGAATATTAAATTTTAATTTCTATAAGCACCAAATTTTCTAGTTTAATCTCAAGTCTATGAGTTAAAAACTTCACTAATCAAAAAATTATTAATTTATATAAGTTACCTATGATCTATTTATTCGAAGCTAGCTTAGTAATTTGAAATTTTTAAATCTATTGTTAGTAAATTAATCGACTGAAGATATGAACAATAAGTATATTATTAAAAATTTTGTTAATTCAAAATATAATGAAGAATTAGTTGGAGATTAGTTATTAATACCTGTGGAGAATGATGAAAAATATTCAGTAATAACTAGCAATTCTGTTCACTCTCCAACAGTTTTTGGTATCATCGAATATACAATAGTCATGAAAACGATATCTCGTCTTGTAAAAACCTCGTAGAATCTCGAGATATCTCGTATCATGAGACGAGATGATAAGAAAAGAAAAAATTTCACTACATAGAAATAAATGCTTACAAATTTAAATCAGTTTTAATAAAAACTAATTGATCGATGCGTTCAGTATTAAAACAACTTTCGCTTTTTTAACGAGTTTTTGAATATCAAATTTACTTAAATTCAGTAATAAGTTGGTTTTATATCAAAGTCATAATTTAAATAAAACAAAAGACATCTCTAATAAACAATAATTCAAACTAAAAGCATGATTTCTAATTGAAATATTTTAACATAAACATTTATCCTAATCCTAAGACTAAGATAAGTGTTCCTACAACCCATGAGACGAGACCGAGGCTCATAGAATCAAAAATTATCACGACTAATGTATAATAATTCATTCAACTTCAAAACATATCGCAACAAACATCAAAATTGAGGATGATTGTGACTTAGATTCAGCAACAATCAGAAAGTCATATTTAATATTCATTCATTTCTTTCTATTCTTTGATTTATAATCATTTAAATCCAATAAATAAATTCTTTACTGAGAATAACTTCTACTAATCTCTGTTGCATTGAAGACCGTTCAATACTATTGTGAGACTCATACATTTCTAGGAATTTTTTATCGAAACTTATTTCTTAACTTATAAGTTTCTAATTTATCAATGGAGCATCCCCTATATCATGCATTCAGCAAACGTTAACTTTAAAATAAAAAAATTTTAACTCAAAAACACCTGTTCAAAGCATGCGTTCGGAGCATTACAACTCCACTCTGTGTAAGCAAAAACCTTTTCTTTTGAGGGAGAGAATCTTTTTATTATTGTGTTTATTCTCTTTAAAGTTAGTTTTAATAAATTTTATATCACTCATTACATTCTTTTGCTTGTTTTTATTGTTGTGGGTATCTAAATTGAACAATAATTATCAGATACCACATAAATGGTAAAATCTTAATACTCCTATGCTTATATGTCGAGATATAAGCACTTATCGTAAATGAAATTCTCTATCGTCTTGCAAATGAAATCTTGGAGAACGAGAATTTAAGAGCATGTTTAATAATGTCAGGTAAAGCGGCAATTTGTAAGGGAACAAGCCTCAAAATGCTATTTTTTCCAATTGAATATTTTAAATATCAAAACATTATATGAATTTACATCTGTATTTAAGTATTTATTCAGCTATGCTATATTATGTTAGGCTAGATTCGGTTCAGTTGGGTTGGGTCAAGTTTGTTTCGGAGTATTTCAACGTAATGATTAATCTGAGTTAGAATAACGAAAAGTCGCGAACCGACCTAATGTTACTCTCATCGTTGGTTAATTATTTTCGTTGAAGATGGATTGCAAATATATCCCTAAATCTTTACCCTATTAAAACGGACTGCAAATAGCTCTGAAAATCTAATTCATATTCATCTTGATATATTTAAGATCAAACCATTAACTTGAGAATATTGTTTACATACAATTGTAAAGTCAAATATAGAGTGGATTGAAAACAGCTCTTTAAAACTCTTTTCCATCCACTTGAATCAGTTTGTGATCCAGCGCTTTAAATGTTCTCCTAGTGTATTAAACAATCCTGAATGAGTACAAATTTCACATTTTTTATGATTTTGCATTATAATTCAGTAATAGTAGAGCGCAATAATAATACCAAAATTTAATCCTTTTAGCAAAAATTCACTATTAAATTGATTAAAATAGATGTACCTTCAGCCGATAAAGAATTCAACGTCGATAAGAAAGAGATATTTATCTCAATGAAATGAAACAATTTTAAAGTGATTTATGCACATACCATGTATACGGTTTCAACAGTAAAGTTGAAATGATGGCATTTTTCGAAATAATAACTTAATGAGAGTAAAGAAAAATTCGTGCTGGGTTTTCATTATGGCGAATGTATTGTGAAATTTATTTATATCTAACAAACATAGAATACTAAACTAGCTTAGTTATTAGTTTGAAAAGGCTTCGCACTAACACTTTTTGTAATTAGCTCTTAAAAATTCCAATGATTTATAATACTTTCTGTAATGACTTTCTCTTTAAAATGGCCCAATTTAGTATAATTTAACTTTAGTATAAATAAACAATCGAACAGTGTAGCTTTAGTTTTAAATTTAGAAAAACGTGGGAAACCAAAGAAAAGTATATAAAGGGACAGTCTTAGAGAAAGTTGGAATCTTACATCGAGGCCCCTGATTTCAAACCTTTACGCTAGTAAAATCACGCTAAATGAAAATCTCTACACAAAAACTTAGATCGAGTTTTTCATTCTCAATGAGATCCCGGGTCACAAAAATAATTGTGACAGTATGAAGAAAACTCGATTGGAAGTCAAGTCAATAGTCCAAGTCTTGATATTTTGTCGTAATAAGGATTGATAAGTCTGAAACAAAGATAATTTTCCGATTTATCGATTTTCAGTTTTCTCGCAATCACCTCAACTGAATTGTTAATAATAATTTGTCCGAGCACACAGACCTTCTTCTCCACTTATTCCAGCAACAAACACAATGAGTGATTTCTCCTCAAAAAAATTATGCATTTATCTACTCTTAAATTTATTCTGTAAAGCTACATATGTTGCTGTCAAAATAATACTAGATATTTTAATTAAATGATTATATTTTTATACTTCAAAACAAGAAATCATTTGAGTTAGATATTTTGAAAATATTCATGCAACTGAAAATTACGCTCGAAAAAGGAATAAATTTTTTATTTGCGTTCTATGTTCGCTATATTAAATTATAGCAATCTAATTTTAAAATTGCAATATAAGCTTAATTATGATCGGTATTATGGACTTTGTATTGTTCTGGTTTCCAAAGTATATTTTATCTAATCTGAATAATAAAAATAGTACCCTCTGAAATAGTAGAAATAAGCTAATTTAATATATATGAGTGAACACATCTTGGAAGTATTAACTGAGGAATAATGAAAAGTCGCGCGTTCGTATCAATAATACAATCCTTGATAATCACTGACTGTATAAGCGTTTTATCGATATCGTTTAAATTTGTTCTTCAGCTCTTTTATGAAGCTAATTTATAATTTTTTTAAGAGTTCAACTATTGATTCAGATAGGATTTGAGATTCGAATCACTATAAGATTTCATCACTAATGTGATATGAAATCAACATTTAAATATTTAAAATACTCACCCAATCCCTACGAGTCAATCCATCTTAGTTTATGAAGAAGTATTAAAATACTATTGAAGTTTTGCAACTAAAAATGAAAAACTTATTACAATTTTCCTCAATGTCCATCAAATTTTCAAGATAAGAAAGTGTTTAATTGTCAAATGAGAAGTATTTGACATTCAAATGGGATTTATTAATTATAAGCTATATTTTAGAGTAATTCAGTGTCATTTAGGTGGATCTGTCAAAAGATTACCCTGACTAAAAACTACACTGTGAAAATTATCTTGATAAAATTAATCTCTATCCCAAAGAATTTTTCAGTTAAATAACGAAAATTACTTTTAAAGTCCTGTTTTCTAATACTTGAATATATGCACCAAAAGTTTTTTAAATAATAAAATTATGCAGAGTTTTATTAGAAAACGGACAGGAGCTCACAAAAAAACGCCAATCAAACTGCCTTTTTTGAAAAAATTTGAAGTCTAATGTCAATGGAGGGTTGAAAATAAATGAACTGCGTATTAAATAAGATAAATCAAAAGGTGTACAATATTATCATCTAATTATTCATTTAAGATCTTTTCTTAGAAAGAAATTTATTTCATTGAAACGTCAAAATTAATTTATTTGGGTCAACATTCATGTGTTTGTGAAAGAGTCTAAGTTTGAAAAAATGTTAGATAAAATTAAATGATTATTTGATAATAATATTCAAAGGTATGGATTTACCCTTTTAGCTATTTCATGTTTGTTTGTAAAGAACAAGTTATTAATAAGTTTATGTCATAAAAAAACAAAATGTTAATTTGCTTGTGATATTGAAAATGAGTTTTCAATGAGAATTAATCAAAATCTGCATTATTTTTTATGGATAGCACTGGTACTGCTCAGGTATTTTATCCCAATAAGTTTCGACTTGTCGATTCAAGCGCAATAAGATTCAAACATGAACAATTAAATTGAGAATGTTTTCGAAATTCTACTGTTTTTAGACAGAAGAAAATTATGTGGATGATCACAGTTGACAGAACAATTGATCCCTGCTTTGATCTTCAAACTTTGATTTTCTATATAAACATCGTAGTCCTGATTGAGTGCGTTTATTCTTCCAAAAGTAGCTCAATAATTATTATACACTACAAATTCTCTATAAAAGTCTAAATTAAGTTTGATTCTGTCTCCAATTATTTTTCGAACTTTTAGCTATGAACTGTTTTAAGAGTTCTTAAAATAAACTTGCCAACAAAACTTGAAAACATTGATTTCTTCGAATAAATTTAAAATATTTTCAGAAATTATTATGCAGAGACTTTATCTGGCTCAACAAAGAGAAGATTAGAGCATGCGATTTAAGGATTAAACTATGAATTCATAACTTAGTAGAGACTTGCATCAGGGGCACTCATTCATCGAAACATCAATAAATTAATAAGGTTATTTTATAAGTAGATTAGAAAACTTATCAAAATTTATTCATGAAAAAGCAAAAAAAATGTATCAAAGTTAAATCTTTGAAATATTTTGTTTAGTCATTACTTTTACTAATGAAATAAATTGCTTAAAGAATAATCTTTTAGGATTAACTTTTGAGTTATTAATATTTCGAGTGAACAATAGATGTTTATTCACAAATTAAGTATCTTTGCTCACAATTCCAACAACTTCTTTGAATTCAACCTTATTTTAACTTAATTTTCAAAATTTAATAAAAATTGTCCATTTGGTTTCCTTTTAAGAATTTTTGGTATTTCAAATTTCTGTTTATATGCAGTTGAGCTAAATAAAGACGATGAATAATATTTTTGTAATATTTGCATAAGATTCTCCTTTTTCCTTGTAACCAGTCATCATTCATTCAATTCATCATCCTAATACTTTCGAACCGTTGATTTCTATTTACCACTAGAATATATTTGATAAAACATTCATTAAAACAGATAGTTTTTATGATGGATATTAAATAATAAAATCTTTTGAGGAAACTATTTACTTGCAAGCTAAATATCCCCTTGTGGAATGAATGATATGACTTCAGCTAGGGAAAAGTTTAAAGATTTTTTCTTCGTTTATGAGAATTTTTTTCAAAGGTATAAGAATAGCCTAAAGTGAAAAAATAGACTATGTTTATCTATGCTTTATGAATATTTTGCTTGAATCACAGTTCGTTAATGTCAAATCATCAAATTGTTTAATAAATCAAAGTCTTCACGAAACATATTAGAATAATTTCGAATGAAAGTAACAAAAAGGTTATTCAGAGTAGCAAAAAAGCGAAAGCATAATTGAGGATAAATAACAAAATTTATTTATCCAAATTTTCTTTTATTTTCAATTCTAATAGCAGTCACAAATTTTTATACAAAGGCAACATTAAGGGATAAGTTGATGATGAAACATATTTAATGAACAAATGAAAACGACAATTATTATGCTTTAAATAAGACTCCATTCATATATTTATTACCTAATTATGGGTAACATAAAAGTTGCACAATCAAAGTACAGCTGTCTTACCCCTGATATAACCCATACTAACCTATCAGAACATTCATAAATCCTAGCAGTATTTCTCCCTAAATAACTGATGAACAAATAGAGATACCATTTATTTCGAGGCAGACAACAGTTATCCACTTCAAGGTTTTGGCGTTAACTGTATAAGAAAAATAAGAAGGTATTGAATATAAATTTCTAATCTTCACAATGCCCTCAATGTGTATTCCGAACACTCCCTCCCTATTCATTAATCTCTTCTTCATATTATCTCAAGAACTTCTTTCCCCTCAAGTGATGGCTATTAAAAGGTGGTATTCATTCAAAATCAGTTATAAAGCAATTTTGTTTCTCCCACTTTTTGTTCAGAACCTGTTTTTAAGGTTCATAAGTCTAACTCTTACTTTCGTCTTTGATAAAAAGGAAAGTGATTTACTTTTTTATGATCATTTTTTGGCTTTAGTAGGATTTCACGACTTGAATGACTAATTGATTAGTTCGTGATAATCTTTTTGTATAATTAGTTGTGTAACAGATTTCTATCATCGAGATAAACAACTGTATCGAATAAGCAGTAGATTTTAAATCTGCATAACAGTTCTGAGAAACTGCAAACCGATGTTAAAATGAGAAAAATTGTTAGTTATGTTCATTTTTTTCTAAGTATTTTATATTTATAAAGTATTGAGTTTTAGGTTGCTAGATTTTTGAAATTAATATCTCGAACTTTGCTTTTTAGATCTTATCGATTTTGATCACATTCGTTTGCGCTGATTCTGAAACAAAGCCGAAATCAGAGCTTAAAGAAGACGTGATAGAATCTGTCCCAACTTCGTATCAGTTCTCTTATTCAACTGGTAATGAAGGTCCAGCTCAAATTTTTCGTGAAGAGCAGCGTAGTCACGATGGAAGCGTTACTGGAAAATATGGTTATGTAGACCCAAACGGAAAACTCAGGTCTGAATTTTTTTGAAAATTTATTTTCAATCGGCGACACCTATAAACGTAATATTCTCTTCTGGTAAACACTCTTTCAAAAATAATTCTGAATAATTGAAAATAAGGGAAGGTAGAAGCTTTAGATATATTATATCAATTTTCACTCCGCTTATATCAACTGAATCAGAAATTCTACTTAAATCTATTGCAAAATAATTAATTCCAATCATGAAATGATATATTTTTCAAATCCATATCTTCTGACTAAATGTTTACTATTACAAATTAAAAAAATTACCGGAGATCTCAGCCTATTCTATTCGATTCCTTTAATAAGAAATTCATATTTATTAGATATTTTCGATTAAAGCATTTTCGTTTATTTGAAAAAGTTGAATTAAATGATTAAGTTCAAACAATCAAAAATCAAATATTGCTTTCATATACAGTTGATTGGCAACAAAATTTCTACATGAGCTATTTGAGTTCACAATTCGCTCATTGTTTTACAGAATTGTCCAATATCGAGCTGGAACTAATGGATTTAGTGCCTCAGGTGATGTCGGACCCGATCCAGAAGCCCAAAGACAAGCTCAGCTCTTTCAACAGGGTGATCCATCTATAAGAATTCAAGAAGAAATTTGGAACAAAATGAGATCTTTGAACTGGGGTAACTGGGGATCAAACAATTGGGGTCCACAAACAAATTGGAATTCTCTTAATCCTAACTGGAACTCAGGTTCAGTTTCACCACCGCCTGCACCAGTACCTCAGCCACAACTTCCACAACCATCTCCACCAACACCAGAACTAGAACGGCAATGGGATGAAAGACTTCAGAATCAGTGGGATAACACAGATGTTAATAATTGGCGTAATGGTCAGAATCAGAAAAATGTTGATTGGAATACGTGGGACTCGAAGCAGAAGAGTTGGAACAAAGGTGGCAGCACTAATAGCTGGACATCAAAAGTTCAACACCAATGGCAACAGGCACAGAAATCATACGGTAATCAAGATGTGACGAGTGGTCAGTGGTCACAACCGCCAGCTGATTATCCATCACCAGTTCAATGGTCAAAGCCAAGTGTTGATCAGTGGCAACAACCACCCCGAGCAGACTTAACTACTGGCCAGTGGTCGCCACCTCCCCAACCTAACCCGGATTTATCTGCTGGTCAGTGGCCACAAGCACCAGGACCTAACGGTAATCCATTGACTAGCGCTCCGTATACTTATTTCAGTATCAATCATTCTGATGGCAAATCAGCTCCAGTTAAATATCAATACTCGTATTAGAGTTTTCGATTATTTTTCTAGGTTTCTACTATTTATCTATCTAGCTATAAAAATTTTAATATTGCAGCATGACTTTTCACACTTAATTTTCAAGTCATTTTTACAGTTACTAACTTATGAACTAATTTTCTAAGAATTTATTTGGTAATACTCATACTTGAACTGCCATTTTTTGAATTTATTGATTAATCTATACCTATATTTCAATGGACAAGAGGAAAATAAACTTTTTCTAAGAAATGGGTAATGTTATTACATGAATTTTAAAATTTCTTCATCGTGATTAATATTCCTCTTCATTACCATTTTATAATTGAGATACAATGTATTTGTAATCTGACAAACCTTAACAAGAGATATTAAAATTAATTTTGTGTTATATCTCCACAAACTTTGAAATGATTTCCTTTTCGTGCATCAGATGAACATGGAATAAATTTGTTTTTATGAAATAATAATTAATATACGCCAGCTCTTAATAAAAACTTATTATCATCTCAATGGCATTTGTGACATGTATAAATAATAGTAATGCAGACAACCTTCAATAAAATTTAATATTTCTATCTATTTTTATTCACATCTTCCCCCTATAGATATTGCAATCAATCGTTTCGGCAAAATAAACAGCAATTGAAAATATCTTTTTAAATATTATTTCTGCAAAATCATAGATAAATGATATAAACTGGAGAATATTATCATAATCAACTGCTTGATGATGATTATGATGTTTATATTTTCTATAGATACATACGGAAAACATTGCATACAATTATTTAGAAACATCTGATAGAAAAAATTAAGAAATTTGAATAAATTTTTGTATCTATAACTGTGATACTTTTCAAGTTTGGCATATCGATACTTGATTTTATTGTTTGGCATGAGAGGTGGTGACGAGGATTTCTCTCGTCACTTGAATCTATAGCTTTATTTACGAATTAATAGATTCTTTGTTTTAAGGAAAAACTATCTGTTACTAGTGTAATATCCACTTCAAATCGTAAATAAATATCCATTACTATGAAAAATGAATTGAATAACTAATGCAATAATAATAAGTGAATAAAAATTTAGCCCTAATTTAATAATTTGTTCAATTAATCAAAATCTTATCTTTCTGAGCAAATAAATAAAAATAAATGATATGAATAAAACTAAACAAACTTTGAGTTTAAAATCTAGTTAAACTTTATCTTTAAAATGTAAATGAGTAAAAACTTTCTATTTCATTGAATTGCTTACAGAAAGTCAGTCATATAAGCCTTATTAATAATATTGATGTATTCTCTGGCATTGACCCACTTCTCATCCTTGTTCTGATATTTTTTCCTGCAGAACATAAATTCCAATCCCTATTACTATCTTTAAAGGAACGCTAACACTGATAGAAGTTATGCTGTTCGACAACTTTATGATTAAGCTAAACATATAATTATCTCTTATCATCTTTATAAGATATTACAAAAACCTTTGTGTTTTATAATTGAGTGCAAAGGGCGCCTTATAAGTCGTGTATGGGATTAAAAGAAAGCTTTGAGATATCTCAAATTATTTCAAATATATAAGTCTGGTAAACTAATCAAAACCATATAGCTCACTAGCATCATAAAATGTTAAAATTTATAGTTGTCTGCACTCCTACACAAACCTATATGCATTCATAATTGAATAGTCAATCAAAATAATAACCTATATTAATTTTCGATCCATTTACAACTTCTGATCTCATTTAGGTTTAACACAGAGCGACGTTTGTTTAAATTAAAATTTCACAAGCTTAGTTACACCTTATTATACTCTTTGTAGAAGTTTAAGGTCTAATAAATGGGTGTTTCAAAGTTGTCAAAATGAGTAAAGTCAGACTTCATTTAATGAAAATGTTAGACACGATAGAAAAGGCAATCAATCTTAATGAGGTTTAACATCAGATCTGAAAACTGACGAAATCTTTGTTTCAAATTAAAATATTCTTGTTTGAAATAATCCGAAGAAATGCTTAGTAAATAACACCGAATTATTATACTACTTTGTATGATTTTATGATTTTAAGCGGATCATTTATTACTCAAATGGGTGTTTCAAAGTTAGTTGAAAGTTGAAAAAATTATGTTTAGTAAAATACCAGTACATTTAAGAGAGCTGAAGATTCCGTTATCTCATATATTTTGAAATAAAACTAAACATAGTTACAACTTAGTGAAGTTTTACAGCTTACAGTAAATTGATAGAAAAAATATATAAAATATAAAATATGATCTCCAAACAAAATTAGAACTATTGATTAGCATTGTTAAGTGTCAAATTCACAACAATTCACAACACATCTCTGTAACCCTACTCAATCATAATACACTTCTAATTAAATAGTGACTCATAATCACAACTAATATTAGTTCGAATTGATTTAATCCACAATTATTTGAATAATGCAGTTGAAGAAAATTTGAGTTGAAATAACCACGAGTCACTAATTCTTATTTTCCTATTTATAACCTTTAAACGCTTAAAGTTTTAAAGTGAATAAGTTATGACTTTAAACAGTAGCGAAAGTCAATTTTAATTTACAAACACAAGTATTTCTCAGTTTATTCACCAAAATAAGTTCGAAAACTTTATGATTAGGCCAAACAAGTCAATATCTCTTATTACTATTTAAAGACTCTACAAAAAACACACTAATAATGACCAAATTAAGGGGTCTTTTAGGTTCTTTAGATAGATTAAAATAATTTTCATCTTTCTGTGATAACATTTTTTATTTAAGGATTCAATAAGAATAATTGACCAAAAATATTCAAAGATATAGTGGAAACAATGTTTCTAAATATTGCAAATTAATATTTCAAGCTCAACTACCTTAATATGAAACATTTAAATCTTTTTGATTTTCTAATTAAATAAAATTATAAATTGTGAAGAAAATTATAAAATAATTTTAAGCATTATTTAATACATAACAAATTTTAGTTTTGGTAGAACTAAAGCTTGGCTAATTTATCTAAAGTTGCAGATCCATGTTTTATCTTATTTTATCCTGTATTTAATCTTATTTTCAAATTCCCAAAAATATTCTCAAGTATTTTTCTAATTTAACAGCTAAATGTGGGCTTACTATATAATCAAGTTCGCAAATTAGCATAAAATAACTTAAACACCCTACAATCCCCTATTTAATAAGCACAAGTGACTAGAGATTGTTATTTCAACAATAGAATTTAAAAAAGATTACTTTTTATACAGTATAACTAATTGACTAACTTCAGTTGTATCTAAAAAGTTTACTAGCTTTTATATAAACTTCTTACAAAATTGATTGATCAACTGTAGAGAAATATTCAAAATCAAGCAAAACATAAACTAAACCCCTGAAAAAGAAGTTTTGGACGAAAGACTACTTATAACATTTCACTATAATTTATTCACTCCTATTCCCATAGCAGAAATACCTCAATTGTAGTCTTCAAATGTTATATATTAGCTTTTCAATTTTCAATTATCTTGATATATTCAACTTTAAATGAAAATAATCAAATTTCAGAGTAAAAACAAACGAAAAAGTTTCTAAAAATAATTCTATTGAAAAATCTTAAAAAAAAAGATTGAAAAGTTAGATGTGTTGCCAACTTATTGGCTTTGTCAAGCACTAAACAGATGCATTATAATAACAATAAATCTAGAGAAAATGAGCCTTCAACACCCTTCAACACTTTCGGTACAGTAATAAGAATTATATGAGTAATCATTAGTCTTTACAGTGTAAACCATTTATGGAAAACTTTCTCAGTCAATAACTTCTTCCATTTAAGGTGACTTGAAATACAAATGAAATTAGTGCATGGTATTTTCTAGAAATAAACTTCTCGAGTCTCGAAAAAATTTGAGTACAGAGACTCGAGAACTCTCGAACTCCATATAATATAGGGGTAAAAGTTTGATCACTAATTATTCACGCGTACTTAAATTCAATAAAATACTCAGGTGATTCAAAAAGTTTTCGCTATGTGTTTTCACGTTCGTGATATATGAGACCGAACTATAAGAGTTACATTTAACATTTAACAATGTATTTTACATTTAAACCACAATGTTATGTAAGTTTATAGGCTAAAGCGCAGGTCAATTGCAGCATTTATACAGACATTTACAGTTGATATGATCTCGATTGAGAATCTACTCGTGTTAATCTATTATCAAGTTAAAAAATTTTCCCTGCTTTTAGTTTTAAGGTTTAAGTCGATATTTGTTTTGAAGAAAAAGTTATTGAACACAATATCTTTAAGATGTTAATAACTTTGAATCGTAAAACTAAGAAAAGTGAGAATTTTTGAACCTGATGATATATTAATATCGGTAAATTCTCAATAGAGTTTACATCAACTAATCAACTATAAATGTCTGTATTAATGCTGCAATTGATCCGTGCTTTAGCCTATAAACTTATGTAACTTTATGGTTTAAATGTAAGATAACTCTTTACTTATAGTTCGGTCACCTATATATCTAGGAGAAAACTTTTTGAATCACTCACGTACATTAAATTGGGATGACCGCTCAATAAATAAAAGCTTTTAATTTAGTATCAAATTTATTTAACAAATCTATTTTTGTTAAAAATTGGTCCTTTTATGAATCAATTTTTGATAAAACACATTTTTAGGCACCTCATAACCTTTGAATTTAGAATTATTCATCTAATATTTATCTACTAATCTAGTTATACAACATTTTTCTTCGGTCAACATAAAACTTTTGGAAATTAAAGGCTAATTATTTGGATTAAATCAATAAAAACATTGTTCGAGACTGGAGAAATCGTACCATGCTGTAAATGAAATGTGCATTCAATATTTCTATTTTCATCATCCAACTATCTTAAATAGTCAACGTTTGCATTTTGAAAAAGTAAAAGTCTATTAGAAGAAATTAAAAATTATTTCGTACTACAATAACTGTTGCGACTTTATATAATTTATTAAATGATGAAATAATTAACATTTTAACGGTCAACTTATATATAATAGTAGTGGAAAAGCAGTCGCAGTTTGTTTTCTAGAATCTCAAGTCAGCCGAGTCATAGACTGATCAAAAGAATATGTTTCTCATATGTATATAATGTATAGTTGAGTTTAATAGTGTTCCAGGGAAGATTTTACTATCATAATAGGATTTCGGATCTACTGTTAGTAGTATACTTTGGCTTTTATTCTATCCCTATTGTGCTTGAACTCAATAGAATTTGAAAAACTTTAATAAATGCAAAATCGAAATCCTTTCAAAACTGTTCAAGTTTATCCTGTTCAAAATCATATTTGATTCAAATTGACTTTTTTAGATGAACTATTTTTAATCAAAATAGATTGTTTTCCTTCTTTATTTGAAAAACTGCAAAATCTTCAGAATACTCTGAGGAGAATTAAGTAATGATTTCTGATACAATATAGAGTGATAATACTGCATGTCGTCATGAATCACCTCAATATCGATGAACTAATTTTCTTCCTTTACTGGATATCTTTCACTTCATTCATATGTTTATATCCTTTGCTACTTCCATTTTCTAACTCATATTCGAACTTTTGTACTCAAACACTAGTTCCTCACTGTATTAATTGTGAACAAAAATCAAAATCGTTGAATTTTCAAAATTGAATGAATAATTGATTCAGATTAAAAATAATTACGAGTACTTATCTTGAAATATTCTGGTTAGTAACTATCTGTTCCCCTACCAAATCCTAATGCATTCATAATTGTAAAGTATCGCAGAATAATACCTTATATCAGTTTTGAATTTATTCACTATTTACCCTTTCATTAATATTCTGCATAATCCTTAGGGTCTTTTAAATAAGTTTATTTAAGCCGAAATTTCGTTAGATTACTTACGCTTCATTTTTCTTTAAAAAATTGTTGTAAAGCTTTAGGTAAAACTAAAAGTCCCATAGAATTCAAAATACTCTGATTTTAACGTTATTAAGATTGAAATATAATCATAAACTAATTTAAACTCTTAATGAGATTTACTCTTCTTGATGCTTCATTGTTAATAATCATATACTACTGTTTAATTTTTGAGAATAAGAACTGTTGTGATAACAATAGATCCAGAAAAAATTCGTTTGAAATAAATTCTCTTCTGAAATAAAATAAAACTACTTCTTGAATCAATATTAGTTCGTATTTTTTTATTCATTAATGCTGTATTCATTGGTAATAGAATCTTCCACTTCTTCCACATTGAATTATTATGTAATAATTTCATTTTCTTGCAGATACTCGAGTGTTAATCTTTGTTACATAGTCTTTTATCTCTTTAGTGCAAAATTTTAAAATTCGTTGATGAAAAATTAAAAATTTCGCGTATGTACACACCAGAGTAAAAACTAATTATAATTTGAGTTCAAAATTGAATAACTGGTGCATTATTGATCAACGTTATTGCTATGGTCAAAATTTCTCCACGTTTCAATGAGCAAAGACTTTGTTTCTTTTTACAGTATATTCAGGCCATAAAACATGAACTACGAACTTATGAATTTCATGAGAGCCAATCATATTCATTGACAAAGATGAACTTATGTTATAATTGGTATTTCTTTTATACAAAGTATAAATTCTGATGTGATAAGACAGTTTCTGAACCTATTAATTTTTCAATTCCTCCCTTTGAATTTTTGACTTCTAGTAACAAACACGGTAAGATCTAGTCAATTTGTCTCTATCACTGTTTCCTAAAGCACTCAAATACCAATAATAGTTTTGCTATTAGTCAACTTTGCGATAGGCCAAACATATCTTCTATCATCTTTCAAAGACTATAGGCAATATTTTAAGGATTTATTCAATAATGATTGAAAGTTGGGTCTGTATCATCTGATTATGGTTAAGAATGAAATGATATTAATAAATTTATAAACTGGTTAAATCTATGTGAAATGAATAATTTTGATTTCTTCTTGATTCAATTTTTTAAAATTATAAACTTTCAAATTATAATCTCATTAAGGCTAAACTTTTTAGAATACAGTTAACTTAAAAATAAGCTGCTATTGGATTGAATTAATATATAGATGCACTTTAAGTGTTAACAACACAATAAATCTTTATTTTAATCTCTCAAATGGATTTATTATCATATTAACCTACTCATTTTTTACTTAATTAGAGTTTGTTTATGTCAAATTTTTCATAATCATCGCAACAGTTTCGTAACCAAAGAAATAAACCTAAAAAAAATCTAATCCTATTAAGGGAATCAAAAAGTCTAAAAATAAGTAAATTACTTAAGTGTATTGTTTATTCATTCAGAAAGTCTGGATAAGTATTTTTTAGAGAAAAATTTAAGTTTAGTAGATAGAATTTTTTTGAGTATAATGTTAAGAATAAAACTTGAGATAAAAGTTTTGATGCAGAGGAAAACAAGTCAATAGAAATCTTGCTTCTCCTTTTTGGAAGTTGAATAAGAAATTATTCGATTTTTGGTTCATTATCATCTTTTTCAACAGCATCAGTATTCTCTGAAGAAAATTTTGTTTTCAGCTCTGAAACAACATTATTATATAGTTTGCATTGCATGTGATCATTAGTATCTTCAATGGTGATTAATTCATCTACTTCCACAACTGAATTATCATCTTTTTCTAATTCGATAATAATATCATCCTTATCATCCTTATCTTCTTCAACATCTATCTCTTCTTCGATACTCTCACTTTTCTCGCAAACATTCGAGTTGTGATCTTTGATGATCAGTTTTTCGGTTTCTTTCGTACAAAACGGACAAATGCATTGGCGAGAGATTATTGTTTTAGGCTTGGTGTACTGAAAATACAAATTAGAATATGATTTTACTTAATGCTCAGAAACAAATTCAATTGTAATAGAGCATATAAAATTCATTTTTGGCAATTATCTGAATGGCCACCAGTTAGAAATTCAATTTAGCTAATCGACAATTATTTTTACTGAAAAACTTTATGTGGATCAATTTTTTTAATAGAAAAGCGAAAATCGTCAGTGCAATTCAAATTGTTTTTAACCCTTCACCACAACTGTGGGTAAAATTTTCCCAAATCTCGATAAAATAAATCAAATGTCGTAATTTTTTGAGATTTTAGGTATTCCTCTGTCATCTATCTGGCTTTTAGTAATAAAAACTCGGAAAATTTAGACTTATAACTTCTTTCAAAACTATTTTTTCTGACAACAAGTCCTTTTGAAATGCCACATGTAACTACTAAGGACAGCAATTTTCCCTAACATCGCAGTGATTCATGTTTCCCATTCTTGTCGCTTTACTGTGATATCGTTATCAGCATTACGAGAAGTAGTAAACCATGGATGGTGCTGTGATTGATAATTACTGAAAATTAACTGACGGGATTATTAAAACTTGTAAAATATGGGGTAACTTTAATTCCAAAAGCATCGTTGTTCATTTAGTAATGAAATAAAATGAGAAAAATATGGAGTAACATTTGATCCCAAAGTTCTACGTTTTCAGAAGTTGTTCTGAAGAGTTAAGCAGAAGTACCATCATCATATGAATTTAATTGAATTAAGTAGAAGATGATTAGTTATGTTAAACTTTCTATACTTAGATAACTAAGGAATTTGTAAAGAAATATCA
This sequence comes from Archegozetes longisetosus, assembly GCA_018873245.2. Lineage (NCBI taxonomy): Eukaryota > Metazoa > Arthropoda > Arachnida > Sarcoptiformes > Trhypochthoniidae > Archegozetes > Archegozetes longisetosus. The sequence continues at coordinate 1,958,196 of JAEMBT020000007.1, forward strand.
GTCTGCATAGTGATTGAATCTTTAGTTTAGTGGCTTACGTGACCAGGATTACATGAATAAGCAAGACAGCCTTGATATTGGTTCGAAAATAGATAGCTTGTTCTTTGATCCTCCTCCAGAATTTTTTAATTTCTTAAAAAGATTTTGGCATCACTTCTGAACTTTTAACTATTTGGATAATTCAATGAGATTCATCCCACCATATTAGATCATCTCTACTGCATTTAGTATAATTGTTATCACGTATAATGGAATTTTGTTATTCTGAAAGATTGATTAACTACACAGAAAATTTATTAATGTCCAGTTTGAGAAATCTCATGCAATTAGACAAATTTTCGGTTTATCTAAACCTAATTCCTTGTTATCAATTATCAGGATGACCACCTCTTTCTGAACCTCAGAGTAGATCCACAATCTTCCGTCTCCCAGAAGTGGTCATAAAGAAAAGAAACAAGGCTCTTTAATCATCTTGATTTGTTTGCTCAGAAAGCTCAGATAATTTGCATATTTTGAGAAGACCCAGGAACGAGCTTAATAAGAGTTAGTCACCCTGATAATCAATTGTTTCTAAGTTTAAAACAATTATTAAAAATTTGTTTTCTTTTTTATAGAAAATTTGAAAATCTCAAAACCTGTTCAAGCATTTTATCCATCTGATCGATAGCTTCATTTTCATTAATGAATGAATTATTTCTCATTGTATGCATTTCACTCGCACCGATCGGTACAAATTGTTTCTCGAAATCACATTTTAGGCACCACATTGTAAACTTTATTAAAAGAATTAGAATAAAAAATATTCCAAATGCAGCTAAAATATAGACCAAATAATACATGATTGTACTTAAACTAAGATGAAATAGTTTAAAAGAACTCTAAATTATAGCAAAGTATGCGATCTATTTATAAGCCATATTGAATTTAATCAATGAAAGCACTCATTTATCTGATGTTGTTTAAAACATAGCTTTATTTACATTCAAAATTTTTTATCTATAGTGCTGCGAAGTTCAAGACCTATTTGTCGCGTGAATGGTGGCATTTTCAGTGTTTATACAGTTAATAACGCATTTCCCTTTAGACTTAAAATTTTGATTCAAACTTCATATTAAGCAAATGACTTCTTTATTAGACTTCGTAGAAAATAATGTATTTTCATTTGCATTTAAACTATATAAACTAACAAGTTTTAAAGACATTCTTACGACTACGAATGCAAAGAGATTTATGCTTAGTTCTTTTTAATTATATTATGTAATACAAGTTATGGCCAATTAAGAAGAATAAAACTTTGCAAAAGATTTAGCATTAAAAATACCACATTTAATAAACGAATCAACGTGGTCTTTAGCCAAAAAGCTGTAAATTATTTTAAATTTAGTAGAAAAGTCTTATTTTGATCTGAAAACTGACATGCAGTAAGAGAAGTTGTCCGAAACTAAAGTATTCAATACTCGGCTATCCTCATCAGGATACATGTGTTTAGTACAAATGTCGGTTGAGGTGAAGAGTTTGTTTTCTATTCATAAGTTTAGGATTGATGTAGAATATCACACAGTATTTCAAATTGGAATACAGAAAACCATAATTCCTAAGTGTTTGATTCATTGCTTTTCAATTACAAACCAGAATCATAATAAGTAGCAGGACTTCGAATTACATGTAAACGTCAATTCAGTAATAATTGATGTTTGTTAATGCATTGAAATTTGTATAATGGACAAACTGGAAACTATCTAATTTCAAGTGGACTATAGTTCAAAGTCGTAGAAGGGTTTCGAGGAAACACTTTAGTATAGAACGGTGACCTCGAACTCTTTAGCGATATAGGGCCGGAAAATTTGGCTCTTGAGCCTAAGAGCCAGTAAATAATTACGACAAAAGCAAATTTATTTTCAATTTAAAATTCACTGAAATAAAAATTTACTTGAACCAAGACTATCAAGCAGAAATTATACATATTTTCAAACTTAGTACCATAAGATTCTCGTATTCATTTTTTAGGTATTACTCATGTATATATATATATATATCGGGACTGCAGTTTTAAAAGGTTAGTAATATATAATACATGATCGTCTCAAAACTGGTATAACTGTAATTTGACATCAAGTTGACTCTTCTAATTTCATTATGAAAACCTAAACTTCAAAAGTAAATAATCTGAATTTCCGGTTAAAGGACCAAAAATATTAAAGTTATCCTGTGTGTCAAAAGGCCAGAAAAAATCGATCAATAGGCAAGATCCGGCCCACGGGTCACCGGTTGGCAATTACGATTTCAATGGTTAATCTCTAGAAAGAATAGTCTGATAAATCTGAACTTCAGCAAATTTGTAATTATTCTTATCTGATCGGAATATCGCTATATTCTTTTCTTCAAATCTAAGCTAATCACATATTGTTGTAGAAGATAAAGAGAGTGAAATTTGCGACTTTAGTCTTCTTCAGTACCTAAGAAAGAAAGAAAAAGGCAGTATCAAAAGGCACAACAAATGGCACTTTTTGTGTATTGTTGTGATGATTCAGAGGTTATGTTTGGCACGTACCAAAACATGTATTAGTTCAAAAAATGATGTTCGCCACGTGCCAAACATAACCTCTGAATCATCACAACACACAAAAGTGCCATTTGTTGTGCCTTTTGATACTGCTTTTTTTCTCTCTTTCTTAGGTACTGAAGAAGACTAAAGTCGCAAATTTCACTTTCTTTATCTTTTACAATTGGTGAGTTTTATTTTCTCATTTTATATATTAATTGATTACAAACCACCCGCGCATACCCACCTTTTATTATTAAATCTAAGCTAATCACATGTTCTTCAACTTTCATCTTTTAAGCGCATAAAATATTTTGTATAGACCTATTTATATGAACTGAACCCGATTGTTAAAGCAAGTTCGGACGTTTGATAGTCATAGAAAAATAGTGCTTAGGGAGTCACTTCAGAATCTTTGGCCTTAGAAGCCAGAATTTGATTGTTACGAGTGTATTTAAGGAACAAAATATAAGTCAAATGCTCAAAAAATCAATAAATTACTTTAGAAGTCATTTTGAAGCATAAAATGCAATGGAAGCTCATAAAAGTATCTTAAAATAAATTAATTAATTAAATTTTCATTTTATTGGTTGCATGAGAGAAAAAATGTTATTGACTAAATAGATCTCTATTATAGTTTTTGTTTGAAATATATTACTATATACAAACGAATCTTACAGATATTACTTTCAAGAATGAGTCGAATAAAATTTTCATAGTTAGTCACTATCGAACAAATCCTTATGGCTATAATTCTTTTTAGTTTAAAAAAATAAATTTTCCATATGTAAATTTTATGCAAAGCTTGAAGTTATTTTAGTGCATAAAATACTTATCTTTAATTTGATTTGTAACTAGAAAAGTTGTGAGTAAATAAAATCTTTTGAAACAAAACCAAAAGCTTAACCCTTCGAAGGAACTGTGGGGTCTTTTTGTCCTAACAATACTTTGAAATTCTGTTAAAAACAAACCATAAATGCAAAAAATCTAAAAAATTCTGTATTCTATCACAAACTATTTCTTAACAAAACTACATAATTTTCATTTTAATATTACTTATAATTAAAATTTTAAAACAAATAAGTAAAGCAAAGTCTGGTGTCGTACCCCACCTTTCTATTCACGTAACTTTTTTTTCGTAATATATTTCAATGCAATTTGGATGAATCCAATAAGAAAGGGGTTAACTGTGATGTCAAATGTTATGACTTGGATACAATACGATATGTGAATGGAATAGTGGGGTATTTTTGTTTAGTCCTTGAGTTCTACGCATAATAAGCCCAGATTCGTCCAGGAAAGTTCCCGCGATTTTTCGACCCCATCTTTCCCTTTAAGTGATTCTAAACACAATTCCTTCGAAGGGTTAAAACGTTGCATAAGCTTAACAAACATTTACAAACATCGAATCAGGTGTCAATCAATATTTAAATCTTATTTAAAGAAGAAAATTTCTAAATTCATCAATAGATAGGATAAAAATACAATATAAGAGTAATTTTTTTTGTCATAATTAGAGATAAACTTGAAACAGAAATCTAAATTAATCTGTAAGCAAAGTTCAAAGAATTAGACTCTATGATAGCGTAAGACAAACGCCCATTTAATTGCCGATAAAATTAATTCAGTACTAAGCTCAATCAAATAGATATTTATTTAATTAATTAGCCATTGTTCTTCAAGTGTTCAGTATTAAAGAAAAGCTTGGCTCAAATCAGCGAGTATACATAGAAATTAACATCTCCTGTAGATATGCAATTATTTCTTATCGTATGCTATACGACGAAAGAATGTATAGCCCACATTCATATCATCTTAATTTTGATCTCTATTAAACTTATGTCTTGTCTTATGTAAGCGTAATATATAGTTTATTCTCGCTTATATACAAATATAATATACAAATAAATTATTTAAATAAGATTAAAATTATTCTCAAAACCTTTGATTTAGATAAAACTTGTTCTCTTGTTTAAAACTAGAAAATGATAGCTTGATATAATTAGCATAAGAATTATCACAGCATATAGATGCTATGTGGCTAGAGCTCAAAACGTTTTCACAGTAGAAGAAAACTTTTATTACTATTTCTGATTAAATAATTGTAATAAAATATTGCGAATATGTTTTCAATTTTTATTTTTAAGTAAAATTACAAAATTTTATGCAGATAAATATATAATTTTATGCCAAGAGTTTATTGAATATAAAATCATATTCAAAGCTAACTGAAAAATTAGGACTAATCTGTGAACCAAAGTCAATTTGTATTGTATTGAAATATTAGTGAATATTAAAGTCATTGATCTAAACTGTACCAAAAGTGAATTTGCAGTATATCTAATATCAAAAAATACTTTTAACTAACTTTGAATTTTTTTATCGAAAAGAAAAATATCTGCAAAAATGATGAATGTTAGTGGCGGCTATAAGAACTCAAATTAAGCCTAGACAAAATATGGACATCATCTCGAGGCCACAGTATCCGCGATACGTTTTATATGATGCTTGCCATGATTCTTGCTTATGATAGAGAAATAATTCCTGTTTTATTTTTGGGATTCAATTAAAGTAAATTTTTATTAATTTTAATTTTTTGGTAATAGAGTGACGGCGACGAAGTTGATTATAACAAATTGAGCTACGAAGATGTCTTATGGCAGCAGTAAAACGGCGTTGACTAAAGACGCTAAGTAAGTAATTGATAATTTAACTAAAATTCAGTCTTTAACGCATTATCTTATTTATACATTAACATAATTTTGTATCAGAAAGTGAAAAATTTATTATGAAAAGACTTTCACCATTTTTACAAGTCAATTTTATAAAAATCAAGAGAAATAACGAAAGTTTATGATAAGATTTGCTCAATATGCTAGTCATTTTCCTGATGAATGTGAAGAAGGTGAAGTTGCAAATCTTCAATAACATCATTGAAAATTTCAATTCAATACCCCATACGGAGCTCTCAATGATATTGATAACATTCGACTTCTTTATCACATCCATCAGGAGAATGGCTGGCATATCGAGCGCATTCTATCATTATTTCTCTTGATTTTTATAAAGTTTACCCGTGAAAACGTCGAAAAGTCTTTTCATAATAAATTTTTACTTTCTGATACTGAATTGTGCTACGCCCTGCACATGCAATAAATTAATTTTTTGGCTATTTTGATTTGAATGTAAAAAGTGCATAAACTCTGTTCTATGGTAGAGTAGTGCATGTCACACACCTGATAGACTATGTGGATACCTACAAGTTTATAGCAGGTGTGAGCGGGTACAGGTTGAAAATTTATTTCTTTCATATCCACATTAAGTTTCAACGGAATTTACAACTATTTAAGATAAAACTGAATTCCCTATAAATTGAATTGTTATTTCAAAGTGAAAACATATGTCAAAGTTCAGAATGTTCAGTTCAGTATATTTTCGAAGAAAAGTCGATACTATATTCATTAGAAAAACACATACATAGAGGCAATTGTTAAATAAGAGTTCCAGTGATTGAAAGCTGTATTTGCTTACCTTCATAAGGATTAGTGTACTGTCAAATTATATTTTGAAGAAAAAGTTCAAATTTTGTTTATTAATGAGTCAATAGATTGATTAATTCTTTATATTATAATATTGATATATAAAACTTTTTTATCGTAAGTTTCAAAGACTATCAGATTTAATAATAACAGGTTGATTAATTAAGTTAATTATGACAAGTATGTTCTCGGTAGAAAATTAAAATTGACGACTATTTTAATCAAAATGAAAGAGAACTCACTTTCAAAATGAAAAATACTCCAAACTTAAAATAATTTATCACACTTTTAATTGCGGGTATTTGAGGGTCATTCTCATTCTTTTTACTATTGGTGCGAGCAGTTGCGAGTGTGAAGAATTTCAATGATGTGCATCTCTACTCTGTACAGTCATTGTTAAAACTGAATACGGAGAATTTTGAAGGTTTTCATCCTCTAACTGACAGTCAGTTTCGATGAATTATTTTTGGGTAAGTCAAGAGCTGATAAAAACTTTCAGAAGGATGCATGATTCGTCTTCTCTCAGTCTACCCATAAACAACATAAGTTCTCACAGAGATACCTGATGACAATTTTCGAATTCTGGTAACTGAAATCAAACACATATATTATGGCTGTTTGGCCGAACATTGCTCAACCTCAGCTCAAATTGTTCATCAATTCTATTCTAAAGAACATTCTCCTAAAAATATAATTAAAGTCACACATCAGTGCAATCATTGCTTTATTTTCTATAATCTCATTGAATAAAAGTCAGAAAAAATAAAAACTAAACTAATTACAAACTATGCACACAAATTAATAGCATGCGTTCACCTGACATTTGTTTGAGAATCGGTTATTCATTGCTTACTACGTAGTAGTAGATCTTATTATAAATGCAAAAATAATGTCAAAGTAATAAGTTACATTTTTTCCAAACACTTTTTAGTCCTAGGGATGGATTTTGGTCTAATCGCACAAAAATGGAGAAAAATCTGATTATGCTAATCGGGGCCTTATTTCTGGTCACTTTTGGTCTTATGGTTGCTGTCGGACTTTTTGCACATAGTAGTCATCAAAAGGAGAAAGTATTAAATTCAGGTAATTTTCACGTCTCACAAAACTTATCTGGTTTCATACTCATGACTATTTGAACGATATTTTCTATTATGAGCCTATGCTTCACGATAAAAAGTGTAAGAATCATTAGATTTTTCTTGTTTAAACTATTGATTTATTATAAAAATCTAGGATCTAACGACTTTTTAATTAACCTTCTCAATTGTGTGATATTAATAACATTTTTGAATATTTAGCTTTTGATGCTCCAATTTCTTATAACTGAAACGTTTTTAAGAGTTTTCTAGTTATTCGATTACTTGAATTTGATTGTGAAATTTTTTCCACTTTTGTGAAACAATATGCTCATCTTGATCCATAATTTATTTACTAAGTAGTGACCTAGTAATGACTAATCTCTAAAAGTTTCAAACTATATTGATTTGTTGCATTCTTAAGCACACGATATTCTGTTGCAAAGCCATTAGATTAAAGATAATTATTTTCAATATTCAATATGGCTTATAATGCGATAGAAAAATTCAATTGATTGTCTCTTAAGTTAAGTACTTTATCTACACTTATCAACGATTTTGATTTCTATCAATAAATATTCAAAAATGATTTCATATCTGCTTTCATTGGCTTAGAAATACAAGTCTCGACTCTTAATCAAAATTGAGTCTCAAAATGAACAGTAATTTAGTTGAATTTTAATTTAAAAAACTTGATATATTAACAATAATCTTAAAACTAATAATTAAATAATTTACTGGAGGAATGGCACAAGTAAATACTACTATAGAATTGATTTACCCTGCTCTCACATCAAACTTATGAATCACTCAAACATTTTTAATCAACTTCCATACAAAATACTTTGAAATCTAATTTTGCAGGACGAATGCCGATATCGCTTCATCATAACTCAAATAATTTAATCGTAACAAACAATTCTAATAATAATCTTAATTCCTCTGCAGATACTGCTTCTGTACTTTTAAATGAAAATCATGCGAATGTCAACATCCCTATAAGGTCTGAAATAAAGGCTTTCTACAGGAGTGATAGTATTTTTGGCAATAGCAATGATAATAAAAATGAAAATCCATCAGATATTTGCAATACAACTGCGTGTCAAGTGGCCGGTAAACTGATCAGAGATGCTATTAATTCATCGGTCGATCCGTGCGATGACTTTTATGAGTTTGCGTGCGGTGGTTGGGTAGCGACACATACCATACCCAAGGATTTGTCTACATATGGCAATTTTGATGATCTCGATGAGAAACTGCAGAATAGTCTGAAGAAAGAATTGAGTGAGCCGACAAAGAAAACTGATTCTGTGGCTGTTGTTTATGCATCCGATCTCTATAAGGCTTGTATTGATAATGGTATGTATTTTTCTATATTTTTTATTTCTAAAAAAGATACATGAATGTTCTCTGTAATCTCTTTATTTTATATCAATTAATATATAGTTTTTCTTATCTATTGAGAAAAAACTCGAAATTCATTGATAGAAAATAAACATAATATAAAAGCGGTCATCAGAGATAGATTTAGAACAATAATTCATATTGTAAATTAATATGTTATGTTCAAGAAAATCATCATAAAACTTATAATGGTTTCTTAAAACCTTTTTATTGCTCAATATTAATAGTTAAATAACTTTTAAAGATTAAGGATTAAAAAAAATATTTTATCGAGTTTTAGGTCTCCTAAGTTTACCTCGATTTACATTCAAATTACAACTATTTTTTAGTTAAACATTACAGTTAGTAGTTAAAAATATTACGCGCTTTGAGTTTGAAATCTTCATTAACTTTTGAACGTTTCTGGCAGCAACTCTTGAATCGCGAGGTGTTTCCCCATTGATAGCAACCCTTAACTCGATCGGCGGATGGCCTATTATCGGTCATTCATCTGTTTATAGTGATAGCACTTATGACTGGAAGGATGCTTTGGCCAGAGTTGTCGGTCATTTGGATCTATCGTTCTTATTCTTTATTACAGTACAACCGGATTCTAACGAAACTTTAGTTAATAGGATCTATGTAAGACTTAATTTTCATATTCTAAAAAGTTAACGAATTAACAAAAGTTTGAAAAACTAGTAAACTGCAAAACTCGAGATTTATGGAAAATAGATAATCAAAACTTTTTAAGTTATCTAAGGCTTCTAATACTTTGTTATTTTGCCATATTTTCAACACTAAAGGTCTTTGATTTCATGAATTTTCTCAGCAATTATGATTTTAAAAATTGGTTTGGCTAAAACTTAATTTTAATCTAATCTTTACCTAATTTTGACTCAATATAGTTCGATACTCCTCGTCGTTTCGGCTTAGGTCGCAACCAATTAGTGAACACATCCGCATACCCCGATATAGTGAATGCATACAAGAAATTCATGCTCGAAACAGCATTACTATTGGGAGCAAAGAATGACAGCCAAACACATAAAGACATCGAAGATATGCTCAATTTTGAGTCGGAACTCGCAACTGTAAGAACTGAAAACGAGTCTTAATTTGTGACATAAAAGCATTTTATTTCTTTACTAAGAGTTCGTAATTTATAATATAGATAACGTTTTAATTTTTTCCTAAAGCTATCGACACCACCAGAAGAGAGGCGTGACGCCAAAGTTTGGTACAATCGGATGACATTCAAAGACTTCAATGCGTTGACTTCTAACACAGTCGATTGGCTTGACATAACTAACAGAGTCTATAAAGCAGTTAACTCAACCATACGTTTGAGTTCTAATGAATTGGTTATTATCGAAGATATTCCTTACTATAAAAGCGCCACTAAACTGTTAGCAAATACTCCCCCGAGAGTTATCGCTAACTATTTCGGTTGGCTGACTGCCATGATTTTAGGGGACTATACTGTCAAGAAGTTTAGATATATCAAGTTCCAGTTCGGTAAAGTTAACGAAGGTGTTGAAGAGGAGGCAGAGCTCTGGAGAGCTTGTGTAAATTATTTGGAAAATACATTAAAATTTGCTGTCAGTAGAAAATATGTGGATGAAAATTTTACTGAAAAAGATAAGAAAGAGGTCAGTAGTTAGTTTTGACTGAACAATGGTTTAAGTAAATGCTATAGTACTAGATACTCAACTCATTCCTCCAGAAAAGGAGTTATTTGTTAAGTTTAGCATAGGTTTATACAGGTTAAGTGATAAGTTGATGTCATTCCTTTACTTTATATATACAGTGGAACCTCGTTATTTTGAAATGGCTTCTTCCAAAAAGATTCTTTCTAAGTAGCGAATTTCTAAAATACCAAGTCTATATTGTATTATGCAATTTTCCTTTACTTTTTCAACGTTTTTGTTAAAATCCTTAGGATATTATAAATTATTAATTTTGAAGAGCTAAAAAAGGCTCAGAAGTAACGCTCTAAACCTAACAATTAGCCTTATTCTGATAAAATGATGGAATTCCAGAAAATTCAGTATATTTGTTGAAACTTCTCAGGTGTACGATTATTTGTTAGCACTTTCTTCCCGTCATTTGTAATGAGAATTAAATTAAATTTAAAATATAAGATATTTTCATAAATGTCCAATTTGGTAGACGTGACTGAGAATTTTTCAAATTCTACAAATAAATTTAACATAATTTTTTCTAGCAAAATTTCTATGCTCACTATGAGTTTGACTCATATTTTATTTATTTTTAGGCAACTCTAATGGTGAAAGACGTTAAAGAATCATTTCGAGCATTAGTCGAAGAGAGCGATTGGTTGGATGACATCACCAAAAATAAGTCACTACACAAATTAAATACTATTATTGAAAATGTTGGTTATCCAGAATGGATTTTAAATAATCAAAATCTCGATGATTATTATGGACTGGTAAAAATATTCAACAAATCCTTACGTTCAAATTTTTTCAACCTCATATTGAATGAAAATTTTTCAGAAACAAAAAGTTGATCCCAAGAAAGCTTTAGAAAGTATTTTGTACATACAAATGAACTCGGCGTTGAACAAATTTGAAATGGTCAGAAAGCCAGTAAATAGAACTATGAGGTAAAAAGAATTGACTTGTTTTCTGGAAAAAAAGATGTGACTCGTGATAAAAGGTCGCTCCAAAAGTTTTAAAGTACGCGTACATTTTGAGTTATATAATCGTAGTTCACACATCAAAATATTTGTTTGCATTTGAAATAGTTTTGTGCTCAATTTTAGACAAATCGAGTGAATAGTAAATTTTCTGAGCATTTTTAGACATGACAGGCCTAAATTTTCGCACTATAGATGAGATAGGCCTATAGGTTTTGGGATATTTCGATGGCTTAACAAAGGATAATTGGCGTTCAGTCTTCTATAGATAGATTCATCGAACGAAGGGCTCTTTTCAAGTTAAGGGAAGCTGCTTTGGACAGTTATAAGTTTATTTTGTAAAAATGTTAAATAAATAAAGAATGCTTTAAAACTTTTGGAGTAACCTTTTCACTTAATCATGCATGCACTTAATCCGTTCTGGAAAACCATTTATATACTAACAAAATTATATGAAAGTTAAATTTATTTTTTAAAATTGAAACAGTTGGCTAATGCCTCCGGCAATAGTGAACGCTGTTTATAGTGGGACACAGAACTCCATCAGTAAGTTTTACATAATATTTAAACAAAATGTGAATTGTATCTAGCTTGTTTGAACTTGTTTCTATTAAAGCGATTCCTGCGGGAATATTGAAGTTACCGTTTTTTGATAGTCAAAGACCCTCTTATATGAACTATGGAGCTATTGGCTTGGTAGTTATCTGATTGAATGAATATTTCTCTTTTTTAATATATGCTCGAAAGCTGTATAATCATTGACAGCAACGAAAAGTTATATGTTGTCATGTGATAATTTTCATCAGCAATAATATAGGGGATATTAAGAAATTTATTCCATACCAGATATATAGGGACTTCAAAAAGTAAACCAGATGATGTAGAAACGTTTCACTAGAAAATAATATTTGTGTCTATTTTTGACCAAAAACAATAGCATAAACATTAGAAAAAAATTGGAAGTTGATCACCATAAAATTTTGCTATTTCTTCATAAATCCCTTTTATTTTTACTCAATTGTGGGAAAAATTTGATAAAATCGAGCCAGGTCCATGCTGGCCACTATTGCAATTGAAGTCATTTCTTTCTAATGCAATGCAATGCCACATCAATTTTTTCTAGTGTTTAGGCTAATGTATTTGATGAGAAATAGATAAAAATATTATTTGCAAGTGAAACGCTTCTACCTCATATGGCTTATTCTTAGAAGTCCTCACGTGCAAATTAAAATACAAATTCGATAATAAATTGATGCTTATTACAAGAATGACAATACAGCAACTCTCTTTATCTTGTTGCTATCAAAGATTATCAGGCTTTTCTTATTGTACAGGTTATTGGCCATGAACTTACCCACGGTTTTGATGATCAAGGTATTAATCATTATTAGTTGCTTATAACTGGTTAATAATTAAAATGATTTCTATTAATAAGTATAGAGATAACATTTTCTAATTTGTTATTAACATTAAAATATAAAATTATCGAATTTTGATTTTTATTTATATATTACTCAATCTTTTCAGTTCGAATTCTAATTGAATTTTTATTCAAAGTAAACCAAACCAATTATCAGTCAATATCAGTTAATTACTGCTTATGGGCTATTAAAATACTATAAAACTTTGCTTATGTTTCATTAATTATAAAAAGGTTTCATAACTTTTTCCAACTAAAAAGGCAGCCAATGCGACGAAACTGGAAATTTAATAAACTGGTGGAGCAATCAGACCCGTCAACGATTTAATGAGAGGTCTGATTGTTTTATCAAAGAGTATAGTAGTTATTATGATTCTGAAGCAGGAATGCACGTATGAAAACATAAAATAAAGTCAACTTTTCTTTCGATCTTATAATTGTTGTATATGAACAGCTAAACGGAGAAAATACAGTGGGCGAAAACATTGCAGATAACGGAGGGCTCAGAGAGGCGTTCAAAGCCTATAAACTTTATGTAGAAAGACATGGAGAACCACAGCGTCTGCCTTATATCAGTCAATACTCTCCCGAACAGATTTTCTTTCTCTCTTACGCTTACTTAAGTAATTAATAATTAAACCTCACCACTATGAACTCCGATGTAATGAAATTTCAATATAAATAATTTTCGATGAAACAAACTTTTGCATTAGAGAAGTTCGGATATTACAAGTTAATGATAGAGCTGAATTTCGATATAACGATAATACTATTTAACGAACTTTAGTTATAATGAAAGATTGATTTACCAAAATTTCTATTTAAAAAAGTTTTGATAAAATAGAATATTGGATTTTCGATGAAAATTAACTTTCTTTTGTGATCAACGTTTGAAATAATCAAATTCAGAACTAAGGGGCTTTATGACAAAATAAATTGTCAGGTCCCATGAGTTCGTTATAGTGAGGTTCACCTGTATCAGTAGCAGTTAATGAAAACATAGCCCAGGGTATTGATTGGAAAACGATAAAATGTCTATTGATAACAAACTGCGTTAATTATTTTGCACCTAAAGATTAGTGAAATAATTAAACACAAATACTTTTCAGTATATCTTTGACTAGCACTAATTTACAATTTAATTTTCAACCGAAAATATAGCTTATTAAAACATAAAAACAGTTATTTGAACTAAAATACATAAAACTATAAATTAAAAGTTTTAAACAGTCAATTTTGCAAAACTTTATATGTTTATTACTAATACTCATTTCATGTTAAGCTCTCATATTTTAATAAACTATTTTTTTCTTAAATGGCAAAATTCAGCAAATAATACCCGGTCTATGTTTGCACAAATTGCTTATCATACTCAGAGAATTTCTTTTGTAAGGATTAATTTTTTTCAATTTATACTTTATTTCTGAAGACATGGTGTAGTATTACAAGATCCGAAACGCTCAAATTAGCCATTCAATACAATCCTCACAGTCCAGCGAAATACAGAGTTAATGTTCCCTTCACTAACTTTAAAGCATTTTCCGATGTCTATAACTGTAAGGAGAACTCAAGAATGAATCCGAAAAATAAGTGCGTTTTGTGGTAGAAGAAAAAGTTTTTCTCATTTACAACTAGTCAATAACTATGTCTTAGTTTAAAGTATTCTTAGACTTAGACTAATAATTGATTTCTATATTTTGAATTAGTTTATTAACTTTATAAATTTTTGTGGTGTTAATCATTGTTGTATTGCATTAAATTACTAATTCATTATAAAATCAATAAATATTTGAAAATTAATTTCGTAAATTTTAAATCTAGAAAATATTCATGATTTGAAGAAATATTTTCGGAGTTTTATATGTGATAAATATAAAAATATTTAGCAATTCCTAAAATTTTTAAATTTAAGATACAATCAGTCTCATAAACTAAACTGTTTTCCTAAATTTGCTGCTCACGTTCAACAGAAATAGACACAGGACAACCAGACATCCCGGATTGAACAGGAAAGTTCTAGAATTAAGCACTTTCCCAAAGATGAAGTGCTTAGTACCTCTTTGCCTTTGTTGAAAACTTTGAAATTCCCAGAAAAATCTTTGGAAATTCCTTTAACTTTTAACCATCCCAGAACAAGCGCCACAAGAACTGGTCGCTCTGGAAAGACTTCTCCGAGTGTGTCGTTGACTTCAAAATGAGTACCAATTTTCGGTTTCGAATTAGAAGCAGGCTTGAAAATTTGAGCTCTCCTTTACACGTTTTATACTTCTTCGGTAATTAAAACCATTTTCTACAGCATGGCTAATAGATAATCTAATACAATGAAGTCCTGAATGAGCACTCTTTGAGTATTAACAATAAGCTTAAAATGTTCGTGTCATTAGTTGTGAAGCAGAACTTTCGTCTAAATGCCTGAATTTTGTATTATATTTCTCTTCTACCTCACCAAACATATTAGGAATGCTTTGAATATGTTGTTGAGAAGTTACTTTTCTTTCTAGCTTTAAGTCTTATTGAGTACTGATTTTAAAACTTTTAACTAGGGATTAAATAAATTATCATACTTTTGAAAAATCTAGTTAATAAAACTCTGGGGTCTTCAGAGCCATTGTCATTTATTAGTTGTTTTAACGTACAGCAAATATTTAGATGTCTATGGATTCTATTTTCAGCTGATTTTATAATTTGGCCGATTAGTTCTAAATCAGAAAATTTCTATACAGAAACTTAACTTAAATAAAAGCAAAATTTGAATTTTTAACAATATTACATTTATTGATATCAAGATATTTATGAAAATATGTTTATAATTAATTGTAAATTTACTTTAAGGAAAGACTTGAGAAGTATTAATTCAAAGCAGATGAAGAACTAGTAAGTGTATTGAGCAGTTATGCTACGATAGTGATTATCCTCAGTCATTATCTTTTCAGTAACTCGAAAACTTAGTATAGGTTGAACAAATTCTTGAGTTTGGAGTTATATTTTATGGTTAGATAAGTATCAGTACAAGCGAATCCAAAATAAGCTTCGTAACTGAAGATAATAAGCAAGAAATGTTTTTTAAGTTTAAAAGAACCAATAAATTATTCTAATTCAACCTGCTTTCTTCTAGTATTTGATTATTATTTTTATCACAAAGTCACAGCTTACTATAGTTTCATTTTGAAGTAGAAATATATAGAATTTAATGCGTTCAGAACGAGCTGTAGCTTAAAAAGTCTGATTTTTAGAGTAAGATAGAGTGTTATGAAGTTTTATATCAGGCTGAATCGAATGAGTAGAGCTGAAACAGTCCGAACTAGGTAGAAAGCTGGAGCAACTTTAAAAAATGTAATAGTGATTCAAATGACTCTCAGCTCAATTTTCAGAAATATACAGAGAATTACAGAAAGTATTAGTGCGTATTTTACCAAATACGTTGATAGTATCTCCAACTCAGCTAAAAAACTGTGACAGAAATAAAAAAAGAGACGTTTAGATAGGCTGTTTAGATCAGACTATTTTTGCTTCAGGTTCTGTCGGGTCGAGCTGGAGCTTTTGGATCCGATGTTTACTTTTATGTTATAGGCAATATATAACACTGAATATTATAGGTGAAAATAGCTTCATGCGAAAGGAAGACAAAGTTTATGCATTTAGAAATAAAGTTGAAGTATTTGACGGATAAATTGCATTTTGAGTGATTGGATACTAAACTTTGACCAATACATTATCCACTCTAATTATCTTGCTGAAAGTTAGAAAAGTATATATATTTTTAAAAGATGAACTTAAAAATAATTATATGCATATGTAGAATTGGATCCGTCTTGTAAATAAAGCTTAATGAATTCAAGAGAAAAGAGGGGAATATTACCTCAAGCTATAAAAGCGTCATCAGTAATTGGAGTTCAACATCTTTGATTGATTTTTTAAAATTACGAAATTCGTTACAAAAGACTGAATTTGAAAATATTGCAGAGGTCTTGCGCTGATAAAAAGCTTAATTTAACTTTAACCCTTTAAATCTCAAGGACACGATCGTAAATACATTTATTGAAAAAGTTATTAGCAATATAGTGACAGTAAAAAATTACAGTAAATTTTTTCTGTAAGTTTGAAAAAAAAGAATTCTGAGCATATAAAATCATTAATTAGACTTTGATTCTAACTCAATTTTGATTAACATTTTGATTTTTTAAAGTTACTCGTTATGAAATAACTCTTCAAAACATTCTGATATAAATTAAAAGTTTATATTCAAGTTATTCTATGGACTCCGAGAAAAGATTAATCGAAAATTCCTGTTTTGATTATAATCTGTGTACTATTTTCTGCTAAAGTTTTTAGTCTTCTTGGATAGTTTTTGATTCTGTCAAACCCTAACAACTTTTGATGTTTGAATGTGATTTGTTTAAAGAAGAAAAACTATTTATGAAATGTCATTATTTATTGCATAATAAAAGTGAGGGCATTCTTTGAATTGATGAGAAATTCTCTATTTGTGAGTAAGAGTAGATCTTTAAAATCGTCTTACATATTAATAAGGACAGTTTGAAGGTGAAAATACAAGTTATTCTGAGTGATAAACCACATTGGTTGAATTGATGCTGAACTAATTTTAAAAAGTCCAAAACTTTTAAAACAGATAACACAGATTAGATTGAATTTTGAGTTACATTCTGAATCAATAGTAATTTTGACTACTCACAGTTGCTGAAAACCGCCTGCGCCTCTGTTTCTCAATATAATACAAATCTTTTAGCATCAATTTATCTATGATAAATGTCCAGCCTTCAGATACTTTTTCAAGACGGTTTTTCTTTATGTTTAACTAAAATTTGAAATTTTTGGATTGTCGCTCCAGGCGCACATTTGAAATAGAGAACTATATTCTTCTCTCTCATCCTCCCCTTCATTTTCCCTTCACTTGTGTGTGTTATGTAATAATTTTTTATGAGCACAGATTTAGCAACCAAATATTCGCAATGCTTAAAAAAGAGATTGTCTATGAATATATTTGAGGTTCATCTGAAGATCACTTTCATTATTACCTGAGATTTTGCTCGGAATAGAAGCTTTTTTGAACTATTTTTTACATCGATTTAAGATTTTGTCGACAAGTATTAGTTACAATGAAATCTGTAAGTTATATACTACCTGCAAATACTTGATTGTTTCTTTTTAAAAAATAATATACCGCAATTTTAAATCGAATTATTGCAAGAACTAAGCTTACTTATTAAATAGTTTGAAAATATTTTGGCTTTTACTACATGCCTTTGAATTTTTTTGCATGATTTTCAGAACTGTAAAAATTTATAGAAATCATACTCCAACCGACATCTATATCAAGCTTCTTAAAATTTGGATATGATAACTTTGACATTTTAACATTCCATTCTTTTTTGATAAATTTCTCATTCATTTTGATAATAAACTAAGTTTTATTTGTATTTCAAATTTAGATAATAACTTTTGTTGCAATTTTGGTTGGTTGCTTTGCAGTTGATCCGACAACATACGACGATGCCGTACTTCGACCATCAGGTGAACCTCAACACATACATGCTTCACTACCAGTTGATGTGTCAAAAACGCTAAGCAGCAGTCCAACTTTCGACTATATCACTAATTCTTTCGGAAACTACATCTATGGTTCGTAAAATGAGTTCAATTATTTTTATGCTTTTAATTAATACAACTTTAAGACAGCATATCTCAGTATAGACGAGTTGAGGTTTATATAACATGAAATTATAATTACAGCCACATTCCTAACCAAAATGATTTAATACTGGTCTATTAATTTGTTTAAGTCGATGATAAAGCAATTGAAATCTGCTCATGAATGATATGTCTAATAAATGAAGTTTTTAGCGGCTACGAGTATAAATAATATACAAGTCCTGCTATCTCAATGAATAATAATATGATTTCAAATATATTAATTATTTGCTTATCATTTTGTTTCAGAGTGATATAATTGTTTTCGAGTAATGAATATATTTTTAAAAATTTTTATTTTACTCGAAATTTACATATTTTAAACATTGCAAGACTTAGAAAAAAATCAATTGAATATGGCTGTGACCCAGTCCAAGCAGATTAACCTAAAATAATTGTCACAGCCAATAAATTACAGATTATCAATATCACAGTTTTACGCCCAAAAAATATTTGCCAATCAAACTAGAAAAATCTATAAACTCAAATCAATAATTCATCAAAGCTAAATATTCGCAATGTTTTCAAATAATAAACTAAATACTCATAAAATTTCCTTTTACTGTACGAAATTCGACCAGAAAGAAATAAATTACTTAAGCTACTATTTGAAATGCATACTCAATAAATTTTACTTTCGCAGGAGGCTATTCGTATCCATACACTCGACAAAGCGGCTATCAAACCGCGTACCAATACATCAAAAATGCGAAACCTACAATTCAAGTTAACCAAAGATATCCATTACAGCAGACATATCCACTGGAGACTTATTATCCTAGTTATCAATACGAGACTCGATACTATCCTCAATATATTGTGCCCTCGTACGGATATATCATACCTTTCAAAAAATGAATAACTATTTTTTCTACTAATTTTGAATGAAAACTTCCCAAAAATATAATCACACTTAGTTTTTCACAATGAAGTTTTGACCAAACTGTAATTTTTTCTTAATAAAATTTCGATAATCTCTCTTATGCGCAATGAAATTATGCTTTGAATCATTAATTAATCTTTTTATAATTTTGATTAATTAATACTGAATTTGACTGAAATTAACATTAATATTGATTGCCATCCAGTCATTATTATTAACAAAAGTGATAGCAGTAATGATGAAAATAGGATGAGCCGCACCCAATCCTCTGACAGTTTTGTCTCAATGTCTTGTAGAATATTTTCGTCGTTAGAACACAACTTATAATAGCTGTAGAGAAAAAATTTAGGAAAGAGGGAGAGTTTCACTCTCTTCGGTATTTTGATTGAGGAAAAAAGATCGAGGCCTTCAAAATATAATCCAGATCTCAGTTTTAAAGTTTATTCAAATTTGGAGGTCACATTTTTAGTTAACAACTACTTTTACGTAAATAGACACTTTTATTGTGGGGATGAATCTGATATTTGACGTATCACTTTCAAGTATATTTAAAAGGTTGTCATCTTTGTTCGAAATAATTCAAATGTTTTGGCTATTTTCAGAAATATTTCATATGAAAAATGTTACGCGATTCAAATTAAATTGAAATAGTAGCTCTGATTTGATAAGAGTTAATGCAAACTTCTCCTTCGCTCCAAAATTAAAAGGTTTATCTTTGCGTTGCATAGTTTAAGTGAATTTTAAGATAAAAAAACAGCTCACTAAAAACTAATACATTATTTCTTAATATTTTGAAAAAAAACCTATCACATATAAAGTTAAAATTAATCATGAATAAAAATTTAGTTGGCTACGTTATTTACAAATTAAACAAATCTGATGAGATTCATAAACTATACAATTATTATTGTTTGCGAAAGGAGGTAGTTCTAGAAATCAATTTGTTCGTAGTGTTCATTAAACACTTTTTACTATTTATTGATATAAAACTTGATCGGAATTTCAACGTTATCAGTCTTGAAAGGAAAACTGTAAAATATTTGAATGTGAAGTTAAATAATATTTACCTTAAAAAGACAAGAAAATCCACCTCAAGCTAACGAATAAAAGAAAATTAGGTCTTATGTTCACATGTTTGTCGATTTCTCAAACAGTCTGACATTTGAGGCTTATATTCATAATTTTGGTCAAAATATTTGATAATAATTTAAACTGATGATTATCTTAATAGAGACCATGAATTTCCAGTCTTGAGATTATCTCAATAGTATGTTATTGAATAACAATTTGAGACTGTTTTTCGGTAGATTATATAAGATATTCATGTTTGATTGCTACTTAAGCTTATTATGTGAACACATGAATAAAGATTCATTTAGAGTAACAAAAACTATTTGAACCTTAATCTTTTCGAAAATTCTTGTTAAATACCAATCTTTAGATCAGAAATCTTAGTGTCAATCAAATTAAAAGCTCAATATCATTGACACAATAAGTCAAAATTGATATCGTAAAATCTATTAATCCATTCACGTTGAAGCGAAAATGATTATTTTTCACCTTGAAATATGTCAATCGCTTAATTACTTGGATAATACCTTGAAATCATTGAAAATTTAAAAAATTAAAACTATAAATATACTTTGCTTTAATTAATTGATTGGATAAAAATGATATGAAAAATTGAAAGATTTTAGCCTTACAAGTTACACCTGGATTGAGTTATATCTTATTCACTCAAAACCTCTGAATTTTCAATTGTTAAGATTTGAAAATTTATCATTGCATATAACTGATCTAATAGATTGCGTATTTTTATGAAGTTACTAAGAAACGTTATAAGCTGGTGTTAAACTGTAAAATATTTAAGTATCTTATACTTGTGTTTAGTAAAAATAGTTGATCTATGATGGTGGACAGAATGTCGTATAATTCTTATTTTAGAGTTATAATTTGAATGGATCTAATCAAATTCAAATTATTGAAGTTTACTTTTCAAGTAGATCATTTGGTAATTTCAACTAGTGAAACCTACAATGATACAATCCATCTGTTCATAATTGAACCTTTAAGGCTAATTTAAAAAAATTGAAAAATAAATTTTAATTTGAAAATTCACAATCTTTCAAAATTAATCAAGTTTCGAAATCGTATGCCAATGAAATCTTGCAGTTTTAATGATTAAAAAACTTTATTCATAGAGTTTAACTAAATGTCTTAGTTTGGTCAGCAATCAATTTTAATCACAAACTAGTCGCGGAATTCATTCACGAGATAAAATCTGATAACTTTTGTAGCAGATCTGACACTTAATTTAATTAAATGATGAAAAATATATTAATGCTTTTTTCAAGATTATAGCTCCCATTTTAACATGTCATTTTCTTATTCAGCCTCGATTTTATACTAGAAGGGAAGTAATTTTTTAATGTAAGAAGAAATTTCATAAGGATATTTTTTGTATTGAAAGTTAAATAACAATTTCTGAGTTGTAGTATATAATTATAAATAGATTATTGCTGAATGCACTTAAACAAATACAGTTATGAGTGAATTAATGACTTTAAACTTGAATAGAATGATGCTATAAATTATTTTTATATACATCTTTGGCTGAATAGATGTAGTAAAGAGAAAAATAATTATTCCAATTAAATTCCAGATAAGATAGACTGTTATAGAAAAAAATCTACTATTGAACTAGTGTTACACATATTAAACAAAATTTTTCAAATTTTCAAGGATGTGATCCCTATATATTTCTTCATCGAAGATATATCTTCTTTCCCGCCCTGTCCTCAATGATAGAACTATTCTCTAACTATTGATAGAGAGGCGTCACTTTCCTTTTTTGAAATTTTTTGCTCTCTTTCTCTTCATTGTACACATATTTTTTTAAAATGTATTGAAAAATAATTGCCCTAAAAAATTCACGTCATCTGTTTTTCGGTTCAGATCGATAGGTATATAAGCTTTGATTGAACTGCTTTAAATATCATTGTGTAATTTGCTTGATCTGTGTTCTTTTGGATATAGTTTCACAGCTTCCTCAACTTTCTCTCATAATGAAATCGGTATGTTAGATACTTATACTGTATTAAAAGTTTAGAATGAAGATAAAATTTTTATACTAATGAAAATTTGAGTTGCGATTAGTGAATGTTAGTTTAAAGTTTTAAAGAACTGTATGCATTCAAGTTTTAATGTTTCTGAAGTTTGAGATAAAGTATAACTTATTAGATTTCTGAAAATGATTAACTGAATTCAGCTTGGGAATTTCATAGAATTTTAACTATTCGAAAAACTACCTAATAGTTTGCAATCTCTTCCATAGTTCATCGTTCTCTCAGTTTGCTTTGCTCTGGCCTACGCTGGTCTCCCATCAGGACCTTACTCTTTTGGATACGCCACTGCTGATGGACAGTCTCGACATGAGTCTGGAGTCGGCGGTGCAGTCACTGGCGGTTACAGCTATGTTGATGCTAATGGAGATTTAAGACAAGTAAAGAACGAATTTTTTGCATTTCAAATAGTTTGAAATCTAATAATCAATCTGTATATATGTAGTTATCTAGAAATTCATTTCTAAAACTGATCATTTATCACGCAAGTTAAATAACTTGTCTTGTAAAACTTACGTACATCAGATAAGTCACTAGCATGATGAAGAAAGTGAATTTCTATGCTAGAATACTAGATGCGTAGTTGAGACAGACTTGCTTAAACAAGAAAATGAGTAGTGGATGGATTAGAGTTTCAATGTTAAAACCCCAGCTATAAATGATATTTTCTGTCCCAGTTGAATTGTTCTTACTTTAATTGACTAAATTTTAATATTCACATATTACTCTCATTTTTCGACATTTAATTAAAATTAAAGGTGAGATATGTGGCTGACGCAAATGGATTCAGACCTGAAGGCGACATCAGTGTTGATAAAAGAACCGCCGCAGCAGCAGCTCTTTTAGCAGCTCAAGCACCTAAAGCTCCGGTCCCAGTAGCACCAGTTGTAGCAGCACCAGCAATCACTTATGCATCTGCCCCATTTACCGCTTACAGCTCAATCGCGGCGCCTATTGCTGCACCAATCGCTCCATGGGCTGCACCAGTGGCCGCTTTGAAAGTTGGTTATCAAGTGGTAACTCCAACTCACAAAATCTGGGCCCAAATTTAAATAATGTAACTTGATATAAGATAAAATCTATTGTTGAATGACCATGTTTTTAGATTTTTGTAATTATGCCTATGTAAAAAATTATTTCACTTATAAAACTGGTGTAAAGACACTTAACTCTCACCAAAATCACCCTGAGATAAAATTATATCTGATTTTTCTAAGTGCATTGTAAATTATCAGTGAAATTTTTGAATAAATAACAACAGTTTGAGCAATAATTGTGTACTATACTAATTTTTGTCATGTTGTCAATAATCTGATTTATATCGAGTATACTTCTATAGAGGACTCAAACTTAAAATAAATATGGACGCAAGTAAAATAGCAGAAATGTATTTCGTAAACGAATAACTTGTTGAAGCTTTATACGTTCAATATCATAGAAATGCACTCAAATTTTTCCAAAATTTAGTTAGCATGAAAGAATTGGTAATTTGCTTTAGACTGCCGTATTATCCATAGAAATGATTATTAATTACAAAAAATTTGACATTTAAATCTAAAGATTGCAAGAGTTAAGTTAACTAATACATACTTTCTTTGAATTTAATAAGACAACAAACTTTGCTTCCTAAAACTAATTCATTCATATGTTTTCCTAAAAAGATAAACATGACATAGATATTATAGATATGATATATAACTTCGATCAATATGCAAAATGTCAGAATTCATTTATTAAAGAAAAACTCAACGGAATATTTCAAATTGATGTCATTGTGATTAACGATACTATACTTAATAAAATTCTAACCCTATATAATTTTTTATGTGAATTCCTGGGCTGAATCGATATCATTGGTTATAAAACTAACTGTATCAATTAAAATTTCTGTTTAGGCAGACTGTTGTAGAAAAATACTTAAATTTTCAAGGATATAGTTCTATATATATATGATATATTTCTTTATCAAAGTTATATTTTCTCTTTCTATCTGTCCTTAATGACAGAATTGTTCAGCATAAGTCTGAGATGCCTTTCTCTCAGATTTGAACCTAGCTAACTTATGAGGATAGTGTGTATTCTCTCATGCACAAAGGGCTACTCCTTCAAAATACCTAATCTAACCAACCAACCTAACCTTATATAGTGGTATTGTTTTCAGTTTAGTTAGTTAGGGTTAAATCTTTAGTTTGGTGCGCGTAGCTCGCTGCGTCTAGAAGACTCTTTAACTTAGCTAATAAATAGTTGAGCATTTGTCCAAATAGCCTTTCCCAAAGGTTTTAACCAAGTTAACTCATGAAAATAGTGTATGTTCTTCTAGACGCAGCGAGCTACGCGCACCAATTCATTACTCACTATTTTTATGAGTTAACTTGGTTAAAACCTTTGGGAAAGGTTATTTGGACAAATGCTCAACTGTTCTTTGGCTAAGTTAAAGAGGAATCATTTAAAGAGACTTTTTGCTCTCTTTTTCTTCATTGAACAGAAATATTTCTAAATATTGAAAAATATTTAGTACTAAAAATCATCCTATTATGCAATTGTGAACGGAAGTTTGAAAATCTCAACTGAAATACTTACAGTAGTATGCTGGATTATATGGTTTCTGCACAATAATTTTCATAAGAGTGTGAGTTTGCACTGAATAGTCAATTCTGATAAGACTTCAATTTTTGTTAATCTTTTAATATCGCACTTTGAATCTTCAAAAAACTAATTAGTAATCCAAACAACTTATAAGTCATACCCAAAATCGCTCAGTCAGTCATCTTCTGTTCAATCGAAGGCATGTTCTTTTAATGTTATAATAAGAATATGGGCTAATTACAAATTTTGGGTGAAGATACTTAGCTGTTATTATATTTGATTGGATGTCGATTAAAGTCGTCATTTAAGTGATTTCGTTTATAACACTAACAAACATGTTTCAATTGAATAGAAAATGACTGACTTTGATTTTTAGTGATTTTGGTTATGACTTAAGTTATTTTGATTACTAATTAGTTATTTGAAGATTCAAAATGCGATATTAAAAGATTAACAAGAACTGAAGTCTTATCAAAACTGACTATTGAATGCAAACTCACACTCTTATGAAAAGTATTGTACTTTACATGTAAAAATATGCTACATAATTAGCTTCCTCTAGTGATGAAACCAGTATGTGTTTTAAATAAGTCAAAATTTTATTTGAAAATGAGATCTTCCCCGTTAAAAA
Organism: Archegozetes longisetosus; assembly: GCA_018873245.2. Classification (NCBI taxonomy): domain Eukaryota; kingdom Metazoa; phylum Arthropoda; class Arachnida; order Sarcoptiformes; family Trhypochthoniidae; genus Archegozetes; species Archegozetes longisetosus. The sequence goes on from JAEMBT020000007.1 coordinate 1,983,752, forward strand.
TTAGTTAGAAATTCATTTGAACTTTGAATTAGAATTTCGAAAATTGAAATTTAGCTAAAACTTATTCAAGACTATATTCTTTAAAGTTTTCCATCATTTCGAATCCTGAGGGAAAAGCCTTGATTTAGTATTTTAAAACTGTATATGCATGTATTGGTTATAATTGTGTATGAGAATATTATTTCATAAATTATTATTCTCTCAGTAGCGAACTTCATAACCTGTTAACTAAGAATTGAATCGACTCAACTTTTAAATGTTAGTTAGGTTAAAACAAATCAGTACTGGATGCTAAGTACTTAGTTCAGTACTTAATTAACCTCTTTTAACATGACCTTTTTGGCAAATTCTTTATGTTCAATATAGCAGAGCTACAAGGAAGCCAATTTTCAAATTTAGTTTAATTATCAATAGTTACATATTTTAAGTATTAATACAATATTAGAATAGATTCATTTCATAGAAATAATTAACGAAAAATGATTAAAATACCTCAACTCCTTATAGAAGTTGTTATACCAAACATCTTTCATTTGCCAAAAAGTTGACTTTAAAGGATTCATAGTATAATGCACAAATTACCTAAAAAGTGATGTTAAAAGAGGTTAATTGCGTACTGAACTAAGTGCTTAACATCCAGTGTTTTTGTATTTGCTTTGTTTTAACATCAACTAATATTTAAAAGCTGAGTCGACTCAATTCTTAGTTAACAAGTCATGAAATTCGTTATTCAGTTTACTTTGCTTTGACACATTCTGGCGTCTCATCAGTACCATATTCTTTCGGATATACCACTGCCGATGGAAAATCTCGTCAAGAGTCTGGTCTTGAGTAGGTGGTGCAATCATTAGCAGTTACAGCTATGTTGTTGCGAATGAGACCTCCAAACAAGTAATTAAGAAATAATATTACTTATATATTGAACGCTTTAAAAATTTCACATTCAATGTTAACAAATAACGATAAAATTATGAGAGGTGAATCTCTACAATTGCAGTAAAATTATATAGTTGCTATATGATAGTTAAATTTTATTCTGATGAATTTATGATAAATCAAAATAAATTTTCTTACTAGTACTTGTCAGCTAAGTATATATTTGAAAATAGATTTCTCTTAATTCATCAGAAAAAGAATTTCGAATGAAGAAGAGTTTAGATGATTCTTTAGTACTGCAAATATTTTTCACGAAGTTTATCTTCCAAAATCTCGGTGGTTTATAGTTAAATTATTTATTTCGAAAGTTTTCATAATTTTTATTTAAAAAATTTTCGATTATGACTGTTTCCAGTTTCAGTTGCGTCAGTTTTAAAGACACTATGAATTAGATCTTATACATCTGTTCTATCCATTACTTACAGTTTGAACATACTACTTGAATGCAGATGCATCCCTCGGAATCTGCTTAGCTGCTTGTTGACTATCAAGTGAATACTCCAACTTATAAAAATTGGGCTCATATCTTAAAGTCTCATAATTCGATTTAGAATAAAGCAAGTACTGGCTAAATATAACTCTGGTTTTTAAAATTGATCTTATTATTATAAATATATAAGTCTATATTCTTTACTTTTTCTCGAAGACTCATGAAAATTCAAAATGCTTCTTAGATAACTTGAGACTCTCAACGCTAGTCTTTTAGACTTATAATTAGTAATATTTATGAAGTGACCTGTACATGATTTCGATTGTAAAAAATTTGATACATCAATTATACTAAAATTGATTTATACGAACGAATTTGAAATAGCCTTGTTTATAAACATCAAATAATAGAATATAAGATCAATTAGACTTTAATTCGAATTTGATAATCAAATTGTTTTACAAGTAGTATTGAAAAGATTTCGTAAAATAGAAGTCTCCATAAGACATGGCTCTATCAAAATTGTTTTTATAATAATGTGTTCCATTGACAAGAAGTGCCGGTAATTTATATTCAGGTTTGCCATCAGCTCTATAGTTAGCAAACAGAGAATTAATCATTTTCGAAGCAGCGTCTTTATAAAGCATGTTTCCGGTGAACAGATGCAATTCCAATAAGCCGCAAGCAGCTATGGACGCAGAAGAAGAATCTTTTGGAGTATATGGTAGAGCATCTTTTGGCACACTGAAGTCGAAGAATGGAACGTTGTCTTCAGGTAAGTGTTTGATAAAATATTCAGAAACACGCTCTGCAGCGTGCAAAACATGCTTTAGCTTCGTGTATCTAAAATGTAACAGTTTTCACTTTTACTTATCAATAAGAAAATTCATCTTCAATGTGAACAAACCTATAAGTCATTGTCAGTCCATTGATAAGCCATGCCTGACCTCTAGCCCAACACGAACTGTCAGACCAACCCTGTTGTGTGCGTTTACGTATCACTTCCCCTGTATGCACACAAAATTGAAAATATCCTATTAAAGATCCTGAAACCTGTAAAGTTTAATATAATTTTCTCTTACCCGTTGTTGAGTTAAACTCTACGACTTGAAAGCTACTATTATCAGCTCTGATATGTTCCTCTATGGTTCGGTTTGTATGACTTACAGCCATATCATAATAGGTTTTATTGCCGGTTATTTGCCATCCTCTGAATAGTAGCTCCAAGTTCATCATGTTATCCGCTATAACTATGAAATCTTCTGGATCTTTACTATCCCACGAACGAGTGCAGCCAACTTTTTCTATAAAAAAAATCATTATACAATTGACGGATTGGAGAAAATTTAAAAGTCTATTTTGCTGAATTTATTTCGAATTAAGACAAGATGTTTAGTTTTACTATTTTTAAAAGAGAACTCACTATTGAATCTCGTAGCAAGAGTTTCAGCAGCCGTAGAAATAACATTGAGATAACTACTATCATTGGTAAACTTATATCCATTATCATAGGAGTTAATTATAACAAAACCGATGTCATGGCTAGTGTTAACTAAGCGCGTTCTATAAAGACCATCAGTAGCTTGTATGGCATAGTTTTTCCATTCTTCGTTACCAGTGTAGTGGTATAAATACCAGAGTGTACCCGTAAATGTACCTTGCTCAAATATAGCTGCATTTTGAGGGTGCGTTTCGATCCATTTTGGCTGAAGTGGTTCGCCATATGTGGGATAATCGTAACCAAGCTTCACCGTTTCAACTAGTTTTGAGTATTGTCTAACAGCATAGTTCAATAAATCATCAAAATTTTGACTATAGCTTGTATGGAAAAGTAGAAATAACTGTAGGAAGAGTGAAAAATTCGAGATTTTCAACAGCATATTAAATTTAGAATTTTGAAACTGTTTTAGGCACTATTCTTGAATATGCTATTTATCCAACCAGTGAAGAGGACTCAAAAATCATATGTTCTTTTTCACAAGACTCAAGCATTTTATCAAACTTATAATTCTCTCATTTGAACAGTATACTAGACTAATCAAAACAGTAATCTTATATTCTTTTGAAACTCAAGTTCATCCTACAACTATCTTTTAGTATTTACATAGTTAAGTTTCTAATTAACATAGATCTTGCTCTATATTATTGATATACTTTGATATTGTAAATCTGATAATTTATATGTTTCATTGTATCAAAGCTACAGTCTCCTAATTTCATGTAAACTAACATTTTATAGATAGTAGAATATAATTATACACCCAAATTAATAAATGAAAAGAAATATCTTATAACGATTATTAATAATTATTATCGACAGCGGCACTTTCCAGACCTAAAAGCAACATTTGAGAAAAAATTATTTTGCATGAACTTCTTTTATAAGAGTTGATTTCTAGTACTTCTAAGCTTTTATTACACAGAATATTGTTATATTTTATGCTTTCATTGAATTCAGTCAATACAAGATTACAGACAGATCAAATAAATGTGGATTGAGTCAAAATACTAACATGTAATATAATTAAATCTATCTTGCATTCAGTACAGCTCAATATAAATATTTCTAATCATGAAAGAATTTACACAATTTACTTAAATTCAAATTTATCAAATATAATTTTGTATTGCAAACTATTGAAGAAGCTTTTTACAAATAGTATTGAATAGCTTTAACAAAATAATAATCTCCGAAAGACATGGCTCTGTCATAGTTTCCTTTATAGAAGTGCGTTCCATTGACTAGAACTGCCGGCAATTTATATTCGGGCTTGCCGTCAGCTCTATAGTTAGCAAAAAGAGACTTCATCATTTTTGATGCAGAGTTCCAGTACAGAGTATTGTTAGTGAACTGGTGCAACTCTAAAAGCCCAGCAGAAGCTATAGATGCAGAAGAAGTGTCTTTGGGGATATGTGGGAGGGCTCCTGATGGCACATTGAAGTCAAAGAAAGGAACGTTATCTTCAGGTAAGTGTTCGATGAAATATTTAGCTACACGCTCTGCTGCGTGTAATATATGCTCAAGTTTTGTAAATCTGAAAAATAATTCGAAATTTGCATTTTAAATATAAGTCTATTGGGTATTTTATATTTATTAAGTTTATTAACAAACCTATAAGTCATAGTTAATCCATTGATAAGCCATGCCTGACCCCTAGCCCAACACGAACTGTTAGACCAACCCTGTTGTGTGCGTTTACGTATCACTTCCCCTAAATTTGAAAATAAACGGCTAAGAAATCTTTGTAAATTAAACTTATTTCTTCGATTAAGAACATATACCTGATGTTGAATTAAACTCAACGACTTGATAACTGCTATTATCAGCTCTGATATGTTCTTTTATGGTGCGATTTGCATGACTAACAGCCATATCATAATATGTCTTATTACCAGTTATTTGCCATCCTCTGAATAATAACTCCAAGTTCATCATGTTATCAGCTATTACTATGAATTCTTCGGGATCCTTACTAGCCCACGAACGGGTGCAGCCAACATTTTCTGTAAGAAGTAGAAAAAAATTCTAAAACATTATGCAATTTTTAAAAAAATAGAGACAAACTTATGAAAACTAACTGTTAAATCTTGAAGCAAGGGTCTCACAACCAGTTGCAACAACTTTAGGATAAGTATCGTTGTGTGTAAATTTATATCCGTTATCATAAGCATTAATCATCACGAAACCGATATCATGACTTGTATTTAAAATACGATTTTTGTAGAGCCCATCAGTTGCATGAATTGCATAGTCCTTCCACTCAGGATTACCGGTGTAGTGATACAAGTACCAGAGGACACCTGGAAACATGCCTTGCTCAAATATTACCTTGTCTTGTGGGTGAGTTGAAATCCATTTTGGTTCCAGTGGTTCACCATATGTTGGATAATCGTGACCAACTTGGATTGTTTTAACTAGTCTTGAATATTGTTTTATTGTGTATTCTAGTAGTTGAGTCCCATTCTGACCATAACTTGTTTGGAAAATTAGAAACAAGTTAGAAACGCACAAAAACAACAAGTTTATTAATTGCATTTCAGTATTTTTTATGATTGATTTCTTGCAATTAGGAAGTTTCAAATTTTTGTTAGAGATATTTAAGTATCCAAAGCGGATATTGTCATTCAGATGTTGGTTTTCTCATTAATCTGACGATGCCTATTACTGAATCGTTATACACTTTCTCTGTTCAATAATTAACTTAAGCAACATAAGACTGTAATCTCTTTAATTGTACTGAATTTCACCTTCAAAAAATTTTCCATTAATGATTGATTTTTAAATGGCAGAAATTCTATCGAAATTATTCTTACTCGAAAATTGTATATAATATTCAATTAAAAATTAGTTATGGTAGAATAAATTCAATTAACTGTTTAATCTTTGATATTCAATTGCACATATATTAAATGTTTTTTGAAGATGTGCTCTAAGTATTTTCAAATAACTTGTTTTATTGACTTAACATATGGATAAACCCCTTGAGCTCGTTAATCATAAACTTTACATTAATATATGTTTAAACTTTATTAAAATTCATAGTAACTATACAATCAAAGTTCACGCTGAAGTTTACAAATGCACGTCAAAGTAATATGTTGAATCTTTGATGGCTGTATCTTATTTGAATAATGTGTAGAATGTTCTTTGCCAACAACTATACATTTTTTTTAAATTTCTCTTATAAAATTCATGCTTTTCATTCATTTATATGTAATTATCACAAAAATGAAAACATTTGAGATGTTATTGTTTATAAACAGTAGCATATTACGTAAAAGTGCAAAAGATTTCTTATCTCAAAACTGAAATAAGAGTTTGAAAGGATCCAATATTAACTATTACTTAAAGCGTTTCTTCAAAAACATTCAACATATCAAAACCTTTGTTGAAAATTGAATATCAATCGGTGTAAGCTCTCTCAACACTATCCTTATAACCTAAATATTAATTTAAAATATTTAATTTAATTAAAATATTAACTTCCAATTTAAGCTGAAGTCCTATCCGGAAAGCACAATGATTCAACAAAAATATGCTAATGCTTGCGATTTTCATTTTTTAAACAAGAGTTTTTTATTTTAAACCTTTACCAGGATATTTAATCATACTATTTCTATATAGATTTTTAAACTTGCCCTCCGTTATCAGTTTTATGGTTGATGATTGCCTGAAAAATATAATTTTTATGCAAAAATAAATTACAAAAATTTAGTTTCATAAAAAGATTTGCAAATAATTTTCCAATAGAATCTCCAACAATATTTCAATTGACGTCTAAAGTATCAGGATCATTTTCAGTGTGAATACTCAATACAAAGCTTGCATTTGCGTAACCAAACATGTTTGCTTAATGGTTAGAATATACAATAACAATATCACATAAAAGTTATGAAATTTTTTTCGAAAGAAATATAAAATAAGTAATTTTTCATAATAATGCTACAATGATTCTAGTTGTAATTCAAATTTTTATGCTCTACTGCTGATTAAATAAGTACGAATTTCAAAAAATTCTTTTCTTGACATTGAATTCACGCCCATCTGATTATTCTAAAGGAATAACGATTTCTCAATATATTCATCTATAAAACGAAAGAACCAATATTGTCTGGTGATTATTTTCTTTCTAGTCTGTCGAAAGTTATCAAACATGCAACTTAAGATGTTCGTGTTGGCGATGGTACTGATCATAGCGTTCAGTTTCATGCACATCGGGAATTGTCAGAAAAATCTGTTGGATCGTCGGCTACTACAAAAGATTTGTGGGAATAAAAATTCCACATCAAGCTTATCAAGTTCTGTTGGAAGTTGTGCCGACTCTCTATCTACTGAGGTTTCAAAAAATTATCCATCTGCTTATTTTTACTCATATTTCTGTACAATTCTTTGCAGATCAAAACTATTTACTCTACATGTTTGACAAACCTTGGCAAAAGTGTTAGCCCTGAAGATATTCTTTCAGTTGTCTGTAGTTCTACTACAAGAACTCAAGTAAGATATAAAATATTCTAAGTACTGTACAATTAAAATTTTTGTCTTCTAATCAAATTAATTTTCAATAGTTCAATAGATGTTATCAAACTGAGGAGAACAAATTGAGGAAAGAGAGTCCTTCTGCGAATACATTTAAATCTATTAAACAATTTAAGGTACAATGTGATTAATAATTGCTTATTAATCATTTTTATATTCTATTTATTAGGACTGCTTGAAAACGAAAGTTCAGTAATTACTTTGAATGCAATCAAAGATAAGAAATTTTGTCCAGTATATTTGAACTGCTAAGAAATTTAAATCAAAATAATAATTATTGTATAATAACTTGAGGAGGATCAAAATTTTAACATGTTAACTCTTGTACTCAGATAACAGATAAAAAATAGTTTTGACTTTTATAATCAAGCTAAATTAATAAGTTCACATATTCTAAAAGTGTTTCAAAATAAATTCAAGCATTAATCTGATTAAGATTTATGTAGCTGCAACAAACACTACTAACTTAAGAATCAATGAGTCATATCAAAGACCAGAAAATTTTGCATGAGGTTAGAATTTTTACAAAAAGTAATGCTCAAGAAGTATATGCATAAATACAAATTAAGTATTGCCGCCACTCTATCACTAAATAATGACTAGTCTTAAGATGTTCACACTAAATGAGCACATCTTTGAAATTTTTTTTCGCAACTGCCCGCTCCAGCAGTGAAAAAAATCGGGTAGCCCGCAAATACCCGTAGTTAAAAATCAAAACTGATTATTTAATATTTGATATATTTTTCATCACGAAAGTGAATTTTCCCTCATTTCAACTGAAGAAGTAATCAGTTTTCATTTATTTTTCTTATTGGAATTGCTTCTTCTGCACTAAGGTTAAAATTTTTAACCATTCCTATTCATTTCTAAACCTGAAAATCTTTAGAATTTATAATTAAAGCATACTACGGTCTCATATCTCGACATTATAGCATAACAACAACTCTATTGATATGCTTATGATAAGTATTATTTTATTAACTTTGTTGTAAAATTTGATATCAGAATATACTAATCCATATGAAAATTAATAAAAAGTTTTCGATTGCTTTAATATCTGTTACACAATCCCTTATAAATTAATTTCTCCTCTAATAAGTATAGTAACGGATCTTTTCAGAATATACTTAAACCTAAACTATAGGTACATATCTTCACTTCGAAATCATAATCGCATTTATCGGGAGAATATTGACGACAAACAGTTATAAAATTATATTAAAAATTAACGCAGGTGTGAAATAAAAAGTTTTCAGACCCTCACCCACCGCACCCGCTTTAAACCTGCGGATACCTGCACAGACCCATGGGTGTGAAATTCGCTCTTCTACTTACGGTGCCGTCAAAAACATTCTCTATAGCTAGATCTAGCTGATTTTAGTTATCGAAAAACGATCACTGGTCCTTAGGGCATTAAAAAATTATTTTCACTAGTTTTCGAATAATGTAACACATAATTTGGAAATATATATATATATGAAATATAGTGGATTTTAAAACATAAATTTGAAATAATATTTACTTTTATTTAGATGGCAGGTGTCAAATTGTTTGAACTACACTTATTATTAACAGTAACTTGAATAAATTTGAGTCATTTTATTGCTAGTCGAAAAATAGAGAATTTCTCCACGCGTCAAGTGATTCAACAAAGAAAAGTGTTCAAATGATTTCACTTTACATTATACTGAAAATGAAATCAATAAAAACTTGTCTTACTATTGTTATTATTACATTACTAATTGTTCTTGGAGCTAAAACTGAAGAAAATACTTTATCAAAGAATGACTCTGTGCAAAAGTCACTAGATGCACAAAATACATTTAATAATTCAACAGATTTAGCAGATCTCATCACATCTACTTCTAAATTAGAGTCAACAAATTTTGATGACAGGGAAGCAAACCATATGGTTTCAACAGATAATCCAATGACCTCCGATGAAAGCTCAAGTCGTTTAACCGAAGACCTCAACACTTCTATCAATCGGCCTTCAACTCTCGCAGGAGATCAGGTTAGACTAACAAGAAAACTTTCCCTAATACTAATAATAGCGAACTTAGATGATGCAACTGACGATTCAAATCTATCACTAATTCAAATTATTATCACAACAGTTTCATCAATTTCTCTGAATTCAAATAACGTATCCATTGCCAATATAAATATCAGTTGAATGACTCATTAAACATCTGACATCATAGCAGAATTAAAATCTACTTCAATTACAGTTAATCTAATAAATAATGTTTCTGTTCCATAGGTTTCATCAGTAGCCAATTATGAACCGGTTTTAACTGTTACTTCAACAAAAAATGCTTTACCTCAAACGAATGGAGTAAGTACAGCGGTACCTGTGGCTATAACTATATCTCTTGGTTTAACTGTTCCTTCTTTCACTCCTAAGCCTTCCACTATTACCGCTAATTTTGAATCACTTTCTTCTTTGACTTCACTTGCTGAAAGTCCTATGAAAAACAGTTCAACTCCGATAAATCCACCCAAAATCGACACAGTAACTTCCTCGATTACTTTAACACAAAAAGCAGTAGATCAAACTGATCAAGAAAAGAATACCAAATCTATTACAATAACTGCATCTTCCAAAGCAATAACTCTGTCTACACCTCTGAACCTTATGACTATAGCGACCAACAAGATAGGTAAAATCTCTTCATCAACATTGCAAAAGATCTCGACTGAAGATAAATCAACTTCACTGAATAACTTAATTTCATCTACGACTTCTTTTACAGAAATTCCCGAGAATAATAATTTCTCTTCATCGAGTTTAACCAAAATCTCTACAGTAACTTCACCAACTATTTTAACGCAAAATATCGCTAATCAAACCGATCAAGAAAAGACCACAACATCTAATGCAACTGTGTCTCCTGTAACAATTTCATCTACAATATTAACGCCCACGACTTTAGTAACCGATAAGATCAATCAAATCGCTTCATCGACATCACAATCGATTTCAGCTACAGATGCATCTGCAACTTTAAGTACCAATGTGAATACTATGAGTTCAGCTTTAGTTTTCCTACCAAGAGGAGCATTGGGCAAACTTTACGTAAGCCTATGCGGTAATATATTAATTTAAACTTCAAGTTTTGGTATTCTTCTCGTCTAGCAATATTTCGAATGAATTATTTATCATTTCTAGAATCACATCTAGGAAATTAAAAGTGTATTCTGATCTCTGTATTTAATTCTAGATGTATCCTGCGTGAAACAGCCAGAAAATTTCAAGCAGAATTGTTTCAGAAGGGATAGCAAATTATTTGAAATTTATGAGAAATGCAAGTCATCTGATGCATCAAATTGTGTTTATTGCTGTATGAAATCTGTTAACGAAACAAAAATATCGTATACTGGAGAAAAATACAAATCACAACTTAATTGTGTGCGAAATAGAATGACTAAAGAAGAACATTCATGTGCTGATAGTAAGGTCAAGAGTATTAGAGATAATATAAAAAAGAAACACAGACAACAAATAAACTGAAGAGAAAATTTAATACTCTAGCTTCAAATTTTAAAAATATTTATTATCTTTTAGTACAATAGTATTGTTTTTTTCAAAAGAAATTTCAATATAATTTGAACAAACTGCTGAAATAACTACAAATATCCGACGAAGCTAAATAGTCGAAATAATACCTTTCTCATTATTATATACGAACGAAAATTTTTTTAAACTCAAAAGTGAATGATTATTGTCTTTTGGAAAAGACCATTATTTTTATCATATATATCACTGTGGATGAACGTATTTTTATTCATTTGTACAATTTCACTGAATTAGGAATCAGATAAAATTTTCAGGCATTGTTAACATCCTAGTTGATTGAGTTATCTCATTTGCAGATCTCATTAGCATAAACTAAAAATTTGATTTCTGATTGGTATGTGTTTATAAATTCTGTCTATAAATGTTTCCAGAAATACTTGATTCGAATCAAATTAAATAGGAGATGAATATGCTAGATTAACTAGTATACAGAACTAAATATGACACAAAGTACTTTCAGATCTAATTTTTGTTTGAGAATTGTTGTTATCATATATTCTACTTGAGGCTTGTAAAAGTTCGAAATTTAAAATTTTGTGAATGAAAATGGTTCCAGACATAATATTCTATTAGAAAGTTGTAGTCGACTTTACTTTGCAGTCTGACTACAGCAATATTTTTAAAGACTTATTTTGTTAAAAAATTACTTTATTGACTAAATAATAAGAAATAGTCCTGTTTTTACAAATTATCGTCCTTCTTATATAGGATGCGGATTACAGTTTTAAAGAGTTACACTTCTCCTGGCAAAGTGGAAATTTTCAGGGAAGGCAATACATAAACAAACAAATAGGCAAACAAACAACGGATTAGGTAGAGGTTTAGTGAAAGTTCAAATTATAAGGCAGAGGTTGCCTATAAGTCTTAGTTTAAAAATCCATCTAATAAAACATGAATGCGTTGCATGGATATCAATTTTATTAATCATTCTACATTGCTTCAATTCGTCTCTGATGAAAATTCTATCCTTCAGTTAATAATTTCATAACTCTGATGAACTGTAAAATTGATTGAATACCAATCTTCTATCAGGATAATATTACATCAATGCACAGTATATTTGGAGAATATTGTTTGTGTGAATTGGTTATTTCTTTGAAGAAACTATTTTTTCACCTTTTAGAATGCGCTAACATTGTAGAGAAATCATTCAAGAATGAATCAAAGAACGTTATGACTTAGACTTTCTCACAATATTTGACTCAATAATTTCATTAATGATTGTGACATGTTTGCTCTTCAAACTAATCTTACAAGCCATTATAGAATTGTATTTTCTCTACAGTTTTATCTAAATTTTACTAATAGGCACAATTCAATTTATTTATGAGTTAATTAAAATAGAAAGTTGCCATCGAAGGAAATGATAGAATTTTCACGAGCCTAAAATATTTTCAATTAAAACTTTCAGCGTTTCAATTAGCTTTAGCTAGATGACTTCTTTCATTGGCTCGTAATTTAAAAAATTCCTACAATTCCTTTTCAATAGACAATCATTTATTTAGTGGCACTTCTGTTGGAAAATTTCAAGAGGAATCTACAGAAAATACTGAATAGATTTTACAAAATAATAGTCACCATATGAAGTTGCTCTATCGTAGCTTGTTTTGTAATAATAAGTTCCATTCACTAGAAGAGCAGGTATTTTATATTCAGGTTTACCATCAGCTCTATAATGAGCAAACAGGGAATTAATCATCTTTGATGCCGCGTTCAAGTAGAGAGTATTATTAGTGAACTGATGCAACTCTAGTAGTCCAGCAGAAGCTATAGATGCAGAGGAAGTGTCTTTTGGTATATAATGTAAAGCATTTTTGGGTACATTGAAGTCAAAGAAAGGGACGTTATCTTCAGGTAAGTGTTCGATGAAATATTTGGCTACACGCTCTGCAGCGTGCAGTATATGATCTAGCTTTGTGAATCTATTGAAAAATATTACTATTTTATTAGAACAAGTGACATATAGAGGTTTTAGAATTTTTCTCGTTTTCTTTATGAACAAACCTATAGGTCATAGTCAATCCATTGATAAGCCATGCCTGACCCCTAGCCCAACACGAACTGTCAGACCAACCCTGTTGTGTACGCTTACGTATCACTTCACCTAATCATCATAGAATTGAACTTTCGATAAATCGACATTTCTAAGATTTTATTTTACATAAAGATCATCATCCACCTGTTGTTGTATTGAATTCTACAACTTGGTAACTGCTATTATCAGCTCTGATATGTTCCTTTATGGTTCTGTTTGCATGACTAACAGCCATATCATAATAGGTCTCATTGCCAGTTATTTGCCATCCTCTGAATAGTAGCTCCAAATTCATCATGTTATCCGCTATAACTATGAAATCTTCTGGATCTTTACTATCCCACGAACGAGTGCAGCCAACTTTTTCTAAATAGAAACAACCAAAGTCGCATGTTAAATTTTAGATTTTTTAAACCACCTAATCTTATCACAACTGATTTGAGGAATCCTTATAAATGATGAAAAAATATCGATGAAACTTACTATTAAACCTTTTGGCTAGTGTTTCAGCACCAGTTGCAATTGCACTAGGATAACTAGAATTATGTGTAAACCTATATCCATTATCGTAGACATTTTCAATTACGAAACCAATATCATGGCTAGTATTCATAAAACGAGCATTGTACAGACCATCAGTCGCGTGAATTGCATAGTTCTTCCACTCAGGATTGCCAGTGTAATGATATAAATACCACAACACACCAGGAAACATACCCATTTCGAAATAAATCTTGGTTTTCGGGTTGACTGAAACCCATTTTGGTTGAAGAGGTTCACCATATGTTGGATAATCAATCCCGATATGTACAGTTTCAACTAGTTTCGAATATTGTTTTGTAGCATATTCTAATAACTGTGTCCCGTTTTGACTTTTAGTCAAATGCAAAAGTATGTAAAAGTGAAAAATTATTAGGAAGATCGACATTGATTGAACTCTTAAGCTAATGATGAGTATTTAATTAGTTTTGTTTCTTTCAAAATTTTTATATTCATACTCTCAGAGCAGTTGGAGCACATGTTGCCATTCACATCATCTTATCAAATTTATATCTCATTAGTTTAATCTCACTTAAAATAAAAATGTACATATGAAACCGTTTATGAAGGAGAGAGAGAGAGAGATAAATAGTATATTATTAAAAGACTCTAAAATTTAAGTCAAAGTTTATGAGTAAAGTTATATCCATAACTTATAAGTTATTACTAAACTTTTTAGTGCTTCTAAATATGAACTTAATGTACTTTAATCTCTCTCTCGATTTCATATTATAAAACTGTGACTTGTCATCAAGAATCAAACCAGGTAAAGTCTCCGCAACTCGCTATCTAAAACTAAAAGCTGTTGAATTTTGTAATAAAATTGAATAAGTTGATCAAGTTTTAGAGAGTGAGTAGTCAAATTTCAAGTGTTTCTTAATCGGTCTCAAATATTTTTAAAAGTAATTTGGTTGAAATTTTATATGATAAATTTGCAAATTTATTTATTCTATACCTGCAGATTTCTCGATTAAAACCATTCGACCCTCACTCTTACTTATTCAACTCTGAAATTTGTTCGAGAAAGGAAAGTGTAAACACAATCAAAACTGTGAATATTTTCTCAAGACTTTATGCAGGTTGATGTATTAGAACAAACCTATAATAACTTCAGAAACAAAGAATCTCAATTCATAATTCACTTTCTTTTTCAAAGCTTTTTATAGTCATTTACATATTTATTAAAACCTATAAATTTTTAGAAATAAATACGTCTCTTGTATCTTTAACTAGCGGTGTAATAAATAAATTCCATCAACAAATCCTAAGATCATGATCGGATACTAACGAGAGATATCTGCCTGATACAATGCTGATATGAATCTGAGACAGTAATTTCATAATTCAAATCTCAATTTATAAAGCCAGAAAATTTGAGTGAATGCAGTTCCAGTTCTTATGTTCTAAGTAAAGGTTTCAGCAGCTCTCAAGTTGCTAGATTAAGGTGAATTTACATAATAGACTGTGTAGGTTAACTTGATCAACATTATCGTAGAAAATTTGGTATGTTAAAAAATAAGAAAAAGGCGATTTAAAACATTTAGATCTATTTAGAATTTAGATTGCGCGTATTCAATTATGAATTTAATATTTACTAGTGTTGATTGAATATTTCTTAAGAATGTATACTCTTTACAGTAGAATCTTTGAGAAATTTAGAAAAAGATAAAATTTCCAAGCCATTAAAATTTTGAAGAGTTTCAAACGAAAACTGATCAAGAGATCTGAGAGGAAAATATTTAACCTTAGAGATCATCCACTCATTCTCACTAAAAGTAGGTTAAATTTTCTTTAAATATTTCCAAAGGCTGATGAGTTAATTAATTGAAGTTTGATTCGTGCACAGCCTTGCCATTGGTTGTTTTGAAATTTCAATGTTTACTAAACATGTTGTAATTAACAATTTATACAGCATAGTTTGTGAATCGCTACATTTATTTTAAGTGCTACTCGTTATTGGGTTCTTGTATAAAATCACTAGTTTTATAGCTGTTTATAGCGTTCAAAAATAATTATTTTCCATTTTTACTGAATATTAATATAGTTGAAAAGTATATTGAATTATCTTTTAGATTGCATAGAACTGAGAGCTGTAAATTTTAAGAAACATGCGAAAATCTCATTGTAATGCTATTGTTTAGCCTAACAATGCAAAAAATTGTGCTACTGAAAGGATGAGATCTATTCAAATTATAGTTACTTTGTTGCCTACACTTCAAGGTTGCCAAATACAAAACAATATATAATTAGGTGTTTTAAAACATATCATCGAATTTGCGAATAACTTTCTCGTAGCTAATTATTCTATCATAATCAGCGATAGCAAAATGTTGGGGTTAATTTGCATGCTTTTAATAGGAAATAGAGATCATGCAATTATTTAAAAATTGAATTGCAAAATAAATTTTAATCACTAATGAACACGACATTTTTATGAGTAAATTATTTTCAAACAGTTTATTTTATAAAATGTGAATTTTACATAAATGTAATCGCCAAAATAAATACAATTTATTCAAAAAATCTGTTCATGAATGCTCAATTCTATTTTTCAAATTGTATATTTGAAGAGCTTGTTTCCGAAAGGGCTTAAGTGCCTATATTATAGGGTCCGTTACTTTGAGCGTCCGCTATGATCTTTACGGGATTTTATAATATAGACACTTAAGCCCTTTTGGGAATAAGCTCTTCATTTATGCAATGTTGAGTAGATATATTTTTGCTTCACATCACGCGCATAGCTATGGGGAAAGTATTATGATGTCTAACATGAATTAAGTCGATCTCGTAATTATTCGTCTTTGACCTAAAACAGGTTCTCTGTCGTATTATTAACTAGCTAGTAACACAAATATTTACTACTTTCCACTCGAAATTTTAAAGAAATCTTAGAAAACTTTTACTTCAAAAAACTACGGCACAGTATATATCGCAAAACATCTGTGTGTAAAATATTTTCGTAATAGACTTCCCTTAAAATCTGTTGACAGTAAATAAAAATCAAAGGAAACCGTTAACTATGCATTAATGATTCAATCAGATTGTAAAGTTTCTCTGAAAATTAAATTGTGTATAATATCTGATTCAATTTACATTCCGAATGATTCACAGCGTTATGGAGAAAAATTGAATTTCGATTTCTAGTCAATCTTACATCTAATTCAAGGACAAGATTTGATAATTATTTTTGACATAAGTAAATTAGACCTCTATATATAGTTCGATTGGCAAATCGCGTGATTGATCGCATACAAGAAGCACATTTATGGTCATTGAAGGGCAAGAGTTTTTTTAGGGCGCATCGCACTTAATACGACAAAACAATAACATTTATAATTAACTCTCAAATAACTTACAGCTAAAACTTCTGTAGATAAGCATGTCGCAAAAATCATTGATGAACCTTCCCACGAGTTTCTGTATCTTTATTACAGCCTTTTTGGTCTTCAATACAGTTACTGAAGTCTTGCTTGCTCTTCATAGTTAAATTTGATTATACGTTACGGCTTTTGCATTGAGAGCTTGTTTTAGATATTATTTCTAATTTGATGCTAAATTTCACCCACTCTTTTACCATTTGATTGTAGGAATACTTTCTTTTAAGGATGAGTAGCGAAGGCTCTGAGACTCATATAGTATTTTACTGCTAATGTGTAGGGTTTGAACCATTACTTGGTGTAAGAGTTTAAGGATATTATTGCTTTTGGTTTGTGTTAACTCTTCTGTTGTCTTGTTTTAAGTACAAAATGGTAAGAAATATTTATAGATACTTTGCTTTTCATCAAAAAGTTTTCAAAGCTTCCATCAAGCCACGGAATAGAGCCGTTTCATATTAATATTCTGCTGTTAATAGTATTCTATTCTGATCTTTCGTTTAAATTCTCCCGTCTTAAACTTTGATTAGTCATTTAGAATTTTCGTTAGAACTGAAGCAAAAAAACTGATTTAAGACACTAATTATTTTTTAAAATTTAGTGATTATTATTTCATCAGTCAATTCAATTTATAGTTCAGAAATGATTCAAATTTGATAAAAACAGGTTAATGAAGATTTAACTCATTTTAAAGTCAACCAGATTTTATAAGAAACTTATTGGACTCGAATCTATTTTTAATCTTCAATTTCTTCACAGTTTGTGGTTGTAATCGCAACTCTAATAATACAGAGTGTGGTGAAAGCTGAAGATTATGTTCATTCGCCAATACAATATCAGTCGCAGACTGATAGCGGTACTTATAATTTCGGTTACGATACAGGACTATTCGGGTCTCATCAGTTTCATCAGGAATACAAAGATGATAGCGGTCAGGTTAGAGGTCGATACGGGTATACGGATCCATACGGAAAGTTAAGACTGGTTCACTACACGTCTGGTCCACAAGGATATGAAGTTATTAGCGATACTGAAGCCGACAAGGCACCTAAATCTAGTGGTAAATATTGCTTATAAATCATGAAGACTTTAATGAAGAAAAAATTCTATTTAATTATAAATGCTAATTACCGAACCTAATATCAGACTCACTGAAAAGAGCTAAGGATGAAGCCTTCTTTGTAAAACTCGTAGGATTAATGGATTATGATAGATTATAGAAACCTTCAATCTTTACGATTTTTGTCAGGCTATACATAGCTTCAAAAATGAATTTGCTTCTAATTATTTGTAAAGAAATTTAAAGACAATTTTAAAGGTTATTAATAATTTATTATTCTTGATAAGTTAGAAAATTAGGTAAAACCTTTTGCCGCTCAAATTAGGATTCAAATGAGAAAAATACGTAGATATCTAATAAACCACCAAATGAATTTTAAATAAGTGCAATATTGATAAATTTTGATTATGAAATATGATATATCCTTCAAAAAATTGAAAGCACAGTTGAGTTATTTAAAAGAAATAGAAATTGAAAGCCATTAAACAAATAGTTAAAATCAGATAAAAATTTTCAAACCCACATCATTATTAAGATTGTAACAACTTTTGGAAGAATTTATAAAGAAAAAATGTTTAGATAAGGATGATAAGTTTTTTTCTAAAAACTTGAAATAAACATTTTTTCATCGTGTTCAAATTCTAAATATATTCATATGCCTTAAATTCACAATTCCCACTCACAGAGCGCTCATCACCAGATCCAGTGATCACAAACGTGGTTGAGAGATACAGCGCTGTACCAAAACCTATCACTAAACCTCGTTATGCGAAACCAATAGCACTGCCACCAACTTCACCAAAACTCACTGTAAGCCGACCGACAATCACAACAACAAATCTGAATAATGATAACAGAAGGACATATATAGCTGGACGTGATTACGGAGAAGTCATTGTTTCCACACACTCAATAGCTCCACGAACTATATTAAGTCCGGTCGAGAGACTAAGAGCTGCTACTTTGACTGGAAGAAGCATTGATGGGAACAGAGTTGGTCGATCCGTAGCGCCTGATAGATATAAGCCTGAATTCAAACCTCCAGAAGGCTATACTAAATGTACCTGCGTTTAGACTTCAGATTTTTGGTTAGAATTAGTTTCAGGAAAGTACGAAATATGACGCGAAAATGGAAATTAGTAGATATTTTTATACCTTATATTCTATAAATTGCAATCAACAGAATTTAGCTGAACTAAATAAACTCGTTATTTCATATATTGTAGCAATTTTTTTTTGCTAATCATATTGGTCGTTCTGTTCACATTTCAACTCCTCTGATAAACAATTTGTAATTAAAAGTTTCCTTTTCATAAAAGTCTTTTTTACTTGTTAGGCACTGAAAAAGTTTAATAACTTTTTAATTACAATTAATAGACAAATTAAATTTGACTTAATTATTCCTTATTTTAGGACAATTAAACTTTAGTTGTTTTGAGTTAACTCTGACAAGTCATAGTCTAAAATTTAAACAAAACTTCACTATCAATAAAACAACATGTTTTCATAATATAAAACTACTTCATTAACGTTAAAACTCAAAAACCAAATGAAGAATGTTTATTTCCCGGACTTTTTTCTATGGGGACATCTGAAGAATAATGCTTATTTACAAGATCATCAAAATTTCGAGGAATTAAAATTAAACATAACTAATGAAATCAAAGCGATAAGTGTAGAAACTTTGCATAAAATTTCTGAAAATGTGGTAAACCGCGTTCGGATGTGTCTGGCCATGAATGGTGGACACTTCCAGCAGTTTTTGTAAACTGAGTTTAATTATCACTAAATAAAGAATAAGTGAGCAAAATTTGATTTGTTTATTAATTGTAATTAAAATGTTATTAAACTTTTTCAGTCCCTCGGGTAAAAAGACTCTGTATAAGTAACATAAAATCTTATATTAGTTAGCTATGTCGTCTGAAAGAAATTGATTCCGTTGATTTCTTTTGTTCTTGTGAATGAATCATACACTCTAATGAATTAGTGGATGCTAGTTGGGAAATGAATCATTTTTGAAAAAATTTTATCTCATGAGGATTACACGGTCTCCGTTGAATAGCCCCCTGGTTCTCAATCAGTGTTACAGAGAAAGTCTGAGGTAGTATGCGAAAACATTCTGAGATCTAAAATAGAAAACAAACGAATAGAAGAGCTCAGACTAAACTCAAGTAACAGAATCAAACTTGTAAAATTTAAGATGGTAAGGTGTAAATTTCAATAAGCTGAAGTTGGCGAGCTAGCTAAAGCAGTGTGGAAATCGCTACTATAGACAATTTTAATGACATCAGAGATAGAAAGTGTGATTTGTTTAAACTTCAATGTTTATATTTAGAGAATTAATTTTTAATGATGATTATGCATGAACAATCTAAATGAAAATTTTTTGGGAGAACAATCAAAATGTGTTCTCTTGTTCAGAACCTGGTTATGTCGGTACAGGTTTAGATTCAAGCGAAATAGTAATTGCATTCGATTGCTCTCGCATAGGTAGCTCATAAAAAATCAATTTCTAGAGTTTATTGCAGTATCCAATTAAAATATTGTCTTCTTTAGAAAAGTTTGTTACTCAAGACACAAATCGGAAAATTGAACAAGATGCACATTACTCAATGCTACGCACTCCGAGCGTGGTCCTGAGCGCGAAACTTTCAATCACTGTTAGCCTTCTTTATCGAAAACATAAAATTTTTCAATGATGCTTTTAGGAATAAGGCCAAAATGTTATTTCTTTGATGATTCAGAAGTTGAATATGTTACTCTCTTAGCAGTTTAAGCTATATTGAATTATAAATTCCCAATCAAATTAGCCTTTGACATGAAATTCCATGTTTTACTGTTAAAAGTCGTGCCTCTACTAAAAGCCAACAGGGTTCTTAGATTCTTGATGTAACAGGTTTGGTATAGGTAAATGTCAATTAAAAACAATACAATAGTAAGCCCTAGTAAGACCATTTGAATTCAAAAATATTTTGTTTCTGAGTTTTAAAACTATAAGTTTCATTTTACCATTACATTCCCTATGCCTTAATAACGTAGAACATGGGACGAATCTGAAAGTATTATTGCATATTCTGGTGCTACTCACTGAAAGTATATATTCAAATTTATCTCTTATCATTTGGTCAAAAAATGAAATTTAAATCTGCTTTTTCTGGTCCCCAATAGAATTGACTGAAAACTTCATAGTGAAACAACACACGAGTTGAATGGCTTAAATTTTTTGAGCTATCGTTCAAATAGTTTTAGTAATATCTAGCATCATTAAGTCATTAATGAAATATACACAGCTCTTGAAATGAAAGATATAATTAGTGACTCTGAATTATTCATACTCATAAAGCACTTGAAATAATGATAAATGGTTATGAAATCGTCAATAAAACATTACTCTCAATCTGAAAAGTATATTCATCTCTACAAAAGTTTATTCCATTAATGGAGCTAAATGCAACAGATTTAAAGAAGTGACGATTGATAAGCGATTGAAAAAATAAATTTGCTTTATAAACATTGTACTTATAATCAACAATTCAATATTTATTTGAAGCTTAAATTGTTTGATGACATTGAAATAATTCAAAGTTATATTTGTTGTCTCTCGATAAGTCGTAGGATTGAGAAATACGTTTGAAATATGGTCAAGTCAGGTGCATTGAGTAAATATAACCATTTGAGTGGTTCAACCCTGTAATGATTTTAATTTTTGACAAAATTAACTTTTAAAATCAAAACTTTAAAAGTAATCTTGACTCTGAAACTTTATACTCTATTTAAATGTCTATTCAATTTAATGAGATGGATTCTATTGATTTCTTTATTTTTCGGTAAACTTATTTTTTAAACTTGATGTTAATGAAAATTTAAACTATTTTAGCGTTTATCTGGTTCTTTAAAAGAGTGTACGTGTTAGAATGCTTTTTCAAAATTTCAAACTTTTGTTCCTTAGTTAGCGAAACATATCGAGTGACTTCATTTAATCGCTATGACAAGTTAATTTCGACAACATTTTTACGAGATAAATCTCAGAAATAAACGGTTTATGCCTAACTTCTTATAACGTGACTTTATATGAAAAAATTTATGAGATATCACTTCTAATAATATATTTTGACTAAATTTCATAAAAATGATCGCAAACTGAATCGCTAATTCTCAATCTTTGTAGCTTTCAACGATATGAGGCTACCGCGAAAACTTCTAAAGCATATTAGTATTAAGATTATTTTACTCATTAATCTTATATTGGCTTTTATGTAAGTGATTAATTTGAGTCAAATATTAACTTATTGTTGTTATAATGATTATAATGAAATAGATAAAATCGAGAAAACAGATATTACTATTGCATCAACAGAATACGAAAACTATTCACATCGTAACAAAATTAAACATTCTTACAGAACTTTTTGTGGACCAAGTTCTTTCCACATTGGATCATTACCTGGTCCCTATCTCAGTAAATTAAAGTGTGAGTGTTCAAATTGTATTCAAACGCCAGATAGAAACGAGGTCTATAGAAGTGCATGCTCTATACTAGTCTATAGCACTATACATATCAGGGATGGACTCTGAAACTAAATATGCTTTTGAAATTTATCTTTGGTTTTTAAGTTATTACCAAAATCACTCTAGAATTCTTATGACTCACAGCTCAAATAAGGATGTTTCGATTGAGTCGGTCCCAAAGGCTATTGTTCTATTCGATGAACCCTTTCAGAAAATACATATCGTATCATGGATCTCCAGGGGCATCTTCCTGTGAACTTTTGTCATTCTCATTTGTATTTCAGTGGATGAAACCACAGATAATGTCGTAAGAAGTGTTGTAATGTCGTTATTGGTTCGCTCAACGATAAACCTGAAGGACCATTTCTATTGATATGCGATCTCTTGAAAAAACAACATACAGAAATTGCATGGTTGTTTAACGAATCTCTTGAACTTTTATGACCTAAAGAGATTAGATACGATAACGTTTTGTTACTGGTAATAGCTGCTTCTTCGTATATAACAAAAGCTAGACACAACTCGGATATACTAGTTCGAACCATCATACTATTTTCCGTTTAGTACTGATTTCTAATTAGTTCGCTGTAAGGTTTATACAAAATCAATTTCAACGTGAGCAAATTTCGAGTAAATAACCATTGATCCTATAACTATCAATATATTTTTTATTTTGTTTCAGAAACTTTAAAGTTCGTTTGAGTTTTAATTGTTACGATTTGAAATTATTATAGCTTTAAACATTTTGATTTAATAAATATATTCTTCAAACAAGTTACAGTTTTACAAACGTTACGAAACGTTTTTAAAGACTATAGATATGAACAGTAAAATACTGATACGTTGAGGTAAATCATTATTTCAATTGAATCGATTTTAATACAAAATTTCAAAGCCAAATCTAACAGTTAACACTCAAATAAAACTTTACAGTTTCTGAAGTTAAATCAAATAAATTAATAATTTTCAGATCAAAAATAATGGCAAAAGTTTTGAGAATATTTAAATACAATTTATTGTATCTTTACTACAAGATAAGTTAGAAATGAATACTGAGTAGATAACTCTTTCTAGAATGTTCCTTCTGAACTATATTGCAATTGAAGATTTTTGAGAACTACACTGCAACTTGAGATGCCTCATAATATTAATACTTCTGTAAAATAATGTGACAGAGAGGAACATCTGTCTGATAAGTATTTGAGCAATAGTTATTTTTGAATTCAGAATTTCGGTTTATAAATCCAGAGAAGAATTGAACGCTAATAGGCGAGTAATTGCATTTTGCATATGACTTGCAAGTTATGAGTTTAAAGAAATAAGTGACAACCATGAGAACTCGTTAAAATGCTAACATTTGATTTACACAAATACCCAAAATTAATTTTGACAAGGAGTTGCAGTTAAATAAACTTAACTATGTTTATTTAGTGTACGGCTCGATAATAAAAAAGTACCTCGAGTTAACCTTTCACTCGAATTTTGCTTTAGACATCTAGCTTAATTCATACTTTGTGCTTTATAATTAAATTCCATAAAAATCTGATTAATAAAAAGTTCTGATTACAATAGTAATTAATGCAAATAAACTCTAACTTTAAGCAAGTGTTATATGCTTTTCTCATAGCATTGTGTATGACCAAGCCGCTTAACGTTGACAAAAACGAATATTTTGTTTGTTTTAAGACATTATTAAATATTTACTAGTGATTAAAATGCTTATAAATATCTTTCGATACTTCAATTGATTCTATAACTAGTAAATTTGATATTAAACTTATAATGAAATTAACTTCTTACAATAGATTTTTCACTACAACTTTAAGGGTATTTTTCTCATTTCAATGTATTTTTATTTTGGGTAGTTCCTATACTGGTACGATGGTTTCAAAACTTCAATCTCTTATGAAAATTAATTTTAGGTATTGATAATAATTAAACGATGATTTCTCAAAGAATTACCGTGTTATTTCATTACTTATAACTAGTAAATGTCATTTACTAGTTATCATTCAGTAAATCATTTGCTAAATGATCTACTCGAAAGGTAATCGACGGATGGATGCCCATCGGCACTCAAATTTTCCTGAGTTTATAAGCCGAAACTTGAACTTCAAAAATACTACTCAATTGTGCTTTGCGTTGCATTAAACAGAAAAAAGAGTCAGTTGAACTCAAACCTGAACTAATATCTAGCTATTTTAATATTCGTATTTACGCGATTTTTGAACTAAAAAGTGCGTTTCGAAGTAAGATTTACAGTGTTTCACTGAGAAATTATTATTGAATTCAGCATTAAATTCAGTTTTATTCCACAAATTATTAAAGAAGAATTATTTGACTTTACAAACAACTAACAATATAGGTTTAATCAGCCTGTAATCAATGTTATTTTTCCACTAAAATTCAACAATTGTTCGAAGATTACAAGATTAAATGAAAAAGTTCCGAATTATAGTGTGAGCCATATAGTTTATCAATAGTCTTTTGATTGACCCAAATTAATATTTATAGTTATCACTTTAATTAAAGATACTCACAATCACTTTTACAATCAGCGAATAAATGATTTGAATTATTAATCTTATCTAAAAGTAATTGTCTTTTTACGACATTTTGTCTTCTTTCAACGAATGTACAAAATTCTATGAACAGCTCGAAATGACTCTAAAAATTATGTTTTCAAACTGCTAACATATTAATACTAGAAAAAATTAATAAATCTATAAATCAAATTTACTTTATAGGTGTCATATTTACAGTAGAATAGTTAATAAGCTATCGGGAGTTAGGGTGACCACCCGTTCCGTTTTTGACGGGACAGTCCCGTCTTTTTAAAGATAAAAGACAGAAATCCAGTCAGACCAAAGCTCTCGACGGGACAATTATTTGTCCCGTTTTTCAACTTTTATTTGAAAAATGTATTTAGAAAATATTCCTTAGAAATTCAAACATTGAATTTATTTTACAAATGATAAGAGATAAGAAACCCAGTTTAATGTTTTGAACACACGTGGTTTAAAACCAAAAGTTAATGAATTAATCTTTTCTGTCTTGACATATCTGATATAAACCAGTATTTCTTACTTTGAATAACTTTTGAAAGATGTCATTTTTAACAAAAAATATATCTTTGAAATCAAGTATGACTAATGATTTTCAATGTTTTAATAGTAGAATGTATTGTTTGATACTTAAATATTTGTAAAGACTAATAAAAGCGGCATTTTTCTTTTTAAAATATAAGGGCTCCTCTTTGATATTTTTGTCCCGTTATGAGACAAGCCAGAGGTGGTCACTCTATTGGGAGTACACATTAGTGAAAATAACAAATATATACTTTAATGTGTAGCAGGTAAAACTCTTAAAAGAGTTTACTATAAAGTTATGAACTTTAATCGCATCTCCAAATCGGAATCATCTCTTAATCTGTTGAAATAATAATTTTCAATTAAAACACATTTTAAGTATTAATTGAATATGCTTTATCAGCTATTACTTTTTTCATCTAATTTTATCTCACAATCGAACCTATTGTTAAAAGAGCTCTAACTCCTTTGAAATTTGATGAATGAGTCAAATTTTGAAGTCTGTAAAGTATATAATAATGCTGTATTACAAAGTAAAACACTTCTACATTTCCTGAGTCCACTATACAACAAAGTGTGAGTCTGTAGTAAAAGTAAATGACCTAATATCCACTATATAATATAATGTTCGAACATGGTTACCACCTCTCAAGAATTTTGCTATGTCACTTGACCCAAGATCGATGTTTCATTTTGAATGGCTGCCCCAAGGTATGTTCGCCTTACATCATTTTTGAGGCAAATTTATTTTCATGTATCTTCGCTCTTGAAAAAGTAAAACTGGAAAAAGTAGTAACAAATGCTGAACGTCTGAATGTACAGTTACTTCAACTAGAAACTGAGAGTTCTAAAACATACACTTTCACTTGTAGCTCGTGAAGGTTTTTAGTAAACTTTAAAATTTGGTGACCTATTATACTAATTTTTATCAATTTGAACTTTATTAATTGATTCAATTTGATGCACGGTCGATTAATGAGATATGTTCTACAGTAAAGGCTGCACTACCTTCAACTCTCAGTTTCTAAATGAAATAACTGTATATTTATTTTATTGTGTCTGTTAAGACAATAGGTGTTAATAACAATCTATTACTCATTCCATAGAATGAATTAATCTGAAAATTTTGTATTGTAGGTCCAAAACCTGAAAAGGTATATAATAGTTCCCACTTGGCAATGTTTTCTCAAGAATCAGTGTTGAATTTGAATGGAGTGACGTGATATCCTCAAGTAAATGAACTTAAGCTTATTGTGAAATAGAATTAAATCTAAGCTAGATCCATAAAATTTTAGTCATTCAAACCGATGAAAACCTGATTGACGAGAGGAATTTTCAAAACTTAAAGCAACCATAATTGAATTAGAACTTGAATTAGAAATGAAGCTATATAGTACAGATAAGGAAATTTAGTACACTTTTAAAAACGAAGAAAGACGAAAAAAAACTCAACCTTAAAAACAGTATGAGCTAACTTTAAATTTACAGAAAACTTAAATCAACATGTCAGTTTAAAAAATTTAAATTTAGAAAAATCATTGAATCCATGGATGAATTTTCATTATTCGAACTTATACAGAGAGTCTGGCTATATATAATAGGGTTTTAACGTATAGAGTTCTAAAAAATGGAAGATTCATATTTATCAAAGTAAAACTTATTTCAATGCCTTTATTTTATATAACTTTCATAAGATACAATGCTCATTCATAAGAAAACCTCTGGTCTAAATCTGTCAGCGATTCAAAAATAAGTTCACCAAAAGAAGTTTGAGAAGATCTGTTTTCATTGTTTTGTTACATTGAGAATCCTATAAGAACCATTTCGCACGAAATGCAGTGTTTTCGATTTTTTTCAAAGTCCCAAAGCTTTCACTTTATCAAATTACTGGTAAGTATTTATTTCTACATTGATTTAGAACATTGTTTTGAAGATAATTAAGATCAAAAGGATTTTCTCCACTTAAAATTTAATTAAGCAATTTTATGAGTGGAATTCATTCTTGAATGCTATCAAATTTAGACCAGAAGTTTTTATGAATGAAAATTATACAAAATAAAGCCCTAATATTAATGTATGAAAGATAGTATCATCAATGATATGTGTGAGTGTGTGAGCTTAAAGACTTAAGGCGCGTTTTATTCATGAGGGAATAATATTTTGGTTTAAATAAATTTGAGCGCGTACTATAAAAGTGATAATAAATTGTTAAAACTTTATATAGTAGAAAGTCATTTTTGCGACTATTATTAGACTTACATTAGTAGTTATCTCAGATATACGAAAGTTTGACTTTATTCGATGACTTAATACTGATTAATTTGATCAAAAGAAAAATGATCTGTTCGTTAAATATATTAAACGTTGTTCATCTGATGTATAATTTGATTGAAGGTTTTATTAAATGAATTTTTTATGATTACGCTACGATAGGGTATGTGCTCATCTATTATGAGGAAAGTTTACTTCCATGTTAAAAAGTCTCTGACATATCACTGATAATCTAATCATTTATATGCTTTATTTTGATGTTTTGTTGATGTGAGTCTTGTATCTTTTGAAATATAAGTGTTTAAAATTACAAACTATGCCTAACATCATCTATACATATGCTTATGTAAATTTTTTCGTAATTCTTACAGTTCGACGCAACAAAAGAGTTTGCTCAGTGACGTTTAGATTTCCTTCTTCAACTAGGATGCCGGCAACTATCTGATGACAAATTTTTAGTTCATTCTCAATCAAATATTCATTATCTGTTTCAGTCTTAATTAGAAGTTTCCTATATAATTTAGCACCTCGTAAGTTTCTTCTATTAGTAATGAATACTTGTAGAAATTCTTCTTCGAGTTTCTATTTGATCAGACCTCGATTTTTTCAAGAAAATAATTAAGTTTTTATAGAATTTATCTCAAGTTTATCCTATGGATTTACTTATGTACTGTCCACTAATAAGTATAAATTTGCACTCAAAGATGTAATTTTGCACATCAGAGAGCCGAAAAATTTTAGTGTATTTTTGAATTTGTTTTATGCCTAATTGAAAAGTGTATTAATTATATTTCAAGACTGTAAAGAGAAAGGAGAAATAAGAATAATATAAGATAGAAGCATCGCCGTTGATGATGAGAAGACGTCTGATTTGTACTCGCAGTTTTGTAATTTATATTTCTCAGAACATCTCAATTTTCTATAGTCATATCAAAATATCTGAAAAAAGTTCCCTCAAACAGTTTTTATTAAGTTGGTATCTTCATTCATTCGTTTTTATAGTTCGCTTCGAGCTTATCATTTTTGAAAAATAAGTCGTTTGAGTATTATCATAATCACAAATTGCTTAAATCAGAAATAATTTAAGCATATCTTCAAGGCGTTAACCAAGATTAATCAAGAAGAAAACAGATTTTAGAATTTGAAAGTATGTGACGTCCCTGAGACTGGTCGATAACTTGTTATATTTTTAGGCATATTTGTTCCAAGTGTTTATCATAACTATTTTATGTGAAGACTTTTCTAAATTTAAAAATTAAGTCAGAAGACCTTTACTTCCACAACCTGTAAAATCAATCAAATTCTCAAAAATAGCTTGTCACTATAATAATAATCCTGTTAAGAAAGGAGGAACACAAAATTCAATTTTTTAATTTTCCTGAATGACTGTTTAAATATAAGATGACTTCAACCGAAGACATGAGTTTCTTTGTGTCCCAATAACTTGATTTTAAAATGGGTGGTCTTAACCTTGAATTATATATTGATGCTTTAAACATTCAGATATCAAATTATTTTTGCATCTTCAAAGTACAATCGTAGAATATGAACACATTTGTTCGTTGGAATTAATTCTCATCTGATTCCTTCATACTTTGAGGAGTATTTCAATTAATTTTCTCATCTACAACAAACTTAAAATCGAATAGAGATTTTAATACTAAATAGCGAAAATTTATTTTGTACTTTTTAATCTCAAGTTCATATGAAACTACAAAATCGTCTCATATTCACATTTGAAACATTAAAAAGTGATAACTCTTTTTGGTCAAAAATGAAAAATTTCAATTCTCAGTCACCATTTACAACAAACTTCACGTGAATACTAATGAGATTATTTTATAGCATAACTTTTTATGTTTGAATTAATATAACACTCTATTTCTGAATAAAGGCTGTGCTGTATATTTTATCTTTAGAATTTATTGAAATTTCTTAAAATTCAGTCAAAGTAATTATTTCGTGGAATTTTTTCTTATATTATTTAATCTCAACAAAATGAGGCCCACACTGACTCCAAAGCAGAGTTCATAGATCTTGAGTTACATAAGCCATAGTAACAAAACTCCAGATCATTAATCCTGATAAGGCCATACATAGTTATTATTGAAGACCTCTTATAAGAATTCTGAGCATTCGGCATTAGACCAATAATAAATGGTAGTCAATAGAGAAAAAATAGATCTGTTCTAAAAATAAGAGACAGTGAAACTTGTCTTGACTGGTGAAAGTAATAGGCAATGGGATCAGTAGTTGATCACAAAATCTAATGCTTGAGGGTATTCTAACGTTTAAAGGTCAGGGAAAACGCAAAATGAACATAAGCTAAACATCGACTTTTTGTGACTGTTTTGTGACCACATTCCTATTTAAGTTTTAACTTTCTTCGACAAAAGCTGTAGATTTTCAAAATAAAAATTATTTTCGTATAGTTATTGAAAATAGTAACTAGTTAATGAGAATAAACGTAAGTGGTAATTTACGTAATGTTTTTTAAATGCTGATAATCTTTAGCTTATGTTAATTTCAAAAATTTGATAGATTTCAATATCGAAGTTAGGCTGTATAACGAAATCATCTATACTTTCAGAGATGAATATCACTACTTAACCCCCATTTCGATCTTTTCGGCCCCTCTTTCTCCAGTTTTTTAGTAACTTCAAATTGCTTTTTAAAGAAACTGTTGCAAAACTATTTAGTGAGTCTTTCTTCACAGAGCAAAAACTTTATCTGAACTTTTTTCTCGTCTAAATACACGTACATTTTCATTAGTTATATAAAGAGTAAGATAGACTACAAAGAACGACATTGATTTTTAGACATAGTTTATTACACTTGTTACTATATTGTTTTTATTTATTTAATTATATATTTTCAGTTTGTTTTTAAAATTAAAGAAGTGGAATCATGAAACTGGTAAATGGACTTATTTTTCTTTTCTTATTGTTTTTTAAACTTAAACTACTGTAACGAAAAAACAGATAAAGTATAATGCTTTCATTACGCATTAGAAAAGAAATAATTAAGAATGATCTTAATCCTACATTACTCGCAATAGTTGGATGGATGTAAAATTACTATCAAATTAATTTAATATCTGATTCTTTAGCGAATTCAGAGGTTTTCAAGCTATTTCATATTTTAATACAAAGACTGTGACGTTTCATTAGTTTAACTTTAAATTGAACTATTATATAAGAAAATATAGAATTATCAGTTGGAACTGATTATTAGATTGAAATTACTTTTAGTAAATTATTTAAAAGATTTTATTTTTTGTTACAGTTCATCTTATGTGTTCTTTTCACCGGTTGCTTATCAACGCCCATTCAGCAAGGTTACAATATAAAAACTATAAGTTCAATTTTTTCTTATTAATTTATTAGATATTATAATTCAGTCTAACAAAAGGGAAGGCTATAAATAAGTTCATATATATTAATCATAAATGGGACTAATGTTTTTTCGGGACAGGCATGTATGATATCTAATCTTATGCTTAATTTTACTCTTCCATCTATATCTATAATAAATTTTCATCTTAAGTTTTAAGACATGGGTACTAGTACAAATTTCACATTTTAAAAGTTACTTTTGAGAAATCCAAATGTGATTGTAGAAATTGATTGATTTAAAATTCTAAATTCAATTAATTTATTAAATTCTTTTGTTCCTTAAAATTATGACTGAGTTTTGAGCAAATGATAAATTAAAATGCAAAAATTGACCATATTAAATTTAATAAAAACAAGGCTCTCAAATAAATGCTGACGGCTCGTATTCATTTTTCTTCGATAATAATCAACGTGAAGGCAGACAATTTAGAGACGAGACTAGAAATTCTGACGGAACTGTTGTCGGCAAATATGGCTATCAAGATCCATCAGGTGAAATATCAGTTCGTTAAATGCATTAAAATAGCTTATTTTGGTATCATTTAACCTGAATCTATAGACAATATGTCTAGTAATTAACAGTATTCAGCGTCGCACGAATAATCCTGATATCAATAGGACACAATTTTTCTCACTTTATTATAATTTCTGCTTCATTTGCTACGGAACATATTTAAATGAAATTGTTTATCTATAAAATTTTATTTTTCAAGTTGAAATTCAATTAACTGCTTAAGTCATTTTTGGGTAAGAAGCCCGAAATCCTTTTTACAAAAAAATCAATCAATCGATCATCAATGATATTTCAAAATTTTAATCTAGTAACAAAATACGAAAGTATTACTGTTAAGAAAGCTGCATGAGTAATGAATGTGAAATTTTCTTTGAAGACTAATTGACAGAAAAAATGCAATAATCATTGCATATTATTTCAAAAGGTGCTCTAAGAATAGTTAAATACACTGCAGGAAAAGATGGATTCATCGCTACAGGAGATGGTGTGCCAGTTGCACCATCAGCGCCAGGACAGCCATTGGTTTGGACAGGAGAACAACCTATTGTTGTAGAACCAGCTCCTCTTTCTTATGCTAACAAGCAGCAGGTTATGTCGGCCGATGATCAGCAGAGACCGTTAACTGTTGAAGAAGATGTTGAAGCCAGAGAAGAAGGTATGAATTAAAATTTAATATAATATACATTTGTAGATAAAATACAGTGAATTCGTCAAAAATATAAATCATCAATTCAATTGAAAGTAGAGTGACTAAGTCTTATAGAGGATAAATCTGGCCAAAAAATGTCGAATGGTCCCCCTATAAGATTTACTTAAAGTCTTAAAATTTATTTACAGTACAAAATGAATATAAAAAGCTGCAAAATTTCAACTATGAATTAATTATAAATCTTCTGTGATTTTGCAGCATTAAGTATAGCTTGAGTTATGCATGTCGTGATTGTAAAGTTCTGAACAAGAAATTAAAGATGAGCAATTTCAATAGATTAAAATACGTTAGCTTAGAATCAATATACACTGAATTACTAAACATATAAAGCACTTGTGATAGAAATGTCTATTTATTCAGCTCAAATCTGGACGCTTGGTCACCCTAATTGAGAGCTTACAAGACTATGACGGATAAACTATTGAGTTATAATTCATTAAGATAGGAATAAAATAGTTCAGCTTCTCCTTTACTATCCAAAAGAGTCCTCTGCCTATCTGTCTCTTTCACTCTCACTCACTCATTCACTTGAAACTTATAATAAACCAATGATACTAAACGTTAATAATTTATAGACTTGAGTATTTGATCAGAATACTATTCTAAATTATATGAATTGCAGCCAATCATCGTGCATCTAATCAAATATTGCATTATGAAATATAATAACAATATAAAGTTATTTAAGCTAGAATGATTGATCTACCTATCTATTAAGTTTATAGATGTATAACATATTTTTCTAATGAGTAGCCTTTTGTTATTTTATTCAAAATTTTAACTATAAATTCAAGATTCATCTGAAAGAAATTGTATTAATTCAATTTTTGGTTTTGAATGAATTTTCCATCTATAGTTGACTCAGATCAAGAACCAAAGCCCGACGATGAATCAAAAGTCGAAACTGAACCTAAAGTAGATACAGAAGAGAAAGTGGATGACGAACCAAAAGTAAAATCAAACGTTCAGAACCTAGAAACACCTACAGCGCCAGTAGCTTCATCAGTAAAAACACCCAAAAAACAGAACCCACAGGTCGATAACGTACAAGATAGAGATCATACATTCCCGCAAGTTCTTAGCGGACAAAGGCGTCTAGTAGAACCACAACCCGATTCTGGAGTTAAAGGCAAGAAATCTCAGCAGTCGAGTGGTGTCGTACCTCCTGTTGGAAAAAAGCACGTCGTTTATCATAGTGTTCAACACGGAATTCCTATCACTATTCAAGAGCGTAGGGAAGTGCCCATAGTTCGAGTGCCTGTATCTACACTGGTATCTAATGTTCAATATTAAAATTCATTGATTCTCAAGAATACATTTTTCACAAATAGGCTGTCAGTGGTGTCAAAAGCCGACCCGTTATTCAATATCAAATAAGTCAACCCGGAGTTGTCCAACAAATAGTTAGTACTATTGATCGTAGACCAGGACAAGTACTACACTCTGCGGTACTTCAGCCAATAATTGGAAACCAGAGACAAGTTCAGTATGTTTTACAGCCAGTCGTTCATCAAAATGTAGGTCTAGATCAGCGACAAGTTGTAATTCAGCCAGGAGTACAACATATTGTCGGATTAGATCAAAGAAATGTGCATGTCTTACAACATGATGTAAATGTAGACCAGAGGCCAGTTGTGGATCAGAGATATATTTCAGTAAAACAAGTTGGAAGTCTAGAGGATAGACAAGAAGCAGATCGAAAAGAGGCTGGAGTCCTACCTGTGTCTCAACCTGAAGTCTCACAAGTAGGCGTAGTAGTAGTAGATCGAAGACAAGAACAAGTCGAATCCGGAGTTCAGGATGTCGCAAAGCCTGGAGTTTTAGTTCAGAAAAATGTCGTTGTAAAACCTGATGTTGTCCAACAAGTTGGGGGTGTTGTAGACCAGAGACATGTACAAGTAGTACAGTCTGGAGTACACGATAGCGGAAATATTGTTCATAGAGTCATTCAGCAATCGATTAAACCAGTACCTGTTGGACACGATCAAGTTGGAAAAGTTCAACATGTAATAGGTTATCAGTATGTGATTCCAACTGAAAAACGTAACGTTGTATCAGATGAACAAGTTGTTGTCCAGGCCCAGCCTCAAGTTGAAAGCGTAGTTCAAATTCCCCTTTCTAATCAAAGAGTCGTGATTTCTCCGTGGGCTTCAGCATCTGGTTGGCAATTAAGACAACCAGTCAATCAAATGGTTTCTGATCTCCAGGCTTATTACCAATCAGTTAGTGTATTAATTTTTATATTTACTTGAATAACGGAGTTATTGATTAAGAAAAGCTTTTATTTTTCGTGATCATTGTCTTGTTAATATTTATAAAACTATTTACTCATTTTCGTTATGAAAATCTCATAAATTTTATTATTATCCCCAGATTTTTCTATTTTCAATCGAAAGTTGTTGAGGATCGAATGTTAAATATTATAAGCACTTTATATTTGCGAACTAATGACTTTCAAGTTGATTCAATGATATAATTACCTATTTATATTTATTTTAAGTGATGTCTGTTTTCTTCCAGGTAAGAGAAAATCCAGTATCTTCAGTCGGACAAATCCAACAGCAGGTTGAGAATCAATATGTACCACAAATAAGACAATGGCCTTCAATTATAGAGCCAATTCAATATTCAGGCATTCAAGGAGTTCAAGAGCCCATAAGACGCATTGATGGCGATGTTGAAATTGGAAAACAGCCCGTAGTATTAGTTGAACAAAGACCGAGAGTTATTGCTCAAAATTATGGCACAAAATCAATAGTCAATGTTTGAAAGAATCTAAAGACAAGCATGAATCAGTGGATCGATTTTTAACTTCACAAGTATTATCGTACGCAGTGTTTTTCTTATGATACTCAAGTAAATTGGTTGTGTTTATTTTAAATTTTCATATTTCATTTAAAAGTATAATATGAAAATTAAAAATAACTGCAACTATTTGTGTCATTTTTTATATTGATGAATAAAGTTTCCGATTTAGCATGATCAGTTGTTTTGTCTGATATTGTTTTAACCAAATAAACTTTACTATAAATCAATTTCAGGAAAAAAATTCCAACTCAAATGAAACTATTTTTCTCGTCAAGTCAAACACATCACTATCAAACTGTTATCTTATATTGAATTGATAAATTGGTTTTACATTAATTTTGAAATTCGATTAATTGGTTTATCCAAGGCAGACATGTAAGTCATCACCAGCTCATCATCCTTTTATCTTTGAGTATGAATTTCTTTCTCGTTCTATTTCGGTCGAGTGTTCAATTAAGCTAAAAAATTCTTTACTCATTAAAATTCAAATTCAAATTGTGGTTCAAGAAATAATTTAAGATTTGGATGCGAGAACTGGCTATCTGACAATTCGCTTGCAGTCCCATATAATACGGGAAAATCAAAATAGAGGCTAACCTCAAGAGACTTAAAAACAGACTTCTAGGTATCATTGAAAGTGCGGATAGGATTAATCCTATACATACTTCGAATGAATGATTGCAAGTAAAGACTGAAGTGAAGTACATTAAACAAAATAATGGAGAGAATGGAGTTTTATTTGTCACTTAATTTTGAGTTTCTCAAAGTTGTCAAACATGACTTTCGCTCTCAAATCAGTTCATTTTTTGTTAATAGTCTTCATAGTTTCAATTATATGTAGATTTTCTGAATATTCGATTATTATTCAGATTATTATCTATGAATTTCAAATTTTATGCTTCAAAAATTATTTAACTTTAAACTTTAAAATCCTAAAACTTTAAATATTTTTTAGACTTAATATATTTTGTGCATAATAAATTAAGGGAAAAATTTAATATAATGCCAAAAGTTTTTAGTGAGAACAGAAAATGTCTATTCGATAGGACACGTCTTTTGACACAAAAACTATTCCCTTTTCTGACAAAAATTGGATACAAAACTTAGTGATTATTTCTAACAAGAGTTCAAATGAGAAAAAGTTAGAAAAAATATTCCAATATTAAAATGAAAAACCGCTAATAGTGTACGCGAATCCGACCCTATTCCATCAGTGGTCATATACGTTAACCACTCGTCCACTAAGTAAGCTAAATTTTTAATGCTTTTAAATTCATTGATTGAATAAGATTTCGACACTATTTATATTCAACAAAATACTACGATTTCAAAGTTGAATAAAATCAAAACTCGAATATAAAACTATTCTATCAAATGTTTGTTTAATCTTCGACTTAGGGGGGTCTAAAGAGTTATCTTTAGTTCACTGTTTTTGTTATAATCCTTAAACCCTAGGGTATTGTCGATGAATACGAGTCTCGTTATGAAAAGGGCTCAAATCTTAACTGAGAGATGTCCAGTTCTCGTATCCAAGACTTAAATTACTTCAGAATCATATCAAATAAGGTGGAAAATTATTGAAATGTAAATTTTGCTGAATTCTCATGAGCTGGATGTGTAGATCAGTTTCATCGTTGAAACTATTGGTATAATTGAAAAGTTCGTACCCTAAGTATCAAAGAATGAATTTTATTGAAATTTGTTTACAAAAAAACTTAAGAGTAATCTCCCCGAGCACTAGTGACCCGCTTCATCCTCTCCTGCCATTTGTCATAAACCCGTCGCCACTCACCAGAGTAATACTGTTGAAGAAATCATTTACTGTCCGATCGATCTCTTCTTCGGACTAGAATCAGCGCCCTCTTAAATATTTCTTAACCAATTCATATGAAACACTGTTTATCCTCAAAACTGAATTAATTTCTTTGGCCGTATCCTTGGCCGACATTTTCTTCTTAAAACGATAGCCAATAGTAGCCCGAAAATCTCGAGAATTGAAATCAATTTTTATTTAAGACAACTGTTGTTTAAAAGATCATAAAATGCAAACAGAACGACAGAAAAAGCTGAAACTTTGTGTTCGATATTTAAAAATGATATATTTAAATAAAATATTTAAAAAATAGTTTAATTATCATCAGAACATCGTTAGGGTACGAAATTTTCAATTATACCAATAGAAATACGTAAAGTAACAGCAAAGTCTTTCTAAAAGTTATAAAAATTACCTAATTTCCAGGATAATATTGAATGCGATTCCGCTAAATCGTTCTTTCTTTGTTTGCCTGCCAAACTCATTAAATTGATTCGCGAATTAAATGTCAAGTTGCACGCACCATTTCTTTTGGAAAACCTCTAAAATTTAATAATCAACTTCTAAGTATCCTAAAGTTCTGAAATAGATATTTATTATATTCTAAATAATATTAACCTTTTATGCGATTACAATCTTTTATTTCATTAGAAAAAAAATTAGAAGAATTGAGATACAAACGAATGAAAATCATGTTGATTAATTAGTTTGTGACGTAGAATAACATTAATGCTTGTTAATATTTTTCACAATTTGTCACAAATAGTTATAATATAAAAATTTATGAAATTTTAGCATCTTTAAAGACTTTCACTCAAAAATCTATAGAATTGATAAATATCTGCTACTTTTTTCTATATTCATTAAAAGGCTCAATGAATTTTAAATAAAGACTTCCATAAAATAAATTTCTGACACAATTTTCAACTATAAAATATCTCATGATCTGTAAAATGAAAAATTTGAAGTAGAGTAAGCTCTGTATTTTACATATTATCATACCAAACATTGTTAAAATTAAACCTATCGATAAAATCATTAAAATATGCAAGCAAATTATAAAATTTTTGATCTTAAGATATAAGTGTCATTATTTTTGAGTAGATAACTATGGGAAAGATTTGAGTTTTAGAGCTGGTTTTTTATTTATTAAGCACTAAATACTCTGTTATGTTAAGTGAATTAATCACAAAACTTCATAAATAGATTGGCTGTAAAGATCCATTTCTAAAGCTCATTTCCTCCCATAGTCATCGCATGAAAAGCGGTGATAAAAACTAGAGAACAAAATTGAAAAATATGAATATTATTAGTTGTAAAGTAATTTTAGTGAAATTAAGCATTGCTTGTAATGCAAACCAATTTTTGCATCAAAATCATTCGGGTTAATGAGCACATTCATGAATCTTTTCTATAGTCAACCATATGAATTCTATGATCATTCAGAATTTTCTACTAGGACACCCATAGCAGGGAAAGATAGAAAAGTCAGATCGGAAAAAATTAGAATGTTATGATCTTCAACACTCACCATATTTTTAGTTAAGAAAAAGTTTTAATATACATAAACGACTTGCAAGAGAATGATTAAGAAATGATCATAATTAATGATTATAATTAGTTGCCTATAATGAATAGTTAAGCTTCTTTATCTTCGTGTTCATTTAGAAATCTCCATAGAAATCAAATTACTCCAGAAATCATATAACACATTTCAGTTAAATCCATGATTTGGACAAAAAAATGAAGCAACACCAAATTAAATGAAATTTTAAGTGAAATATGAAGCAATCAAAATAAAATTTTTTAAACTTTGATCCTAATCATGAACGAAGTATGAATTATTCTAATTTT
Organism: Archegozetes longisetosus; assembly: GCA_018873245.2. Lineage (NCBI taxonomy): Eukaryota > Metazoa > Arthropoda > Arachnida > Sarcoptiformes > Trhypochthoniidae > Archegozetes > Archegozetes longisetosus. The sequence goes on from JAEMBT020000007.1 coordinate 2,022,706, forward strand.
AGCATTAAAATTGAGTTAATTATTCTCGTAAACGCCACTGTATCAATACAAACTATGTGAACTGAGTATTACATAAGTTTTTGGCTATTAAATTAACTGATTTCAGACATAAATAATAAGGTAATAAATATTTAATTCATTTTCATATAGTTATTCGCTACGTCGCAAATCTATGATGAATATATTTTTCAATTTTTACGCTTCAAATTTTCATAGTCTGCTGTAAGCTTTACTTGTAAGATCCAAACTTGGATGACTTTTTGTACACTAGTATTATTTTTTCCATTGATGTTCTCATGATGTTTATAAAAATGCATACTAATTCAACTATATTCTTTAAAATTCATAAATTGACTAGGTAATTCATGATCGTACTAAATGTATGAGCCTGAATTTGGATTTAGAATCTTTTATAATTCAACACTATTTTTAAGGCATGTCATTAGTGTCAATTTTCAAGATAATTGAGCTAATAAACTTTTTTATTAGTAATTGGATTTTTTCTCAGCTTAGAATCGATCGAGTTCGTGGAGGTTAAGTTAACTAAATTTCAATAACATCATTGAAAGATATAAATGTAAGTGCGCTTTCAAGGTCTATGATCCCCAGAGCTCTATACTTAACACTTTAAAAGATGTATCTTTTCATAAAAGGCAAATTGAATTTAACTCTAAATTAATATTAAAACCAACAATTGATTGATCTAAATCGACAAGAAGTTAAGATTGTTAAAAAAACACTTTCAAAATTGCTATTTGGTTTTGAAGATGAATGTGAATTTTTCTAAGATAATATTAAATCTCCAACTAACTGAAGTCACACTAGGTAATATCAATTGTTTATATTTTATCATTTTTAATCATATCTATTCACTCGAAAATTGTGCAAATAAAAGTTCTCATCCATATTTTTACATCTTCAATGTAACGCATTGACGTTACTGAAGTTACTGTAAGGTGCAGTTCATACACAGCAAGTAATGCTTTTCAAGATAATGTTATTTTGAATTTAATATACTCTTGAGATATGATCAAAGTTTAATTAGGATTGTACTCTCTTTCAAAACATTAAATGAGAATTAGAGAGAGTTTGAATTTAAAACTTGAGATTTTTAACAAATCGTTATAAGCCATTCCACGAATAGCACATGTGTGACATTAAATCATTCAATTGAAAAATACATTAATAGCGAAAATTAATTCCGAGAAATTTTTGTTTTGTAACATAATAAAAGTATTTAGATTACATTAGAATTCATGTCTCTTATCTTCAGTATAAAAGATATAGTAACTATAGTTATTGTTAGAGACACTATTTTCGGGAGGTAACATAAAATGGGTTTTACGGGAGCATTTCCGGAAGTATGAAATTAACATCTTTTCTGAAACCTTGACACTAAGCATCATCATATCTCATGGTCAACTTCACACCTTAATAAACCTGGTCTGTTTTAGCATTCTGTAGGTCACTCATCAAAAATTGATCGGACTACTTAATATCATTTTGGTAAGTTCTATATCAGAAAGAAAATAGTAAACCTGTATAATACCAAAATAGATGCACTAAAAAAATTTTAATGAAATTTCTGGATACATTTATTTTTTATCCGATCGAAATTCATTTAATTTCGAAACAAAATCAAATGAAGTTAGTTAAAATTTTTCATGAAAATATATGAGAAATTGGGATTATAGCAGTGAATTCGGGAATCCAGAACTAGAAATGTAAATCCAAACTTTTCGGCAGCAACAAAATCTTCTAATGCTATACTTAAAAGATTTATTATTGGTTCAATTTATCTCAATTTGAAGCATATTCTAAAACTCAAGGTTACCCAGAAAATAACATCTTCAGTTAAGTCACCCAAAATTCGATAAGTGCTGTGGAAGAAATTCATTCTTTTGTTTCCATTTTTGAGAAAATTTTCTGACTTTCTTAAATTTGAGTTTATATTTCTGTATTTGAATAGAATAATGGAAAGTAGAAGACGATTATTCGACAAATTAAGTGAATATTTTAGAGAAAAATTAAAGCTATCATTTGTTTCAGACCGTAATATTATAATAGCCACGAATGATGATAAAGTCTATGAATTTGACCAAGACGATTCACAAAAACTTTCTTTAATAGCTTTGAGTAGTGATCAATCTATTGTCAAAAAGTCAATAGAAGGTTTAATCGTAGAAGAGTTGTGTTATAAGAATGTTATTGAGTTTAAGAATAGCTATTACCATACGATTGCGCGAACTACTGATGGAAAATTTTGTTGTTGGGGCTGGAATAAATGGGGATTAATAGGCAATGGAAGAGATGATGATTCTTATAAAGTTCGTAAACCGGAATTAAATAAATATTTGACTGAAAAACAAGTCTCGGATATTTGTTGTGGTTTTAGCCATTCACTTGTGTTAACGGCCGATGGTCAAGTATATACCTGGGGGGATAATAGATATGGGCAGATTGGGAATGCAAGTGACAATGATTATCAATTAATGCCATACCATGTCAATAAGTTTAATGGAGAGAAAATCAAATCGATTTCTTGTGGTGAAACACACTCTTTAGCATTGACTGAAAAAGGTAATGTATTTAGTTGGGGCTTTAATGAGTATGGTCAACTTGGTTTAGGAATTCAAGAAAGGACTTGTAACTCACCAAAACTTCTAAAATTAAACGGAATATTAACTGAGAAGATTAGTTGTGGTTTTCAGCATAGTTTATTGTTATCACTTGATGGAAGTATTTATGTATTCGGTAATAATAATTGCAGAGAATTGGGAACTAATGTCGAGGGTGAAAAACAATTCGTTCCTAAGAAGTTAGAAACTGAGAGCAAATTCGTTGATATTGCATCACATTGCGATTATCAGTTTTCTGTGGCCCTTTCGATGAACCAAACTTACTATATATGGGGTAAAAGTCTTAGGGAAGTGATAAGTGAACCAAAAGAAACTCCTTTCAAATCATTCGACGAAGTATTTGCTTATCATTTGCGAGTGACATATAAAACTACTGTTGGACCAGTTATTTCATTTAATGACAATTTCATACGGAATGGTGAATACGAAAGTGAATTCAAAGAAGTAGGAAAACTTGGGAATGGCAGTTATGGAGAAGTATTCAAAGTGACAGTTGAATGGGATCACAGTGAATTTTATGCGATCAAAAAGATAAGATTTACAAACAGTAAAGAAAGCGAATTTCTGAAGGAATTGAATTCTTCTTCTTTTATAATGAAATTAAGTGACGAAAGACTGGTTCAATATTTAGATATATGGCTTGAAAGAGAGTCAAGTAAAATTTCTTCGGGATTCGATAATATGACACTTTATATTCAAATGGAGTTATGCGATAAAACGTTGGGTAAAATTATGGACGAATTAACAAGCGACTTAAATCTTGCCGATCGCTCAACTGGTACTTTAACTGTTCTTGGTTTCTATATCGCAAGTCAATTATTTATTGAAATATTAAAAGGTGTTAATATCCTACATATACAAAATCCATCAATAATTCACAGAGATTTGAAACCCGATAATATACTATTGAAGACCGAAACAGATGGCGAAGTTTGTGTTAAAATAGGAGACTTTGGTTTAATAGCTATTCATGAATACGCGCATAAAATGATTGGTCAAACAGAAAATAGAGTGCACAGATCATCGGCTCAATCTCATACAAGTTCTAGAGGACAACTAGAATACATGGCTCCAGAGGTAGAAAATGGTGAAAAATATAACATGAAAGCAGATATTTTTAGCTTAGGAGTCATTCTTCAAGAGTTATTCAAAGTTGATAATTATGGGTATGAAATTTTTATAATGAATAGAAATATTAACGGTTTCTATTTCTAGATATCATAAGAATATCGAGAATGAAAATCTACATTTACTTAAATATCAAGCGATTTACGAATTATCAAATGAAATGACAGCAAATGCGTATGACAAGCGACCCGATTGTGAGGACATACTCAGTCGTAGAGAAATTTGGGCTCTCAATACGAACGAATTGAAGGAATCTATATCATATAAGAGTCTCATGGAGAAACTAGCAGATTCCAACTCATTTCTCTATTCACTCATTACGACTCACTATTATTCAACATGATTAATTCAAACTTTGCTAATTGGCAAATGTTTCGAAAATTAAAATCACTGAAACGCCTTAAAATGTATTGTCATAGTCTGTTCTGGAACTTTAATCAATGTTACTCATATTCATAAACATATTTTTTCATCCAGAATCATATCACAATTTAATCAAAATTAACCAAAACCTATAAGTAATTGATCATTAAAGACCATTTAATCTAACTACTGATTAAAATATAGCAAAACAAAACAGCTATTTCTGAATTGTGAGCTTTCAATAAGGGTCAATTAATGACTTGTTTGCATTTAAGCAATACGTCTTCCTCACTAGATATAGATTTCAAAATCTTTAAAAAGCTGTAAACTAGGTCAAAGTTAGAGTGACCAGAATCTAAAGATAAATGTCAATTCCACTCTCTACCCTTGATTCAATGTGTCATTTGTGTATTCAAATTGAAAGACAAATAAGTAATTAGCTCTCTAAACTGTCATACCACAACTTTACATTATGCATGTTAAACTAACTTTTTATGGTATCGTAAAATATGACTTTTATTCATTTCTGATCAATACAAAACTGTCAAACAGGTTGAGCTGATGTTATCTAACCAGATAATAAATAGACTTCGGTCGGTTGAGGGATTAAAGAAATAGGTGTTTAGAGACACCTTAAGAGCCATGACCATAGTACTATATGTATAATTTATAGTAAACGCACTCTACTTGAATACACCAAAAAATCTAGTTTATCTTGAAAATTACTAAATTTTGAAATACTTCCGTTTGCAATTGTTTTTCTATTTGGGGAAAAGTTTTCAAACGAAATTCTTATATATTAATACATTAATAAACTTTGAAATATTACAATTTATTGTCGATTAGCTAGATTCTTAGTTGGCTTTGAAGATAAATTATAACCAAACCATTGATAATAAGCTCAACCGCAATAGCCTCATTGAACCATCATAGAGTGAACTGATTTCATCTCTGAGAAAGTTTGTAAAGATTTGATGTGTTGACGTTTATACTAAAGTACTGATGAATACATGGATCAGCTAGTGATTAACACTACAATTACTTACATTCTTAGTCTATTAATAGGTTTGCTTACATTAGAGAAGTATCAAGTTAAACACTTTCTAATGCAATTTTTAGTAGTGGTTCAGCTCTCAAAGAGAGCAGACAATGGTTCCCAAACCATACCTGACACTATGTATCAACTCACATATCGGTCACATAATATTATGTTAAGTGTTTAGTGTGCAAATATTGTTAACTGTGTTAACTTTGTGTTGTAATAATATAGGGTTTTGTCATTTGAGTTCCATTAAACATTAATTAAACGCATGACATAAGTGATGTGACGTTCTACAATGAAACGCAATGTAATCATACACAAAATTACTATAAAATTCATAGTATTTGTCTATAATTAATAAGCAAATAGATTTTATCATTTTATTTAATTTTCTATTGAAAATTGCTTAATCACTTTCAGAAATACCAGTAAGATTACTGATTTTTAATTAGAGAATTATTAATATTTTATTTACTCTTCATTAAATGGAAACAAAATATTATAAAATAAATTTTTAAAATACTGATAGTTTGAAAGTTTAATATCAATCAAGTCCTGCATTTAGACAGACTTTCTCTTAATATTTTGATATAATTCAATAAGAAAGTTGTCTTAATAACTGATGTTCTCTTCTCCAAACAAAGATCTTCATCAGTGGCTATGAAACTATTTGCGCATGAAAGTTGTTCTTCGTATTGGCTCTCATTAAGCGATAGTTTCATATTTGCTTTCTTCAAACTACAGTCAAAGCATTGGATATCAGTCATATTCTTATCCGAACATCCATTCACAATATTTTTGATACTAGAATCTTGAAAACATTTGCTTATTTCATCGAATTTCTTCAAACAAGTTTTATCTGAAAATTTTGATTACATTAGAATTTAAATTAATAATTGAGCTTTTAATTTCTCACTGCAAAATGTGACGATTATTTTACTGAATCGATCAAAATTATAATTAGAATCTCCACTTATGCCAATATAGTAATCATTTTGTGCTAAGTACTTTGTACTGGGATTATCATCGCTACAGCTGCACGTGTAGTTTTCACTCATACCTTTCCCTCCAGATCCTTTCGCTCCTAGAGATTAAATAAAGTAATCAATTCAGATTGCTTTAAACAAAACTTCACCTTTCATTTTGTTTATCTTGGGCTTATTTTTTGATTCATGAGATTTATCTTCTTTTCCTTTAGTGGATATTTTTCCAAGATTCTGACCATTAATTTCAAAGCTATGGCCAAAATTACGAGATGATGTACCTGATGCCGAACCAAATCTATGTGCAGAGGCATGATTTGATGAATAATCTAAAATTTTACCGGAACTGTGTCCAGAATTATTGATAAAATTTCCACTTGAACTTTGACCCGACCGTGACCGGAGCTTCGACCTGAATTTTGACTCGATCTACTACCCGATTCATGACTCGAACTTCGACTTGATTCATGACCAGACCTTTGACCTGAATTTTGACCCAGAACTATGAGTAGAACTTGACCTGAATTTTGACCGAACTTCTACTCGAATCATGACTCGAACCTCGATTTGATTCATGACCAGACCTTTGACCTGAATTTTGACCCAAACTATGAGTAGAACTTTGACCTAAATTTTTACTCGACTATGAGTAGAACTTTGACCTGAATTTTGACTCGAACTTTGACCAGAACCGAGACCTGATTCATGGCCAGAACTATGGCCAGAACTTCGACCTGAATTTTGACCCGAACTGTGGCCAGAGCTTTGACCTGAATTTTGACTCGAACTTTGACCAGAACCGCGACCTGATTCATGGCCAGAACTATGACCAGAACTTCGATCTGAATTTTGACTCGAACTTTGACCAGAACCGCGACCTGATTCATGGCCAGAACTATGACCAGAACTTCGATCTGAATTTTGACTCGAACTTCTACTCGAATCATGACCCGAACCTCGATTTGATTCATGACCAGACCTTTGACCAGAGCTTTGACCCGAACCGCGGCCGGAGCCACGACTTGAATTTTGACTCGAACTATGACCAGAACAGCGACCTGATTGACGATCCGAACTATGACTAGAATTTTGATTCGAACTTCTGCCTGCCTCATGTCCCGTACCTCGACTTGATTGATGACTGGAACTTCGAGTAAAATTTTGACTCGAACTATGACCAGAACCGCGACTTGACTCATGACCCGAATTATGAATAGAACTCCGACTTGATTGATGACCAGAACTATGACTAGAATTTCGACCTGATCCACGACCCGAACCATGACCAGAACCACGACTTGATTCATGACCAGAATTTTGACCAGAACTATGACCCGAATTTCGATTTGATCCATGACTTGAACTTTGACTTGAATTTTGACCCGAATTATGAATAGAACCCCGACTTGATTGATGACTCGAACTATGACTAGAACTTCGACTTGATTCATGATCAGAACTTCGACCTGAATTTCGACCCGTACTAGAACCCGAGTTTCCACCTGATTCACGTCCCGAACCTCGATTCGATTCATGAATGGAATTACGACTAGAATTTTGACTCAAATTATGGCTAGAACTGCGACTTGCCTCATGACCAGAACTTCGATTTGAGTTTTGACCTGAACCTTTATTCGGAGATTGACCTGAACTCTGAACTGAAGTTTGACTTGAAACTCGACCAGAACCTTGGTTTGAACTTGACCCTTGAACTGAGCCTTGATTCGAATGTCTATTCGAGTTTTTACCAGTTGAATGATGAGATGTTTTTCCTGAAGACATATCAGAATTTCGATTGTTCAAAGAGTTACTAGAACTACGTTCTGATGAAACACTTGAAATGTGATGTGATGCACTGTTAGAATTATGACCCGATTCATACCTAGATGAATGTGTCTTCGCATTTCCACCAACATTTTTTTCAGAATTCTGAGTAGAAGAATACTTTGATTTCCCGCTAATATTGGATTCTCTTTTTTTCGAAGAATCGTGAGTTTTATTTTGATTCAAGTTATGTTTACCGACTGAATTTCGCGTAGTTATTGATGCAGAAGTTTGAGTGAGTCCTTGCGTTGAATTATGGTTAGAGATATGTTTTGAATCTTTTATTTTATTCTTGCCAGATGTTTGAGTGTTAGAACTTTTTGAATTCTGATGTGATTTTTCTTTGATATCATGTTCTCTATTATGTCTTCCATTAGTCTCTTTGGAAACATTAAAACTAATTTTATTATTAACATCAACTTTCTGATGGCCCTGTTTCACGGTTCCAGTATTTGCTTTAATGTTAGATGCAAGGTTACTATTAAGCTTTGAGTTCTTTGCCTCATTACCAGAAATCTTGTTATTTGTCTTAATGTTAGCAGTTAGTTTTCCGTCAGCTTTCTTATTATTTGAGTGATTACCCGAATTCTGAACGTGATTCTTATTCTCATTTGCAGTACTCTTTATATTAGCTGAGGTTTTAACATTGCTTTTTGAATCAACTCCGTGATTAATTTTGCTGTTAATATTTACTGATTCTGCACCCTTATTGGTGCGATTTTTGAAGTGATTATTATTAATCTGAAACTTTTTCTGAGCCGATTGATCAGTCTTCGTGGCAACGGTTTTCACTTTATTTTCAACATTACTTGAATCATGCTTTGTATTAGTTGTCACACGTTTAGTACTATCACTTTGGCTCGAGTGGTTATTTTGACTTTTTTCTTTGGCTTTGTTTGTATTGGATATTTTATTAGACCCTGAAATATGACTGGGCTTATTCTTACTGTTAGCTTCATTATTTTTCGAGTTTATCTTAGTTTCAATATTATGTGATTGAGAATTTTTATTTTTACTCTCAACCTTAATATTTTGAGCATTCTTATTATTCGTCGATGATTTGAGATCATTTTTCGTATTGATATTAGGTTTATGCGTGGTTACACTGGCATGTTCTTTGATGTTAGCGTGATTGGCATCAATCTTCCCCTTTCCACTTGATTTAATATTGTTAGAATTAGCTGTCGCTTTAACAGCAGTTTTAGCGTGATCATTCGTTTTCACATTTTTGAGGTTGGCATTTAAATTGGTTTTGGATGATTGACCATTAGCACTAGCAGGCTTCTCGGTAATCGCATGTTTAGATTCAATTTTTACACTAGAGCTTGACTTTATAGTCTTTTGTCCAGCTTTATTATTGTTGTGACTATTTGTAGTTGCTAATTTCTCGGCACTAGTTTGAATATTTTTATTTTCAACTTTTTTATGGTCCGTACTTGATTTGGATTTCGATACGCTAGTACTTGCACTAATACTCGAATGTTTATCATTATTTGCACGATCACTACCTGTTTTCACGCTAGCACTAGACTTTACTCCATTAGTATTAGCCGTGTACTTAGCTCCATGGTTGTTGGTGTTAACTTTTCCAGCATTATTTGGTGCATTCGTGTTGCCTTTAGAATTTTTGCGATCAGTATTTGAATTGCGTTTCGATGCTTGAATAGTAGTACTTGCGTGTGACTTATCATTTGTATGATCAACTTTAGTTTTCAAGCTGGCACTTGTTTTTCCAGAGTTATTATTAACTACATTTTTATCATGGTTATTTTGATTGCTAACTTTCGCCGAAGCACTGGCATGAGCAGAATTATTAGCATTCACTTTTGACAATCGAATTGAGCTGATATATAGAATATAAACTATAAGGAAAAATGATAGTTTCATGGTTTAATCACAATTTTCTTTATTAAACCAAAAGCTTTGCTTGTAGACACTATTAAAGAAAGCAATCAGACACAAGGTTATCTTCACGAAGCTCTTACTGCGCTTTGAATATTATCAGATTGCTCAATACAACAATTCATAAAAGATAATACAGTATTTTACTTTGTAAAAAATCTAAATTTTGTCATATATCCTGATTTAATTTGTTTACGTCTAGTTCCTTTGTGTTAATTTTTATTTTCATTTAAAAATCATAGGTAATACTTTATTGAAAAGCTTCTAAAATTGCATAATAGTCATGAATCATATTCAAAGAGCTGAACATAAAATAAAGCTTCGAAGCATGTGATTCTCTATACTCCTTTGAAGAAACACTTAATCATAAAATACTGGAATGTTTACACAGATTATATTTCAAAGTTTAATCAGCTCATAAAACATTTTTGAGATTTGAAATGTGTAATTATGTAAAGTATATTGATTTTTTCTTTCATAATAGCAATACTGTCAATCATTATTGTCAAATGAAAAGCTTCATAGCATATCACTAACTTTTTTCAAATGCTCAAAGTCACTCTCATATAAATCTCACTAGCGAAACTCATATTTACTTTTTTCCTGATAATTAAAAGAAAAGATATTAGAGTCATTCATTTTCTAGAGTGCCAAGTTTTAATCGAAATTTTATTAAGATTTACAAGTTATTTTAGATTGTTGGTTCATTTTTAATTCTTACATTAAGTCTGTAAATATGAATACAAATCTATTCAACGAATTCTATGTTATGATATTCGATTGTTATATTGAAGTTCGAACACAATTGTAAGCAATTTCTAGAGATATATAGTTCTAATCATGATAAATAAATCCTACACAATTTATACTCTTATTCCGCTATAATCTTTTATTCTGAATGATGGCTCAATTTAAACTTTTCTATACATGCTTTGATTATTAGTTAGAAATTTCTACATAAAATCATTGAGAGTAGAACTCGACCTAAGGTAAGCACGAAAAATAGTACATCTTGAAATTTATTTAAAAATAGAAGGCCCCGACAATGCATAATTGTTTTACAAGTACATGTCATCTGAACAAAAATCATGAGGAAGACTAGTTAGCGGTATTTATGAAGAAATTAATGCGTTTGTCGAAGAGTAGCCTCTCTTCGAAGCTATATAAACTTAAAGACTTACAGAAAAAGCCAAAATCTATGGGTCTGAAATTTAGTCATTACAGCCAAATTTTTTCTAATGCTTATCTCTGAGCTCTTAACAAGTTTTTGTAAAATAAATGTTGGTTTTCATAAAATGAAGTAAAAAGTTTATCCTGAAAACAAATCAAATTATTTTATATACGAAAATGAAAAGAAAACTTACAAGAAAAAACTTGAAAATGTTAAGAAGGATGCTGTGAAAGGGAAGCAGTTTAGGCTGCCAACTGTCCAGGCCTGACCTAGATCGTCCAGTTTTCGGGGGGTCTTGTCCAGTGACCAGTGCGGGGTCTGACCTGGACATTGTAATGTCCAGTTTATTATCATTCACAATATATCTCAAATAAAAAAAATATATATATAATGTTAAAAATATGATAAGATGTATAGGATTTGGACAAGAGACCGAAACTCGTTATCAACCGATTTAATTAAGGCTGAAATTTTTATTAAAAATAATTTTGATTTAAAATGCTCTGAATTTAAGAATTATGTAAAATCAAACAAAAAATTGTTAAAAGCTGCTCAATTTCAGCAAAAATATGATTTTAAATAATTTATTATCCAAATAAAATGATTAGATGACTGTCCAGTTTTGTCCAGTTTATTAGTCAAAATTTAATACCTAATCCAGTTATTTTTATTTTTCAGTTGGCAGCCGTAGAAGCAGTACTTCGTACAACGTTCGGAAAAAATAATTCTTTCCAGAAGACAAACTTTTATTTTTGATTGTTTTTGTGAATTTTGCATCAAATTTTTGAAAAATCTAATAAAAGACAGCGAAATCTACTCAAAAAAGAAGATCAAATGAATAAAGTAGTACAAACAAATCTTAAGATCAATGATCTATTGAAGATTGTACTAAAATATTGCTAAAATAAATTATAAAATTTTTGTGTATTGAGAACTCTATTTTTTTTGTTATAAAAGTAAAACTTATGCAAAATATAATAAATTGCCTTCTATAAAATTTTAACGAGTCAGTGAATCCGACTTTTTGAAAAATAGAATTTATCAGTGGATAATTAGTTTAAAATATATTTTACGATAAGCATTAATAATGAATCCCTGATTATATCACTAGTGATTTCATTATAAATCATAAGGAAAGTTTCATATTAGTTAAGCCCTTTATGGATCTTAGTAGGGGAACAGAGGCTACTCTTTGATGAACGCCTTGAGATATGAATTTAGCTGCTTTGAAAATAAGACTTACTATAAAAATCACGTACTCTCTGCGCTGTTATCTTTATAACAGTTTCAATGAAAATGAATTATGAAGAATAAATTAAAACCATGCTATGTTGTTGTGAAAGATATACTATTTGCTCATATCACAATTAGATAACTATTTTAATCTTTAATTAGGTTAATCTTATCTTCCCTATTTGAGTTTATCGTTCTGAAAGTAACATTCTTCGACAAAACTATGGGTATTGTTAAAAATCACAAATTTTCAATTTTAATAGTATTGTTTATATAAAACATAGTTTAGGAGCTTCAAAGAGCATATCATGTTAAAAAATTATACAATTATTAATAAAACCTGAATGTCTAAATTTATGAAAGGATAGATATTTAATGAGAATCTTGCCTAAAATATGAAACGAAATTATATTTTATTGAGTTTCTTTAATGAAGATAATAATTACAGCAATATCAAATCTGTTTCATAATCTCTTATCTGAAAGTCACAGTCTTAAATAGCACTGCAACTCTTAACAACTCTCAATACAAAGACTATTGTATATATTAGAAAATATTAGTTCAATTCTATGCAACCTTAATTTGAGTGTTAAATACATTTAAATGCGTATTAAATATGCATACTGTCCCTCTATTAATTGGACAAAATGGAGTACTCAGATAACTACTGTTTTCCTGGATTTTATCTTAATTATTTTGCAATAGTAAAACCATATTGTTATCACATATTTGCAATTATCACATATTTGCAAACAACTGATTAAATGTGTTACAGGAATCATAAAAGGTATGATTTGCATAAACTCTAACTTGGCAACAATTTTCTACAGTGCTCAAATGTTAGACGCATTGGGTCAAGTAAGAGGTTTGCAGAAGATATAATTGATAAGTAACAAAATCGAAGTTTACAAGAATTAATTACTAGAGATTTAGTGTATATATATTCGTCTGTATACTTCGTTCATTTTACAGTTGATCATTGGAAACCGAGTTTTTACTTCTTTAAAAGTTTCTAATTAAAATTCTGTGATTTTTTCATTCTTAATTTTTCAAACAAATATCTTCTATCAAGTAATAAAAATCATTAAAATATAATCTAATTAAGCTAAAAGTCTATTATTATGATATAATACTTTATCTTTGGTATGGTATAATTGAAGATTTTTAATGAATAAGTCTAAAACATCAGTAAAGTAGAGGTGCGCATCTCCTAATTCTTCACGCGCGTTAAAACCCGCAAATATCCTCAATTAAATGTATGATCGATTATTGTAAGTTTGAAGTATTTTTCATTTCAGAGGTGAATTCTACTTAATTTTAAAATAGTTGTCAATTTTAAGCTTTTCTTATTGAGAATACATTCCCCTGTGCCTAGTGATGTAAAAACTTCTAAGAAACTTTCTCGAGAGGTAATTTCTCTTCAAAAATCGAGAATTTCCTCTTTGTGAACCTCCTGTTAAAAATATGAATCTCTCACAAGATGATGTGCAACTCCTTTTAAAACAAAGTTAAGTAATAGTAAATAATTTATATTATTAAAAATCATTCACTCATTAATTGATATTCAAATTCGCTAACTTATGTTTCATGATCATTTCAAAGGTTACAGATGGTTATCAAACAGTAATTACTATATAAACTTCTAGTTCGTGATATAATTTAATTTTTGAAACTATTTCGTCTAAAAATATCTACGTGTACTACATTTATGAGAATTTATAAACAGCTATTAAAACATTTCAATTTTTCACGAATCTGAGGCACATTATGTTTCAATTGGAAGGATATTTCTATGTGCTAGAAATAATTACAGAAATATTTCTAGAAACTTTCTGGGAAGTTTCTCGTCAAAGGATAGTTTCTAGAAATTTTCCAGCACTACCTGTATCATAATTGAGGTAAATTTAATCTGATAATCTTTAAAATTCATGAGTAAAAAGCATTGTGATTTTATATCATAGCATAATAAATAATGACTCTACTGATTAACTCTTTGTAAAATTCTGTTAACTTTTTCTGCAAAATTTTATTTAAAAATATGTTAAAACTTATGGTGAATAAATAAAGTTTCAATCACTGGAATTTGCTGTGCACAGATCAAAGAAGTCTCATTCTGTCCCTATGGAGATAGCTCCTGTGCCGTCCCATCCCATCCCGTTTCTTTAGAAACTAGTCTGTTTAAGCTCCTTAAATGCATAAGAATTAATATTTTATCATTAATTATTATCTCTTTCATCAATAATCTCGCATTCGGATATTTATTTTATGAGCATGTGTTCACATTATAACTATGTCTTGTTCTGCACGTTCGTTAATTACGTTTTTGTATTTCTTAGAGAAAAACAATTGTACTTTTGAGGCGCTGAAACAAAGTTTCTTTCCATCCCACGGGACGGGACTCTACAGAATTTTTCAAAATCGCCCCTTGTTCCATCCTACAGAGTATGATAAAACGGGATGGTATATCCCGTCGACGAGATCCCATTGTACATCTCTATCTGAAACGTCTATTTGATAGTTGCCTCTACATATATCTCTATATTAAATATATCATATCTTCTAGATATTGACACACGTTTTCAATTTGATGTAATAATCGAATTTATTGGGTATTTAGTTTTTGTCTTAATTGGCTTTAAAATTTTGTTAAAATTTAGTGCGTGTGTGAAAAAAATAAATTTTCAAAACCTCACCGCCCGCACGCGCGCTCGGGTGTACTCGCTATTAACCTGTGTTTGCATAGACAGGCGGGTGCGTATGTAAAATGAGCTCCTCTAATAAAGTTATTACAGTCAAACTTCTATAATCTGACATAATATTTTTCTATCATCATTAGTCAATTTATGGAGGTTGTCGGTTTGTAGAAAAACCTCTTTAATTCGACATGTCGGAACAAAGAGGTATAATTTTAAGTGCGTTGATGATAAAATCTAATTATTATTATTTAGAAACTCAGAAATAACTAAAAGAACCCTCAGTTAAAAAATTCATTCAAAGTGGCTTGTCAGGCTTTACATTTTTTCTTAACAACAGTGGCTTCTAACGTGCTTTCTATACTCTCAACGTTTTGAATCAGCTCAGGATGCTTTGGTTGAGGAAATATGTATAATATATTTATCATCAGAAATGAATTATTTGAACCAAAGAAACACATCACGAGTGTATTAAATAGGCACCTCTGTCGAATTGCAGAGGTTCTAATGAATAGGAGATAACTATTGAAGGAAAAAACTATTGTCGGATTACGGAGTATGGAGGTGTCGAATTGAAGAGTTTTTATAATACAAACTTCTACGTAAGAATTTTTTGGAAATAAGATAAAGTCGAATTTGAGAGGTTGTCGTGTTATAGAGGTGTCGGTATTAGGAGGGTTGACTGTAATAGTCTTTTCTGGTAGATTATAAATCAAGGTAAACTTATATCATTAACTTGATAAACTAGTATTAAAGACTTCTATAATCTTACTTAACAGCCTTCAAAAGAGCTTAAAAGTAATTCGTATTGCGTGCTGAACATAAAATACAATTTTTTTGACTTATCGTCTTTTATATGTATTTATTCTTTGTTAGGCTGAAATAACAGGATACTAATATTTAAATACTTATTGTGAATCGAAATTTTAGAAGTTTTCGAAATCTTGTGAATATTAATTAATGATAAATCATCAATTCTCTGATTCATATTTTTGGACATGACCGACGATAATGAATGATATAATTGAATTTTTTATATTTTTATTGGCATATGAATGGAAGAAGCTTGATCCCATTCAAACCATTAACCATATATACGTTTTATTAAATTTTTTGACAACTAAAGAATTTGATTCAAGTTCACTACATCAATTCATATATGAAGTTTCGCTCGATAAATTCGAAAACGAAAAAATCCTTTGAAATATGTTTCGAAAATGAATTAGAAAACTACAAAAAGAATTTCGACTCGAACGAAGTGATAGTGTATCCAGAAATAAAAATCTCTTATCTATGGTCACTAGTAAATGAAATCGAATCCATAAATGAGCGAAAGTTCGTGCTATTCACAAAAATTTCGAGTGATATCTTCGAGAATAAATTTGACATTTCTTGTTCGAATCCAGCCTTAATTCAGTTTTATAATAGAATGTATATCATATATAAGTATTTGATAGAATCGAACTTAAATCTAGAAATGAATAGATTGCATGAAAATTTCAAGAAGATAGGTGATAAACCGCTAGGCAGAGGTACATTTGGTCGCGTTTATAAGTGCTCTCTAATTCAAGGAAAAGAAAATTATGCTGTTAAAATCATAAAACTAAGAGGTAAAGATTGTGTAATCGTTTTGTTATTTTTGACTTTACATTTGAACGAAACTTTTGAAGAACTGTCTTCTCAGTCTTCACCTCGTGTATAAAGTGTATGTATGACTATGTATAGACTATGTATAAAGTATTAGGAATTGAATGTGCCATGGTTTGAAAGAAATGAAAATTCAATTTAAAACCCTTTAGTAATAGGAGATAAATTATCATTTTTGTATGACTAACCTATGAAAAAACTTGTTTGTCTTTGAAATATCTCTTAACGAAAATGATTTATTTACCCATTAAAAGTAAACAATACTTTTGATCTAGCTCAAAATGAGTAAAAGTATTGTCATCCAATAATACTTACTTTATTATCAGACTCTAAGAGTTTATTTTAATAAAGAAGTTAAACTAATGAATAACTAAGTTTTAATATTTCTGAGTTAAAATTATTTTTAATCCTCAGCTTTGAGCCCTATTTGCTAAGGCAGTTCTTGAAAATTTTCGTTCATTTGCCATTGAGCTTTTATTGAAATAATGGAAAGTATAAATATGATTTTAAAATAAAATATTATATATCCTAATCTTTTATCTATCAAAGTAAGAAAATATATTTGTACTTTGATCTGAACCCAGCGCAAAATCATATGACTAATAATAATTACAAAACAGCAAAACTCAATATTATTATTAGTGTTACAGAGCACTAGACGGCTCTATATTGCTATATAGCAGTGTATTGCTATGTAGTGTTATAGAGTTAGAGTGAGTGTTAGAGTTAGCGTTAGCGTTAGTTTTAGATATTATATGTATTAGATATGTGTTTGCATTGTAAGTATGTATGTATGTAAGTTTGTATGTAGTATGGGCCCCAAGTGAAGGGTCACGCTTCATAAACTTAATGTTTGTTTTGTTTTATTTCTAAGTTTAAAGGAGAAAAAGGGAAAAAGTATAGAGAGTTGGAAGAAAAAGTTGGTGATATTTTAGATACGAGTTAGTTATGTTTTAGAGATAAGAGAGTTTGGAGGTGAAGAGAACAAGTGTGCACACTATAGATGTATTGAGTTATTATTTGTGTATTGGTTTTTATTTGGAAAATTTTGATATTTTTGTATTTCATCTATTTGTCAAAACTTATGTCGTATCAATAAATATAATATTTGATGTGTACTGGTGTTTATAACTGTGTTTTTTCAGAATAACTGTCATTGTTTACAGTACAGTTATAGAAGTCCAGTCCTAATAGTAACAGTAAGTCCAGTAACTGTAACATTAGCAATACTCAATCAGGTATACTGAAAACGAGATATCTCAATCAACTTTTTGATAATATTATTTATAGCTACTGTTATTCTAACCTATTAGCAGAAGTTCAATTTCCTAAGGCTCTATGATGATGAGTCATTGAAATTGCTATTATTCTTTCACAACAAACTAGTGATCGACAAAGTACTAAAAGGGAATCCCTGTCCTGTCCTGAGCCCTAAATTATTATTACTGTCCGGTTTTCCCGACATTCAATATGTGTTTTAAAAATTATTTATTCAAAAGATCAAATGAAAATACAATCAATGAATGCATATTCAATACAAATCAAAGTTAGATATAATAAAAAGCAATTCATTTATGTTCTGTGGACTATGTCTTGAACGATGGTCAGTGAATGTTAGACCAGCGGCACTGAAATTCCTTTCGCTTGAAAGGTTGGTCGCAAGGATAGACAGCAAACGAATAGCCAACCGATAGAGTCGGGGATAAGAACTTCTATTTTGTTCCCAATATCCGAGTAATGAAGAATTTATGTCAAACTTATGTCCAGTTTTCATATAGTCGTCTAACTCTTGAGAACCAAATGTGTTTACTTGTGTTTGATTCAAATCAATGAAATCTTGTAAACAGAGATTGACTTTCATTGAATAGTCTTCTAATGATTGCGAAACTATAGTTGTATTGATTTGTGTTTCATTCATCAAATCCGATAACTTGGACATCAATCGATGTTTCTCTTCAATAGATAACAAACAATTGAGTTCTCTTAGCGGTGGATATAATATGGTTGAGATTTTGTGCAAAGCATTGATTTTAAAATATTTTTCAATATTATTAGTATAAATAAGTTTCAATGATTTCATATATTGAGAGTCTAATTGGTTTGCAATACATAAGGAAATCATTTTTTGTTTTGTCGGTAAAACCAAATGCAAAGTCGGAGAGTTTTCCTTACATAACGTTTGTCTCAAATCATAAAATGGTTTTAAAAATGTGGTCAATTCTAACAAAACATTTTCGTCTAGTTTTATGAGTAATTCAAATATTTTTCGATTATTTATTGCAATCTCTTTGATATGACTTAAGTTTTTATGAATTGATTATAACATTAAATATTTAGAATCCCATCGAATACCTATTGATTGCTTAAGTTTTGTTTGCAATTCATTTTGAATATTAGATTGTTTGAAGAGTCGAACCTATTGTTTGCAAACTTTTATAGAATTATTGAAATCATTTGATTCGTATTTTGTTTTAAATTCTTTGAAAGAATTTTTGTGTAAAAGATTCATATTGTGTACGGAACAACTGATCCAATCCTCGCCACTGAATGCCAATACCATAGCCGACGCATTATCTTTAGTGAAATATTTTGTTTTTTCACTTAACATAAAGTTAATTAACACACAATTCATATCACTTTTTGTTGTCACAGACGTCTTGTCTTTGGTCTCAATTGTGGCCAAAACTCTTGAATGAATATTGCATTCAGTTATGTATTGAATAGTAATTGTAATGTAATTAGTTTTCATCACGTCATGTGTCCAGTGGTCACATGTAATACCAATTGTGTCGATATTTAACAACTTTTCAATGAATTTTTGTTTAAACGATTCATACATTGGTTGTATATGTCGTGCAACAGTCCGATCTGATGGCAGAACACTACCTAAAGGAATGTTTGGACATTTTCAACCGATCTCTATGAATTTTTTGGCCAAAAGCCTAAATCCTTCGCCTTTAATGACATTCATTGGTCGCATGTCTTTTGCAATAAACATAACCAAACCATCACTTAATTCTGATTTAGGTATTGATTCATTATTAGAGGGTTTATAAATAGCGTTCAATTGATTCCTCAGGTGATTGATGGCAGTTATGTCGTTTCAGACCACATGTGCCGTAGCTTTTGTTGCATTTAACAATAGCCGAACAGTTATTGCACTTCACATAATCGGCGTCCGTATTGTCTTTGACTATTCGGTCAAATGATTTCATATTTAAGCTATAATCGATTGATTTGTATTCAGTGGTCGAGTCATTCACTGCAATTAATGTTTTTAACTTATGTTTGAAATCACATTCGTTTGATTGCATTTCATTTGTTTTTGCAGTTTTTCTATTAAGACACTCTTTAATCGAAAATTGCTTCCGTTTTGAAGACATTTTTATAATAAACCACAGAAAAAGACATCAAATATAAATGTGTTTAGACTTTATTATTCACAACGTGTTGAAAAGAAATTAGATTTTGAGACCTCTAATGATGTTAATTAGAGGTCAATACTTATTAAAGTGAAAAAATAAATCAATTGATGCTTTTATAGTCCTAGGAATTTAGAATCGAACAGAAATTCCTGTCCTGTAGTTATGATAGCCTTTCCCATTCCTGTAAATTCCTGACCAGGAACAGGACAGGACAGGAGTTCCTGCAGGAATAGGAATTCATGTAAAACACTACGACAAACAGTTCTTTGTTAGAATATAGAAGATTTAAATAGTCAAAAATCTCTTAAGAATCATTCTCCCTAAATAATTAATTAATACAAAAGAAGCATTATTTTCACCTCAGAACTAAATAGCACATCTTTTGGGTCATTGAGCCAAGTTAAGCTGAACAAAACTCTTAGAGAAGTCAATATTTGGTCTAAGCTGAATCATGCAAACATAGTACAATTTAACTCAGCCTGGTTAGAATATAATAATCAATTCATATTATCGCTTCACATACAAATGGAATTATGTGACTTCACTTTAAAAAATGGATTATCTCTGATGGATAAAGAGATGGGTTCTACTGGATCGCTTATATCCATTGCCAGCATATTCATAAGATCTCAGTTGCTGCTGGAAATAGTTGAAGCTTTGAACTATCTTCACACGCAAAAAGTTCCTATAATTCATAGAGATATCAAAATGTCAAATATCTTGATTAAAATTGATAAAGGCGGAAAATTCATCAAACTTTGTGATTTTGGTTTATCAACCTGTCACCAAAGGGAATTCAATGATGGTGCATTGAAATCCCAATCTCATACTAATGCTGTCGGTACAGTTGGATACATGGCTCCCGAAGTTAGAGATGGGAAAATTTACAATGAAAGATCAGATATTCACTGTTTGGGGAGATTGATTTTGAAAATGTTCAAAATTGAAGATTCGTAGTAAGCAAATATGAGAATAATTATTTATCTGTTAGTTTGATAGATTAGCTTAACCTTTTCATTAAACTTTATAACCACATGAATTTCCCAAAACATTCGATTACATCCGTTTTATGCATCAGTATTTTCGTTTGAATAATGTATTTTAATGTGATATTTTTTGTAACTTTGTACAGTATATGAATTTATAATTTTACTCTAATTTTCACATTAAATCATGTTTGACAGCTGTCTTGAGGAGATTTTACGAGATACAAAATTTAATCTACTATCAGAGGCCAACACGGAAATAGTCGATTCGATCATGATCAAATTCAAATCCATATTGAATATCACCTCAAATTTATTAGAAAAGCACCCAAGTAATCGATTATCTGCTAGTGAATTGTTGGAACAAAGTGACGAATGGTGCATAAACTGTTTGGATGTAGAAGAAGTTAGTTATATACAAGAAATACTCAAGAAAAACACTTCAACTCATTCTAACAGACAGTTATCTCTCCATAAGGCAGTTATATTGAAAAATTTGAGTCATTCATAGAAAAAGATATCTCACTCAAGTCAAAATCTTTCAGAAAACTGCATAATATTTATCCTGCTTTACAGAAAATAAGCAGAAGAATAATTGCACATCTTGAATCTTTTTATATTTTTGGAGAAATAGAAGATAAATTATTTTATGTTACAATAAATGATCAAGTTTATGAATCAACAATTAGTAAGCACAATGATTCAGTGCAATGTGCAGAGAAAAAAATGACTGAGCTATGCAATCAAGGAGTTCGAACCATTTCATGCGGCGAGAGACATGTGATTGCTTTGACGAGAGATGGTTTGTTATATGCTTGGGGAGATAACAGTTGTGGTCAGCTTGGAGATGGATCTAATAGAAGTAGAGATAGGCCAAAACGGATAAGCTTCTTCAAGAATTTTAAAATAATTGATGTTTGCTGTGGAGCTTATCATTCGCTTGCTTTGACTGATGATGGCCAAGTTTATTCGTGGGGACATAATAGAATGGGGCAAATAGGAAATAACAAATACAAGCACAATGAATGGACACCCTGTAAAGTCATTTTTCCATATTCTGATAGATGCAAAGCTATATCATGTGGATACCATCATTCAATGGCTTTAACTTTCAATGGTTCAGTATATAGTTGGGGTCATAATGAATATGGTCAACTAGGCTTAGGTTGCTTGAAACTTCAAATTTACCCTCAACAAGTCGATTTCACAGAGAGAATCGAGAAAATCGCTTGTGGAAAGTATCATAGTTTATTTTTAACAAATGAAGGCAAAATCTTTGGTTGTGGGTGCAATTGTTCAGGAGAAATAGGTTGTCGAACTAAGAAGAACCAGAATATCCCTATTATTATGAAAGATTCAATCAGATTTACAGAGATATCAGCATCTATTTTTGACTCCATGTCGATAGCGCAGTCTGAATTAAACTCTTTCTACATGTGTGGAAAATGTGGCAATGACGAGATATTGACACTGAAGAAAACGAATCACCGTTCATTCCATGAAGTTAGGATGATACACTCAATCTCACGTAAAATTTCTCAGCCTATTTATAACCATAAGAGCTGGATAGATTTTCTGTTAATAAGAAAAAACGGGTTGAATTTAAGCAGAATACGTACGAAAATCAGTCCAGATGTCAATTTTTTCTGTATTCACAACTACATGGAAACCAAAGTCTTGCTAATGACAGATAAAAACGACGTTTACATTACAAAACTACGAACTGACGGAAGCAAATCAAACTCGATTACTCATAAAATAACTGAATTCGGAGGTGAAACCATCATGAGTTTAGTTTCAGGAAAATTGCATACTCTCGCACTAACAAAATCTGGTAAAATTTATTCGTGGGGTAATAACAATAATGGTCAATTGGGATATAAGTATGAGCCATTTTATTACAAACCAAAAAGAGTACTAATTAACTCATCAAAAATGATAGCCTGCGGCGCATATCATTCTTTGGCTTTAGCTGATTCAGGAGAAGTTTATGCATGGGGTCAGAATTATAGGGGTGAATGTGGAAATGGATTCAAAAAGGATCAGTTTGTGCCTACAAGAATTCTACTACCTACGGATGAGATCTTTACTGGAATTGCTTCTGGTCACAATTATTCATTAGCTGTAACTGAGTCCGGAAAGGTATTTAGTTGGGGTAATAATGAATTTGGTCAGTTGGGATTAGGAAACAAGCTCAATCCATTGAAACCTAGTTTAGTTAGGTTAGCAATCAGCACGAAAGTAATTAAAGCCGTATGTGGAATGAGTCACAGTTTGTTTCTAACTAACGATGGAAATATTTTTGCCTGTGGATTAAACCATTTAGGACAACTTGGAAATGGAACTGATATCGACCAGACAACACCTAATCAAATTTCGTGTCATGTTCAGTTTGTAGATATTTTCGCTTCGATTTTCGATCACATATCTGTTGCTCTCTCAGCGGATGGGAAATGCTATATTTGGGGTCAATGTTCTGGGAAAATGTTTAAACTTCCTAAGAGAACGGAATTTGACTCAATTCACGAAGCTTTTGTGTTTTATTCAGAATCTAAGTTCTTAAATCAGAAGATTACACTGAAATCGTAAAATTATTAAAACGAAGCAAAGTTAGTTTATTTTTCATCCTGTTAATATGTACGAAAAAATTTCAAAATATGGTTTGAAATCGTAAATTTGAGATCGCAATTATGAACTCTTAAATGTTTATTTTAAAAAATTGATAAATTTTCCTTTAAATAACTCTTCTATGTATCTGATTATGATTTAATTTTTACCACAGTTCTTTCATATTTGTATGTTAACATTTCTATAACTCTCTATTTTTAGCTTCAATATTTTCTTAATATTATGAATAAAATTTATTTCATTTTCATAGTCATGTATTGTAAAGATTCTCGTATTTTTGGGCGCGTCATGTTCAAATTTTATTAAAAAAAGCAGAACAATTTTAATAAAATTCCATTAGAGTCTGATGGATTGAAACTTGATGAGTTAAACCCTGAAATGCAAATTGATTCGAAAAATTTATTAAATGCTGCTCTTGAAATCAAACTATAAGATGAAAATTTTATTATAATTTCTTAGCTTTGCATTTAGTATGAAAATACTACTTAATTATGAGTAACTGCATCGTCATAAGTGCTTGCTATCTTGATATTAGCCACAAATCCTGTTACATCACCAGCGTCTCCTCCATAAACACCCCATTTAGGGTCACAATGTTCAGCATCTAAAGTGCGACAAACAAACTTTTCCGAACCTCCAATCAGTTTTTGTTGTTTTCCGTTATACCAGAATTCAATAAATCCTTTGAGTATATCTCTAGACACGTGAATGTGCAGAACTATATCATGCCATTTATCAGTTTCTAGTTTGGTAGACCAAACACTATTCTTTTTATGCTCAGGATTGTATTGCTCTAATGCTAATTGCCCATTTAGAGCTTTAAGAACTATTGGGTAGTTCTGTTTCATATCAGCACCGTAGGCTTTCCATTGAAAATTAGCATTAGTAGTTAAATCTTGAGGCTGTTCGAGTTTAAGTTTCCATCCAATATAGATGTCATCACCTAAAAATTAGATAATTTAATAATACTTCCTGATATTCTGATCGTAAAGAATATACGTTTTATTGAAGCGTATTAATCGCAAACTACATCTACGCTCATCAAATTCTTAGAGAAACAATTCATATTATTGTTATACCGTTCTGGTTTGAGCTCAAACCTAAACGCATAACAGGGGGCTAAAATTAACTATTTATCCAGAATTCTGAAACAAATATTCTATTAAAATCTTAGTAATATTAGACTTTGTTTGATTGCAATCTATTATTTTTGTAAAAATTATAAGTATTTAAAATAATATTCAATAACAAACAGATAAAGAAATATAACATGGGGTTTAGACGTGATTTCATTATTTGATTGATACATAAAAATTTTTTAAACATATTTATAGGTTTTCACATATTAAAAGATTTTTTACTTCTTTCTAACACTTTTTCAATATCACTTAGAGGCATAATGAGGTCCTCTCCTCGAGGCCTCCGCCCAAAGACTCACTCTCTACAGATTTTTTAACATATCTTATATAAATAAAATAGATCTGAATTGTTATTCTTTTAAAATATGAGCCGCATTTCATAGCAAACGTTAATACAATGATAACCTTGAAAGCGTTAGTAAAGCATTTTAAAGATAACTGTTTGACAAACTATTTTAAAAGAATGAAAAACTGATTTAAAATCAGAGAATTTATATCTGCATAACATTACTATCATATTTCTCTAGCTTTTAAATTTAACGGAACCACGATATAAAATATGAACAAATTTTCGGATCCTGAAGGCTGCTGGTATTTGGATTATTTTAAACAAGGCTGGAATTTGCCCAAAAATATGATTGATATATCATGATTTTGTACAAGATTCATCGGTTCAGCTATCGAAATATGTTCAGTAAAATTTTATTAAATATTTTTCTTTGAGAGGTACATCCTTGTCTAGGTATCTACACATATTAATATCTAAAGCAATTGACTTAGAAGCTCTTGAGATAGTAAATAAAATGCATTGTATTTTGGTCCTTACCTTCTTTGGCTTGAAAGCCTTTGGCTCCATGCCCTTCGCAACGATGTGCACCTTTAGGCTTATGGAATCGCCACACTTTACCATAAGTACTATCATCAACGATATCAATAGATGTTCCTTCACCTTCCAAGTTTTGATTGTTCCACACCGATGACTTGCCTCTAGATGCGTTACCATCCCACAAAACAGACGCGTCCATCAAACATATTGTAGCCAAAAGTATAAAAAGCTTAAAACAATTCTGTAGTAAACATATCAGATGAAAAAATTATTAAACGTTAAAATTAGCTAGATTAATTTTTTGCTAGTTTAAAAAATCTTTTTGAATCTCTATAACTAACATTATTCATTTTTAATACTTGTCTTAATAAGTTGGAAGACTTTGATACTTATTGTTTTTTAATTTTAATTTTATTAATTATCCTTTACACAGATTAGAAATATGTCCTGTTTTATCGATTAAGTAGTGAGAAATAGTACATATGACTATCTTATTATTTCCATCTATCTGTTTATTAAGACATGGTTTTAAATAAAGGAGGATGCCAGGTTTCTATGGGAGCCCCGCCTACTTGATCCACAGAAAGTCCATGTATTTATTGAAAGATTTCAACTAGTAAAGAAACTTTACCAATGGGCACAACTTCCTAAAACGCCGCCTAATTGAGATAAACCGCAAAAAGTATCGAGCGAAACACGCTTTCATCTGCAACCGGAGCCACCTCGTGGTGACGGTGGGCAACGGGCTTGCTAAGATACCTGGCAAGCCTGGCCGAGGCTCCAGGTTAAAGATATGCCGTCATGGCAGATTCTAAGCATTGGCGTTTTACATTTGGCATTCTTTTACATTCATATTTTACGTTATTTTACATTTCCCATTTTGTTTTTATTACCGAAATCCAAATTTTGAGTATTAAAATGTTCAGCTCGATGTCTGGAATCCATCAATATATAACTTAGACCATAGCCTGGCCAGACCCTAAGTCCGAGATCCAAGTTTCAGGTATCAAAATGCTCAGCTCGGCGTCCTGAGTCCAACGATATATCACGCTTGGGGATAGGAAGTCGGGAACCCCCTTAGACCCACTAATCCGGATTCACTCATCTTTCACATTTAGCATTCTTTTTATATTATTTTACATTTCACGTTCTACATTGTTTTATTCCTTTCTCTAATGTATATTCACAACCTAATATCCATGACGAGTTGTTTGACACCCAATTTACCCCTAAAATGTCACTTTTTATCGCAACACAAAATATCTGTCTGTATATATGGCTATTAACTACCTAACTAACAACTAGAAACTTACTAACAGTCACCGGAATCTCTGTATGTAATATTTATATCGGTAAAATTAACTAAAGCTGTTCGTATCTTTAAAAACGCTAAAATTGCAAAACCACTTTACTATCTTCTCGACAAGAATAGTTGATGTACAGTTCTTGAAATATAAAATTTATTTTTAAATAAAATATTTTAGTTCAGAAATTTTTAAGAAGGAAATTTTTCTAAATATAAAAATGTATTTCGGCACTCAGTGCAAATAATTGAGGATATACTGTATGTGAAGAACCCCATTGTACTAGGAAAACATTGTACTGAATAATTTGTAAAAAATTAACATTATTTTTAAGCTTTTTCAAGCAAGAAATAGTAATAATATGAATATGATTTAAGAAAGCTCTACTATGCAATGTCAATTTCTAAGTCTTAAAAAATCATATTCAATATTGAACTAAGCAAAATTTGAATTACTATTAATTTAAAATTGTTAAGTACGAATTAATTATTGAAAACTAACATTATTAAGTAGTATTAATAACAGGCAGACCAATATTGTTTCTAGTGCTGTGGCCTTCTTAAACTAACTGGAGATCTTAAAGCACTCAAAGTTGGTGTCAGAGATTGTGATGGTCTGAGTATCTGTCGAGGTGAGGTCTGTGGCAAGGATGAAGAAAATAAAGGCTGACTTGCGGGTAGAGATGAAGAGAATCGTTGAAATTAAGGATGTTATAATTATTTTTATTAAGGACCAAAGTCTTTTCATCAAAAGAGGACTGAAATGCATTTCTTAGGCTTATCACAAGTTGCCAGATGGCAAATAAACTTTTTGAAAAATATTTAATGATATTACATTTTATTTTTGATGGCTTTCATATAAATTTTTTGCTGGATTTTGCAGTTTCAACTAAACTCTTATTCTAATGACATATTCTGTGAACTTATTAAGTGACATCGAGGAGTTTACAAATCTCGGCTTTAACAGAGTTGACACTCGAAATGTTTCAATAAGATACTTCATCCAAATATAGTGCTTGGTTCCTTCTTTAACAATTTTCTTTCTAATTTATACTGAAGTGTATCTGGCAGTTGTAGAAGGATAAAAGAGGTATCTAATCATTGAGTACATGTTTTTCTCTTTATAATTATAGGGATGAACACCTGTGATTAATAAAAATGGGAATGAGTAATATAAAAGAATCAAAAAGTGAAAAAGTAAACCTCCTTCATGTCAAATTTATGAAAGTTATCTTATCTCTTGCAACAAAAATATGAAATTATAAACTTATTAATCTATCGTTGATAACAGATTAATAATTTTAAAGAAAAAATGAATGGATTTTCATCATTTTTACTTAGTTTTATGCTTTGAACAGAAGTTCAACTTTTACTAGTAAAAATTCTTTAGGAAAAATTCTCTCTCATATTTATTTACAAAAGTGACTTCAAAGAATGAGTTATCCCGAGTATTTTTTTTTTGCATGTTAATAGCATTCGATTTTATTGTAAGCATAGAAAAAGAAATATTTCTGAGTATCTATTCAAAGATTATTATTTTCAAGTTTTTTCATCTTCATAGTCTGAAAATGCATCAAAGCTTGAATGAAAGTAAAACATCCTGAGATTCTCATGCAAAGTGAAGATTCTAAATAAAAGAAGTGACTAACAATCTTAGTACTTTTGACCAAAGATTGAAAGTGACAATTCTAACTTTGAAAATCAATAAAGAAGTTATATGATAATGTAAAATAAATGCGCAAAATTAAAAATTTTATTTAATTATCTACAATCTACCCATCTAATTTAAAGTATTTAAATTTTTGCTCATGTCTGTAAAAAAATTCAGAGTATTCTTTAAAAAGATTAAAAGCTTTATAAATAAATAATTATTTGTTCATACTGCTAAGTAATCAAATTTGGCTCTTTGACCAATATAACCCATAAAAACTCAGATGGATTAGAGGACTGTTATTAATCCGATAGTATTAACATAATGTGAACAATAGTTGATCATAACATAGTTTCAACGATAGATTACAGTCTTTGTTTGGAAAATAAAGATATTCACGTATTGGCATACTTTAAGATTTATTTACAAGATTAGAATAGAATGGACGAATTTTTCCAATTAAAATATAATACTTTATGAGAAAATTTATTGTTATTAACCCTTCACCACAACTTAACTTCCGAAAACGTAAGATTAACATTTTCCACGCTTTATATCTGTTCTAGGTTAGTCCTCATGCTTTTCAGATCAAAGTTAACCGTTGTTTTCGAAGTCTTAATTTACTAATTAGTTAGTTTCTAGTTATTATCTGCTACAGTCATCAATGGTTCAAATTGCTAGTAGCAACATCACAGTACTGCGACACATATAATGAACACGAAGCACTGAGACGTTGGGAGAATTTTCTTTCCTCAGAAAAGCGCTGTCAAAAAAGATTTTAATATAAAGTTATAAGTCTAAATCAGTCAGATTTTCTGTCATTCAAAGTAATTTACATTGCTATAACTGTATATGTCAGCAATTTTTATATGTATATGACTGAAAAATACCTAAATTATCAAGAAATTCCGACATTTTGTTGATCTTAGCCAGTTTTTTAAAGTAAAACCTGGAACATTTTACCCCACAGATGTGACAAAGGGTTAAAGTATTTCATATGAGTATTTGATAAGATATTAATACTTTAAATAGAAACACTGTATTATAAACAGATAAACTCAACCTAGATTAAAAATAAGTAAAATCATGAAATAATGGAACAAACCCTCATAGTAGATGTTGAAGTTTGAATCAGAAAATAATCAAATGAGCAATATTTGGTTATTTCTTAAGTTTTTCGACTGTGAATAATAAGTTAGAAAAGAATCATTTTTATTAACGAATGTTTAAGTAATGAATTGAAATCTGAATGTGTATTACAAGCAATGTTCATTGAATGTTTAGCCATTTGATCATTTTTTGATAAAAACTTCAATAATTACTATGATGGTTTGTTTTACTGTTTCGTGACTCATCTTGTTTTTAAACTATTTTGGATTTCGCTGAGAATGAACTAGATTTCTTTTAAATTTTCTAAGTCGTTTTCTTATTTTTGAAGGAATCACTCATCTTAAAAATATCATGTTAGTCTTCTCTCATAATATTTTTTCCTTCAATGCAGACAGACTTCTAGATTTTAAAAATTAAATTAAAAATTACTTCCTTTACATATTCACTCATGTTTACATTACATAGATTTGTTACTGTCGGCTAAAAGAATGATTGAACCTGGGCTTTATGATTAGAGGATCTTCATTAGTTTTATGAAACAAAGTCAAATGAGTATAAAAATGAGTTGACTCATCGCTAGAAATTTAAAAGTTTTGCAACGAAAAGATCAAATAAGTCACTTTTTTCTTACAGCATCTATTAATATCAATAAATGAATTATCTTTCTCTTAAAACTATATTCATTATTGTGCGCATTATTTGTTTTCAAGCCAACAATCTTTTTACTAACAGTACGTTAATGAATGATTGACAAAACTATTTTTAATTTATTTTCATTAAACTATTCAGGAATTATTAAAATTGAATTTATATTTGACGATTATCGGGGACAATTGTAGCCATTAACAAAATATAACTATAGAAATAGATGGTTCATAGAACTATATTTGTCAGGCTGTCAGTTTACAAGCTTAAAAGAGAATAATTAATATTGCAATTGAATATTCAATTACAGCTTTTAGATAAGAATTGCAAATAGAAAAATGTAATTTTAGCATACAACATTGGGTTCATTCATTGTAAATAATTAGTTTTATTGAAACTTTGAGACAATAGTTATTACAATATAAGCTAATTATCTCCAAGAGAAATTCATATAAATGACATAAAAATAAAGTGAAAATTCACAGAATTAGATCAAAGTATTCCTTTTCAAGTTGAGCAAGTTTAGTAGCATTATAATAGTGTATCTTACGTCGGTGGAATAGTTTGGTAACAGCTTCGAGATCAGATTGAGTATGTTTGACACCAAGAGTCTTTTGTAAAGTAGTCAAGAAACTATATCCAAACTCTTTTGTAGGCTCAATCATTGTACCTTCACCATAATCATTCCAAGTTGCAACTTGTATATAATTAGAACCACCAGCAATGGCAGCATTCAAAGTAGCAGCAAAGGTATTAACACTAACTGGAATAGTCCAGGTCGGTCCAGGCCATCCACCCATAGCATAGGCAGAGTCAAAACCAGGATAAGCGACTCCAAACTTCAAGTTGATATTCCTGTGTTTGTAGAAATTATTCAAACCACCCAGATAGTCAGTATAAATCCAAGCAAACTCTCCACTGGCAGCGCTTCCACCCTCATTCATTTGATACCAGAGAGTCAACAAAGTTGGTTTTTGAGTGAAAACTGAAAACAGCTCATCCCACTGAGAACCAGACTTCAGTGTTTGTGGTCCAAAATCAAGAACAAGTGGGGCTCCATTAAGTTTGATGTAGTTTGATTTCGTGAAATATTTATCTCTCAAGTAAATCATATCAGCTTTACCTTGAGCTATAATATCACCAATCATACCTTGTTCTTTAGCCATACCTAAATTATGATCTTCATATACAATTGCGAATTCGAGACCTACTCTCTCACATCCTTTGATGATGGCCTCACAGTTGGCCAGATTAGTAGGATAATCCCAGACATGAGCAGTTCCAGGCCAGTCGATTAGAACACCACTCACACCTGAAAGCTTCATCAGTCCTAATTGCCAATCAATCACATGACTATCACCAGAAGCGTACAGATCGATGAGTGGATAGAACTTTGAAGCAATTTTTCGTTTGCCACCTTCCATCTGATCAGGATTCACATTAGCCATAGTCCAATGTTGACCCCATTTACCACCATTAGTAGCTTTAGTTTCAAACCATGGCATCATATGGATATAGACTTTAGTACCAGTGACTGGTTGTGAGGTAGGGCCAGGATCGGGAATACTGGAGTTAGGATAGAAGCAATAAGGTGCACCGGGTTTCACTTCCCAACAACACTTTTTACCAAGACAAGCCATTTCAGTAGTAGTAACATCACCACAATCTTTTCTTGCAGAAAGTGCCATACTCTCACATCTGGCATCATGAACGTGACCGTGAGAGTAGAAGCAAGCTGGATATCCAGGAGCCACAATATGACAACATCCTTTTGCTAGACACCCAGTAACGGTCCAGTTGGGGTCACCAGCAGCGCAGTCGATCTTGTGTTCATTAGAGATACTACTGCATTCATCAGCTTTAGATTTAGAAATAATTGCTCTTAGCGAAAAAATTAGAATTAGAATATTCATTTTCACAAATAATTTACAATTTTTGATTTGACTGTTTTCGAAATTACTTTTATAGTGATTTGATTGCCTTGAAGATTCATCTCAATTTTTGTCGTGTGCAGAGTTAATATACATACAATTTAATAACATAAATATAAGGGTTATCTTAAATTCTGAAATCAATATCAGTGTTAGTAATAATTAGAAATAAATTTCTCATGTAAAAGTTGAATAAAATGTTAAATTTACTATATATTCAGTTTGTATATAATAGTCATACCCACACATATCCGAATAAAAATAGATTCAGTTTACTCAAATGTTGAAATCTCACTCGAAAAATATCGTTTGCAAATTTTTTCGGTTTTGTATGAATTCTCAAAGTGTTTTGTACAATTTTTACAAGATGCATTAAAATCTATTATGAATTTATTTACGATTTCAATTTTTAGCACCAGCATCCCATTCATCCATAATTGTTCAATAAAATAGTTTGAAAGTTTATTTCAATAATAGAACTCATTTTATTACTTAATATAATGAAAATTTCTATTGAAATTATCAGTAGAAAGTTGAGCTTATATACAATGGGATAGATATTTTGATAATTTCATTAAGTTAAAAGTCTCTTTCACCTGAATAATTAAAGTATTGAGTACTTTTATCAGAGAAACTCGTTAAAGATATTAATTTAACCTGTCTAAAAATTTTTAGTATAAAATCCAATTCAAAGCCAAATTTTATTCAAAGCTATTGTAAATGAGTTAACTGAAGTTTTTTGAGAGATAGAAAATAATTGACCCCTATATTTTTTGACTCAATAAAGCAACTAGATAATTTTTATTTTGATATATTAATAAGAAGTAAATTACTGATCAAATCGAAATTGGGTTATAATATACGTACTCAGAATGTTGTCCATTTTCTGAACAAGGTTTAAGTCTTTTTATCAACCTATCTGGTACTTTTCAACGAGCTCCAGGACATTTTCACTGTATTTCATTTTGTAAAACAAAAAGATTGACTAATAAATGAACATTCAAAGTATTTCAACTTCATACTTCTTAAGCACAACTCTTAGGCTACATTTGTTTTAGAGTCAAAAATGATTAATTGAAAAAATTTTACTTTTGTTTATCCCGAAACTTGTTCAGAATATGCATCTCACTGATGCGCAACATTAAAAGAAAAATTGTATTAAATATCTGAGCTTGAAACCTAGAAGATAACTGTTATATTGCTTAACGTCATTTAAACATATTGTAATCACTAATTATTAATGAGCTCTTCGACTTTTCAAGCAGTTGGAAACTTTCTACACTATTCTCGAAAAGGATTTATTAGCAAAATTTTTGGATATATAGATACTAAAAATGATTACTACCGTATCCACATAGATAACAGTTCCGCATCAACTGTCGCCAACAACGATTTAATTACACAAAAATTATGGTCTGAGTCAAAATACCGACAATCTGACTGACAATTATTAGCACTAACTGATCCCTCATAATCATAGTTGAAGAAATTCGCACCCAAAAAATTACTCATACAAAAGATATCAAAATAGCTAATTTACTTCTTCAGACGGACGGTTTGATCATAAACATGCTCATGATCAACTGATACATGATCATAAATGATAATAATCATGTTAATACTTTAATGACTGATTCAAAAACGTATACAGACCATATTTTTATATGGTTTGTAGTCTTGAGGCACCGAATGCAACCTTTCATATAACTTATATGAGCAGCGAAAAAATATGCTGAAATGCAGAAATTTAACTCTGATTTATTAACAATGCATTATTTTTGTGGTGTCAGAAAAATATCGCACTACACAATACCACACGAGAGCATCACATATAATATTCTTTATATGTGATATTTTGTCTCGGAAATAACTTTCAATGAACTTCGTTTTAAATTTTATAATTGATTTTCACTAAAAGTTAAATTACTGCAAAAAAAATAGCGGCCTCATTAATTTTTTATCTTCGTGTTCAGTTATTTCCCGTTTGCTTATCCTCTTCTTCAGTTTAATAGTGTTATGAAATAGAAAATAATCACATATACTTCTGACTGTTTCATTACCGCAACCAACTTCTCTGGCTATTGCACGCAAACCTTTATTCTATCCTAATCTCTAGACAATTGAAGCTCTTTAATTGATTGTTAAAGTCATATTTTCACTTATTAAAAAACACGTGTTTTAATACACACTTTTTGTTATTGTAAATCAAAGTTTATCATAAGTTGAAAGTTTGATATGAGTTGGTCAGCAAAGTGCATATTATTTGACAAAGAATTTTATGAAAGGTAGCTACGGTGTCTCAAAATAAAATCCCAAAACTGTACTTGTAGCTTCTTACACTGAAAGCATCTTAAGTGATTATCGGGTTTGAATTTAAAACTAAAACTTTATTAAAATACCTGTCTTCACATACCTAATGAACATAGTCTTAGCAGCGAATATGCCTCGAGTGACTAGATATATCGGTCTGAAATCGTTTATTCAACTACTGTACTGTTTTAGATAATGAACATTACAGTACTTATAGATACTTTTTAAACAAAAATCTACATGAATTTCATTTTAGTTATATATAGTGGACATATGAATGAAAATATGATTTAAAGATAAATTTTTATCACAATAGGAACAGCAAATATAAAACAATCGTCACAATCGCCTATATCATAATCATTTGAATAATTTTCAAAGCATAGTCAGTAATTAGAATTTTTCTCCCAATAAAAGTTTGCAACAAGTTTTGTATATTCAGCATGTTTTATATGCAAAACTAGTATATTTCGAGCACTTATTCCTGGTCACTCGGGGCATATTCGCAGCTAAGATTATGTTTGTTGAGTAAGTGAAGACATGTTAGTAAAATTTTAGTCTGAAATTCAAACCTGATAATCACTTGAGATACTTTCAGTGTTAGACGAGTGCTTTAGCTGTGATCTTGATGTATCACTTGAAGGTAATAAATGCCAGTTTTTTGCCAGACTCTAGCTTATGTGTGGCGACATCATTGTCGATGACATTTTTAGTGGCCACATTATTAACTGGAGACTTCTTAACGTTGAACCAATAAGAAATTTGAGTTATTTTCTCCTCATCATAAGTTATCAAAAGGCTGATCTAAAAAATGACTGATTGATCATAGAAAAGCAACCCTTTAACAACTCGGTAAAGATTTGGAGAGATAAGAGCTGAAGTAATTAAAATCTGCTGCAAGTTTATTCATGTGAGTCCACATGAACTTTTATCGATTATTCAGAAATAAATACTAAAGTGGATCAGTCATACAATTTCAGAACAACAAACATTAACAACTTTGAAGTTGAAAAACGTGCCTTCGTATGATAATTAACAATGTATTCATTTTCTCTTATCAATTTAGAATAAATATTACCTCTTGTGACTAAACTATTAATTTCAAATCTTGACGTCATATACTAACATATTACTCATCTCTAATGTTTCACCCTTATGTATCGCTGAATTTCTCGGAATTAAGAACGGTTTTCTTTTACCAATAGTAAGGTTGGTTCAGAAGATGTTGTTTACTCAAACTGAGTACTTTCGCGCACCAAAAGTTTAGGGATCAAATTTTAAACAATTTAAATAATTATTATATATTACTAATTTACAAAATCTATTTTCTGCTGCCTAAAAATATTGTAAGAAAAAAGTAGCTATTTTTAAATTAAAAGTGAGACTTTGAAATAAAATTATTGATTGAGTATTATGAAATGTTGAAGGAATTGTAATAAGTCATTTTTGTGTGAGTAAAAAAATAAGATTATTTTATTTTAGCTTTATTAATTTGTGAAATCTATCTCTTGTGCATCCGTTTATTTATTGCCTTAAATTTATTCTGAAGCAGTCAAATTGAACAATACTTTTTGAACCGACGGTACAACAAGCTCTTCATTCGGTTCTTCCGATTGAGAACAGGAGGTTTTTATCAAAGGGTGGGGGATACTTTTTACCAACATATACCCTTAGGTTTAACACAAGTTATCAAATGCTAGATATACTATTTATTTGGAAAATATTCAATGATTTCACGTTTTATCCTTAGTGGCTTTATTTTGTTGTATTGTGTAGCTTCAACTAAACTATTATTTTTAATGACATATTCCGTGAACTCATAATGTGGCATCGAGAAGTTTGCCTTTGTACAAATCTCGGCTTCAAAAGTATTAACACTCAAAATATTTCTTTTATCAGACCATAGATTATTATTTTAAAAATTCAAACCATCATATAATTAATTATTGACTTTTAAGCTTCTAACCAGTCAAAACCTAAGAAAATGTTTCCGATTACAGATCAACTCCTGAGACAGGGGAAAGTACCTCAAAACCAGAGATATAACAGCCGCAGTTAGAGTGATCAAGTCTCTTAGAGCCCAAATCTGAACATAAATATCAAAAGGATATTTGTTTGAGATTTTCTTAAAGTTTTAAAATTTAATTACAGTACTCAATTAATAAAAAGTTACAAGATTTCAACTATGAAATTAGTTACATTCCTCTGTGATTTTGCAGCATTGAGCAGTATAAGTTATCTTTAACATAACTGTAAAGTTCTGAACAAGAAATTAAAGACGAGCAATTTCAATAGATTAAAATACGTTAGCTTAGAATATGTATTGGCTTGATTGATAAGTTTCTAGACTGACTAGTTTTTAGTAATTTTTTCAGTGATTTTTCAACAAATCATTCAAATATGAACTGAATGATGATGATTGACCTGACTCATCTGTTCCCACCACTTGCCAAAGATTTTATGCATTCCATTTTGTCAATTCTCAAAAATTACCAAAATAGTGACACTCGACACAAACCTCCACACGTAAAAATTATTGCGCACAATTTGATGCTCTCTTCCAGTTGATACTCTAAAATGTTCAGCTAAATGCCTGTCCCGCATTCAGAGGACTTCAACTGTAGGCTTGGATCTATTCGTATCCACCACCGATAACCTCTTGAGCGAAAATCTGATCAATCGAGTCAGGCAGTAAGCAGAGTTAGTGAATTGTTTAAAGGAAAAAAAGCATCAAGTTATGAGCAGTATTCTTCAAATGGCGATAGTTTATGTAAAAAAAGTGCCTTTCACCGATCATTTCTTTCATTTTTCAATGGCGATAGAGAAATTTAGAAATTTCTTTGGTAAGTGGCAGGAACAGACTGGTCAGGTCAATCATCATCATTTAGGTCATAATTGAATTATTTGCTGAGAAATCTCTGAAAAAATTACTGAAAACTAGTCAGTCTAGAAACTTATCAATCAAGCCAATATATATATATATATTGAATTACTAATAAGATTAGTGATCGTGGCGGAAGTGTATTTATTCAGCTCGAATCTGGACAAAAAGCGCCCAGATTAGGGTCTACACTGGACACTGGACTAGTAAATCTGAAATCTGGACACTTGGTCACCCAATCCGTAGTTGAAATTGTGTTGTAGATTGCAATAGAGCTTATGAGAAAATACCTGACCTCTAAATTTAGCTGTTGTCTTAATATTGGGTAGGACTGAGAAAGTTGACTTGACATTTCTCAAGGAGAATGCGACTTAGTTTTTATGTTTTACAAGAATTATATGCGAAATATGATTTACATATTCGAAGTATTTTTGATTCCAGAATGAATTTTTCAACAACTTAAGGGAAAGGCACCACGATTTAGTAGTCTAAGATTTGATAGACTTCATATTCAGTTCATAGTTCAATTTTTAACTTTTCTACCAAAACGATTAGTTTCAAACTTGAAAAAACTTTTAATTAACTAATATAAAAAGTTCATTAAGGATATTTATAACAAGAATTCAATTCATTTTCTTATTAATTATACCAATATTCGAGCATTATTTCGATATTAAACATTGAACAGGTTTCATTTTAATTACATTATCAATTTTCAAAAATAAGTTCAACATTTCGCATGATGATCTATCTAAAAAGTGAGATAACTATTTTAATTAACCCTGTTGTGAACCGATATTGTAGCTCAATAGAGCAGTATTGATAACAGGTGGTCCATAATTTTCTTCTTGTGGCTCAGAACTGGGTCTAACACTGGCTGGAGATCTAAAAGTGCTCAAAGTTGGAGCTAGAGATTGTGGTGATCTGAATGTCTGTTGAGGTGCGGTTTGTGGGTAGGATGGCGAAAAGCTTGGTTGACTTGCAGGCAGGGATTGAGGAAGTGATTGGTATGTCGGAGCAGATTGTGGTAGAGCTTGTCTTATTGTTTGAACAGGTGATGGTACTCTAAAAGTTGCGGGCGCGGGCTGTCTGAAGGTCTGGGGGACTGAATATGTTTGTGGGGCTGGTTGAGTGAAAGTTGGCTGTGATTGAGGAAGTTGTGGTCGCGGAGCAACTGCAGGTGTGGCCTGACCAGCCTCACCATCACTATCAACTTTGAAGCCTTCTTTACCAGCAGTATATTTAACAACACGTTGTTTTCCATCTGCATCAACATAACCATAAGCGCCTCTTACTGTGCCATCGGGTAAACGAGTTTCCTCCCGGAAGCTCTGGCCCAACGGTCCTTTCCGGTATCATAGCCGAACTATAATATTGATTGAAAGTTTGAATTTTGAAGGATTAAACTTTTGAACTGGACTAGAATTTATTTGAAAGTAATATCTTTTCATCTAATTATCGATTTATTAACTTATAGCTTTTCATACTTTATAATCTCCTGCCAGATCTGCTCCAATATTGACATAATGAATTTGTGCCGGTGGGGAAATAGGTTTGGGCGGAGGTGTTGTCCCCAAGTATTGACTTGAGCTGAATTGTGATGGGTTGAACTGTGATGCAGAGCTTGATTGAGGCGCTGAAGAGAATTGTGAGGGAGAGCTAAATTGTTGCGATGAACCTATTGATGAAGGGCTGAAACTTGGCTGTGATCTAAACTGGGTGGATGAGCCACCAAATTGTTGTGATGATGGAAATTGACAGAAGGCCGTAAGAGTTAACGCTGATACAATAAACTGTAAAACAAAAGTTTAAACAATTTTAACATGCAAGGAGAAAGATAATGCAGTTTGATTAGAAAGAAACAGTTCAGTCAACTAGTATCACATTATTG
This sequence comes from Archegozetes longisetosus, assembly GCA_018873245.2. Lineage (NCBI taxonomy): Eukaryota > Metazoa > Arthropoda > Arachnida > Sarcoptiformes > Trhypochthoniidae > Archegozetes > Archegozetes longisetosus. The sequence goes on from JAEMBT020000007.1 coordinate 2,062,057, forward strand.
ATTGATGGTAATGAATTAATAATTTCAATGGTCAACCTGTAGAATAGGAGTTCATTAAATAATATTTACTTAATATTACTGTAATATAACTGCCAGAAATATGTGTCAGCAGACTAAACTTATTTTTAAAGAGTTGCTTTGCAGTCTGTGTAGGATATCAGTCGTCGGGAACTTTAGCTCAAAAATTCAAAATTTTATAGAATTTATAGTTTCTCTTGAGTGAGTTTTTGAGGGAACATAGGCTTAAAGAAATATATTACCATTTACTTGAATCTTTGAATTTAGTATTGAAAAATACAAAATATTTGAGTGACTAAAAAATAGACTGTATCAATTTAATCATAACTAACTTTAATTATGATCTGATCGGCAGATCAAAATTATTTGCATTAATTTGTCTAACAATAAACTTTACACAAAATTTGAACAATGAAATGAATCCTAAAATAAATACATGCATAATAATGGATTGGATCAAAATACTTACTAGTTGAAATAACATTTTTGAAATTGTTCTCAATTTCAGTGCCGAAAAGAAAGGACAGCTCACAGTACTCTTGAATGAAAAAGTTTTTATCTATAAGAAACTTTTCCTGACTTGCCTTCACCTTATATACTAGCACAGAAGCATTTGATAATTTCCTATAACTTCCTTGTAATAAATTAATGCATAATAATAATCGATTGTAGAATTCAGGCGTCGAATCCACGGACAGGGCGTTACTGTCCGTCAATTTTATTGAAAAATCATTTCTCTAGTTCACAAAAATGAGATCATATTTAAAAATCACGTTCGAACCTATTATACCTATACATCATTTGTTAATATGAGTTCAATTCAAACTACTTTGCGGTTCAAAAATAAGTTTTCTTTCTTTTCACTTTCATCCTATTAAAAAATCATTACATCTTCATGTTGTGTATGGCAATAACTGCTAATGGCATTAACCTAAATAAATCTCTAAATTTTAGCTATGTTAAGAAAAATCTAATAGACTGTAAAATTTTCTTTTAACACTAAATGAATATTTATGAACTGAAATTATATCCGGAAATGCCCCTTAAAAATATAAAATGCAAATAAAAAAATTGCTTATATCATTATTCTTTTTTAAACTTCTATCTACAAACTTGTTTGAAATATAAATAAAACATAATTTGATCATAATTTTATCTTCAATACAGTTTCTACTATGAGTTATATAGAGGTCGGAGACGGTAGTCTTAAATTGGGTCAAGATTTCTATAACAAGCTATTGATGTTTCGTAACTATTGACCCTCCTTCCAATCTACAATATGAAAGTGAATCAGATTATGCTATTCACTAATTTCTAACTTTTTCTTCTATCTCACATTAATGATAAGATTTTCACGTTTGAATTGTAAATATCCGTGAATTTGTATTATATAATATTGTTATGATATTTCGTGTCATTCCTCTTACATAAAACTTTCTTTCAGGATCCTTAGAGGTCACGCAAGTTTTGACAGATTTTAGAAGGAAATGACAGTATAACTATTACGTAGCGCCTGAATAATTATTGTATGAAAAAATATGAAAAATTCACTCTTTCCTCGTCATTTTCAACTGTAAATGTTATTTCTTTAAATTATCGGAATTGCTATTAAAACAAATTATGATCGTTATGAATTAAAGGATTCGAAGATTTATGAATATTTCGTAATTTTTAAATTAAGCAAAAATAATTAAAAATTGATTTTCACAAAAATTTCAAATATATAACTTAATCGTTTTCAAATGATAAAAAACAAAGTTGAGATTTTTCATTTAGATTAAAAAATTTTCTCACGTATACAAAAGAACAAAAGATCTATACAATTGAGAGAAAAGTCAGATTTCGAATGATTATCATATACAAGATAAAAAATCTTGTTATAATTGCAATTATCACGCCTGACACCTATAACATACTATTGTCGCGCCCTCACTAACAAAAGTGAATTCAGTAAAAATTTATTCAGTAGTTGTTTCTGTCCTTAAATATATATACTTTTCAAAAAAATGCTTCCATAACTACCATAGTTTGAATTGTCCGTCAAAAATGGGTGTAACACTTCTTGAATAGAATAAAAGATATAGTTAAAATTCCGACTGCTTTGTCAGGGATAGAGGTAAAAAAAACAAAGCTAATAAAAGATCTAGGTGTACATAAGTAATTAAACTTGTAGTTAATAACTTATAAAATTCAATGTAATTCGAAGTTAATTAACGGTTCATTTATTCTTAATATAATTTTTCAATGACAGTTTGCTTTAATATTCAACAAATATCAAGATTTGAAGTCAAATATGATAAAATAATAATGTTACATTTTTCTGTAGCAAATGGAAAGATTATGAATTTAGTCTTAAGGCTCTTATAAATTTCTCATATCACGTTTAATATACTAATGTGTCGAAGAAATGAAAATGAGCTTCATGTTTTGATAATAGTATTAGGTTTCAATAAAAAGCATTTATTTCTTTGATTGACCGTTGAAGATTCAACATTATGTTTAATATACAATAAAACTTTTACACCAGAACTTTCATTCGATGATTGAACGAAGTAAATTCTGATGACCTTAATTTAATTTGATTAGAAGTAAAACCAGTAGTTCATACTTTCAATCATGTTACTATCTGTTTTAAAAGATAACTTTTCGTGATGAACTACATTCAATCAGAGCTATTTTGTTGATGAGAATTGCAATTAGGTTCAGTGTAGCTTGCAATCTGAATTTAACTTACAAGCTTTTTAGAATTATCCTCAAGCTCAAAACATGGACATTAGAACATATCTTCGAGGGACATTTAAGATAACAATAGCTTTCTAATTAGTCAATAATGACATTGACGTAAAATGAACTCATAGTATTTGCTGTTACCTTCAAGAATTTTCTTTGAAGTTAGTATTAGAAAAATTTGCTTTAAGTCAATTAACATTGTAATGCATCTTAATTAGTATTCGATAGCATAAATTTCGGATCCTATTAGAACTTTAAACATTATTCTTCTAGTTTGGCAATGATTTAATGCACAACTCAATTTAATTAGTTGGGCTCTAGTTGAATTGATTTAAATGTTACTAAAAAATCGAATTTCAGTCAAGTTCATCTCAATGAAGAAATACAATCAAAAATTTCGTCATCCAATTAGATATTGAAGAAAATTACTTCTTATAAAATATAAAAGTTAAAATTGCACCTTTCTATCTATTGAATTGGAACTCTTTATTTCATTAGATCAGGTTTAAATGACCTAAAAACTTAAAATTGTCTATTAATTCATATAATTTATATAACATCTAATTTTTCAAATTATAACAATGAAAGGATTTTTTGAACCTGATATTGAATCAGATTAAATAATGATGCTCGAAATAATAACAGTGATGGATAGAATTTTGTGACAGCTTCGAAAATTAAATATGACCTTAAAAGTAAAAGAATTTCCATTAGTTTTAATATTAAAATATAAAAAATACGTGATTGTGGGAGACTTATAAATAATTGTTGTATCCTTGATCGGATTAGGAGAAATTTTTGATACAGATAGCCTTAGCTTTAGGTAGATTATTTCTATCATGAAATTTTCACTATTTGCTTAAATATGATCTGCTTATTTTTAAGTTTGATTGAGCTGATTCTCAAGTTGATCGGTAAATAAGATAAAATTATGGGTTTTAATTTTAAAATGTTTGGATTTGGTTTCAGAGGAATTTCTTACGAATTAGTTCATAGCTATGAGAAAAAGATTTAGAACATAGAAAAGGTGTGATAATCAGTCTCGTTTTGAAATCATATATCAATTTTGATTGACTAAATATTTCGAACAAAATGTTTGAAAATCTTTCAATGAAATTCAAACAAAAATATACTCTATTATTAGAAGGTCTCTTATGACACATGTACCAATGTTCATTGATTGAAGAGTTTTGCCTAAGTTTAGATTGTTAGAATGAGATTTAATTAATTTTTTCAAAATTGCCATTTTTAAGAGTATAAAATGATTTAATAGGATATCTTTGATGTCTGTATTTTTAATCCAACGAAATTTTCTGACGCTTAATGCTTGTAGGAAGTTAACTAGTTTTTTCATGAAAAAATATATGAGATATTTCTCAGATTTGGTGCACGTGAGGGAAAGTTAAAAACTTTTAAGATGCTTAAAAAAGAAAATATAGTGCAAACTCAGTGAAGAGGTCTATCTGTTATTGTCATAGAGATAATGAATATAAATATTGTTCGAGAAACTAATGATAGTTTATTATTTTATATCTAGCTCTTAGATAAGATCAATTATAACATCTACCTCTTAGTGGTCCAAATGTTATAGAAAAATACCAGAAATATGTCTTATAATACTAAGTGGCATATAGTAGTATCTGAATTTATGTCCTCTCATTTTCTTCTTTTTAAGTGAATTTTGTTGAGCTAATTTTTAATGCTCAAAAGTTTACTGTTTATGTTCGGGAATTGGGCAAATGCTTTTATTCGGTCTAAATTTGAAGAAAAGAAGGAAATATTAAATACAGCTATTATGTATTGAATATGACTAATAAACTAAAATCAAATAGTTACTTAAAAACAGGTTTCAAACAAGAAGTTAATTCAAAAATTATTGGTATTTGAGGCGTGTATTTGCTAAGTGAAATAATTGTGTGCGAGCTCGAGAGGGGAGGGTAAGATAGATATAGAGATGACAAGTTTAACTCTGATCTGAAATATCGAGGTTAAGAGAAAAAATGAAATAAAACTAGTTGTTTTCACTATCGTTCTGGTATTCGGCATTGATCGACTTTCAAATATAATTTAGTGCACATCAAGTCCTGTCAGGTCTTTGTTAGTTTGTCTTTTCATCGTTATCGTTGTGTTTGAATTTTTTTCTTAAGTGAATTTTTTCAATTGAAAATGCGTACCACAATAATAGTGAGTTTGACTTATCAGCTTCTTAAATTATTAAGTTACCGAAATTATAGATGGAAGAAATATAAACTTCTCAATGGATGTAGATCTATCAGCTTCCAAAGTTAAATTAAATTAAAAAATTGAAAGAAAGTTCTGTCTCAATCAAAATTTATGAAATTCAAGCCCGATGAAAAATATATTATCCTATTTAAAGCTTAAGATTAGTTTAAAGTAATCTGTAGTTTGTTAAATTTATTTCGTTCATATTCTGCATAGAATTGCCACTACTGAGAATTCTAAAATTAAACAATGATGAATTTATACAACATTGATGATTAATTGTTGACCTTGTTTGCAGCTCTTCATCACATTATGTTCAACATCGTTGATTTCAGCGCAACTACCGAACTGGTTTCAGTCACATAGTAATGGATTCCCAAGTTTCCCAAATTTTCCAAATTCGAATTCTGCATTCCAAGCTCAACCGAGTAGTAGTTTCTCTCAATTCCAGCCTTATAGCAACAGAATTCCATCAATCCCTCAACCTCAACCGAGTAATAGTTTCTCTCAATTCCAGCCTTATAACAACAGAATTCCATCAGTCCCTCAACCGAGCAGCTCTTTTCCCGGCATTCCTCAACCTCCGCAATCAACATTCACTAATTATCAACAATTTCCTTCATCTGCAGCTCAACCACAGACAACACAAGCTGGTCCTCAACTATCTTTATCATGGAACATCAATCATGCTGTAAATGGACCCCAACCGCAACGACAATTCCAAGGTTTCCCAACTCCTAACTATGCATCACAGCCCCAGGCATTCAGCTCTCCATCAATACCACAGCCTCCGAGCTCACCATCTTTTCCTCAATCATTCAGCTCCCCATCTATTCCTCAATCATTTAATACACAATCCCTTCAACAATATAGACCTCCACAACCGCAACAATTGAGTGCTCCCTCAATTCCTCAATATCAACCACAACCTGCTCCTCAACAAAGTTTTCAATCAACGAATCAAATAACGAGTCCACAAAATTCACAAAACTTCAATCCTGCACCTGTTCATTACGCTAGTATTGGACCTCAACTTCAAGGAGATTATAAAGTAATTGATAGTATACTTTTACATTGACTTAATATGAGAATTTTCCTGTGTTCATATAGTTCTATTTTCAAGTTATATAACTTGATTTACTGTCAAATTTTGTCACTAATGGAGAAATTCTTTATTGAGAGATGATCAGGAGAGAATGATTCATAACACTTTTTGACAATTCTGAGAATTTTTCTGATTACACAGTAAAATATGATAAAGACTGTTTTAGAGATGAATTTTATAGCTATTTCTCACTCATACTTAACGACAAAAATTTAAAGTATATTTGAATACTCTGTTCAGAGAAAATAACACCTAAAAAAATCTACAGTTAGAAATAGAGAATTTTTTAATTTCACTGGAAATAAATCTGTTGAAACTTAAGATAAAACTATTCCGTGAATCCAGTAATAGAGTGAAATAAATAATAAGTTTCTACTGAAGAGACAATTAAGCTGATAAATAATAGATCGAATAAACAAGCTTCTGAAAAAATGATTAAGATTTCATTTAGACTATTGTTGCTGTTTTATCATAGAGTACAGAGTAAGCATATGATTCATTGATTCTTTTCAAAAGTTTGGTTATCATACTGGGGATGGAGGAAGTTTCAGAGAAGAAACACGTCTTCCCGATGGTACAGTTCAAGGAGCATATGGTTTCATAGATGCTAATGGAAAACAAAGGATTGTTAAATACACGGCTGGTAAAGAGGGCTTTAAAGCAGAAGGTGATGATGTGCCACGAGCCGCACCTGTTGCTCCATTAGCTGCTCCATTAGCTGCTCCATCAGCTGCTCCATTAGCTGCTCCATCAATTGCTCCACGATCCAATTCGTTGGGAACTTTTAGCTTGGAAGATAGTCCAGCTTTCAAAAGTTTCATGTCTGGATAATCAGTTTTCTAAGATCTTTTCTTTATTTACATTTCATTCAGCTCGAGGAAAGAATTTTATGAAATAATGCACTGGCCCAGAATACATGTTCAACGGGTGAAGTTTGAAATATCAATTTTATTCATTCAAATTGTGCTCAATATAATGATTTTTACGTGATTAAAATGAAAAATTTTCCAACTAAAACCGAGAGATGTATTTATTTATAAAATAACTTTTAAAATTTTTCTTTTTCAAGCTTGAATGAAATATATCTTATACTTCCACCGCGTCGAGCTGTGTGCCGTAATTAATGCTAATTTAAGTCTTGGTAAGTACATTCGAAATTAAAAATTACAGCTTATGTGATTGAACCGAATGATAGACTAATTTTGTATTTCAACGAAAATTTTGCATCAGAATTTAAGGACTTTCTTATTCAGTAGAGTAACGTGAATATGGAGTGCATCCTAACAGTTATTTTAATCCATCAAATAAAAATTTTCTAATGCCATTATTAAGACTAAGAATATTTAATCTAAAATAAATTAAGAATTTTAAAGATAATTTTATTTGTTCTGTTGAGTTTTTTGATAACAACCGCCAGAGTTTCAAATATTTTTTTGTAAACTGCAATATTTGTGAGATATATATTTTAAAGAATATTATGGATGTCAAACTGTTGAAGAAATCCATCAGAGGAAATCAAATTACAGTCATAATCGGCAGCTTGTAAAAAACTTATTTTCGTCCTGTAACCATCGAGTCAAAAGCTATTCGAATGGGTTTTTGTTTTAAAAATTATTTTTTATTCAAAATACAGTATTTTTAAGTTATTATAATATTCGAATAACTTCAACAGGTCCCGATCTAATCTATTGTGCTATTTTCATTTTCATTTCCTCAATGTCCAACTTCCTCTTGAGCCCCAGTTACAGAGTGAGTTTTTCGCAAGGAGGTCAGACGGAGTATTGAGTTGATGCGTCGGGCCAGGGACAGCTACAACCGGAGATATGTGGCCAACAACAAAGAAGTGTAGCGACTACGAGACTCAAAACTGAGACTTCCACCCCAAAGTCCGGCTCTCTCGCCACTACGCTGCATTAGACTTCTTCCGTTGAAAGTTAGAATAGAATAGGTTTCTTCTCCGGTAATCTTTGCATCACGAGTTCATTTATTACTGACTTTGTTTGTATTTTTTGTTAAGCTAAGAAAACGGTCAGTTTTCAAGAGTCAATATCAAAATGTTCTGCAATTTCTTTAATATTTATTATGAACCTAAATATTAAAATGGAAAAGTTTTTTGAACGAAAATTGTAAAATATAAAGTAAAACAAATTCAAATCAGATATACAAAACAAATCTAATTAAAGCAGAAGTGATTCAGAAATAATTCCGTTGTTGCGAAAAATTCTCTTTTTGCATTTTTTCTCTTAAAGGCTCATAAAAAAGACAATTTATAAATTTTAATAATAAAAGTTAATTATTATCAAATTTTCATTTTTACATGTTGGTTTTATACTAATATATTATTTAGATCTATATATTATTGAAATGTAGGAAAATTTCGAATCCAGTTGAGAAAAAGTATTGTGATTAATAAAGTGAACTGCTTCAAAGTTTACAGAGGAATCGGTTGAAAGTTCTCAACTCAACAGAAAATTTCATCACTCAAGTTCTGATAGTTTCGATCATACTCGAGTCGAAAGAATGAGATAATCTTAGCTTTCACTTCGTGATTATGTGATATTGACATGAATTTCCGAAAAAATTTCAGAGTTCTTTTCAAAAGAACTTACTTAATTTTCATTTGTATAGTATACAATAAGTGCCGCTAGCTTCTAAATTCAGCTAAAGCTTTTTATATTTTGACACATTAAATTTTAATCACACGTCGAACAAATTACTCATCAACTCGAATTTTTATATTTTAAAACAAATATTTAACCATCAAATTTAATGCTAAAGAGCCAGCGTTTAGAAGTGTCAATTTAATACTTCATAACATATGTTTAAAATGTCTATTATTTTCTAAACAAAGCTTAACTCTTTTAATCATATTGTCTGAAACTTAATAAAGTTCCAGAAGTTATATCCTCGATTACAAAGATAATTAGTTAATAAATGAGTTTTATAAACAAAAACTGCCACTTTTTTTGTTAACTCCGTTTTTAATATTAAAGGTGTTTTTAAACAAAACATAATGATTGCGGAATAATCATTTCTTTGATTTCAAATTTTATTCTTAAGTTTGATCTGGTCGTTGCGTAATATTAAAGAAAAATTACACTCAATATATGAGTTTAGAAGATAACGGGATACTGTATGTCTAAATCAACAGTTGGATTCCTTCAATAAAATATGCTTAAAAATTCAATTTTTACATACATAAGGTATAAAAAAAGAATGAAAAGTCTGACTTCTACCCCTCATAATAATACTTATTTACACCATTCAGCATGAATTTCAAGGAAGACCGACCTAAATTTTATTATTTTATCAATATATATCTTTTCGACCGAACAGATTTGCAGTCTTAACATGAATTGTTTCAAAATTATTTTATTTTGAACTATTTTGACATTTTTGTCAAACGCAAGATCTTATTTAAGCAAAGTTTTAGACAAGATTATTTTAATTGAATTTTTATTATTCTATTTTTGAACTGTAATATTTGTTTGAACTTTCAATAAATTACATGGTATCATAAGAAGCAGCAGTCTAGCATCGTTCACGAGCGGTCTCCTAAAAGGAATAAATATGAGATCACTTGTTGGACGATTTTGGAAAATCAACTTTTGATTCTTAACAATTTTGATGGTATTTAACTTTTATGACTGAAAGAGCATTAGAATTTGATTCTTTTAACTTATTGGGCTTATTAAAATTTTTATATATCACTCAGTATTACAAAACGTATTCTGGCATTTTTCTATAACATTTAACCATTAAGGGACAGATATAATTGAAGTTATCTAAGCGCCAGATACAAGATAAACTAGTTTCTCAAACAATATTTATATTCGTTATTTCTACGACAGTAAGAGAAGATCCCTTCACAGAGTTTGTGCTATGTTATTTATTAGACATCTTAAAAGTTTTTTAACTTTTTCTCATATGTATCGAGTCTGAAAAACTGCCCATATATTAAACAATAACTCAAAACTTTCATCTTATTTCTAATAGATTGGATAATTATAATTTCTATCCGTAATTAAGTTATTAAGATTTTGACTTACAGTCTATCTCGTATACAATGAACGGGCAGGTGCAGTCAGAGGCGTTCATTATAATCGGGATTCACTATAAACCTTCTCAAGAAAAAAGAACTCTAAAACTCATTTATAATGTCAATTTTATTCTTTAATTACTAATTCTTCAAAAAAGTCATTTTTTCTCAACAAAATAATCAGTAATAAATGTCTTCAGATTTTATTTCCTTTAAGACCAAATTTTCAAACTTATTTAGCAGATCACAATAACTATTATCCACCTCGAAGAGTGATCACAAATATAGCCTTAAATTAAATATATTTTAAGCGCATCTAATTTTGTTGGAATCTTTGAATAATGAATCATACTGACTCTCTTCCACTTCTTCATCACTTGAGTCTTGTTGAATGTCTTCCAGAGGTTTAACAATTGAAACAATTTCCTCGTTTGTTAATTCCTGCAGGCAAACAATACCTTCATCGATAGAAATAAACCTTTAAGCCCGAGATTTAGTCTATTATTAATAATATCCCAAATATTTTGCGCAAATAATTGTCTGACGATTTGATTGTTATTCTGCTCGTAGTCATAAAAAACAGTACCACTTTTTTTAAACACCTAATGAAAGTCGAGTCCGGTATTTCTTTAATACTTGAATCAAGCATAGATTTCAATTGTGTGATATCTTTTATGATAGCATAGCATTCTTAGTCTTCATTCTCATCCAATAATTCAATAAATTCAAAATTTTTTTTTGATAACATTGTTTGATATTCCTTGTTTTACTTAAATCTAGAGCTTGCAACGAGAAGTTGAGTTTGGAGACAAAAAAGTACATTAAATTCAGATATGGATGACTGCAGCAATTATCGAGCATCACTAAAATGGTTCTTTTTTTGTCGTTTCATTCATTTTTACAACTTAAGCCTTATTTGTTTGAAGTTGATTTTCTTTTCTAACAAAATATAAACACGGTTTTGTCTATTTGAAGTCATTTTTACAGAATGTGCATAAACGTTAATTGATTCATCAATTATTTAAACTCTCAGTTGTTTAAGTGGAAAGCTTTACAGTTCGCTGAGAATAATTCACAATAAATGTGTACTATTTCTACTATTGGTGCATAAGAAATGGTTCAAAATATGTGGGCTTTCACCGTAAGCGGGCTTTCACTATAAGTAGGTTCATTATATACGGCATAGGCTGTACTGCAAAGCCAAATTCTATACTTATATGTACACGTATATACCTATCGATATAAGTACATTCTATTGAATTGAAATAGCTTTTATCAAAATATTGATGACATAATAAGTTATATCGTATTATACCAGTATCTTCTTTAAAAATAGAAATAGTAAGAAATAATTTCTATATCGTAACAAAAGCAAAAGCCAATTAATTTTTGATGTGAATCTGATATATAATGAATAAATTGTATACTAGTATAAACTGATTTGAAAGCTGTCTTGATTTGCAATTAAGTAAAATAATAAATAATTTCTCTAGAACTCGATAACTATATTTGCTGATGGACAAACGTTAGATGTCTCACTATGAACTTTTATTCATTCTGTCATTCATGATCAATTTACAAAAATAGTTTCTGAATAAAAGATTATTTCGGGAAATTGAACATATGACCATAGTAAAAATGACTTGAACATTACTACTACTAAGCACTACTTTTATTGTTGTTCTTACCTATCGATAGAAATAATTGAGCTCTTCACCCATACTAATACTCAAAACTATTAAAATTATTAGAGAAGTTGTTTTGAAGATATATTGACCAAAATTTTAAAATTAGGATCCTTTATTGAAATGCTACAAATTTCTCAGATAAAATCTTTACAATTTTATAAATTTAGATTAATATTTCAAACTATATTGGTATTTTCGAATATTCAAATACAAGTTGATTGATAAAATGATATAAAAATAAATAATTTTTATTTGCCAGCATATTCTATACAAGCGCTTCGTGGATAAGAAATTTATTCTGGATTTTTCAGAGATTATGCTGCATGTAATATTAGGTTAAACCATAAGTAATTGCAAACTTTTTCATAATAAAACATGAAAAAGTTTTCAATTGCTTATGGTTTGACCTAATATTAACATGTGTTTCACTTTAGGACTTATATAGTATAAAAATCACGTATTAATAACTAATCAAAATAAGATTAGAAAAAACGTGTGCACATTAAAAAATTTTAGATTTATCGGTTATTTTATTAAACATGATTTCATTTTCACACTCATATTTCCTGATCTAAAATTGTAGGGAAATTTCTCAGTTGTTGATGAAAGTTTAGTTAATGTGTCTAATTAGATAAAATAATTTCAAAATTAAGTTTTCATTTAGAATCCTAAATCTTTAAAATTGTATCTTTAGAGGTTGAATGGGGAATAAAGACTAGCTCTTTGTAGAAAATATCAGAACTTTTGAGTGTTTTTCACGAAGTATATTTTTTTTTAAAAATTGTCGCTTATATTCGCGCTACTTTTATTAAAATATTATAAAACTATAATTTATGTAAAATACAGTCTAACTTTCTATTCGAGTCAATTTCGCACGGTAAATCTGTTGAAAATCCTTGTTTTTGAGCAAGATGTATTTTTGTGAATTTTTAAATGTTAGACGGTAAATTATCTAAATGTAATTCGAAGGCGAAGTCCATATCACCTGTTGTTAGTATAAATTTCGAAATAATATAATAATAGTATTCAAAATAGCACTCAAGTAGAGATCAGTAATGCAGTGGTTTTAGGCTAAAATTTGAGACATTGCCTACAAATCATTTTGCATATTCAGAATATACTATAAAACATTAATAGTATTAATAGTTTCTCCACTGAATATAATGTAGAAAGACTTCATAACAACACATTTATAAATGATGGCGGAACAATACTAATATTTTGATAGAGATCAAGGTCAAAATCTCTTCTTTGATGAATAGAAGTGAGATAAGCAACAGATGTTCAGTATAATAATAAAAATAAAAGAATTTTTAGAATAATAACAGAAAGTGTTATGCAACATTTACTTCACAAACATCTGTTTCTCACTGAATTTCATAGTTTATATCACACGATATTTTTCTTTAAAAATTCACTTATTCTATAAGTAGCTAAAAATCTAGGAGAGAGAAAATCTACACACGACAAGTGTTGAGATAAGTCTTCAAGGCAATCAAATCACTATAAAAGTGATTTCTAAAACAGTCAAATCAAAGATTGCAAAATATTTGTAAAAAATGAACATTCTCGTCCTATGTTTTTCCCTGGCAGCAATTATTTCTCAAAATAAAGATGATGAATGCAGTAGCATCCCTAATGAAGACAAGATCGACTGCGCTGCTGGTGATCCTAACTGGACTGTTCCTGAATGTCTAGCAAAAGGATGTTGTCATATTGAAGTTCTTGGATATCCAGCTTGCTTTAGCTCTCACGGTCACGTTCATGATGCCAGATGTGAGAGTATGGCACTTTCTGCAAGAAAAGATTGTGGTGATGTTACTACTACTGAAATGGCTTGTCTTGGTAAAAAGTATTGTTGGGAAGTGAAACCTGGTGCACCTTATTGCTTCTATCCTAACTCCAGTATTCCCGATCCTGGCCCTACCTCACAACCAGTCACTGGTACTAAAGTCTATATCCATATGATGCCATGGTTTGAAACTAAAGCTACTAATGGTGGTAAATGGGGTCAAAATTGAACTATGGTTAATATGAATCCTGATCAGATGGAAGGTGACAAACGAAAAATTGCTTCAAAATTCTATCCACTCATCGATCTGTACGCTTCTGGTGATAGTCATGTGATTGATTGGCAATTAGGACTGATGAAGCTTTCAGGTGTGAGTGGTGTACTAATCGACTGGCCTGGAACTGCTCATGTCTGGGATTATCCTACAAATCTAGCCAACTGTGAGGCCATCATTAAAGGATGTGAGAGAGTAGGTCTCGAATTCGCAATTGTATATGAAGATCATAATTTAGGTATGGCTAAAGAACAAGGTATGATTGGTGATATTATAGCTCAAGGTAAAGCTGATATGATTTACTTGAGAGATAAATATTTCACGAAATCAAACTACATCAAACTTAATGGAGCCCCACTTGTTCTTGATTTTGGATCACAAACACTGAAGTCTGGTTCTCAGTGGGATCAGCTGTTTTCAGTTTTCACTCAAAAACCAACTTTGTTGACTCTCTGGTATCAAATGAATGAGGGTGGAAGCGTGTTAATACCTTTGCTGCTACTTTGAATGCTGCCATTGCTGGTGGTTCTAGTTATATACAAGTTGCAACTTGGAATGATTATGGTGAAGGTACAATGATTGAGCCTACAAAAGAGTTTGGATATAGTTTCTTGACTGCTTTATAAAAGACTCTTGGTGTTCAAACATATTCAATCTGATCTCGAAGCTGTTACCAGATTATTCCATCAACGTAAGATTATAATGCTACTAAACTTGCTCAACTTGAAAAAGAATATTTTGATCTAATTCTGTAAATTTTCACTTTATTGTTACGTCATTCATATAAACTCCTCTTGGAGAAAATTGTTTTATATTGTAATAACTATTGTCTCAAAGTTTCAATAAAGCTAATTTACACTGAATGAACCCAATGTTGTATGCTAAAATTACATTTATCTATTTCCAATTCTTACCTAAAAGCCGTAGTTGAATATTAAATCTCAATATTAATTATTTGCTATTAAATCAGCAAGCTATTATCATTTTGTGAATCATATATTCCTATAGTCATATTGTTGTAAATGATTAGAAGTATCCTCGATAATTGCCGAATTTAAATTAAATTTTGATAATTACTGAATAAACTGATGAAAAATCATAGGAAATTATATTTTTGCTAATCATTAGTTAACGTTCCAATATCTGTGCGATATAAACGTGAATGATCATGTAAAAGATAATTTACTTTTTAAGTTACTAGAAGACACTGTGCATTAGAAGGAAAAATCCTATGGGTGAAAATTAAAATAAAATGTCTCCTTTGAATGATTCTTTCAGAAATAGATACGACTCTTTACAATTTAATTATGTTCTTTGAAGAAGAGTCTTAATTTTAAGATCATGCGTATAAAAAGCTATTGAAGCGTATTGAAGACTACTTTTAAATTTAGAGACAATTCCGATTTCTAAACGTTTAGAACTAACCCTACGTTTAACATTTTTATTAAACTTTTAGCTTTACTTGAGTACGGATTGATATGAATGAGAGTTAGCACTAGTGTTCCCAGGCCTCAAGTTGAGTCTTATAAATTGAGAATAGAATCTCAAGTTAAAAATTTTGGCAAAAAACTCAATGCATATTATTCACTAAACTGTAAACTAATGTCACTTATGATAAGCAATCAATACTAACAATAATGGGTTAGTGCATAGAATGTGTTTATACACAGAATCTAATTATTAAAATAGTTTTGTGGAAATGTTTTGCATAAAAAGCTATGATTTGATAACAAATTATTTTAATGATAGCATCAATGAGTCGTTTGATTAACGTTATCAGTAAACAAATACTATTTGTGATTGATATAATTGTGGTTAAAATGAGTTCACCAAAGAAGAAAAAACTTTCTCTGTTGTACTGCAGCCAAATCACAACAAAAATATAGAATTTTGTTTTGTAAAGCGTTTAATTAATAAACAGATTATTAGTTAAAATATATTACGTTATTATTTATTTAATTTACTAATCTCAAGGCGAACTCAGGGCGAAAATTGGCATTTATTGTAAGTTCTCAAGTTTAACGACAAAATGGCCTGGGAACACTAGTTAGCACTAACAATTACTTGTAAAATATACAAATCATTCATATATTATTTATATGCTATTATTGTAGTTAAAATCTGAATACTTTTCGCGATAAGACTTATCAACTACTTATCTCTATATTATTTTGTAACTTGTTAATAGTTGAATAATTAAATGAAATTAAAACATATATGTATATGTATCAATGTATACCTTCTAGTACTTTAATCTTAAACTTAAGACTTTTCTTTAAAAATACATATTCATTTAAAAGAAAATCAGTTTGTAATTAGAGAAACTTAAGATAGTTTAAAAATAAGTTAAATCATGAAATAGCGGAACAAATCACCATAGTAATTGCTGAAAATTTTATCAAAAATTATTAAATGACTAAACACTCAATGAATCATTGCGTTTAGTACATAATTTAGGTTTCAATACATGACTCAAACATTTGTCAATAAAGATTTAGTTTATTCTATGATTTTTGTAAATTATTATTCATGGCTGAAAAACCTTAAAAAATAACCAAAAATTACTCATTTGATTATTTGTCAGATTAAAATTTCAACAATTAGTATTGGGGTTTGTTCCACTATTTTATGATTTAACTTATTTCTAAACTATTTTGAGTTTCTCTGTTCATAATACATTGTTTATATTTATAGAATCTTATGAGGTATTCATATGAAGTACTTTAATAAATTTTTCTCACAAGATATGTTTTGATTGGAAAAATTGATCTATTCTATTTAGATCTTATAAATAAATCTTAAAGTACGTTAATATTGAGTGTCTTAATTTTCAAAATAAGGACTGCAATCTATTGTTGAAATTATGTTATGAACAATCATTATTTACATTAGGTTAATACTATCAGATTAATAACAGTCCTCTAATTCATTTGGGTATTTTATAGATTATAATTAGTCAAAAAGCCAAATTCGATTACCTAGTATTATGAATAAACAATTCTTTGTTTATAAAGCTTCAATCCTTCCAAAGAATACCCTGAAATTTTTTACAGAATGAGCAGGAATTTAAAAAATTTTATAGTGCTTTTCTATGAAAAAGACATGTTTTAATTAAGATGACGTAATCCAAAATTATGTGGCGCTACATTCATGAGATGTGGTCCATGATCAGCATTTGAATACCTGAATGTGTATACGAAATTAAATATTTGTAGAGCTTGTTCATAAAAAATTAAAGGTACGTAAACGTTAATGACCAGTACTGTAAATAGATATAAGGAAGAATTTTAACTCAAGCCTCTTTATTGGTAGAAGGTGTACCTCTATTCAAAGCACACAACTAAATAAAAACAATGGAAATCCAATCACCTTTTCTTTACAATTATTCTCTGTTACCAATGATAAATTAACAATTTTATAATTTCATATTTTTGTGGTATGAGAAAAATAACTTTCTATAGATTTAATATGAGAGTAGTTTAATTTCTACTTTTTGATTCTTTTATATTACTCATTCCTAGTTTTGTTAATCATAAGAAGTGTTTATCCTACAATTATAAGGAAAAGCACATACTCAAAGATTAAATGCTTCTTTTATCACCCTACAGTTATCAGATACACTTTGGTATAAGATAGAAAGAAAATTGTTAAAGGAGAGACCAAATACTTTATATTGATGAAGTTTAAGTAATCAAGATTATCTAAAATCGAAGGGTTTCCACAATTCAATGAGATTAGATTCTATTCGAATTTGATTACTTTTTCACAAATTTAGTGAATTCAAATGCGCTCTCAGGTGAATTAGAAGGTTAATAATTTTTCAATTTTAACATGGAGATTTTTTTGCCGTGAGAATGTTATCATAATTTATTTTAGAAATTTGTTTTCATATCGCGTGATAATTTGCATGATTATCTAGTAAACCAAGTAAATGATCACTAAAATATCTTTTCTAATAATCCCGAAATCCGGAAGATTACCTATCGTTTGATTACAGGTTGAGAGATAGTGAAAATTGTTTAAATTTGGAACCTATCCAGTACGTATGACAGCCATATACTTTCTACCGATTATTCGTTTTTGATAAAATATTATTCTGGACTTATATCTAATTAAATAATTATATGTTTGAATCCAACTGCATCTCAAACTGCGACAATAATTAACTTCAGTTTTTCGCTCAAACTGATAGACCAGAAAACTAAATTCTTTACATGTGAGTTCGTATATTCTAAGAGTTTATTATTCTATACACCAGAATATCTTTAATTTGAAATCTGTTCTGTTTCTTTCACTCTAATCAGAATATGTCTAAAATAGTTTCTGTCAATGGAAATAGAACAGTTCAATTTGCGATAACTTAATATCTATAAAATCCTAAAATCATCGAAACAATGTTATTGAGTAGCAATCAAAAACCAGTGAATCTTAATCTCGTGATTCAAAATAAAATTAGTATTTTCAGCATTTAATTATATTCCAAATTTAATCAGATGAAAACTCGTTACAATAAGTTGCGTTAAAAGGCATTCATCATCGATGTGATTCGATAATTAAGTCTTGACACCCAAAGCTTTTTGCATACACGTCTGACAAATGATATAAACTAGTTAATTACGTAAATCATTAAATTAATAAAGTTTATACTTTAATATTTGTACTAATTTCAGATTGTTTGTCAGGGCTTTCAGTCGTAATGCCGGATTTATTCAAATCTCGCATTTTCTTCATATAACAATTCATATACTATAGAATCAAAAATTAAAGATAGAATAAAATCCTATTATTCTGAATTTTTAATCCAACCTGTTTTCTGGTAGTGGAATCACAATATGTCTTCATGAAATCTTTATAAGTGGTCCCTTTATTCATCTGTTTAAGACATTGAGTGCTAGCTTCTATTATCTGTCAACAAAAAATTTGAAAAGTAGTCATTCGTAAATGATTGACTATAAACCTGATAACAGTTGAATATACCTATTTTTGAAAGTTAATTTATGTTTATGTGCAAAAATGAACTTTCTAAAGCTAAATATTTTATTTCAAATTCTTTCAAGTGGGATAGATAACAAAATTGTAGAAAATTAAGTTTAATTTAAGATATATTTTCTTGATTAAAACTAAATATAGGTTAGATATCAACTAATTATATACTTAATATTTTTGATTAAGCTTTTACGGTTGGTGAACATTTTTTAAAGACTAAAATATTAAAAAAATTATAGCATTGATGGAAAGAATCATTTAAATAAGTTTCAACTTTTATTCGAAGACATTGAATAAATTAGCTTATTAAGGAACTACAGAGTAATTATACCTGACTTGGAACAGTATTATCGCATTTCTCTAGTTCGGCGATTTTCTCATCAGTTAAGGATTTGTCACAATACTTCTTCTCAAATTCCTGACTCAAACAATTAATCGAACATATAATCGAAATAAGAACACAATACTGCAAATAGATTCTCATTTTGAACAGAAAATAACCAAATCACACATCAATTGATCTGAATTATTTTTAAATTCACAAGCTTTATATACTTTACGGAAAGTGAAGGTCAAAAAATCTTTTGTAAATATAATAATGATGATCAAATAAGTTTATTAAATTTGAATTTTAATCATTGTTCCCAAACACAAACTTTTTTCAATATCCTGACACATTCAGTTCGTAAATATAAATATATTAATATAACAAGTATTTTGAGTTAGTATTGATGTTAAAAATACTGAACTTGTAAAGTTTTATTTGTTCAGATGTTTTAATTGACTTGATCATTGAAAAAGACCATAATCTATTATATACTGATAAATAATCAATACAATTAATATTTTTATAGATTATTGACAGGTTTTTTCATTTATAATAGAAGACTCTATGTCGGATCTATCATGTGAAAAATACTACTTGAGTTTTATGTTCAAGTGTAAAAAACTGTAAATTAAGTCATTCAATTTTAGTTTATGCTGGATTGAAATGTCTGAATACTTTTAATCCTTTCTTGGAATCATCGATAATAAAAATCGTATTTGATAAGTTAATCTGGAAATAATAACTTGTTTCTAAAGAGATAAGCTAGATTTGTGATTGAACTGCTTGTTTTACAGAATGTTTACTTAACAATTTAGTAAGAAATTTAAGGTTGAAAATTTTCTGAGCTAATTGTAGTTGTTAGAAGAATGATTGAGATTTAATGAATTTTCGATTAATTATTGTAGATTTAGATCCCTTTGTGAGGTAAAAGTTCGATCACCGACTAAGTAAACATACCATTGGTTAATAGTCTATTTACCGATAGAGATAAAATCGATATTATTGATGATAGACTATTTTTTGGTTCAAAACATTTTACTAGATAAAGACAAAATTGAACAAAACTTATTGTACCAAAATTAAGTTCAATAGTACCATTCAACGTTTGAACAGTCCAAGTACAAATATTGACTAAAAGATTTCCAAATTTCCTTGAATTTTATTATTAAAATTCACCTCTAGTATAATGTCATTATTTACCTTTTTTTCTATAAAACTCGGAGCTCTAAAAGACATTTTTGTAGAAATTTTTTTTCAACTAATATGCCAGTTCAAAAAGTTCATTTATCAAAATAAAATAATAATGATTAATCACGCAATTTTTCAATTCAACTGTTTTACCCTTAATTATTCGATCCCTTATCGTGGAAAAAGTACTACCGGATAAAAAATATGTCAGAATGTGCTCTTAAAAAACAATGATAACCAGTGAGAATTGAGCCAAATAATTGAACAAATAATGTGACATTATTTCTAGTATTGAATAATAAAATCTGAAACTTATGTTTAAATCTCTATATGTCTTATAGTTTGTATCGAACTTGAACATAAGCAACTTAAATTCATAAAACAAATAATTAAGAAATGTTTAATGCAATTGAATAATTTATAAACTCTTTGTTAACAAAACGATTAATGCTATTTTGTTTTGCCAAAAGTCAGACCTAAACTAAAGTTTATAAAGGTTTTCAAAATCTCGATTACCTAGGTATCAAAGTGATCCCTAAGTATGTAAGGCGCGAAAAAACCCTTTTAACACATACTTTTTTGTTCGATAGTACCTAGACTGCCTGATAGATAATTCAGCAAAGCTTTCTAACCCTTACTATGCGGTATTTGAAGTAACAAAAGTTAATCATTTCCTTCCACTCATTAAGAGTTGTTCAAAGAGTCGATAAACGATTACTTATCGAAAAATTTAAGAATGCTTTCATCCGTTGAAAATTTGATCTAATATGCTATCTTTCGAAATAAATAGCACACTAATCTTTTTTGTTAGGCTAGTTACAATGTGGTGAATGCAAATCAACACTTCACTGGCTTAATAGGGTATATATTATTAGTACTAGCGTACTGATAATAGAAATCTTTCACCCAAAGAGACTAACTATTACTTCATAAAAGCCACAGTATGCGAACGAACATCAGTTTAGTTGAAGTTCTATAATATTTATAATTAAGTAATTAATTAACACTTTTAAAAGAAAATTTCAAGCGTGAAAAATTCAATTCGTAGTCAGTAATGAAATTTCTCTATGAAAGTGCAAAAAAATTATTCTGCTTTAAAGATTGTAGAATTTATTCTCTTAAACCAATGGTGAAATTATTCTGAAATACAAATATTTTTAATATGAACTTTTCATACAATTTTCCTTGTTAGAAGTCTCAATCGAAGTTTCATCAGATAATAGGCATAGTTGAAATTAATTTGAGGCAATGAACCGTAAAAATTGTGACATTGAGTTATTTTTTATGTGAAAAGTTTGGAAATAAGAGAAGAATAAAGAAAAGAGTAAGTGTTGCCTCAACATTGACACAGATATTATTGAGGTCTTTGTAATTTATGAAAAATTCGTTCAGTTTATAGCATCTATTACTAGTCAACGTTGTGTAAGCAAACTATTTGTTTCTTCGTTATACAACTTATCGATAGAAAAAAATTTAGTTAAAATCTGTTTTTGTTGAATATGTTTGATTTGATATACTTGATTTCAAATAAAATGTTTTTGAGTGAATTTTGAAAAGGTTGCTTTCAAATGTTGATTAAGAATGAGATCAATGTTGAAGGCATTGCTGGTCAGCAAATATATGGCTCGGAGATTATGATAATTTTCTACATACTATCCTTATTTGGCTGCATATTCATAATTGTCCTTTTGCTTAAGTTTATAATATCATGTTTCTTCAGTGATACTTGTTTCCAGTTCTGCAAGAGGATCAACAACGATGGCATAAATGGCGATCTCGAAGAAGTTAAGGCAATTTCATCAAGTCAAAATGGAATCTCGCAAACTGTAGCCGAGTTAGAGAATATTTTTCTCAAAGTGAGCCTCTCTAAAAATAACTTTAAGTGGGATGAAAGTGATATTGCTACTAATTATTATGATCTTAAGTCGTTTTCAATTATATATTACTTAATTTTTTTTATATTTTTTGAAGGTGATTTGTGAGTTCATATCACAATGTTAAGAGTTGAAAATTTTCTTCTCGATATTCAATTTTGAGCAGTGATAATGATTCTTATAAGAAAAAGACTTAGAGTTTTCAATTTTTATAAGACTTTAAGTCAGAAGTTAGTCACAATATAGCCTAGAAATGAATATTTTTTACTGAGATTTACTGAAGTATTTTATGTGCAATATATAGCTAGTTGAAATATACGAAAGTTTACTTGCGGTTTCCGAAATCTATACCAAGATTTTATGAAATTTTTAGAAATTTTATTTAAATATACTAGAATGGAAATGAACGAAGCACGTCAATTGAGCTTTTACAACTCAGCCTCGACAGTTGAGCCTTCGACAATTAATGTTGAAGTCAACTAAGCTTTTGACAATAAAGCTTAAATTTTTTTTACTATACGCCTCCTTCAATAAATATAAAATTAAAGTTTAAAATGAGGCTCAAATGTCGTAAAGCTCTACTGTCTTTGGCTCAATTGACATGGAATCGAAAATAAAATACAAGTAGAGAAATTTATCTATAATCAATTTGGGTGCTGATTGATTCAAGTGTCAATCTTTATCTTCCAACAACAAGATAACATTATTAGAATTTTTACATATTTTTTCGTAAAAGCAAGGACAGCCTTTAATTTATATATTTCTTAAAAATTCATTCTCTTCTTAATAGCTATCGCAAGCGCAATTAACATTTAACGAGAAGTACCCATGCATTTGCCCGATTTGTGCCAATACTCACCAATGCATGAAAAGTTTGAGAACCAGTCTCACAATAGATCATGATTCAGACATCGAGAACAAAATTCAATCAAGTGTTGGTTTCTATGAAGATAAAAATAATAACAGCCTACAACAAGAAGTCGTTTCTCGTCTAGTGATCCCAATAGTGGCTCAAAGTCAATCGTTGAGAAGTACTGACTCGAATACTGAAAATTATGATAAAATGGAGAAATACGCTAGCTATAGTGATGTAGTTCTTGAGCTTAAAAGAAAATTTTCTTCAACTGATGACATAAATTCTGTCATGAATTGACATATTGAAAATTAAATATAATTTAAATTTTTGAAAACATTAATAAAATATCCATTACTGGTATTGAATTCAGCCAAAGCCTGCTGTGCTCTAAATATAACAGAATATTTTGATTTGCTGTTCAATTTAACATTCTGAAACTTTGTTAAAGTGGGAAGTCGAGTGCTCAAAGGTCATAAGCAGATAGTTCGACCGTAATTTGAATAGTTGCCATATATTAGTTTTCACAAAATATATGTGAGCTGTGGTGATAGGACAATATCGACAGCCCATTGGTAGGGTGACCACCCGTCCCGTTTTTGACCGGACAGTCCCTTCTTTTTAAAGATAAAAGACAGAAATCCCGTTAGATCAAAAACTCTCGACGGGACAGTTAGTTGTCTCTTTTTTCAATTTTCATTTTGAAAAATATGCTTAGAAAATTTTTTAGAAATTCAAACATTGAATTTACTTTACAAATGATAAGGGATTAAGAAGTCTAGTTTAATGTTTTGAACACCTGTGGTTTAAAACCAAAAATTATCGAATTTATCTTTTCTGCCTTGACATCTGATATAAATCAGTATTTCTTACTTTTGAATAACTTTTGAAAGATGCCATTTCTAAGAAAAAATATACTTTTGAAATCAACTATGACTAATAACTTTCGATATTTTAATATAAGAATATATTGTTTGACATCTAAACATTTGTAATGACAAATAAAAGTGGCCTTTTTCTTTTTAAAAATGTAAGGGTCCCCCTTTGATATTCTTGTCCCATCATGAGACAAGTCAGAGGTAGTCACCCTACCCACTGGTTGAAGTGATAGAATGAGTAGAAAACTTCAAAAATGAACCTTCTATTTTATTCTAAAGTAAACTAATAGTTATGCATTCAATGCTAACAAAGAATCATAAAACAAAGCCTTAAATATGTTTGAAATGACAGTTTGCATAGGTCATAAGCATTTTCCGCCTCATTAAATATAAAACTATTGTTTTAGTTTAAAACTAAACAAGAACCAATCATATTTCACGAAGTGCGCTTTCCTATAGAATGGGCCAACTGTCTTTGAAATGAAGTGATCTGTTCGGCAGATATCTTTTTAACGTATGGGGTTTGTACTTAAGCTCTCCAGAAACTTTAATTCAAATAAAAATTCGTCTTAATGAAGTAAAATCCGAAATCTAAACAGTCATAAATATCAGCTGCAAAGTTTTTATTTAGCTTTTATACAGAATGATTATGTTGAAGCTTTTTACAAAATTCAATCAAATTCAAGATAATAAAAACCTTAGAAATTCTGGGACAAGTAAAAGTTTCATATGTGAGTAGGAATGCCAACTCCACCTCAGAGATAATGTCCCCAATCTCCAGCGCAGGTGTAAAGCTAGAGATTAAATATTTGTCCTTTGATCTCCTGTTGATTTTAAACTAATTGGAAATAACTCCCAAGAATTATCATATGGTCCCGTCTACGAAACTTTTCTCTAGCTTTAACTCAATGGAGTGTTGGCATCCCTATATATTAAGGATAAACTGATGAAAGAGAAGTATTAATAATATGAAAGGATCATCTGTCAACTATACTTTAGATGAGTATATTTGTTTATGCGTCAGACTTTATTATTTTGTCGGTGTCAGTATGCATCAGATTTTCACGAATATTTTGCTAAGATTTTATCTTTCTTGCTTTCTATTGATCAAATAAAGTATATTTATGGAAAATAAAATTTATTAAAGATTAGTCTTCATGATTTCAAATTTCATGGTAAGTATTAATTAGTGAGTTCTGCGAGTTTATCAATAATCTTGAATAATACATCGTCCGGGCTTGCGTTCATTATTTCTATCGTCAAATTTTTATCTAAATCGTATAAATTGTATAAGATCAGCAAGTTTTCAGCTCGCAAATGAAAAACCAGCAAAATAGTCTATATGTGGATATAGATCGTGCGTCAATTTACTCAAATTAGCAAAGGTATTGATTTTTGATTGACACGTCTGTCCAAACGTTTTTATTGTTTGTTCTTCATAGAAAGCATTATTCAGTACTACAGCTAAATGGATACCACCAATATTTTCCAAACCATTGGTTTCTTCGAGAAATAGTTTTGAACCTTATTCGGTATTTGAGTCGTGTATAGAAACAATGATATCTGTTTTTAACATTTCACTTATTTTACAGCGTCTTTTATTCTTTTGAAAATGATTTCTAATAGTTAGATCTGATTCCAAACCTTGAAGTTAAAATAATGTTTCTGACACCGTGAAAAATCATCCATTGAGTTAACTTAAGCTCAAAATCACTCAAACCTCCAGTAATGATATAAAATTTTTGTGGGTTGAAGAATATCTTTAGATTAACATTTAGTTTAGGTGTAGGACTGAATTCAAGTAATTGTGTTCTGACTTGATCTTCTCTAGTTTTGATCACGATCTTGCCGATATGTTTATTGAAGTAGAGAAAAAAATTCTCGAAATTTTTGCTTCCATTCCCATCCCATTCCCATTTCCACTACTATCACATCTGTATACTATTATTATTTTTCTATAATTATTATTTGTCAGAAGTCAAACGAAAGAAAATATCTGTAAATAAGTTTTGTAAATTTTGGATAAAGAATGTTTAAAGTTTTAGAGATCTCATTCTACTTCCATCTAATTAAAAATCTGTTTCATTCCCATCCCAATCCCATTACCATAAAAGATAGGATTGGGATTCAGATTCTCATCTCTAGAGTTAGGCTACGTCTATTGAGTAAACCTATTTTAAATCAAGATTAAAGATAAATGAACGATTAAAAACAATGTTAATGAAGTAATTAGATCAATTTGTGTTGAAGCAATATGTTAAATTTTTCGTTGTGCATATTACTTGATATTTCAACTTTACTAAGTTGAGTTTAATACCCGTTATTAGTGAGTTTTATTTGAAAATATGACTAAAGTCGCAAATACCAAATTATGGAGTGAACAAGAGTTAATTGAACCTAGTAAACATAACATTAATAGATAAGATCATAACGCTTGAAAATTTAGATAAATTTAATTTTTAATGAAGCTATAGAAGAGGTGTGAATTTGATTCTTGATTTCAAGTGGAAAATAAAGTATTAAGAAGTAAACTCGATGAAGCTGAGAAATGGTTGGTAAATTTGAAATCGAAATAAAACTAGATTGAAGCGATGCAAGAAAACAAGATTTTTGTAAAGAATAAGACGGCAAGCGGAAATAATTAAAGAATTACAAACGCCAACAGAATACATAACTTTTAAGTTTGATTCTAAGTTAATATTTTTGTTTTAATCTAGAGAATGCCTAATTTAATTTAATATGCTTATTGAAGATAGTTATCGAATTGCTTATACCAAATCATAGAAATTAAAAATTTGTTCTTGGTAAATGATTCTCTCTATTCATCAATAGGCAACAGTCTGTTGTAGAAATCATTGTGTGCTAAAGTTTATATTCCATCTTTGAGACTGAAAATTTTAATATGAAATTTCAAATATTAATTCATTACAGGTGATGAATTTATAATTTTCAATATTTAAAATCTATTTATTATATAGAACTTAATTTATGGAGTTATAATTTTCATTAACATGATGTGCGAAGGGAAATACATAAAGCTATTATGCGAGGTAGGCTTATAGTCACAATCATGAATAGATAGTGCAAGTCTCGATTCCAAGACTTGAGTTAATATGCACTGTTAATATTTAAATTATGATGAAAAAGTTAAAAATTTGCTATTTTTCACTAGTACTAGGAGGAGTATCGGAGTGAAACAACCAAAATCGAATCCCTATTCTTATCGATCTTTGAGTCAGATACCAAGAGAAAATTCGAATGA
The DNA here is from genome assembly GCA_018873245.2 of Archegozetes longisetosus. Lineage (NCBI taxonomy): Eukaryota > Metazoa > Arthropoda > Arachnida > Sarcoptiformes > Trhypochthoniidae > Archegozetes > Archegozetes longisetosus. Next base: position 2,089,295 of record JAEMBT020000007.1, read on the forward strand.
TATGGTAGTCAGATTATTTTTTGAAAGCATTTTTCACTTATAGGCACCATTATAAGAAGGACACTTGAAGATCTTTGTCGTAACTGCTGAAGAATCCTAAATTCTAGTCAAAATTCTGGTCAAATATGTTTTGAGAAGTTCTGTCCATGCACAATAGTTATATATGATCCCTTCCATTTTCAAAAGATTTTACATTGCCGCGTCAAAATCAAGTAAAACAAAAATCTAGCAAAATATCACGAGTTTAATCATCGATTAATTATTTTAGGAATAATAAATTAACACCTGAACCACAAAATTTTCTGGTTAGTAAAAGTCTGAATTACCGATTCATTGGAGGCCTTATTGTCTAAATATTATTGATTTATCTCCCAAGTCAACAATTGATGATTTTCTTGATTGAGGAATTTTGATATTGGATCGGGCTCTAGAATTCTATTGATTTCCGAAATTCCTACAATCAACCCCATTTACGCATCCAATGCAATTTATGCAACCTTTACAATTAACACAACCAATACAATCGGTGCAATCAGTGCAATCGGTACATCCTTGGCAATTAACGCAATCTTTGCAGTTATTGCAATCTTGGCAATTCTTACAATCTTTGCTATCGGTACATCTTTTACAATTTTTGCAATCTTTGACATTAGTGCATTCTTGGCAATTATTGCAGTCTCTGCAGTCGGTACATTCTATGCAATTCCTGCAATCATCACAATTCAAGCACCCTTGACAATTATTACAATCTTTGCAATTAGTGCTTTCTTTACAATTTCTGCAATCTTTGCAGTTCGTGCAAACTTGGCAATTATTACAGTCTTTACAATTTCTACAGTCAGTACAATTTTTACAATCCTTACAGTTTCTGCAATTTGTGCATCTTGAACAATCAGTACAATCTCTACCATCGTTATCTATAGGTTTCGTGAAATTTTCCCTATTTCTCTGAAGATGGAAGTTGTCTGTGGTTGATGCTGATTGTGTTCTCTCTTCTAGAACTAGGGTAGGTAAAATTGGCGAAGATACTACAGAAGAAGTGTGTGAATTTGTTAAATGTGTCGGTCTGGGAGGAACTGATGTAATTTTTCTATTCGCTGGACTAGTAATCATTGAATCGACATCTCTGTAATCATGATCAACGAATTGTGGTTTTGCCGCTTCTTTTATTGAATTTTTACAATCTATTTGGCGATGAGGACCAAATTCGCAGTTTGCAGCGTGTGTAGCCAAATCTCCAAGTCGAAAACCTTTGCAACCGAAGGTCTCATTTTCACATCGCATTATCAATTCTTTAATAATATTAATCAAGCTTCGTGGGGCTTTACTTAAATTATATGCAGTTAAACCCTTTCGATCTGTTGGACAGGTGTTACTACCATTTCTTAACCAACTTCTGATGCAGTCATTGCAAAATGTACACCCGCACGGAGTAACTATCGGGTTGTTAAAAATACCAAAACAAATGCTGCAAACTAACTCTTCATGTCCTTTGGGTAACTCAATGAATTTTGATTTATCATAACCAGAACCATTTGATGTCATTTTTGGGTTACTTTCAATTTGGTTTAAAAGGCTGTTTGAGTCAATTTCCAATTTATGCTCTTATGAAATTATTCTTAAAATGAAAATATAAAATTGAACTGGTTACATCATTTTTTATGCTTTGCATCTTTAATGTTATTACTGCGTCAGTTTCCTTGTATTAATCAACATCATAGAATGTTGATATTCGTTATGTAAGTCTATTAATAGTTTGAATACTAGTCTACATATAAGGTTTTTTATACACAATCTTTGACTATCAAGAAACAGTAGGAAACTGTATAAGTCTTGATTTTAATAAGATTCTTCTTATAAAATAAGGATAAAAAATAAGGTGTTCATTTCTGCTTAAAGTGATTTTTATAACGATAAGGATCATCAAATTGCTAGAAGTCACACATAGACAAATGCATTTCCTCCCTCTAATTGAATTACAAGCTGAATACATAATAAAAACACAAAATAATTGTGAGAAAATTTTGTGGACGGCCAACTTCACACTTTTTAAATTGCATAGAATTCGCGTTCTACTTCCAAAATAATATATTGTATATGAACAATTAATACTTTGTGTTAATACGAGGATATGCAGAAGCTCACTTCCACACTTCTCACAATAGATTCCAATTTGTAACTCAATTATAGTGACATCTATTTATGTATGATTGCTAACATTTTAACGGCCCTTATCATTATAAAAACAACCTTAAGCAGGAATGAATATCTTATGATTTTTAAGCATATAATCCGTATTTTACAAAAAGATTCATTTGATCAAGGCTTCCACAGTTTCATACTTTTCTCTGTAAGTTAAAATGGGTGGTTTTTGAGTGTTCACCATCCCTATCTTCAATTTATTTGAACTTTTTAATAAAGTAATTTGCAGAGAACTTCATCAGAGACATACTATCAGACTCCTCCTGGTCTCCCCCTAAATAACTTTTATTTTTACAATGGTAGCAGATGAATATTTCCGAGTAAGCATTGAAAGTTAAATTTTGAGGAATGTGAAGAAACGACTTAAATCGTAGAGATTTAAATCATTAATTTTTGAATTCACCTCGAAATAAAACACACAATGATAGAATTTGAAATCGTCATATGAACTTGAATAAACCAAAACTATCGAGATGGCATCCTAACAATCGTATATGGTGTTGATTGACGTGCAATGTCAAGATAAATCCAATGATAAATTATTTTTCTATAACATCAGTAAGTTGTCCATTCACATTCGCCAAGGTTCAACCTCATGTGGTTAAGCATGCTTACTCATAAAAATTGCATTCGACTTTGTACCTTTAACCAGGTGGCGTCTAATTAATAAAAATTTCAAGAGCTTTAATTTTGCACGGACATCAAGCTATTATATCTCACGATTGAAAGATATGCTAAATTAAAATATTTTAATATTCAAGCTTGATACATCATGAGTCCTAACTTATTATTGGCCAAGCAAATATATACATTTTCGAATGCAGCCATTAGAATTCAAAAATATTCATCTGGTGCTCTTGCCAGAATTAACATCACTTGTGGAAAGGTTAGGAGAAGATGAATCATGTCTATACAATGAAGCTTTTTGCAATCCATAGTTTGCGGAAAAAATCCACTTTAATAAGTTCATATCATGGGGTAGAGAGCACTTAAAAACCTTCTGTTTAAGCTTTTCAACGACTTCTATATGAAATAAATTAATTTCTTTCATTAAGGTTAATAGTCATTTTGATTAGACTCATGAAATTCTTATCAAAAGTCTTCTCAAACATTTTTTTAAAACTGATAATTCACGAAAGTCACTTTGAGTGTTTATAAAACATGCATTGATTTTCATAATGAAAGCATACTTTCAATACTTTAATATATCTGCAGAAGGTAAAAACTGTATTATTCGAAGTATGTAGACTAACTATAAGTCTCGGTCGAAACTCTTGTATCAAATAAAATATATGAGGCGCTTAACTGCATTCAAGAGATAAAAATGTCCACTAGTAGCACACAATTTTCATAAGTTCAAACATTTCATATATTTATATCTATATCTCACATCATAATTGATAAATAAAAGAATTTATCTTATGTTAGTTACGAAACCTACCATTATTATAGCTTACAATGAACTTATTAATCAAAGTTTATTAATATTTACCTAGCACATCGTTGCGCATCCCTTAAATTGAGCATATGACCGAATAGGATTTATTGTTTCTTCATTCTATAGTTAATCTGTTTTTTTTTCAAGTTTAAAAGTAATTTTACTTTGATGTCAACTTTTTCAAATTAGACTATATATATTCTACTGAATTAAACAATAAACAATAGATAAATTTTGAATTTTATCACAAATCTCAATCAAATATTTAGTTTTTGTAAACACCTTCGTTGTTAAAATCAATATATGTCTTATAGACGCTCAAAACGACTTATTGGTGAATCGTTGATTTCAATGGGTGTATTTGAAATAAGAGTTTGAATAAAAATCTTCAGTCTTATTATAAAACTATTAAAAACTTTAATTGACTATACCTTAAGTTCGAAAGTAACCTAAATATATTATTATTTAAACATTTGTGCTCACTGTGACGACACTGATTGTTACCATGACTTCAGTTGCCGGGTCTGGCAAATTTGAAATGTGGAGGAAAAATAAAAGTTAAACTTTTGAGTGAAAGAAAAGAAATCAAAAGACTAATTTCTGAAAATTATTTATTTATTTCAATTCAGTTTTATCTTCATATAAAGTTTTTTTTTATTTTTTATGCATCTATTATTATTATTTTTAAAGAACCAGAAAAATCTCATTCAAAAAGAAATAAATTCATACTGAAATTCACTATCAGACTAAATGATCTTTGGTCATAACGCAAAACATCAGAACACAAAAGTATAAATATAAAAGCTTTTACAATTGTCCTTATAAATCAGTGTTGTCACCCTTCGGTCTTTTGGGCCGAAAGTCGGCCTTTTCAAGTCTTGATCGGTCCAAAGCCCAGGACCTTAGGGCTGACGTGGGTCAGCCTTTTCGAGCTTTCTCAAGTAAAAATTCAATTTTAACTTAAAATGTAATCATGAAATGAGGTCTCGTCTTGTGAGACGAGAAAAGATCAGTTTTCGCAAAATTAATATGAGAAGGGACGAGTTTACAAAAATTTATTAAGCGAAAACCTTTTCACTGCAAATAATAAACTGATTATAAGTGAAAGCTAAAATTTAAATGATATAAGAATCATGAATCATGAGTAAAAATGTAACGAAACATGCTTTCTAACTGAAAAACATGTAAAATATGGGTAACTTTAATCTCAAAAGCATCAGTGCTCACTTAGTACTGAAATAAATTGAGGAAAATATAGGGTAGCATTTTATCCCAAAGTTAATTCTACATTTTCAGAGGTTAGGTTGTACTGAAGAGTTAAGGAAAATACAGGGATAACTTGTTAGATTTTATTTTTAAATTTTTTATGATTCATTTATATTACATTCTGAAAAATATATTTGAAAGTAAACTGAGATTAAATATAAATTAACGATTTTTAAAAACTTTCGTTTCAGAAGATTTCAGAGATTACTTTGAATCAGAACAGATTGGGAGCATAGACCTGAGCAATAATCACTAGCAAGCTGTACGAGAAATCGAGAAAATGGCTTGAGATAAGTCAAGACTTTGATTCAAGAATCCGATTCATAAAGTCGTTGGATATGAAACTCTACTGAGTAATTTTTTGTTTTAAATCTCCAAGGACTTTTCTGGTCTGTAAAAGGTAGACTAATCGCAAAGAGTTAATAGAGAATCTATTTGCGATTCTGGGGAGTCGTGACGAACACATTTGACTTGTTGAACGAGTGTCAGCGAGTTTAAGGAGAAAGGATTAATGCAATCTTTATAGTAATATACTCTTGCCGTATTTGCTTTACAAGGAAACAATAAGAATAAAATGTTGATATCTTTTCGAATGCCTATTATAGTTAAAGTACATTGAGAGATGTTTCATGAGATATATAAGAAGGCTGCTCATGTTCACTAAATTTTCTAAAACTAACCTTCAAAAATTCTAATCATTAACTATTGTTTAATATTATTTTTGGATTTCATTCCGTACAAACTTCTTACATTTCTGGTCTGTTACTCTTCGTCCATGCATCGAAAATGAAGACTTTACGGCTTGAGTGATTCAATAACTAAATAACATAAAAATAATTTTAAGACTAAAATATTTTAAAATTGATAAAACCAATCTTATCAATCCAAAATGAGATGCTTATTTTAAAAGTTTTAATTATGGAATCAGTTTTTAAATATTTTATATTGCTTTTAACTCGAAATTCAACGTTTAAATTAAATTTGATTCTAATTATGTGAAAAATTAAAAATTAAAAATATTACAAAATCCTGTAAAAACTGTAAATTTTTCATAAGTCCTCACATGCTTTTGAATACATGGACAGAAAGAAACAGATTGGGGTGTAAGGAACCTGAATAGAATAAATTGTGAGAGTAATATTAAACGACAGCTAGTAATTCGAATTTTCGAAAGGTCATTTTTGGAAAGTTCAATGAATATGATCAGCTATCTTATATATCTCTTAATGTACCTTAATTACAGTAGGCACTCGAAAAGCTATCAACTTTTTATTCTGCACGGCTTCCTTGTTAGAGTGATGAATGCCTCACTATCTACTTCTATTCTTACAAATCTATAATTAACTCGGAAAGTTTAGTTTCGAGATGTTTGAGTTAGTTATACCAAGCAGTAATTAAGAGACATCGCAATTGTCCTATTACTACATTTATTTTGTTTTGATGTGATTTTCAGAGATTTGGTTGAGATAAGTTGAGTTTATAATTTTTGGAGTGAAACAAGTATTTATTATGGGATTTCTGTGGTTTAACGTCATGTTAAGTACTTTGTCGTAGGCTTTAGGACCACTAGATAAACATTTCTCAAGTTAACTATTTTATTATGGCTCCATTTTACAATCTTGGCTATTAATACAGTCTTGTTTTGATGAATCAATAAGCTTTTAGCTATTCGTAAACTTTGGTTAGTTTTCACTTATAAATCGATTGTAACAGAGCATTTTCATCCCAATTCTAATAATAGATGAAACTTAAGAATTTATTCTTTAAAATAGTATGTATATATAAATATACTTTTATTTATGTCTTCATTTATATTTAGCATACTTAATAACACTTTCTCATCAGTAATAAATGATAATTTTTCTCTCCAACACTATCTATAGGTTTAAATACCTGTTACTCACGGCCACAAATGTAAAGTAATAAGCTTTTACATCTCTTATGTTAGTTTCAACTAAGTTTACTTATAATAAATAAAGAAATAAAATATTTTCAAAGTCTAAGCTCTTCGCAAAACTAGAATAAAGAGACGAGAAAACAAGTTATTAAGGAGGAATTGAATTAATACCCCTTCTTATAAAATTGCTGCACCATAAAAAAATAAAAATATTTATTATCATTGTGGTAATTCAAAACTTGACTAACTTCTCTTTCAGAGTAAAACTCTTCTGCTGTTAAAGCCCAAGTTTGTTTAATCTGAAATATTTGTTCACAATTCGGTCTTTCATTAACATTGATTGAAGTCATTCTATTGGATAAGACTTTCATGTTCTCATACTTTGACATTAAAATAACAGATTCGGTTTTAACTTTCGCCTCAGTTCTGCAAATATTCAACAAATCTATATATAAACTGTTCATAATTTTATCTGAATATTTGTTTTACAGTTAACATACCCTTTTCCGTTCATATTCAACAAGTCTTTTAGAACCATTCCTAAGCTATAAACGTCAGCTCTTGTGTCATATTTTTGGCCGTTTCTAACTTCAGGAGCAACATATATTTTATGTTTTGTATTTGGTTCCCGCAATCGTTCGGCATATTTTTGAACGTTTTCTAAACCAAGGTCTGCTATTTTAACTGAGTTTTTAGTATTCTTATAGTTCATATTATTGTCGAATTTAAAAAAAATATTGTCAGGTCTTAAGTCTTTGTGGATAATCTGTGGATATTGTTTATGTAAATAGTTAAGACCTTCGAGTATTTCAATGAATATTCCACTCAAAATATAGTATTTTAAATAAGACAATACACTAGTTTCTACCAAATTGATGTCATCCTTTAACATCTCGATGATATCATCCACAGTTCTATCACACAATTCCATTCTTATATAAAGAGTAAAACTTTTTTGTCTTAGTTTCAATCCATCTTTAATAGTGAAGTAATTTTCTAACCAAATATCAGAATATCGCATAACTCTTTTGTGATTAAGTTTCGAAATTGAAGCAAATGTTTTCAATTCTTTCGAAAATTCTTTTTCATCTTTAACTTTGATTTTAATCTTTTTGATGGCGTACTCAAAGTCATCCCAAACTCCAACTCTTCCTCTATACGAAACTTTGAATACTTTGCCATAACTTCCTTCTCCAAGTTTTTCTTTCTCATTATAAAACATTTCATATCTTCTATTTTTGTAGAAATTGTCAGTCATTTCGCTGGTATTCTTATTACCCATTATTTGATTGATTCAGAAGAACTGCAGTAGAAATTAAAAATTAAAATTAAATGAGTTAATACGAAATACAGTCAAATAAAGATATAGTTTACACAAAATACAGAAAAGATAATTTTAAAGGTCAAACTTATAATATGGTTTCACTTCATAAAAGTTATTTACTACGATTAACGATTAAAAGGACTAAAAATTGATTCTAGTTTTTTAACTTGTAACTTGTGCGATTACTACGTGAAATTTGAATATTGTCACGTTTGATAATTGATACATTGAAATACTCTGCTTTGATCCTAATATTCCTATAAGCTCTTATGTCTTGTTCACTAGAAAACTGGTATGTCTACAATAGCATTAGCTCGTGAAGGCGTATCCAAAGTTTATTCAATTTTAATCATTAAAATTCATATTAAACATTGTTTAATACCTTAAAATTTTGTACAAAAAGCAAAAAAGTATTTAATATTGGATGAATTAATATATTGATTTTATATCAGAAATATAATATCTAACTCGAATATTGAAATCATCTAGAGGCATGCAAATAGAAATCATACTGCATAGTATTTCGTTGATTCAATATTTTCTATTTGAAATTACCATAGGTTGATGATGTGTGCACTCAGGAGATAGATTTTACTAAACTGATGGCTATGAGAATTGCAACTGACTCAAAAATTAATTATTTCTTATTTTTATAATTGAATCTGAACCCTGAATTTATCGCACTTGGTCTAGTAATAAAACGATGCTATACACAATATATAATAGTGCTACTGCAGATTATCAAATTAGCGAGAAGTCTATTTTATTGAAGTTATTATTTAATAAAGGAGAAAATTCATAATAAAAACCTAATTTTAGAAATTCAAAATGATTATTTCCAACGAACTAATTCACTTAGACAAATCGGAGTACTCATTTAAAATTCGTATAATTAGATTTTACAAAAATATACCAAAAAAAGATAATTACTTTGTTGTTTCACTCAAATTTAAACACTAAGTCTTTCATACACATAATCATCGGAAATTTGATTTGAAAATAGCATTTTTTATTACCGTTAATAATAAAAATTATAAAAATATCTCTTACCTCTAATATAAAGACAATTTTGATTAAACCAGAGAACATATGAAAGTTCCGTTTGAGGGAAGATTAATGAAGAGTGAGCTGAGTTAACGATATATTTATTCAGATCTATGAATAAACAGTTCTTTTGCTCGAAATATTTGTTTATAAATCATTAAAGCGTTAATATATATAACATTTAAAAACTGAACAGGAGAAACCTATCCTTTTCCTTTTCTTGTCTCGAGTTGACTGGGGATCAAATCTATCGATTACTCCACTTATTTTATGTGAGAATTGTTATTTAAGAACTACGTTCGAAACGTCAATTCTCGTTTATTTCGAACATCTACTACTGTCGACGCCCTTATTGAAGTCGTAATTGAATGCTTAGATTTTACCTCCAGTCAAGTTAGAGATAAGAAAAAGACAAGTTTCTTCCAGTCGAATGCAACCATAATTGAGTCATAAAGTTTAACAATAATAAACTAAATTAAAATAACTTGTTTCTTATGAGTTTTCTATTTTTCAAAAAGTGTTTGGAAAAGGCAATTTATTATCTTATTCTAAAGTCAAGGCCAAAAAATATTTAAAGGTCAAAATGTCAAATACTATGACATGAATGAAATCGTAGATTTTAACATAAACAGCATTTTTGTCCATCGTAAAACTAACTTTAGAAACTAACTGAGTTTAGAATCATTACAAATTTTATGACTAGAATCATTTTCAGCATACGATTTGATATCCGTGTAATTAAAATATTCTTCGGATAGACTACCCACTAAGCAAATTGTCTGCTTATTAGAATTTTTCACAAGATTAGATCAATTTAGACTTCTTACAGGCATCAGTAACTTTGATCTCAAATTAAATAGCGAATTTTCGATCTTCGAAAATTATTTTGAACCTCTTTCCGAGCATTCAGCACAATAATATTTTATAGTTATGAGAACCATATTGTTATACAATCAAAAAGTCCCACCCACTCCCGATAGTTCGTTACTCCTTATCCTTTTATATTAAAACACATTGTGAATTAAAAATCTTCAATAAAGCAAAAGTCGAACATTTCCATCGAAATTTTAGGAAGAAATCAAGAGCAAGTCGCCTCTGTCAAAGAAGTCTATGTTAACCTTTTAAAGTCCGAATTATGTTCTGATCAGTAGAACTTTCTAATTTTTTGATATCTTATCAAATTAGGTCTAATTAGGATAGAAAAAAAAGTTCAGATTTTTATTTTGACCAGAAGCTTGATTTCCCGAATGTTCCTTAAGTGGAACATTGGACTCTTACTACAAGTTTTCAGTACAATATGATATGTCAATATATATAAGAAAAGTTATTTATTATTGGCTTGAATTTGATGATAAAAAGTGAAGCAATTTTGATGAAGTCTCTTATCACATCCGAAGCACTTCTTCTTTGTATTTTTCATGCATTCGGCACATCTTCCTTGAGTTGTTGAGATAAGGTAATGATCATCACTGATACGTACTTCCATTGAAAGTTTCGCTTTAGGCCCTGGTTTTTGTAAAATTTTTTCATTCAATTGAAGCAATACTTGTGTTACAGTCCGAAGAAACTCTAAATGAGATAATTGTCGAGATTTCTCATGAACTTCACAATGAAGACGCCAACTTTCGACCAAAGCCATATTCAAGCCATTAGAAAATAAATTCCTCCACCACTTTTTGCTCCTAAGCTGAGGTCTATAGTACCTAAAAGTCTATCTAAAAGATCGACACCACCCATGCCTTCATTATATCTTTTGATTAAATGTGGTTGAGAAATATCCACTTTTTTCTTATCCTTTCGAGAATACCTTTTCGCTTTGCCTAATGGAGAGTGCGAGAGATGATTGGAGCCTATGGTGACAACCGAATTATCATTCCATCTCACAAATTCAACAGATCCATCACTTCTATAATCATAAAAGCCTCTCTGTTCTTTCTTAAAATTCTTTATATCAATTAATGGACAGCTTCGAGTTCTGTTGTCTCGTACAGTCCCAGTAGCTTTGACTTCTTTTGCTCTCAAATCCATAAGTAAATCATAAGAAGTGAAAAAGTTGTCAAAATAAATTTTATGTTTAGACGGGTTATCTAAGATTTGTATCATTTTATCGATAACTCTATAGCCTAGTAGTCCTGAATCTTCAGAATCTTTAACAGAATATATTTGTAAATTATAAGGATAACCATTCGATGAACAAAGCATCCAAACTTTGTAACCAAATCTAATTGGTTTCCCTTTTATAAACATTTTACAAGAATGATGACCATAGTATGGAACCATTGACTCGTCAATACTTAAAAAATCGTGAAAAATACCAAATTGTGTAAATTTACTTATCAAGTGTTCATAAAATGGTGCTATCTTTGCCAACTTATCGCCATTTTTTATCTTTGAATTGTCGACTAAGTGAAAATATTGCTTTATTTTCTTGAAAGAATTTCTAGGCATAGTTTGAGGAACTTTAGGGATATTCATATCGTGACTCGTACTCCAATATAAGTTCTCATTGGGCACAGAATGATAGCCACTGAAAAGTAAAAGACCAAAACACTGCCCGATTTCTCGACCACTTATCTCATATTCAAATCCTTTCTGCATAGCATATAGTTTTGTTTGTTGTGCCAACTCTTCCATATATTCAATTGGAATAAACTTCAAAAATATTTCAAAGGGAGACAATAATATCAGTTCTGGATGTGTGACATATAATTTTTGAGGCTTTGTTTGAGGCAAAATTTGGTCAAAATTTTTGTTTTTCTTCCATTTTGGTAGATCTCTACGATGTTTAGGTCCAAGATTTTTATCAACAAGTTCCTCATTTATTGGATGTGAAACAACTATTTCGCCGCAAACATCATTAGGCATTACTTGATTAAGTGTTTCATCATTTATATCTTCCTCTTCTGTGACATTTCCATCTTCAGAAGGAGGAAGAATGGCTACTTCAACTTCTTCGACATCACTTTCGATGTCATCTAAAAGATCTTCCATTTCAGCGAGAGTTAAAACTTGTTTCCTTTTAGACATCTTTATATTTTGTGTAGAATAACGATAATTTGTGTAATAGTGACTTTTGACTATGTTTTTATTAATTTTGCCTCTATTTGAATTTTTGTTATCTTAGAAGTAAGTGAAAAAAAACTTGAAAATAACACTAATTTTGTCGTAAAATTTGCAAAATTTCAAATATTTCTAAAGTAAACACATTTTTGAGTTTTGGGATTAAAATCGACTTTTATTATCAGTTTAGACCTTTATCTCTAAAGTTATAATGCAGGTGTTGCTATAAATCCACTTGAAGGTAATCAAAAGTATTTTTATAAATCATGTTCCAGTTATGGAACATTGGACTTTAAAAGGTTAAACTTAGTGTTGGAAAATTTCTAAAAATTATCTTTTAGCGAGAAACTTAGAAAGTTTCTAGAAGTATTTCTAGAATTATTTCTAAGTCATAGAAATTTTCTCTTCATTGAAATATAATTCACCTCAGATTCATGAAATAGTAGAATATGTTTTAATGGCTATTCTTAAGTGCTTATGAATGATATCACGTAAATATTTTATAGAAAACATTACTTTAAAAATTTAAATCATATAACAAACTAAAAAGTTTTATTTCTATAGTGATTACTGTTTGATTCTAAAATATTAAAATTTTTAGGATAGTCATGAAATGTAAGTTAGAGAATTTGAATATCAGTTAGTGAGCGAATAATTTGTAACTATATAATTTACATGTGATTACTTAATTTTGTTCTAATAGGAGCTTCATATCATGCTATGAGAAGTTCGTATTATCAAATAGGAGGCTCACAAAGAGAAAATTTCTCGATTGCTGAAGAGAAACTATCTCGAGAAATTTTCTTGAGAAGATTCTTATAAACTTTATTTTTACAACACTAGTTAAGCTACAATTTCATAGTTAACTTCTGTAGATATTTGCATATAATAAATATTCTATTTTATGGATCTTCCTCATTTTCAGTAAGACTGTTTTATAAAAAGTCAGAACCTTTAATTGCATTTTTAGTCAAAATTAGGTACGAAAGGAAGCACATTATAATATTTCAAATCAGATGCTCTTGCAAAGGTTTTTTTAAAAGTATTGAGTTTCATGAATTCTATACAATTTCGAAGAATTGAGCAAAAGTGACTGAAGTTATTGCGCAACATTTCATTCAATTATAAATTTACTAATCTATGATTCATCTAAATTGGATTTTTAAAATAGAAAACATACTTTTATTTATATTTGAGTTTATATACAAATATACTAACAACACTTTTTAATCTGTACCCAACTTATCTGTTCATCTTATCAATAGGTTCAATTAATATAAATCGAAGATCTTAAGTTCCAACGAAGGTTTAGGTTCAGAGTTCATCAAAATTCAAGGGAATTTCTGAACAGTTCATATTAAATTAGGAACTTTATATTAAGACAAAATCTGAAGAAATAACCCATTTTTCGAAAATTCTAGAGGAATCTAACCTTTCACTAGGGATGCCAACACTCCAGCTTTACGCTAGAGTCTCCAGTTTTTAGACTTCCTCTCCAGTCTTCAACTCGACCCTTAAGCTGTAGGCTGTAATCTCCAACCTTTATTTAACTTGTAAAAATACTTTAAATATCGAATGATTTAGTGAAACTAAAGTAAAACCAATTTTGATTCTCTAAATTTCAACTTAATGCATGAAAGACTTTCACATACAAACTAAAATTATACTTAATTCCACATAAATCTTTTAAATACATAGCTCTAACACCTGTACAACAAATCAATACGCGCTCATTGAAATTGATACCTTATTCTGATAAGTATTAAACTATTATTCATTTAAATAAACATATTAACATTCATTTAGTTTAGTTTGTATTTTATTTCATTGTAAATAAATTGAAAATGATTTTGTTGAACGAACACGAATTCAGCGTAATGAAAAATTATGGACAGATGAAGGAAATCGTCTAATTATACACCAAGTCAGAGCTGAACCATGCATAAAATTTAATTATTCTATGAGTTGTACAGAGTTTTATGATCACGTGTCAAAAGACCGCGAATTAATAGAAGCAGCTAAATTAGAAAAGAAATACTATTTTAAAATTTAATATGATAATTATATAATTACGTACTCGAATTAAAGCTCTGTATACAAGGATCCCCCCTTTGATATTTTTTCTCCGGCTTTTAGGCTGAGAGGTGTTGGCATCTCTATCTCTCACACTATTAAGCGTTCTTTGGAAGAACAGCTCAAATATTCTTACTACAAATTTCCCCATATATTCAGATGATTAAGTTAGGTATTAAAAGTATTAAGCCAATATTTCCATTTTGCCATCTTATCATAAAGCTTGCTCTCTATTAAGTATTATAAGGGTTTCCATTTAATTCCCGCGTATTTCAAGGATGAAATTGTAAGGATCTTTTGAAGATGGGCACCGACGGCTGACTTTGAGTACCCAAGTATGTCCACTAAGTCTTTTGGTGTTCTCCGCGGGTCCCCTTCGACATGTGCCCGCAGAGCGTCTTTGTCCACCAATACAAATCGGCCATTTCTTAGGAGACCTTCGAGGCTACAGTTACACGATCGGAATCGACTAAACCACTTCCTGGCACTGTCGGACACTGATCACTTGGCCGTAGGCTTCATTGATGTTATTGTCGGTTGCTATTGTATTCGTCCCCTATTGAATTCTATAACTTACACCATTGTATGTGCACCTCATCTGTAATGTGATCACACATCTTGTGCACATAATTGACAAAAACTTTTTCGATAATGAACTAAACACAAATATGTGTTCTTTCGAATGAGAAGTGAAAACGAATTTTAAAAAATTGAAATCTATTCAAATTTCACGTTATAATTTCACCCTTTAAAATATGCGGAAATTAAATGGAAACCCTTATGGAAGAGATTTTACTAAAAATTCTCTAGGATCAGACTGAAGCTGGAGAGTAGTGTCATAAAAATAAAATTTCTACATATACTTCTGAAATGTGCCTGAAACTTTGGTAGAAAAACACTTTTAGAAAATTTTCACCAATTATGGAGAGTCTCATTTTAAAATATTTATTCAAATATTTAAGAACTTGTTTGAATCAAAATTACAGAATATGATACGATTACAGAAAGAACACATAGTAAAGTAGATGAACAAATATTAAAAAAACCAAAGGCTGTGAAACATATTTCGTCTGCCTCGTCTGCAATCAATTGAATTATTTTCAAGTAAAGCAACTTTTTTGAATCTGATTCATACCTCAAAATATGTTCCTCAACTAAACATAATTTAAAAGAATGCTTGAGTTTAGACATAGTTTTCGGAATAACATTACAGACGTAACATAAAGATATCAATAAAATACTATCTCTAACAAAGATTGGAATGAAATGTGAATAATTATACATAAAATCCCCAGCCAAGAAACAGATAGACATGATCAGTACATGAACACAATACGATATAATTACAAAGATAGTCATAGAAAAGAGTTCATCAAGATTCTTAACTCGTTCGTCAATCTGTAAAATTCTTGAGTAATATTTTTCTAACTCGATTAAATTAACATTATTTCTCATAAAATTCAATTCATTCTTAATGATTTCACTTTTATAAGCAATTAATGCAATAGTTGTTGTTTGAGATGCAGCTAAAAATAATGCTATCAATAGCCGAGTTATAAAAAGAACATCAAATTTAAAGCTAAACTTTACGTAATAGAGAACCTCACAGAATATATACGAAAACGCAATATAAAGAGCTTGGATTAAAGTTATTTTAAGACCAATTTTTCTCTCGTCAGCTTTGATAAAGTTGTAAAGCTGATTGTTTTCCAATACTTTTAAGTTATTCAGAATTCTCTTGCCTTTGATGAGCAGGATCATATTCGATATTAATGGAAATGAGAATAAACCAAAAGTTGCGAAATTAC
Source organism: Archegozetes longisetosus (assembly GCA_018873245.2). Taxonomy (NCBI): domain Eukaryota; kingdom Metazoa; phylum Arthropoda; class Arachnida; order Sarcoptiformes; family Trhypochthoniidae; genus Archegozetes; species Archegozetes longisetosus. The sequence continues at coordinate 2,105,407 of JAEMBT020000007.1, forward strand.
CCATTATCTGAAAACCGACAGTTTTAGTTGCAATTAAATTGAATTCATTTTTGATTCGAGTCTCGATTCGTGTCACGTAAATGTGGAACAATAGAACCAATGTCAAAATCATATTCCATGCAATCGCTACTATCCTGGAAATAAATGATTGTTTGCCCAATCCATATCCGCAATAAGAAATTCCACAAAATTTCTGGAAATTTATTAAATAATTTAAGCCTTTCTTCTTACACATTCTTGATTTTCAACTTTGGAACCTATGTTCTCTATAATTCTCTTGATACTTATAGAGTTTCTTCTTGAAATGAAACTGTTATTGAATAAATTTTCCATATATAGAGTGGATAAAGAATGGGTTCTATGAAGATATTGGAGAGTAATTATTCTATTATATACTTTATTGAATGCGTAGAATTATAAGGAATTTTCTGATGATAAATGACTTAAAAGAGTTTTATGCTTTGAATGCGCTATTCATAAGAAGAATTTAACAGTATATAGCATTGCTTATTATCTCCACGACCAAATGATATTGAGTTTGAGTTATACTCTTTTTTCTGAATTAAATGGTATTTCATAAACAATTAAAATAATTTTTCTCGAGATAATTCATGATTCACACAATGAATAAAAACGTAGTGAGATTAAATTTTTACAAATTTTCCTAGAAATACTTCTAAGAACATTTCTCTGGCCAAAGAATTTGGTGACTTACGGAGTAATTTTCTAGAAAATTCCTAACTCCTGACACTACGAAGACTAAATATCCATAATGACTATAATAATGGAAAAACATTATTTTCCAAGTACTTTTTGATGAACAGAAATAATAATCGAAAATAATTTATTATTTCTTTCGCCTTAAAAATCTTCAAGCCCAGGGAAATAAGAAATAATTCTTGATTCAAACAGTAGAATAATGAATCATTGTTGATGATATTCTTTGGATATATATTATTGCGTTCAAGTTAATGAAAAAATGGAATTTAGTTTTATAAAACTCATAACTCCTTATCTTGAAAAATAGTACTCTTGAGGAAGCTTCAATACATGTTAAATATGTTACTATTAAAAGAGTTTGCATAATAGTATAGTTACCAATAGAGATCTCAATTAACTGATTAAACCCTTTATGACCAATTAAGCACACCAGTTTTTTAGGTGGTAACTTTTTAGTTTAGAAAAATAAACTCGGAAAAAATCATTTTTTAGAAAGTTGTGGAGAAGGTTTCTGAGCATGAGTTAGATGTCCACTCTGACTAGGGGACCTTTTATAGTGAGGAAATCGAATCAATATGATTTTAACGTTAATTTGAACCTTGTTTCTAGTATTTTGAAATTTTCGGGTCAATTTTTGCTTATGAAAGTTTTAACCCGACGAAAATTTGTTACAAAAATTGAGACATTACTATCAATACTGAGCATCTAAAGCTTCTTAAACTTTTAAAGCACTTCACGGTAAAGCTTGAACACTTAAAAGCATATCAATACAAAAAATATCAGTTTTGTAAATTTTTCTGATTTTTAATTACAATTTGCACTTCAACTTACATGATAGTTGATATAGAAATTATTTAAACAAATTTTTCCTACAATGTGAGCATTTTATAAAAAAAATTCAGTGCAAGACTGAATATCACACTCACTTGTTTCTGGTTCAAAACATTTCTTTCACGTTCTTGAATTTCCAATATTCATCTGAATATCCAGATGAATACCAAGAATACAGAATCATCTCTTTAAAGCAATCACTACTTAATTGATCCCACAAAAGAGAATATTCTCATTAATGTAAACCTATTACCTATGTCTATATCCAACTCATCCAATCTTATACGGTTATCGAACGTTTTGATAAAATATTTCAAATCATGATTGAAATATGTGTCCAATGGTTGTGCTATACTTGTAGTTCCAGCCGGTATTAATTCACGTCTTATGTTAATGACATTTTTGTCAAATGCTTCAACAAATTTTTGATGTTTGTGAGCATTAAAGTTATCTAATAATAACAAAACTTCTGTTAGAGATTCTGGAATAATTTCGCTAGAATATGAATCTTCGATACAATTTTTCATCCAATATCTTATAGTATAATTTGTCATTTTTCTCACTTTATGCAAATTACACGAATATTTTTGAACTCCTCCAATGAATTCAGGATCTGCTGTTTTATCAGCGGACCGAATTTTCAATTTTTTTCTTGTAGACAAATCAGCAATTTTCCTATAAGTGATCCATTTAAAGAAATAGTCAGCTGTACTGTTACAGAATGTGTACAAGTATTCGGCGACTGAACAGCAACTATTGTTTGTTTTTCATTCGTATAACTTAATGTTCTAGTTGGAGGGATTCTTGAAAACCAATCTGATCAGAATTCAATACAGTTTCATTAGAATAATTTGCCATTAAATTTTTAATCTTTTGTCTAAATTCTTGAGCATTTTTTCCAAAGTTTCTCTGTTTTTAATTGCTTTCATATGAATTAATTTTTCGCTTTTTCTACTAGAAATTCTCAATTTTTTTAGTTTTAATATAAATGATGAACTTGCTTTAAAATTAAACTTCACTTATTGGGCTTTAGTCCGACACCATCGCTGGAGATCACGATCATGAACAGCAAGAAATTGATTTCTTACTTCTCGAAACTTTTATCAATAAAATTTTTAATTTCAGTAATTTTATCCTTATTATTCCCATTATTTTGTACACATGCAATAATTCTATCAATATTCTTGTACTGAGACTTTGTCATATAGAATATTCTGTTATAGGTTTTGAATTTATGATTCGAATATTTCATTTTATGCTCATATATCTTTTTCCTTCTCTCAAAAGGGATCTTTTTTATTATTTCATCTTTTTCTTCATCGACTACGAAATCACTATCGGAGTCATAGTTATAATTCACATTAGAATTTTCTTCTTCGTGTTCCATGTCATAATTGAGAGTTTGGTCGCAATATTAATAATTTTCAGTTAGTTCTAGCACGTAATAATATAAACACTCTCCTAATTTCATCTCAATATTAGTCAATTCGTTTGAATCTCGTCAGGAAATGTACTTTTTAGAAGTTCTAAACTAAAATTTATCACACTAAATTTATCAATCATGTTTTGCGAAATTTTTACTTATTTATTTTTACATGAAAACACAGGTTTTAACGTTATTAATATCATAACCGAATTTACTTCAATAATTGGAGACGTTATAAATATTAGTGTTAATAAAAAGTTTTGGCTTTACAGTGAAGTGATTTTAGAGTTTAAGAAGCTTTAAATGCTTAGTATTGATAGTAATGTCTCAATTTTTGTAACAAATTTTCGTCGGGTTAAAGCTTTCATAAGCAAAAATTGACTCGATAATTTCAAAATACTAGAGACAAGGTTCAAATTAACATTAAAATCATATTGATTCGATTTCCTCACTATAAAAGGTCCCCTAGTGAGCTATCCACTATTATTTTATCTGTTGGAATCATTATTAAATTGTTTATCAAGATTTTCTAATGCAAATTATGATAAACATCTATTAAATATTAATTTATAACTATTTGTTCGTAACATTCACAAGAAATAAGAAATTATCACTTGAAGATTGGGTTAAGTTACATAATGATTTGAGTTTCAACGCGCATTATAATTTATTTTGTAAACTAACTTTTGGTCATAAAGCCAAATTAAAGCAGCTTAATGAGCTCTCTAGTTATTAATAGCAATATTAATCTAGTTTCAGAAAATTTCTAGAAATTTTCTTTACCAAAACTACTTTAAGCTAACTCCTAAGTGGGCTAGCCTCTGTGCAAAAATAATGCTAAAAAAACTGGGCTTTAAAGTTATTTTAAAATAGCTCTAATAAACCCTTAATTTCAGAATGGTTTTCGTATTATTATCAGCACATGTTCCACTTAATTTTAAAATACACATAAATTTGTATATAAATTGGGAATCTTAATCATAGCTGAAATGAATGATGTGTGTATCTTCATAAAAAACAATTTATAAAGAAACATAACGAACGCAAAGTATAAATGATTTTTTTTCTCCAGATTGATTTTGAAATTAAAACTCATTTTAGTACAATCGAACTCATTCTAAATTGATTAAGAATTACTATGTATTTGAAAGTTATCTATCAGATTTTGATTATACAATATTTATTCATTAAAACTAGTATAGAATTCGTGAAATCACAAATAGGAAAATATCTTTCAAAAGGTGCTTACTGGCATCAAATAGGGCTGTAATTCGACCAGTTGCTTAGACTCAAAGATGGATATAACTTAAGGATAAAACAAAGTTCTGGAGTAGATGTCAGCCTAAAAGGTCTTATTTTATTCAACTAGTTGATGGATTTCAAAGAACTCATTCGATTATATTCTCAATCGGAAAAATTCAGATCCTAATGACGGAAAATTTTTAGCAATAATAAAAATCCTACTGCGTGATTTGCAACTATTTGCAGGTCATAACGCATGGGCAGATGATCAGAATATGCCTGGAATCATGCAAAAATACGAATTTAACTATGCTGAAATCTCAGCAAACTCTATGGTTTTCAGGTTTCTCTTCATAATTAGTTATTTCATCTACGAATGACTTCTATCTCCCCTCAAGTGAACTTTTAGCAATGAAAAAGTTTTTAAGTATCTATAATTCAAATTCATGGCACTGACAGTAGCAGATAATATTATATTCGAATTTATAAACTGTATCTCGTAATGGGAAAGATTGGACAAATACGTTCTGAATACTTAATGGCGGGACAAAAAATCACTCAATGGAAAGAAACCTATCTCTAAATGTATGTGAACGAGTAAAGGTAAATTGAGTCGATTAAACATAGGTTTGACGCTTTTTAAATCTTGGCTAGTCAAATTACTTGAGTCTTTTAACGTAACGTTTCAAATTTTTTTTAAACTTGGAACGCGTTTCAATGCAAATTTCAATCAGAGAAAGCTTTCCAAAGGCTTTCGATCCTGATAAAACATCTATTCGCATCAAGCATATGATTGTCTCATATTCTTAAGTTCATAGTTAAACTCAAAATAGTTCTTATTCATTATAGTTCAATACTATTTATCTATAGAAATCATTCGCATTTCAAATATCTTACTTTATTAAATGTACATTGAGATTTAATAATTTATGTTTATTTATAGTTATTTTTTATTAACAACTGATATTTTAAAACATACAATTTATTAAGCTCTCAATCCTAGCTTTTGATCAATGATTTTCGTAGTTATTTCAAAACGGAACGTCAAAGAAAGATTACGTTGTGTAAGAGCAGTTGCCAAGTCTCAAGGAGTGACACCGAATCTCAAGTCAGAAGGACTCAGTCAAATACAGAAATCTGGTGAAATACAGGAATACCACTTCAAGATTTAGATGCATTTTAGTTGTAGCTTTATTCAATTTTTATTTTAAATTGTTTAATAAATTGATTATTAAATAACGATAATATCTTCATTCATGAATTATGTCATTTACTTTAATTTATTAAATAATTAAATAATTCTCTCATTAAAATCCATAGTCTATTTGCATTATTAACGTTATTTTTTGTTTGTGTTCTATGATAACTAATGAAAAAGTATTGTTTTTGAAATTTGAATCAAAACATTTGTTTTCTTCGAATCCATAAATAAGTAAATCAATATTCATTTGTGAAATAAAAGTTCAAATTACTAGTAATAAGTGTTGCATCTAATTTAAAAATTTCAAGCTATACTTGTTTGCTGACTAATATGAAATCATTAATAAAAATAACAATTCATATATGACAGGGTGAATGAAGTTAGTTTGTGGATTTGCAGGTAAAATTTTTATTTTAATAAATGTAGCAATAAAATGGCTGTAACTTTTTAAACTTTCTTCAATATAAAAAAATTGTTCGCCTATTTATGAAGGTCAACGAACATTGCAGATTTTTAAGTAATTCTCCCATATTTATAACGTTGTGTTATAAAATAAATATGAATTTATTTATCTACTGAACATTTATCGAATTTAATCCACAGTTCAAGTGGCAAGCATTCAACTGCGTGAGGAGTGAGTTAAGTGTAATCCTATCCTAAAGGTAAGGGGTAATTGTAAATATTACTTCCCAAGTGAACGTTGCATTTTACTATTGAATTTCTGATTAATTTCTTAGTAAAGAGGATTATTAAACAGAAAACAACGTCTCTTATCATTGCACACGTTTAATTAACTTAAGTTCTTATGAGACTAGAAATCAATCGAAATTGATAGCTATAAGAGCAATTTCAACTACTATACAGCAAGGATAGCTATTAAATGGAATGATCTTATTTTTATGATAGTTCTCAATATTATGGTTATAAAATGTGTTCTGTTTTGAGATAAGATTATAACAGTTAATGACATTGCATTCTATTACTTAACACATTATCTAACGTTTGCCTTGAGTCTAAAAACAACTGTGCTTTTACTAACGAAGTTCTGAGAAGTACAAAGAAATCTTAAGCAAGTAAAAATCAAATTTAAACAATTTTTACTGTAGTACAGTTAAATTCTAATCTCAGTAGTTTAAGAAATATTGAAAACAGTTGATAATTTTAACTTAAAATATTAAAGAAATAAGATTCAAACTCAATTAAAGTCGAAATTATCACTTAATGCATACTAAATCTCAGAGTTTGTGATACTTCTACGTATATTATCTGTTCATAACTTCTCTCTCAAAACAAATTAAGCATATTTAATCGGTGTCTTCCCAGTTTATAGACATCCACTTTATGGACATTTCACTTCATAGACTAATTATTCGCTAATGAAAATTCTGATTATTGAGGAGACTATTGACGTTAATTCTAGACAATCTAATTGAATCTAATTTTGAAAAGTGATCGTTTTTTTCCCTTTGTTTGATTCAATGAAACTTAATTCAGACGTAGTTTACAGATAGATTACACAAACTCTAACCAATTAGTAAAATTCAAATATGGATATGCAGAAATATTCTAATTAAATAACAAATTAATATATTGAACTAAATATACTTAAAATAAAAATCACTTTTCATTCACTTGAAAAATAGTTGAATGGGTTTGCATTTCGCGCGTGTTAAATATCTTAATTATCATAAGATTACAAAATTAACGGATTAGTAGATATGAGATTCGATACACTTGACTTTCAGTTTAATTAATATACAATTATTTTAAAAGTCCCAGATGTGTAAATAGATTTAAAGAGTTATTTTGAATAGCTTAAAAAGGTCTCTCTAATCAAGTGTCTATGAAATGAAATGTCTATAAAGTGGATTTCTATCAATCGGGGTATAACCATTTAATCAGCTTGTGATCGGTCTCTTTCATTTGATTCTGGGAGTTTGAAAAATTCATCAGAGGTAAAATATGAGACCAAGCAATATTTTGCTAAAACTTGTGAATTGTCAGATTTTTTCAGAAATTCAGGAGATCTGATAAAATTTGTCATCAGAGTGGTTAATTTGTTCATGGATACTGTAGTTCTGTTCGATATCTATATAAAGGTAAATACTATTGTATAAGTGGTTTATTGGAAAAATTCACATTACATTACCTTCAAACTAGAATGTCTAAATTAACTATTTATTAGTATTAGATGCTTGTATCAAAGAGTTCTATGAAAGTGGAAAATCAATTAAATTATGATCATGAGATCTTTTGCTTTGTATGATAACTAAAGCAAAGAAGGATTTTATTCAAAAATTATGTGTGAGATCAAAGAGTATTTCTTTCCTTTTGTTACATGCTTTCATAATGAACTGTAGTAAACAGAAACATAATCCATGGAATAGCCCACGAGAACAACGTCAGTCACTAATTAATCATGTGTAATTAATCATAAGCTTTAAAGGTGAAAGTATAAAAAATACGAATTTAATGGAGAACTAATCTTTAAATATATCGCATATAGTTTACAAATAAAAGATATTTTTCTTGTTTTAATGGTAACTAAGCCTTTGTTTGAGGTAAAATCTCCCAGTTAAGTTGCAATCTCTATCATTCAATGAACTTTCAATGAGATATGAAAGCTCATTCATATAAACAAAGTTTATTTTGTAAGCTTGTTTATAAGCTTGTTTTGACTTTTATTCATTTACTGTTTTGGAAGAAACATTAGCTGACAGCGTTGTCAGTGTGTTTCGAAATTTTAATTAAAATTTTAAGTAAATTATGAGTAATACAGAAGAAAATAATCATCTAAATAATAGAATTTATCATCATTGCTGGTGGTCTCAGAATCATGATCCACGGTATGTTACTAATAGTTTCAATGGTGATACTGTTATAAATCCGAACTGTATACAATTTGATGCACAAAGTTATGGTAATTGTGTTCATAATATAAATGGATGTGCAGCTGGTGGTCGTGGCGGTGGCCCCAATGGGGGTGAGGGTAGCTGTGGAGGGCCTTTAGGTGGAGGCGGCGGTGGAGGTGGAGGAGCTCTCGGCGGAGGAGGAGGAGGAGGATCATATGGTGGACAACCCGGAGCTGCTGGAGCAAGAATTATTTTTCAGTATGAGAATGGATCTCCTAATTGGTGGAGAAAATGTGGAAATCCTAGTTGTGGATGTAATAGACAACACAAAAACAATGGAACAACTAGTAGACAGAAAAATGCGTGAAAGTTTAGTCGACAAGTGTTGAATGTGTCGAACCCTAAATATTTTTGCTTTACGAATCGGCTTATTTTGATAAATTGGGTAGTCTAGTACAATAGGATCTTTCTGCTTTTTATAAAACTTTTCCCCTAAAATTTTCTCAATAGATTTCTTTTGAATAATTTAATATCGCTTCCTTACCATTTTGACACAAATGAATCCATATCACTAAATAGAATTCATGATTTAAAAGCCGAAAATGGGAGAATTTTTATTAAAACAAATATTTTTTTTTGAGATATTCGGCTTTTAATTTCATCTTAAATATTGATCAAAGAGATGACTCTAGATGACTTCTAGAGTCGAATAGCTCGAAAATTATTTGTTTTGAGAAAAAAATTCTTTTATTTTTGATTCCGTGCTGAGAGCAACATTTAAATCGAGTTTCATTGGATTCGATTTATGAATAGGGTGACCACCCGTCCCGTTTTTGACGGGATAGTCCCGTCTTTTTAGAGATAAAAGACAGAAATCCCGTCATACCAAAAACTCTCGACGGGACAATTAGTTGTCCCGCTTCTCAATTTTCATTTTAAAAAATATGCTTAGAAGTTATTTCTTAAAAATTCAAACATTGAATTTGCTTTATAAATGATAACCGATAAGAAATCCAGTCTAATGTTTTGAACACCTGTGGTTTAAAATCAAAAGTTATTGAATTAATGTTTTCTGCCTTGACATATCTTACGTAAACCAGTATTTCTTACTTTTGAATAACCTTTGAAAGACGCCATTTCTAAGAAAAAATATACTTTTGAAATCAACCATGGCTAATAGTTTTCAATGTTTAAATATTAGAATGTATTGTTTGACACCTAAATATCGGTAATGCCAAATAAAAACGGCATTTTTCTTTTTAAAAATGTAAGGGTCCCCCCTTTGATATTTTTGTCCCGTCATGAGTCAAGCCAGAGGTGGTCACTCTATTTATGAAGCAGTAAAGCTTTGAAGGTTTTCTCACTGTTAGTGTAGCGAACACAACAATGCAGATGCAATCTTCCAATATGATCAATAAATATATTTTTTGCTCAAACAAATTTAAATTATTTTACTTGAAATTATTAAAAGTTTTAAAAGAATTGCTCTTTATCGAAATATACGAATTATATTAATAGTAAAGTTAGAGCTTCATATAGTTCAAATAAATTCAAATAAAATGAGAAAAGATGTTTAATAGAGATTGAAATAAAGTATGATTTTGGAATCAACCAGTATAATCTGAATGATCATATTTTCACGAGTTTAAAGTTTTTGAAAACTATTCTTTTTCTATCACATGTTAAGAAAAGATAGCAAATGACAACAGCTTACAGTTGCTGAACAACGGTCAAAACATATTCCCTTTATTTCAACACATCGATATATCTTCTATGCATTCTCACGTTTCTTCGTTATCAATCTTTCTTCCTTGACTACATCACCGTTTAAAGTTCAAAATTTGACTTTCACCATTTGAACCATTTGTATCAACTGTGTATCAATGCACATATTATTGTTAAGAAATTAATTACTGGTCACCTTTAAATGAACAAAATTTTGGATATTTCGTGATTGATTGGATGCAGAGTGATTATAGTCTCCAATTGAAATTAAAACATTTTATGTGATCTAACAGCTTATTCACAAAGTGTGCCAAAATTAATCTATAGCTAGAGTATGGTTAATGCAACATTCATTCATTTATCGATTATACCTTCACTCATATGTTCATTATAAATCTCAAGATATACTCATGTAACAGACATGTTCGGCAAAGTTGAAGTTATATTCTAGTTATTTCATTTTATCAAGATACTTACTTAACAAATATAATCTTTGTTCGATAAAAGACAAAGAAAAGATAAAAGCTTTTCTCAGAAAGATTAATATATAATCCTTTAATTATATTTGTACCGTAACACTTGTAAAGCTTCTTAGAAAACCTTGATTCAACCAGAAAGGAAAATCAAACATAAAATATTGAGGTGCGGAATTCTCCACTTTAATGTTGAAATTTAATGTTTTAAATGTAAAATTTTATTAGACTTTAATGCTCTGTCAAATAAGCTCTATTTTTAGGTCATATCAATTATCCATAGGCTTTGAACTTCGAAATTTCTGAACCGTTGCTCTTTGAGAATAACTTATGTTATTTGTTTTTAAGCAAAAGTTTAAATTTTAAAGATTGATATATACTTTGTTCTAAATGATAATCTAGAATAAATTACAAATGAAACAGTATTTTTAGTTTGATATTTGATTTGGCTTATTTTGTTACAAAGTCTTAAAGTGATGCTGAAAAGGCTATACTTTTAGTCTTAAAATATAGTTCATGTCATTTAACAAGAATAGGGTTTAAAAATAATGGTGCATTAAAACTAAATAGAATATTTAAAATATGGCTAAAGTACATCTGTATATTTATAGATATGTTATTAAAATCGATTTAATTGATAAATAAATCTACTTTTATACTCTTTCTCGTATGAACGAAAGTTGAAATAAGATTACATCGCTAATAACTGAAGGTGGTAAGTCTAGGTTTACTGAGAAATATATTTGTATATGAACACATTGCATAATGGGATTAAACAGTTATTTATTGATATAATTATTCGCATTATTGACTGAGAAAGAAAGATAATCCTATTCAGCAATATGTGCATATTTCACTACTCAAACAAAACTATATTCGGGAACTATGGATAAGTTCATGTACAGTCTTTGACAAATATTATGATTTTAAGTTGAATTAGAAGAACATAAGAACGGTTGTCCGTTTTTGTGGAAGCGTTTAAAATAACTTTTTTTTAATGGGCTTTAATTTGATACTATATTCAAGTATTTTGGGTACTTATTGAAAAAGCTATGCTCAATTAAAATTTAGAAATTTTAAAACTTGATGAGCCCTCATTCTGAAATAAGGAAATTTCAGACCAAGCAAAAATACACATATTCACTCATTTTTTAACTAGTCCCCAGTCCACTTGTCAGAATTTGAATCCAGTTGTCCATTTTGTCTGTACCAGTTTGCTCACACAGCAAGTAGACGCTTGACCAGTTTTTTACCAAATTCTGTGAAAGTGTTCTCTACGGTTCATAGTTTATTCAGATAAAATGTCGTCTAATTCTAAATATTTTAAGAGGTATAAATTCCTTATAAACCATGTCCCATAGTTTTGTCAGACTGTACGATTGTTAAACTTAATTCTGTCAAGTAGCTAAAAGAGGGTGACAATAAGAGACAGTGGATTATGAAGTCCGTCGAATTGAAATTGAGAAAAATAAATCATCCACAAAATTTTAACGAATTAAGATATTTTATTGGAACCACTTTTAAATTGAAGATAAACTAATACAAAACAAAAATATCAAAAAACTAGTAATTGACTTTGGTCCCATTTTTGCAATACATTCCTCTATACGTCTGGGTATGCTTTGTATTAAAGACTCCAAAAGTTTTAAGTCAATTGAGTCCGAAATTTCTTGAATATTAAGAGTCCACTTGTCGATAAGTCGTGGATCCATCTTTTCCAATGAGTCTTTCATGATATGCCACAAATTTTCTATCGGATTAAGATCCGGAGAACAAGGTGGCCACTCCAAGACTTCAATACCGCAGTCAGCTAGCCACTTTTTTGTTGTTTTGGCTGTGTGAGCGGTCGCGTTATCTTGTTGCAGAATGTAACCATCTGGGTACATTACTGCCAAAATTTGCTGATACCGATCGGCATTGATTGGAGATTTCCCTTTAGAGATTTCCAATGTTGTGGTTCCACGCAAGCTTATGCCTCCCCATATCATTAGCGAAGGTCCGTGCTTTCGTGTGGGTTTTTGAGATCGAATCTTTACCCATTCACGGACCTTGTTACGGGAGAGCTGAAAATAGCTCTCGTCCGTAAAATCACCTTTGACCAGTCCCTATCCCTATTGGCTAAGCACCATGCCAACCGTTTAATGCAATGAATTTTTATCAACATAGGGACTGGTCTGGGTATCCATTTTAGGTATCTAGAGCGCCGGAGAGTATTCCATACGGTACTACGATGTACCCGTGGACTACCCCTTTTTTGCGGCTAACTCGCCGATCTGAGCGCTGCTCAACTTTGGATGCGCTCGAGCTAATTGTGCAACTCGGCGCTTATCATTGCTACTGTATATTTGAGACGTGCCTGATCCTTCCTTTCGTTTAATGCATAGACCCTGCTTGGTTTTGTTGATTGTTCGGTATACTCTTGCCAGAGATATGCCAGACATTTTATGAATCTTTTTAGCCTTTTTGACCCCGTTTTCAAAAAGAATTCGGATTGTTTCGTCGCTCTAACTCCATGTTGTTACTGTTATTGTTTTTTGCATTGCCCTATTCGATAATTTTATTTCCCCCGGCATATGATATATCGAATTAAAGCTCTTTTTAGGAACAATAAAATGCTCTAATTTTTATTTAAACCGCTAAAAAGGAAATTAAAAAAAAGAGCGACAAAAATTCTCAATTTCAATTCGACAGACTTTATATTCTGCAATATTACAGTGTAATGATTTTTGATTGAGTAACATGCAAACCAGCAAAAAATATTGGAGATTTTGGGTAGAAGCTGCTACTTAAAGTTTATTTTGGGATTTTTTCATTTTCAGTACATGAAATCAGTTTTTTATAGCTAGTAATTTTTAAGTTATGTGAATAAAAATTTTATTATAAAATCAATCATATACATAAATCATATTACATATTAAAACTTAATCGAATTATAGTTCTTTTGGGGATTAAATGTTTAATTAACTATAGATTTTGCTTCAAAAAAATTACTAGCAGATGACTGGAGGCTCAACACCTTCCGAGTAGCCTGAGGATACATTTGTAGATAATTAGAGATTCATTCAATTTAATAACTCCATAGTATATGAGACTAAGTGAATGAAGCTCAATATATTGTTCAATGATTTATTTGCGAGTTGTTCAAATAGGACTAGATCCAGTATAATAGAAGAAAGTTTCTAAGTTTTGAGAGAGACAAGTTCTTGTCAATAATCGAGCTTCCTGTTGAAGATATGAACTTCTCATTGAGTGGCATGAGCCTCTATTAGAATAAAATTAAATAATCAAACAAATTTATATTAATAAAAGTTGTTCACCTTTTGATTACCTCTCTAATCATTAGACTCATCAAAATTAATGATGAGTTCTATTGTTTTCCTATTAATTGAGTTTTTCACTTCATTTCATTGTTCAGTTTGTATTCTGGCTTATTATGTGCTGTTGCTTACTGACTTATTTTGCTATAAATTGATAAATCAATATAAAGAACTCTCTATTTTTATGACAAATAACTTCATAATTAATAAGCAAAATTTCAGATTTGTTTATTGGTCACTTCCAGAACTGGCGAAAGCTTAATAATAGAAACAAATAGGAAGAATAGAAATAATTAAGAAAATTGATTTTTAAGTAATAATTTAGAATTAGAAACGAATATAAAGAATTTTTGTGCAATTTTATATTTTAACATAAAGTTAGTGAATTTGATTGCACTTACCAGTATTATAAATTGCATTTTATTTATGCAAGTAGAACAACAAGAAGTGATAAACAATCAAATCAGGATATAATAAATAACATGATAGATATAAATATTGAGGAAGTAATCGAATGTTGACTCGTTTATCGTTGTTTATATATCAGTTGTGTTCAATTTTTTAAATTAGAAATTTCAAAATGAAATTAATTTTAACTTTTAGTACGATTTTGAGCTTCTTAATTGACTTTACTCAAACAAAAGGTAATAAAATTTCAAATTCCACGAAATTTTTCAAATAATCAATTTAAGGAATTTTCATATAACAGTTATAGAACTCGTTAGTAATGAAACCGACTCTAAACTTTATGGAAGTTTCTATGCATCTAATCCTTGGGGCAAAGATGAGGATAATAACTGTGAACATCTACCGTGGATTATTTTACAAGAATCGCCTAAAGAATCCCAATATCTAATTATAAAATTTAATGTCGACCTAAAGCTCCCGATATTTTCAATCTATGAGCACAACTATTTGAATGATATGAACAATTTGCCACGACTTACACCTTTCTATGACTATCCTTGTGACAGACTCAAGGGAAAGGTATTGAAAAATAATGAATACAAAAGTACTGGTTGGAGCCGCGGACATCTTTCGCCACAAATGGCTTTCAGATACTCAGAGGAAGCGAGAGCTGCAGCTAATTACTTAGTTAATATCGCGCCACAAGACTTGTACTCAAATATTCAACCCTGGAGTCAAATCGAACAGAAATTGCATAATTTTTTCCATGAAAGAAAAGCACTCGTCATAACAGGCACATGCAATAAAGTGTCTATAAGAAATTCATTGTCTGTTCCCGAGTGCTTTTGGAAAATTGTTTGCACTCGAGATGATAGTAATGTGGTAACTGCCGCTGCGTTTTACCATAAAATATTATGTCGACAACTACTGAGCAGAAGAAGCAAAGAAATCAAGAGATTTTTCAGGTAATTCTATTTTCAGCTTAATTTTTAAATAAGAAAATACTGCAAGGTAATCATATTTTAATTGAATAAAACTTATATGGAATCATAAGCTAGGAGCAGTTATCTTTACAAAACAGTTATATGTGACTACTTTAAAAATATTTAGGTTAGAAATTTCTCTTTATCTACAACAAAAGATTTCAAGACAAGAACAGTTAATCAGGGGTTTAAAAATGAATTTATTTATTCAATTCAAAATTTTATTGATTAGTTATTAAGATTCAAAATCTTTAAAAGTTCTGTCTTTTTCTAAATTTCAGTATTTTTCATGAGTTGTAATGATATATTGGATGTACGCTTATAATCAATATTTTCTCATTATTTAAATTCCACCTATTTCATATTCAAATTCTATTACGCAATAAGCTCTACTGATTTGATGATCAAATTTTAGAATAAGAATCATTATTATTCTCATGAATTGCAGGTGAGAGATCCAGAATTTGTTGAGCAATTGATTTCTGAATCAGACTGGAATTCATTGTGGACTGAGTCAGAAAAACATTTGAATCCTGTTTTTGACGGAAAGCCTCCAATAAAATTTTCTGACTGCCTTAAGGCAAAGGTTTTGACTTCAACTGGAAGAAAATTCTGGCAGAAAGCTATTAAAAAGTTTGAATCGAGATTCAGATACGTATATTAGTCTAACTTATCATTTGAAACGATTGGACAAAAGCCAATTCTAAAGCTTTCTGCTAGCAAAATAAGAGTCATATATTTTTATTTAAATTAATTTGTTGATGAAATATTATTGAAAAGTATATAAGTAGCGACAAAAAATTTGAAACTATGCTTAAGTATTTGTTCAGATTAAATTATAATTCATTAAAACCTATTTACAGTCTGTTAATTCGTTAGAAAACTATCATGTGAAAACATTTGAATTTGAATTTCAGAAGATACATTTCAAGACTGTTCATATAACATTAATTCTCATTCTAACTTGAAAAGACTCTAAAATATTAAAAATGAAGCTAAAAATTAGTGTTATCAGTTAAATAACTAAAATTTATTCTATTAATATTAAATAAAACAAGATTTTCACAATTACCTAACAACAACATCTTTATTTCAATTTGTACATTGTCTAGTTTCACGAGTTCATCAGATGTATGAACTTTCAAATTTAATTTGAACAAATCCTGATTTTTACTACTGATTTGATGCAGATCTTCTTAAAGTATAAAGTTAACAAATTTAATAATGAATCAGCTGCACTTTATTGGACTTAACATTATCAATATTAAGAGATATCAAGTTCTCACATTTTGATCATTTATACTATAAAATGCTTTCATTAAAAATAATTTTCACCACAATTTTGGTTCTTTACATAGCTACAGGGTTAGGCAGATACTTATGGACAGATTATAAATTTGAATAAATCCATTTTTAGAATTAACATACGTGTCATATCTACATATTTATGAAACCCACGTACTGTGTGAAAAAATAAACAAACCCATTTTTAGTTGTAATCAATAATGCCGAAGGAAAACAGTCTCGAACTTGACAACTGTATACGAGAACTTTACAAACATGTAGAAAGCTATAGAAAAATAGAAACTCAAGAACAGGTCCAGCTTCATAAGAGGAAATACCCGTAAAAAGTCCTGACTGCAATTCATTAGACTATCTTTGAATCAGATATTTAAAATAATTATTTCATAGGAAACCCAAAACTGGAAATGGTTTATGGAAAGTATATTGAGATGTTTGGTCAAAAATAACACCTGAAATGACTAAACTAGTGTCCAAATCTCGAAAAAGCGATACCGAGCTCTCACTAAATCTAACGGCTCCAACATAAAACATTTAAAAAACGCTAGATTAGTTTTTTAAACTGTTCACAAACATCTGCCTAATCCTTATCTTATCAGAATTTTTAGAATATAACTAGCTGGCCAATTTTTAAAATTGTCTAGTCACGTTTGGACCCAAAACCCAAATCTGGTTTTCCTAGACCTCTAATGATGCACACTATCTAGATCTCCCTCGTTCCGTACTTTTCGAGATTCCAATGACGTTGATCAGAAACATGAATTTCTCCGCTTTGCAAAAACACTTAAAGCACCTAACTGTTATCATCACAACTTATTCTAGATATCTGAATTCCATCTGTTGCTATAAGTTTTGACAAGTTTGATCTATATTATTTCTATATCCAAGTTGCCCAAAACCCCAAATCCTACTCCAATTCTAAACAAAACCTATTTTTGTTGTTGTCATCGAATTCCGGCTCCAAAAGTGATTTAAATAAGCTTGTATCTATTCAAGAAAAACTTATCTATTTAATCTGAATAAAAATTGAATATATGTAACTCACAAGAATCGTTTCCAAACACTCATCAGTAACATTTCAAATCATTCTATACCTGTATAAACTCCGATTTAAAACCTAGAGACGCTTTATGAATGCAGGATAAAAATAATTTTCTCAACGAAAATAAACGATCGATTTATCGCTTAAGCCTCCACTCAATTCAGATGAGAAGAGATTTAAAATCATTCCATTTTATAAATTTACAAATTTATAAGTTCCTCAATACATCCTCAATAAGTTCCTAACATAATATTTGTTTCGTACAAACATGAAATCAACTAAATTTTATAAACAGAATTCTTTTATTATTTTCAGTTCAAAAATAGTTTCTTAAATGAAGGTTTGGCAGATCTTTACGACCCGTCATTCAGATTTGGCTCAGGTATCAATAATACTATATTTCATAAAGAAGCTCAGAAAATTTTACGGGACTTTTGATTTGATACACATTTTCTTGACTAAATAACTTTTTTCTCAATTCTTCATCTAATTTAAACTAACTTCAAGTTATCTACGTCAATTTTACCTTACATCATCCTTTGCTAATGTTCTGGAGTCCAATAAAAATTTAAACCAGAAATTAGTTTGCTAACCAACGATCAAATTTGTCGCTTTTTAAATTTAATTATGCACAAAAATTTAATACAAGTATAAGTTTTGAAGAAAATTATTGCTAGAAAATACAAATCTTTGACTATTAGTCAATCGAATTCGAATGATGCCAGATCCACATGTATTTTTAAAAAGTGATCATCAATTAAAATAACGGTTTCAAAAATGTCTTTGTTTTGCACATTGTATTTATAGAACCATTGAGAATGATTTAAGGAACGTGGGAAATAAAATCAAAACTTTTATTCAAGATTCTAGTAAAAATATAATGTAAAATTTAATGAGACTTGCACTCAGAAAGTACGGTCCGAGCGAGCTATATACATTGGTCTAGTTCCGAACATGACTGCATATAAAACAGTACTTATCGTGATAACTATAACAAGATACCAAGCTAAAAAATCAAAGTAGTTGAGATTAATCCTCCTTGAATGACTTGGTTGACATTTTCTTTCCACAGGTTTGTAGATCTCATCTAATTCTGGATAACCAATAAGTGAGTCGGGTTCTTTATCATTGTCTGTTTTAATCCAATAGCATTCAGACTTTTGCATAGCCTTAAGCATAAGATTCTTTGAATCACTAACTATTTTCTTACTCCAGTCCTGTTTTTCACTTATGTAGTCAATCAAACTTTGGTTTTGTAAATATTTCGGAAGTTCTATAATTAGCTCATGTTTAGAGTTTCTTATGTAGTGATAAAAAAATTGATTCAAGATTAGAGAAAACCACGTTTTTAAGTCAATGAATACCTGATCACTTTTTGCACATCAGCCAAAGTCATGATAGTTTGATCTGAAAGTTCACTGAAACACGGCTTTGAAACTTTCATTCTTGGGTAATAGTATAAGAATGCAGCACACATTTCATCGTTCGTTGTGTATCCACCCTAGAAATGATTCAGATATTAAACTATGAGAATTTATTTGTATATCATATTTATCTAGTACAAGAGTAGTTTTATTCCTTTTCGTAGAATCGT
Organism: Archegozetes longisetosus; assembly: GCA_018873245.2. Taxonomy (NCBI): domain Eukaryota; kingdom Metazoa; phylum Arthropoda; class Arachnida; order Sarcoptiformes; family Trhypochthoniidae; genus Archegozetes; species Archegozetes longisetosus. The sequence continues at coordinate 2,124,523 of JAEMBT020000007.1, forward strand.
AATTGCATTCAACAGTTATTTGATCTCCAGATTTGATTTTGACTATTGGGTTCAACAGACGGAATGTTTGAAGATTGAAATCATAGTTTTGGTCAAATTCAATCCATGGTAACTCTTTTCTGCCTCGAAAGTGACGTGTTTTAATTTCTTTAGCTAGAAACGCATAAAATCATATGACAAATGCAAAATTGACATAGTGCTCAATTTTTTCTTAAAGAATATATTTTCGATTTCTAGCAAGCAAATTTTAGGGAAGCACTTTGAAATCTGAATGTTAAATTCATTAATTCGACCGAAATTTAAATATTTAGGAAAATGCAATTGATACTTTAACTTAATTTAAAGAGGGATTTACCGAGATGTGCGTGAGGCCAAACCGCAAAAACATTTAAACCTTCTTTGTCTATGGCCTGCAAAATGTAGTTGGAGTTAAATTTTCATTTAAGGTAATTTCTATTTCTCACAAACATTTTCGAAGCATTTAGGATCGCAGTGACCACTAATATGAAACTGGTTCCGATTTGGTGGAATAAACACTTTACTACCAAGAGCTGATCCCACACTCAACGTGGAGGCTTCGTATTTTCTTAATTTCTCCGTATAGTAAAATTTAAGACCTGAAGAGTCAACTCTTCTTCCGATGAGTTTTCGATTGTCGTAATGAATATTTAGTAGTAGATAAATGTTGGAATTTTGATCCCCCAGTGGAAACCCAACATCTTGTGGAAAGAGAATGGGCTTCCGCCTACAGACCACATGAAGTATGGATTGAAACAGTGTATGAAGTCTTTTGGCATATTTGCTGTTGATGTACAATCAGCTCCTTCTTCATGCAAATAGTTTTCTAGTTGTTTAAAATTCGAATAAAAGCATGAACTCACTGTTATATGGTGAACGAATGCCTCGTTTCCCGGTGTTATATATGGTTCGTACTAGAAATATATTCAAATTATTAAAATTAACCAATAAAAACTTGTTATATTAAAAAGTCAGTATACTCAAATCTATTATTAATTTTTATACTTATAACTCATGTTAATTTATTTTTTAGCTAATTTTCATATTGAAGATAATCAAATTAAAGTTTAGTATTTACCTTTACAACGTGTCGTTTAGTGTTCGGAAATTTGAATATTTTGCACCAATAAGTTGTCGTTTTTTTATCTATTGTAATCTATAGGTGAAAATAGAACCCCAAGTAAATGTGCCTCATATCGGGATATATCGAAATTTGCTGAGTTTTCTAAATCAATTACAGTTTAAAAATAACTCACATTTTGAACATTCAGTATAAATGTTTTCAAATCAGTTTCTTTTGGTTTATTCTCATACGATTCTGTATGAGATAATAGCAAAACACTTTTCGATCCCTTTTTTTGTCTTCCATGAATTGTTATTGAATCAACTGATTTTGGATCATAATCACTGTAAGCATAGATAAGACTAGTTGTATCTCTTGTTATTTGTCTGTCAAACTCTTTATCGCATGTGATGTAAGGTCGAGAAAATTTGATTATAGTATGAGTTGAGTTCTGTTTTGAGTCTAATAGAAGCCAGTCTTGATTTTTATCGATTTGAGGCAATCTTTTATCTGCTACATGCCTATCCTAAAAATTAAGATTTTCTTATTAATTGAACGTATTTTTCAGTAAACCATATGCAAACCAAAATTTAAGGCAGAATTAGAAACTCAAAAAAATATGATAGAGAGAAACCTTAAAATTCGAATGAATGAACTTTGGAGGGAATTTAATTTTTATCAAATTAATTGTAGATATTTATCATAAATATATTTTTCATGAAAGAAACGATGTCAATCTAAAGAATTAAACTATTGAAGGATCCTTATATGCAATGACTCGAGCCCTAATTACGAATTCATCCCAATTGTCTGTTGAATTTTATCTAATGTTTTACTTATATTATATTTTGATTACTTATTAGAAATTGTGACAAAATGATACGTCAAATGCTTTGGCCTTAAAAATATTAATTCTTTCATGATTTTCTGAAAACTGTGAATTTTTATTTAATCATTGTGATTGTCTTAAATTAAGGCTAAAACTTTTACCCAATATGTTATTCTTATGACTTAAGGACTTGTAAAAACTTTTCTACTTAAATAAGAAATAATATTTTCTAAGAAAATATACATACTTTCTAGTTGTAGAGAAAGTATGATTTGAAGAAAAAATGTAGTTGAAATATACACAATTTCGATAAGAACCTAGAATTTTTTAAATTTGATAACAATTGATATGTTTGTAATCTAAGACCATCGGCAGCTAATTTTGTGATGACTCTAATAAGCACTGAAAGTTGAACTTAGTCTTGAACTGAGCCAAATATAAGAGAATATTGAGATGATTCATACTGAACATCTAATAAAAATAACCAATTCAATATTTCTACCTCATATAAAGTGGTATACAAATTTCCAATTGTTATAGAAGAGAAGTGTCAAGTTTCAAATATTTTTATTTTGGAGAATTCCTTTAACTGTATATCAATTTTCTGATCAAAATAAAACTATTATGCTGAAAATGCTGGTAACTTCTAGTTAAAGACTGATATTTAACATTTAATCTACAAATTATAATATTGTTGATTCTGATTTTTCTAATTTTCAGTAAAAATTTTATCAATATTTTATCGAAGACTATTTATAACTTCATGTAAATCAAAATTTAGACTAGGTTTTAATTCATTTTTAGTTACGATACAATTTCTCAAAAAATATGAACTTTTGTACAAAAATACTAAATTGTACAAGAAATAGGAATGAACTAATGAACAACTGGTAGTGATCCCAATTTAGCACATCTTCGGATTCTTTTAGTCACATTAACAATACTCCTTTTAACAGCATTTAAGTCAAATTTTTTGAGGTAGCATTTATTCTTCATACAAGTTAATCAGTGTTTTTGCATACCAACTATTTTGTAAACTATTCGACACAAATAATTTATAAAATCTTCAATCGGGCGACATTGACGAAGGTTTGTTGGCTTAACAAATCAATAGCAAAATCAAATTTTGACAATTGCGATACAGTCAAGCGCACTGTCTTTTAACCATTATCTCGTGAGTTCTGGTATATTTTAGTGATTTCTTCCTTTTATATATGCGAATAGACCTCTTTTTCAACCAATATTTGATAGTTCTTCTGTCCACAGAGGATCTACGGGCGGCTCTAGAGATGGTAAACTTATCCTTATGATTTATCATTCGGTAATCTTTTTGATTCGGAAAGCTTTTTGATCTGTTGTTTTGACATTTTCTGAAAATAGCGACTCTTAACTACTTTCTCTTTAGTGGTCAATCGTTCATGATATGTTTTAATAATGCTATATATGAGACTGCGAGGCATACCTTCAGCCATCAAATGTTTTACAGTACAAGGTTTGGGTTTATCTGAAATATTGTTACAGAATGTCACGACTTGATTTCGAGTCATTTCTCTTTTGATGACATAACATTTGATAATTAAACTCAACATCAAAGAAAATTAGAATATTTTTACACCGATAGATTGCCTACAATATGGTATAATATATGTCCACAAATTCGAACTCTATCTCGTGGCACGCTTTCGAAGAGTCTAAATTTTGATTTACAGAACGTTACTAACGGATCCTCTTTTTAAAGTTTTAATAAAACCCAAAATACGAAGTCTAAGAGTAAGATTATGCATAGAGTTCAAATGAATCTGATTTGTTCAGATAATCTACATCATAAAATAACACCCTAATATTCGAGAAAACTAACTAAATATAAATTTTTCTTATCTGGCTAAATATGTCCTTGAAATAAGTGGCACAGAGGGAAAATCTAATCAATTATTAAACTATTGAAATGATAGCAAGCCTAAGATATTAACAAATATTTACATGAAAATAAGTTTCTCCAGTATTATCATCAACCCATGACATTATGAGATCACTTCCTTTCATACCACCATTTGGTGATAAACCAAATCCAATCCATCCTCTTGTTTTTACTTCACATAAGAAAGTGATTGTTTCATTCGCATCATTTATATTCCATTTGACACTATATTTTTTATATGGATCTAACCATAACTGATAACTCCAAATTTCATTGTCTGCATTAACATAATTGAATAAAAGACATATTAAATAGAGAAGTAGGTAAATAAACATGTTTTCAAATGTTAAGGAAAGTTTTACGCAAAATATGATTCTAAGCCTTCACATTTTATAATGGCATCAAAACTGGTCTTGAATCAGATGATAAAATAGCTTTCCATAAATTCAAGGCCAACGATTTCTAAGACATACAAATTGAAAAAAGTCTTATTGAGTTTTACACTATAGTTATAACTTCTAGTTTCATGATTTGTGTAAAATATTAAAAGGTAATTTTTCACATCTTGACTTAATTTACATTCATAGTAATTCAATTTCTATTATTTCATATTTCGCTGTTAAGATGTTGACATTGATTTCTATCATGAACTTGTATTAAATATAGCCTGAATAGAAATTCTATCGTTTAAAACTCAATTCAATATTAAAGACGAACGTGTTATTAAGTAGTGTAGCCATAATCAAATTGAACAGAGATCTTGTATATTTTCTAAAATAACATTGAAATTAATCCAAAGTTATCTAGCATTACTGTTTTTTAGTTTCACATGACTTAAGTATAATATTAACTATACAAAGTTTTCTTGCAAGGGATCAGTTCTGAAAGAACTAACGTAGCACTTCAATAAATCATAATATCTTAATCTTTTTGCATACTTGAATTATAATTTCAAAGTTATACTTTTCAAGTTAACTTGATAAGTTCTAGCAAAAGAGTCAGGAAGAACCTAAAATCAGTTCTGCCTAACAATTTCCTTAACATAATCAAAATTGGAGTATCATTTAAATTTGTTAAAAAATGTTTAGGAAATCTATTTAATATTTTTTATGATGATTAAAATCTATCTACTGGCTTACTTATTATTCTATAAATCTTTTAAGAACTGTTGGCTTCACAATTATTCGGGCTAAAATTTTTCAAGCTGTAATCTTAGTTACAGCTTATAATTGGTACTATCAAGAAGCTTTCGGACTTCTGCCATTCTCCAATTTATTTCTTTACTTCTATGTTAGTCCACTATTTTATAACTAAGTTTTGATTTGACGTTTGATTTAAAGCCACTCAACAATAAATTTTGAATGAGAATCGAAAGAGGTTCCAAAACAGAAAATTTCTTTCTATGAATGATTAATAGAATTATGAAATTGTGGATTAACACAGACTCTAATTCTTTCCGAAGATCTTGAATCTAAAAGAAGGCTTATAAATTTATTCATGCACTAAATTGAGAGTATACTTCATAGAAATATCTCTTATGAAGATTTCGACAGGAAAATTTGAAAGATTTAAAATTATTTCTTAATTTTTGACTTTATCTAAAATATATCCGGTGAATGAGCATTTGAGAGATATTTCTCATCTATCTAATAACATTTAAGAAATTGATCATAGAAAAGTCAACGGATAAGTCTCGGAGCCTTCAACTTGAAAGTTAAGTTTTCTTACAATAAAAGAAGTATACTCTATGAAAGTATTAGCATAAAAATTCATTCAATACAACAGAATGACTTGTACTAATTTTGCAGTTAGAGCTTGGTCTCCTTTATCGAGATTTGATTACCTTGCCAATAAAAGATTCTAATAAAACTCAGACATATCATTAACTTTTCTGTCATTAAATACTGAGTTTTAACATGATTAATATGAGAGTTTAAGTTTGTTTAAATGCGAACATTTATTGAAGTTTGTTGACAATCAATAACTTTTTCAGTTATTACTAATAAGTTCCCATTGAGTTATAAATAATATTGAATAGATTTCGTGAAATAATAATCTCCAAAAGACATGGCTTGATCGAAAGTATCGGCCAAGTAGAAATGAGTTCCGTTCACTATAATCGCCGGTAATTTATATTCATGCTTACCGTCAGCTCTGTATTTGTCTGAAAACAATGAACTCATTATTTTTGAAGCAGCGCTTGAATACAAGCTATTATTTGTGTATTTATGTAGTTCTAACAGTCCCGACATGGCTATGGCTGCAGAAGAGCTATCTCTAGGAACATAGTTGAGTGCATTTTTCGGTACTTTGAAGTCGAAGTATGGTACGTGATCTTCAGGTAGATTTTCGATAAAATATTTTGAAACACCTTCAGCAGCTTTGAGTATGTGATCAAGTTTTGTATATCTATAAAAGAATTAATAAGAATATTATTCTAGATAAAATAAACTTAATTTCAATTGAAATATTCGTAAGCCAATGTAACACTAGGAGAGAGGTCTCTTTGACTTGTATTCGTAAACTTTCTGCAAGAGTTTCGATCAATAATTTAATTGAGGATTTGAAAAACAGTAACAATTGAATAAAAATACGAAGCCTTGCATCAAATTAAGGAAAGCTTTCCTGATCTTCTCGTATAATATAGCCAAATTTATTGAAGGTTGATTCATCACTATAATTGTGATTTTTCGGTGAAAGCCGTTCTTTTCAGTTTTTATCTTCTGTAATCATCAAAACTCGTTCGATTTGTCTTTTAGATTTTAAATAATTTAAAATACATAAATTGAACGAGTTTTGATTATTACTGGAGAAAAATTGAAGAAAAAGAACGGTTTTCACCGAAAAATCACATGTCTACTCATCACCATAACCAGCCGATCCACAATCGGCGTTGCCAATTTAAGCCTTCCAAAAAGACTAACTTTAGAAACTGCAAGAGTTCTCTCTCTCTCTCTCTCTCTCTCTCTCTCTCTCTCTCTCTCTCTCTCTCTCTGTTCTAGATTCAATTACATTCTAATAGTCATTAAAACTTTTGATTTATGAAACTTGATCTTGTCCCAATCTCGTGGGAACTCTTAATCTCGTAACTACTGACCCATTATCTTGAGACAGGACACATGATTTACATTAAAGTATTTCAGTTAGAAAGCATGTGCTTAGTTTTACTTTCGGTCATTAAACATTAATATTTCATTTAAATTGTAATTTCTATATATTATCAATTTATTATTTGTAATAAAAAAAATTTCGTTTAGTAAGTTTTTGTGAACTCATCTCTTATTAATTTTACGAAAACTCTCGTTTTCATGGCTACATTCTAAGTTAAAATATAATTTTGACTTAAAAAGCTCAAAAGGAATGACTCGGTCAAAAAGGTTAAAGGATGGCAACTTTGCCCACAACGCAAAGTATAGTTTTGAAATCGCGCAAATTTTTAGTTTTCGAAGATAGAGTGCTTTGCCTCACATCTGCCTTTTGTGAAAAATTTTAAAGTATCAAGAAAAACTGTTCACGAACCTCTTAAATTCATCCTATTTTTAATCATTTACCTATAATGTACCTCTAATGAATGACTGATTCAAATAAAACAAAATCTGTTTGATTGACCATATACTAAAATGAATATTTTAATCTATAGAAAATTTTATTTTCGATACCTATAAGCTATGGTCAGTCCGGCCACAAGCCATGCTTGACCTCTTGCCCAACACGACTCATCACTATATCCCTGAGCAGTCTTTTTACTAATAACCGCTCCTAAAGACCAATTAGTTTCTTGATTATTAGTGTTAATCTAAATTTCAAAAATATCATCAAACCTGATGTGGCATTGAATATTACACATTGATAACTGCTGTAATCACTTCTAATGTGTTCTTTAATCGTACGATTTGCATGACTTACGGCCATATCATAGTATGTTTTATTACCAGTTATTTGCCACCCTTTGAATAGTAACTCTAAATTCATCATATTATCCACGATAACAGCGAATTCGTCATCATTAGTCAAATTTATTTTACTGTGTGTTCCAATACTCCACGAGCGAGTACAGCCAACTTTTTCTAAAATTCATTGTTAAGAAATTTGCAGTTTGCTATTTGTAGTAAAACATCATGTATGTTGTCTGATATTTTCTCTATAACATTCAACAAATTTTGTAAATTCGATAATACTGACGTTCCTACCGATAAAAAATTTAAAAATTTCCGAAGCTATCGAGCCATATTCTGAGTTCTGTCTTAAGCTCGATTTCGACTCAAGTCAGACTTGGTGCTATCAAAATTTGTATTTCAAGTCTAACTTGAGTCAAGATCGAACTCAAGACAGAACTCAGAATGTGGCTCATTATCATTCAAAAAGCGAGCATTGATATATAGTTTTTAAATAAAAGTTGTAGAAATTACAATTAATATTCGAATGGTCTGCTTCATTAACATGCTATAAAAGAATTCACTTAGCATGTTAATGCAGGAATCCATTCAATTATAGCTAACATAAAATTTGTTGATTGGTTTCTTCTCACCAGGATCAAATTAAAATCCACCTAGTTTCACGATTGAAATGTCAGTGTAGTATAATAAAAAGTGTCACAAGACTATCTCTCAAAATAAAAGAAAGGGTACAGTAAGGTATTTCGAAATCAGTTCTATTCTCTGCATCCCTTGCCAATAATTAGAAATATCACTTCTCAATCATTTGTGATTGTAAATTTTGAACGTATAGCTGAATTTTTGAAATAGAGTATGTTACAATTTTGATTTTGAGAAACATACTCAATTCTAACGCTAAACCTTAATTTGTAAAGATGTGAAATCTAGTAGGACAAAAAATTATAATTATTGTACATGGCTTACGACTGTATCTCATTGCTAGAGTTTCAGCTGCTTTTGCTATGACTTTAGGATAACTTTCATTTTTCGTGAATTCATATCCATTTCCATAAGAATTAACAATAATAAATCCAATGTCGTGAGTCTTTTTCAAATATTGTCCATCGAATAATCCATCAGTAGCTTTGATGGCCAACTGTTTCCATTCATGACTGCCTGTATAGTTATACAAATACCAGAGCACTCCCGGATACATGCCTTGTTCGAACTTAAGGCCGTTTTTAGGTACTGTTGACAACCATTTTTCATGTAGTGGATTTCCGTAGGTTGGATATTCGACACCAGTTTCAACAGTTTTTACCAATTTTCTGTATTGTTTTTCTACATATTCCAATATTAGTTTGCCATTTTGTCCATATGCTAATGTTAAATGCAGCAAAAGTACGCTTAATATTAGCAAATTCATGATAAATTATTGATAAGTATATTCATTAAAGATTGTTTTCAATTTAGTACTTATGATCTAAAGGCTTAAGATTAATGAAATGTGTTTGATTCTCACGTCATAGAACACGATAACTGTAATATGTCATTGTGCTGCTTGCGCAAAAGGCTCTAAATGAGAAATTAATTCGAATTGTAGTGGGTTTAAATAACTATATAGTACTAAAATCATATTTTATAACATTAACAAATAAATGTGTAAATCTATTCATAATTCTATAGTAAATCTCGAAATCCTATCACATCTTTCAATTTTTTAAAACTCTGAATTGAGCTACAAACCATTAATTCTATAACGAATAACTTTTGAATTTATAGAGTAAAATTGAGACGCCCTATAGATTTTGTACGTATTGAGGAAAACTGTATATCTCATAGAGATTATCATATTTTTCATGTATTGTTTGCTCATATGATTAATAATAATTATAGATATTATCAGCGCTGGATTGGAATCGAAGTTAAATACACTCACAGGATAATATCATATTTTTGAATAGAAAAAGTAAATTTCATTGCAAAGAGGTGATTTAAACTCTATCGAATTATGAGAATTGAAGCAAAGTATGCTTTGTTAGATAACATCGTTTTTAATGAGTAGATTAGGGAAATTTGGTAAACAATAAGCTAGTCTTCAGTTTCTAATCAGGATGTAATTTATAAAATGATAAGTATAAATATTGAGAAAGCAATCGAATGTTGCATTTGCTTGTCTTATACTTTCTGTTGGTTGTGTTCAATTTCTTAACAAAAAGCGAAATGAAGCTAATCTTAGCTTTTAGTTCGATTTTGATTTTTATAAGTTTCAGTCAATCAAAAGGTAATTAGAATTCTGGCACTATGAAATTTCTCTAAAATTTTTCAATATCGAAAAGTTTTTATATGAAAATCATAGAAATTCTTAACGATGAGGCCAACACTAAGATAAATGGAAGTTTCTATGCAACCAATCCTTGGGGCGAAGATGACGACAATAACTGTCAATTTCTTCCATGGATTAGTATTCAAGAATCGCCAGAAGAATCACAATATCTAGTCGTCAAATTTGATGCCAACCTAAAACTTCCCATATTTTCAATCTATGAACACAACTACTTGAGTGATATGAACAATTTGCCACGACTTACACCCTTTTATGACTATCCCTGCGATCGACTTAAGGATAAAGTTCTAAAAGACAAAGAATATACGAATACTGGTTGGAGTCGTGGGCATCTATCACCACAAATGGCTTTCCGATACTCAGAGGAAGCGAGAGCTGCCTCTAATTACTTGATCAATATCGCACCACAAGATTTGCACTCGAATACTCAGCCCTGGAGTCAAATCGAACAGAAACTACATAAGTTTTTATATGAAAGAAAAGCAATCGTCATAACAGGTACATGTAATAAAGTGTCTAGAAGAAATTCGTTGCCTGTTCCCGAATGCTTTTGGAAAATTGTTTGCACTCGAGATGATAGTAATGTGGTAACTGCTGCTGCTTTTTATCATAAGAATATCATGTCGACTACTGATGAACAGAAGGAGCATAGAAATCAAGAAATTTTTCAGGTTTTTATTTTAGAAAAATATATAATTGAGATGTTTTCATGAGTTCTTAATTACTGTTCTTTGAAATTTTCTGAAAACTGTTCAGATGTTTTTAAAACCTCGAATATATCATATATAAGATCTATCCCAATGAATATGTTAATTAGCAAAAAGACCGTGAAGATTCATTTTCAGCACATTCTCAACATAGTAAGTTAAGTATCATCGGAAGATATAAAAATTAAATAAGTTGAATCCATAGAATCTTGGGAAACAAATCAAAATTTAATTAAATATAATTTTTTATTGAGTAATTTTTAATAGTTTGTTTTATCTCATACCAATATTAAAGGTTAGAGATCCAGAATTCGTTGAAGGATTGATTACCAAATCAAACTGGAATTTGTTGTGGTCTGAGTCTGAAAATCATTTAGATCCTGTATATGATGGGAAGCCTTCAATTAAATTCTCAGACTGTCTTAAAGCAAAAGTTCTAACATCCAGTGGAAGAGCGTTTTGGGAAAAGGCTATAGGAAAATTTGAATCGAGATTCAAATATGATGATTAGCTGTAAAATATTTGAAAAAATTTTAAATAAATTTTCACATAATTCGATTGCACATTTAGTTCAATACTTAACTAGAAATACGAATGATGATTAAAAAGAGAAAAGTATTAAAGGATTTTAATGAGAATACCATTTTTAAGCAAATATTTTTGTTATAGATTCATTTAAAACTTAGAAAAATAATTGGAGTTTCAAACGAGACTCTGACGATTTAAGATCAATTCATTCTGAAACATTGAAGTACTATATTATACATAACATAAAACTGGATTATCAATACAACACTTTGAAATAGTAAGTCTAATCTTAATAGTTTCTCTGCAAGTGTGATCAGGTCTCGATTAAAGGATGCTAATTTTTCCAAGATTTGAAAAATTAAAAATTGGACCATTATCATTTTGAGTAAAGTCGAAAAATTCCGGGACTTCCTGAAATTCCAGGACGTATGGTCACTTTAGTCGTTACTGTCAATTGCATAACTACAGGAGCACATATGAGTTAATATATCAAATATTTGAGACAGATTTAAATGTGTTGAAATATCTTATGCATTTCTAGTGGAGAATAAATCTCAAAAATTACTATTTATTTTTATCACCTTAATAACTTGCAAGTTCGATAAAATTCAAAAAGTTTTCTTCATAGCAATTATGAACAACTAATTGTTATGAGATGCTAATAGATTTCTCATATTTCACGATAAACAAGAACTGTATTAAATATCTGATTTATTAACTTCTCTATTTATTATCTAAGCTTTTATAGTTATCAACAAGTATTTGGCAATCCATGTAAAAAGTATTATTTTGAATTATTAGCTTCATATTGCGTATATTTTCATACTCTAATTTATATTTGATGAATCGATATTTTTTCTATTTAATTGATTGTACACTACAATTTTATGACGACTAAATTATGATTGATCGAGAATTCAAATGAAACTATGTTTACATTCTACGCTATGCAGAAATCAACGCAAAAAAGTTTAAAGTCGGAGTATATAAACTGTTATAAAATAGTAAATACCTCGTGGCTGTGTATGATCTGTGACGGTTACGAGCTTTTGTATGAATCAGTTTATATTTGCGAATTATATCAGCTTTGCGAATTTATTAAAAGTTATTTAAAAATAAAAATAGACCTGGAATCTGCATGTTAATCCTAACCAAACCCAGATCATTTTGTTTATGGTAGATCGTCCACATCTATTTCCTTGCGTAAGCAACATTGAAGTATGATATCAAAGTAATGTGAAAATTTGAGCCTCAAAAACAGATTCATATAAACGTTAAAAGGGTTTGGTTGACATTGGAATTAAAGTACAGTTTTCTAGATCTAAAAATATCCCGATCATTAACAACCTAAAACTTTTCCCCTTGTTGGAAAACAATTTTTCTGAAGCTATTACAAACTGAATTTTTACATAATATAGCTTAATATCTACTGATTTTACCCTATAATTAGCGCATATCTCTTCTGTCTATAAACAATTAATCAATCTTTATGGTCAACAAAATTTAATCTCTTAACCATTAAGATAACTGAAAAAATCAGTTGTCCTTCAACTTTGTTGCAAGAAATCAATCAATTGGCATAAATATTGATCGAGAAGAAAATTCTAGACATTTGTTGACTAAAAATCTTTCACAGATGTACTACAGATGATAATACAATTATGTGCTTTCGATCATTATTCATTATAATAAGTTTATTTTCGAGTTTTATCAATGCAAACGATGATATCTGGAGTTATCAGTTATGGTTAGATCCGTATAAGAAGTTTAGTCTTAAATGGAATATCAATGATAAAGAAGAAGTGATCACTTTCCTATGTGAAGTTAAGACGAAGGGATGGATTGGATTTGGTCTGTCACCGAATGGTGGTATGAAAAACAGCGATGTTATAATGGCATGGATTGATGACAGGGATGGAAAAACTTATTTTCATGTGAGATACATTCGAAGTTAGGTTAATACTGATTATTCAAACAAAGTAAAATTCTTTAAAATCTGACCAAGTACAAATCATGAATTTTTACATGCTTCTGTTTTAATAGTGGATTTTAGGAAAAAAATTGAAAAAATTTTCTATCTTCCAAAATTTGAAAAGTTATAATTTATTATCACTGCTTATTATTTTTGCAATATTTTAATTTCAATAGAATTATGTGTAGAATTTTGAGCATAGAGTAGAACTACAAAGTGATAGCATTTATTAGCTGATTCTAGCATTTGAAAATTGCTAAAAATAATCTATTACTATACAACAGTATATAAAGAATTTAATAACATTATAAAAATTCCTTTATTTTTAAATTAACTTTCACTTCGGTTCGAATAGATAAAAAGGGGACATCATCTTTATTAATACTAACTTGAATTCGTTACACGTGATTTGAGTTAAATATGCAAACAGTGAGTTATAAAACGCAGTTAGATATAGCTCAAGGAATAGATTATTTTTAGATTAAGTTTAAAATCATTTTTCTTGAATTTCAAACGGTTTTTCTTAGATTTGGTGAGGGAAAAAATTTACTAATTCTAACCAAAGTTATATTTATAAGCTTGATTCTTCTGTCATGGGTAAAAACCAATACAAAACGCAATTTATTATATGAAATTCTATTAAAACTAGTATAAGATGTATAGCATTTAAGTTATTATTTTATGTTAAAATTTCTAGGAGAACAAAATAAAAACCAAATTAGAATACATTGTCAGACATGCTGGGAATAAATCAAAGCATACGTCTAGCTCATGCTTGATTGATCAATTTCAAATTTTCAAAAAGTAAAAATTTCAAAGCCTATAAGTTATTTCTACTAAAGTGAAAATATTAAACAAATATTGTATAACAATTAGTAGAAATAAAAAGAATATATAGTAAAGAATGAATTAACTTATTTATCAAAAAGTCACTTTCACTTTCATGCAAATGAATTGCCTCAGGCATTGCACAGTTCGAACTTAGTGTATACTTTGAAAAGAATTATTAGGTATTTATAAAACGTCCAACCCATTAGGATAAAAAATTGACTGCTGGACGAAAAAAGACATTGAAATAAGTTTTGAAAGAGGAAACATTTTCCTGGTTATAATTTCAAACTGCGAATTACACGAAAGCTCGATTTAAATTAGTTGTTATTATGTCTAAAATTAGAAGCTCAATACAAAATAAAAATTATTATATAATAAAGCTGGATTAGTGACTTTCAATAAGTTATTTTCACTTTCACGCAAATTAATAGAAGTTTCAGGAGCGTATAATTAACTACAAGTACAATACATAGGGTCCCAAAAAGGGATCATCCTCCATCACAGCAAAAACTGTTAAAGACGGAAAACTTTCGAGTTTATTTTTGGATTCTATATAGAAAAGTAAAATACATCAATTCGCTTGTTTACATAAAACCGATAAAATCGTAGCCATGTCTTTGAACATTGTTTCAAAAATAATCGAAACTTAATAATGTTGAAAGATAAATATCTAAACATACAATAAATCTAATTTGAAATGTCTTTCAAAATTAATGACTTCAATGAACAAAGATTGAACAACAAAATAAAATGCATCTCATCTAAAGAAACTAAACAAAACAATAATACTTTCCCATATTCCTAGGAAGTATTAGTTATATGTGCGTAAAGCTCTAATATCCTTTAAAAACAATACCGAACTGTCTGAGAAACTATTATTAAAATATTCAGATAGGATTAAAGCTACAATAGAAGCCAATGCCTTCCATATTGATTATTAAAATCTTTCCTTTAATATTAAAATTCGTTGGTATTGATCATCCACGAAATTAGTTTTGATGATAGCTGTAATTTGGTTCTCTCTTATTTTCTATTTGCTTATGTTAATTGAACATTAAATTGAACTATGAAACAGATAACTCAACAAAACTCTGAACTGTAATTTTATTATAATCTTTTTTACATGATCGGTATGCGACCGATGAGATGCTGCCCCAAATTGATGAAAGTCAGGACTGGCTTCTTTTGGACTCAAAACAAAACTCAACTCATACTATAATCAAATTTTCTCGACCTTACATCACATGTGATAAAGAGTTTGACAGACAAATTACAAGGGACACAACTCGTCTTATCTATGCTTACGGTGATTATGACCCAAAATCAAGCGATAAAATAACAATCCATGGAAGACACAAAAGAGGATCGAAAAGCGTTTTACTTTTATCACAAACTGAGTCAATTGACAGCGAGCCCAAAGAAACTGATTTGAAAAGCTTTACTCTTACTGTTAATAATGTATGTTCTTTCATAACATCCATTAAATTAATGTGAAATTTATTTGTAATTTCAATTACAGTTAAAAATACCCAAAAAAGATACAACTTATTGGTGTAAACTTTTCAAGTTACCAAACATTAAAATTCATGTTAAGGTTTGTAAATTTTTATTATTAGTCACTTTTTAATTATCTTCCAAGATCTAGATTTACAACTATTGAGTGAACAAAAATTGCCATAAGGCCATTGAAAGGTTCTTGGTTTTACAAATACTTTCATAGAAATTCAATTGATCTCGAAATGTCTCACCCTATATTCTTAGTTAACTTACTTTTTAAGAAATGTTACAATTATTCTTTCAAATTTTTACTTTTTCTATATCTTTACAAAAATAATAGAAATATCTCTTAATTTTGAACCAATATATTTTCAAATCGTAGAGAAACAGACGATCTACAAATTTTATTCTTAACTAATGAAAATATATTTTAAAAAATAAGTACAGATAGAATATTTTGGATGTTATTTTTCAAAATTTGATATAGAAAGTTTTCAATTTTATTAATAAGAGAATTCAAATAAAATCCAATATACTATATTAACATGTATTTTTGATGTCGATATTCTTAGATTGTAATTTTCTTTATTATTTCTACTATATATTTAAATTAATGCTAAAAGACATTCTGTGACAATGACTTTAAGAATTTTCGGGCTGTGACCCACTTGCATAGGACTTATCATGTGATTCTCGTAAAACCTAATGTTAAATTTTCTGACTATGAGACATAAAATGGGCCCTAAAGTGCAGTTTTAAAACTATTGATCTATGAGAGACCATAAATTTTCTTCAATCTGCCCTTTCTCGTTTAGCATCCATTTGATTAATCTTTAATAATTTCAGTACGGATCGGTTATCACTCCAGGAAACGAACCATTCACTCATCACATATCAGTTTCATCATGTATTCATCCAGATTATAGTCAATTATCAGAACATCTAAAATCAGAAGGATGTGATTGTTCAGAGTACGCCAATATGCCTAAAGATTTCAAGCACTGTACAAACCCCTTCTTTTTATGGGCAGTCGGAGGCTCTGCTCTATCATTACCTGAAGATATCGGATTTCCACTAGGT
This sequence comes from Archegozetes longisetosus, assembly GCA_018873245.2. Taxonomy (NCBI): domain Eukaryota; kingdom Metazoa; phylum Arthropoda; class Arachnida; order Sarcoptiformes; family Trhypochthoniidae; genus Archegozetes; species Archegozetes longisetosus. Next base: position 2,141,188 of record JAEMBT020000007.1, read on the forward strand.
GATGATGTTTCAAACACCTATCTCTTATTGACAGTACACTATGACAATCCCGAGCAAATTGAAGGAGTAGTTGATTCTTCTGGACTTCAAATTTATTATACGGAGAAGTTTAGGAAACACGAAGCCTTTACTATGATTGTTGGCTCCGCTGTTGATAAGAGGATGATCATTCCTCCAAATCAAAGGGAGTTTATATTCACTGGTCATTGCGATCCTCAATGTTATAAAAATGTATGTAGTTATATTTCAACGCACGAAATTTGAGAATTCTTTGATAAGATATTTTTTATTCTCAGTCTATGAGCGAAGAAGGCATTAAAATATTTGCAGTTCGATCTCATGCACATCTTACAGGTATTTATTTTTCGATCATAGTAACGCGCGAAAAATGTAATTGTTATATATTTTTGAATTACCGAAATTAATTTATAATAAATAAAATTGAAAATAACAGATTAACTCATGAAAAGCATAGAATGATATATTAAATTTTAAACTCTTTGAGGTAGGAAAGATTTAGATTTTTCAAAATTATTTATAACTATTTCGTTTAGAAATAATTGAAAGTGCGAAACTTCTAATGTTCATATGCAACAGGATTTCGATTAGATAATGAATTCTATCTTTAGAGAACGAGCTTGGTATAAGGTTGACGATAGGTTCAAATGATAAAATTGAGTTATAAGAAGTCATTCTATTTCTCAACAAAAGTTATTTTAAGATTTTTTCTAATCTGGCTGATCTATCTAGAAATGAAAAAAGATATGAGATTTCTCCTTTTCACGTGCATTTTCAATGATGATTAAATAAAGTTTTCAGTTCCAACAATATCTTAAATTGTATTATATAGTACTTGACAGAATAAAAATGATATTTTTTACAATTTTTAAAAAATTTTGAAAGATATTTACTCATAGATATTTCATTTTGTAGCAAGAAAGATAAAAACTCGAGTCTTCAGAGGCAAAAAAGAGTTACCATGGATTGAATACGACAAACACTATGACTTCAATCTACAAACATTTAGGCTAGTGAAGCCGTTCTATCAAATACTTCCCGGCGATCAAATCACTGTCGAGTGTACCTATGACACAACGGAAAGAAATAAAACAACTTTTGTATGAAAATTGACAACTTGAGAAAATATGAAACATTTTATGAAATTACTTAATTATTGCATAGGGAGGACCTGGAAGCAGAGAAGAAATGTGTATTTCGGTACTTTTTTATTATCCACGAATATTAAACTCAAAGCCGTGTTTTAGTGGGCTTTCAACCGAAGGAATGATGGCTTTATCAGGCGTTCAAGAAGTCGTTAGGTATTAATTCTTAAACTTGATAAACTATTTAAAGATTTTGACTTATATACAATTTCTTTATAACTATGTAAAAAAAGTAATTCAGAGGTCGACCACACGATTATAGCTCCAAGAGTACTGCAAAATCAGAGTCTTATTGATTATGTGGCGGATAAACAAGATTGGAATCAGAAATTGCTTAAGGATTCTATGAACTTTATGCTGAGATCTAAACAAAAACCTCAGTGTTATTGGACTAAAACAGAGAATGATAGGGAACTGGAGAATATGATCGGTTATCCAGAAGTCGATGAAATTTATGAACCTCCAGAAAAGATATGCAAGTCTATTATTCCCGAAAAGATTGCCTATTTGAATCCGAACTTCATTTTATGGATTTTTGTCGTGATTATAATACTCAATATTTTGTTGATTAATGTTGTGATTTATATGTTCAAATCAAAGTTTATCATTCAGTTTAGAAGATTTTAAATTCTTCTATTTGAATATCACTTATCGAAATAATTATTTTTGAATATTTTTATATCTTATAAAATATTTTTCTGGTTCCATTTAAGATATCAAGAGTTACATATCGATTTCTGAGTATTCAGACCTAAAGTTTAATTTTTTAAACTATGTCTTCAAACCACAACTACTTTTCGCGTCAATGGGTTATTTAAGCATAAAGAGTACGATTCTAATCACTTAGGCCGATATGCACAAGTCGAAACTTAACTAAAACTGTTTTAAACATTAGTTGTGTAATGAGTTTTAAAACGCGTTTCAGGTTTTAAGTCGGTTTTAAGACTTAAAACCGTTTTAAATAGAGTTGTGCATACAGGTCTTAAATTTTAATTTCAATTATTTTTCATGAGAATATATTGATATAGCTACTGTTAACCAGAAAGTGAGATCTGAAAATAATGTAGCCTTATTTGTAGAGCACGCCTGATTAGTTAACTTTGTATTAAATTCAACTCATTAATAGAGTTTAAAATTGAAAGTACTTTTCTACCAAAGTTTCAAATCACTGAAAATAATCGAAGTTCAAAACGTGTGTCTTCAATGCATTTCTATTCTTATTTTAAATGAGATTAAGGCTGAAAATTCTCAAATCATGTCACCGTTACTGATTGATTATTATCAAAATTGATTGATAAAAATAATCAATCATCTTCTAATAGGTCATCAAGTTTTAAGGTTTATTAAAATAAAAACTTTGACAAGTTATAAGTGAAAGTACATCTATGCAGAAATACAAGTTCGGTGCCCTCAACTTTTTAATCACATAAGTAAAAAGTAATAAAGATACTTTTACGAATTAATATAAATTTATTATAAATTAAAATTAATTATATATTACTTATTACTTTCACTTTTACTTTTAAACATTGAAAGACTTAAAGCTAAGCATAAAATTTGCAAAATGCCTAGCTTGCATTTATACATGGATATACTCTGAACTCTCAGATTGTAATAAAATAAATTGCACATATGCCCTGTATTCGCATTCATACATAGACGTATTACAGTTCAGATTATTCTTTTTATATTCTTAGTACTAAACAAGTTCACAATACATAACAATAATGGATGAGGTTCAAAATATGATAAAATGTCATTTAATATTTGATTGAAATACTAGGTAATTATTATATAGGAATTCCCCAAAAAGTTTAAAAGACATTTTATCTTTATTTTGTTAAGATGTTCAAAGAAATAGTTTTTAAAAACAACTAAGCCATTTACAAACATTTAAAGTCATTTAAGCTGAATAATGAAGACTTTTATATCTTTGATCGAATGATTACAACAAATATATTTCATACTGAAAATTCTCAAATCAATATTGTCTATTGGTTAGAATTATATTCTTATGCATAAACTATACTCTATAAATGGTTAAGATTCAATTAACCTTAAATATATTCTTTTGAAATATAGATTACAACTTTCAATGTGGTTAAACCCAATTATTGTAATAAACTTGAATATTAGTCAAAATGATTGACAAAATTATTTGCAACTAAACAGACAGTAATTTGTTAATAACGTTACTGTCATTCTTAAAAAAATTTTAATTAATGCGTAAAATCGAGGCCAAATAATTATACAACTTACAAGTCATTAACGCTCACCTATCAATCCCACATTTCAACACTAGTATTACAGTAGAAGTTTGTCTCTTCTTGATGATTATGAATAATAGACTTTTGATTTGCAATTATCGAATGATCTTCTATTAAAGATTAGATTCTAATTAACACCATTTAAAAATAACTAATTATCCTAATAATGGTGATCAAAATTTAGCTTGTTAATTTTTCAAAATAGCTTTCTTCAGTTAGCAAGACCTTTGCTTAATTGTATAACATGCATGGGAAAGTAGGAAAGTCTGAATAAAATTTTCAACAATAAATATTGGGTGCTGTATGCTATCTGAAATTAAGTTTAAAAATAAATTATTATACAATCATTTTTCTGAAAGGGTGTCAACCAGTACTAAAAATGATTTTTGAATATTTTCAATCTATTTCAGTTGCAAAAAGTACAAATTGCCTTTCAGGTCGAGTTACATGTGGGACTATGATAATGTATAGATTCTGCTTGTGTTTCTTAAAAATAAGGCGAAAATATTATTATTTGGAAAAAATCTATGAAATTGAAACTACTTTGAAGGTAGAGTTTGTGATACTCTCCCATTTAAGTGTTTTACCAATTTTCATAGCAAATAGATTCGCTTCTGATCGTGTTTTGTCTATTTTTCATTTATTAAAAACAGTGATAAAGACTAGTTTTCAAGGTTTATGCTCCGATATAAGTAGAAGTTAAATTAATAATGAAATACCTTACGATCTTGTAGAGAAGCTGAAGAAGTTATTCATTCTACTAGACAAAGTTTTATTTTTTTGTGTACTGGAAACTTATTTTGATTATATCAGAGACTAAAAATGAAGGTAATCGTTTTTATTTATTTAATAATTCCTAAAATTAGTTCATTTTTTATGTTCTTTTATCATAGTATGAATTTATGAAGTTATCAATAAGTAAGTCTTTATTAGTTAGGTCTCAAAAATTCAGAAAATCTTCAATTATGTTAATTTTACCATTATGAATATTGAATCATGGTAGCAAAAACTTTTGAACTTAAATTCAAAACATGTCTAATATAGAGTTCATATCAATCTTTCAAAATATTAATATGTTATTTGATGGTAATTAAAATTTGATTTTGCTTTGAGTACAACAATAAATGTTTTGTTCCAAGCGCTCTGATCAAATTGTTATTTTATTGGATAGTTAGCTCCAAATTTACTTAACACTCGGTAAATTTTTTTGAAGGGCGTGAAAAATACTGGAAATTACTTTTAATTCGCTTCAACTTACTTTTGTTACGAAAAGGCACAAGTTCTCATTCAGGTTGACTACATGTGGGATTACAACAATGTGTATTTTCTGCTTATGTTTTTTAATAATAAGGCGAAATGTTATTTCGAAAAAAAATCTATGAAATTGAAAACTAATTTGAAGGCAGATTTTGAGACACTCTCCCATTTAAATGTTTTACCAATTTTCACAGCTAATAGGTTCGCTTCTGACTAAGTATTATCTGTTTCTTGTTCAAGATAATCTGTGAAAATAGACTAGTTTTCAAGGTTTGAGATCCGTAAGAAATAGGAGTCAATCAATATTAAGATGTCTCAAAACTTGTATCGAAGTTGAAGAAGATATTCTTCCTATTAGATAAAATATCTTTTGTGTGCTTGAAACTCATTTTAATCATATCAGAAGCAAAAAATGAAGGTAAGAGCTTTGATTTGTTCATTCCTAAAAGATAACTTGAAAATAGTTCATTTTGTGAAAACATTTATTTATCAATTAATTTTATGCTTTAATTTCACTAATGATTTGATAAATATTTTCTATCCCTCGAGTACTGAAAGCGTATGATTAATTGAATTTTTTGAACAATTTTAATACATTAAAACAGTTTTTAAATAAAAACCTGAGAATTTAGTACTCAGGACTATATATTGAAAAACTTACAGATAGAAAAATTTTCGATTTAAGTAAGATCTTCAAAGCCTCATTAAAAATGTTCGTCGGTTACATACAGTTAAAAATTCATGAGAATAAAGTGAAAATTTCAACGCTTTTCAATGTTTTCTATTGGGGCAATCTAAATAATGTGAATCTTTCCTCTCCTTGAAAGCTAAAGGCGTACTTTTGAAAAACATTTGAAATCTTATATATGTGCATTTTTCAGCTTTAACTCTTTAAAAAAATTCATTTTTTAGTTATATAACTTAAGGTTATTTCAAATGTAAAATACTACATTCTTTCAATGAAGTTTTAGCCTTTAAGTAATCGATATTATTTTGGTTATGGTTAACGCCCTTAAAACTCTGAACTAACTTCTGTGCTCAAACTACACTTCTCGTCATTTCTTATGGAAAAAACTTTGATCTGTCTTTCATTTACGTCAAAATTTTTTGCAAATATATAAGTTTTAAGCTGAAAGTCATTGATAGAATTTTTAAAGTGTTGTTTTGTGTTCTTGTATTTAATAACGGGTTTTCTTATATTACAAATATTAAATGCTGTGTAAATAGTATTTTAATATAGTACTTAAGCTTTGGTTGACTTGAGGGTATAATTTTCTAAATTTGATCTTATAATTAAGACTTTAGAAAAGATTATTTCATGCGATATATTATAATAACAGTTATGATATGATTTCAAGGAATTTAATATTTTGAAAGTTGAACTCAAAATACATAAATGTTTCAAATTTTGATAGGTGTATGCATGAATTTATTCAGTTATAAATATTACGCTTTGGATGTATTTTTCTCTTTTAAATTTTAAAATCAAACTTTTGCAGTTAACTTTAAAATAAACTAATTAATCAGTACCACAAAAGTGACATCTTCGAATTCGACAAGAAATATAAGATTCTACTTGTTTAATTCAGCTGTCAAGTTATAATTAAATAACTTGGAAATAATTTTCACATTTTTTCTTAAGCATTAAAGCTGAACTGAAAGCTGAACTATAGCCAAATCAATTTTCTATGTCAATCTAAAATGACCAACTTGAATTGGAAGTTCATTTGCTAATTTAGATTTTAAACTAACATTTAAGAACTTCGTGATGGTTAAAAATTCCTCAAATAAAAAACTTAATTACAGTGATTAGCAGAATACATAATAAAACATTATTGTATTTGCATAAGGTCGTAATCTATTAATTCTAAAGGTCATTTTAAAATAATAAATCAAATCGTGAATTCAATCTAAATGAAATATAAATAAACAAAGTGAAGTGAACAACGTCTCTTACAAAATGATCGTAGCTCACTAAACGCTTCTCGAAAATTAAGCACTCATTCAAACCTACACTCAATAAAATTGAATGCTTTGATATTTCGTTTTCTTTTCTCATAGATTAATGTCATTAATGAGTTCAAAATTTATAGCATTTTTCATGCAATGCATTTTCTATGACTAAATTCACCCTATTTTTAAGCCACATCTTTAAAGCCACCCAAAAAACTTTTCTTTCTCTAGAAAGTTGAGTCCTTGCCCTCATTTTCTACATATTTCAATCTAATACTGAACTAATTGAGTGATTTATTATGATTCGCTACTTATCTGTATTTCTATTGACCATTCACTCTATATTTCTATAACATTCGAATCAGATATCATAAGATTAAGCAACCTCTTTATCATTTAATGTTTGATAATGACATTCAGTACTTGTGTTGATTACAGCTTTCATTAGAGATTATTTTGTATTTTCGATAATGCTTGTGGTGAAAGTTTTAACGAGTAGTGAACTACTTAAAAGTTAAGAAAATTCTTTTGATTGTGTATTAATTTAATTAAATCTACTAAAATTGTCTATCGAGTTAATGAAAGCTTAATCAGCAATATGTGGCTCAAGGTTTGTATCTTTCTATTGTATCATCTATTTATGAATAATTCAAAACAATCATCATTTTATTCCAAAAAAAATTCAAACAGTTTTTATTTATAAGTTTTTCAACCCACACTGGACATCAAGTTTCATAACTCTGACTAGTTAAATAGCTAATATGTAAAGTATCTTAGCTCTATAGTTAGAATTTGTACAATGATCACCTACCCTTTTTAAATGCAAAGTAATCATTGTTCTTCAAGTTAATCAATTGAAAAGTCAATCTATGAGAAAAAAAGTTGCTTCAATTTTTATACTTTTCATTAAATTTTAATTTTGATAATTTACTTTTGTTACTTGGCTTAAATTTGAAAAAATCTAATCAACTTGAACTTCACTCTAAAAAATTGCATCAATTTTTAACCTTCGCAAGTTCAGTATTTCATCAATACAAGAGTGTGAAAAACAAATTTTTTTTCAATCATATAAGAAATAGCTCGAGAAGTAGAACAGAATTGACCTCTAACTTAGAAATTAAACAAATTTCTAAATTTATTATAACTTCCAGAAATTTCTTAACAAATTAGCTTTCAAATGAAAAATGCTACTTTTTTTTCAAGTTGAAGGCGTTTCTTTGAATCGAAAAATTAATGAACAAGGCGTTTACTCAATTTATAACGGATGACACTCTTATATGAATTACTTTCAATCTCAACTGATGCCCTATTTTTCCTTTTATATAAATAGATATCCATTATAATTATACTGACATTCACCACAGCAGTAATTATAACTGCCGATAAAGAAGAAGAAAATAGAGCACGAAATCCATATTTTGTTATTGGGAACGATGGTTCCGAGCAGACATACCATTTCGGCTATGATTCTAAGGTAATTAATGCTAATATAATAAAGAAATGAACAGATTTACAAAGTGCAGATACTTATGCACTAACTTGTTGAATTTTTGAGTTCAAATAATTAAAGTAAATGATTGAAATTTTAAATTTCATCGTGGAACTCAAATTTTTTAGAAGAAGAGTTAGAGTCAGACTGTAATAACATGAATTTTGTGAATTTATCATGATTAAATGATATTTTACCCAACTAGATCTAACATGGTTAAGATGAATCTCTGGCTTTTATGAATACTAGTTTCACAGACAGCCATTTAAAATTCAAATTATTTCTGAATTTCGAATCAGAATATTCTTGTTTTGAACAATTAAGTCCTTGTATGATTGTTTCAGCAATTCATTGTTTCAATAAGACTAATGTAGATATTATTTTAGCATACATTTTTGAAACAAAGCATGAAATCCAAGTGTAAATTGGGATAAACTTAGCCATTTAAATATGCACAAAAGTTTGAAAATTTATAGGTAAACTGGGGAGTTCTATAAAAACTAGCTTACAAGATGATTAAATTTTTGATTGTTGAAATAATGAAAGTTTTAATAAAAGATTTGAAGGCATGAACCATATTAAATCTATATAGAACGAGAAACGAGATCTTTCGAATTGATTAAATCAAATTCACAATAATCTTATCCTATATATTTTCTTATTGTGATATGAAAATTATCTAATTAAAGGAACATGGTGCACCTCGACTAATGCGTGAAGAAACGCGTCTATCGGACGGAACCGTTGTAGGCAGATATGGTTATACCGACCCGTTCGGTGTCTTTCGCACAGTTCAATACGTCGCTGGTCTTAACGGCTATTTCGCAACTGAAGAAATTGGCGGCTCGTCTCAATCAACACCTCAATACTTCTCAGCCACTGCTCGACAAGTGGATGAAGTGAAAGAAGAAAACAACACCTTTTCTCATCATTTGTCAGCAAAATTCAATCCCCCTCTCTATCATCCAGAGGCGCACTTGGCGGAGATATACAGACCTGAAAGCAGTCCAATTAATACCGACAGGTTCGCACATAATCATAATGCAAATATCGAAAAGCACGATGTATTTGGAACTTATGATAAGCCTTATAATAGTCAGCAAGAGTTCAATTTTCATTACCCGAGAATCGAAACATCTGTTAAGCCTGTCATTGGTAATATTTATGCAAATAATAAAAAGCATCGCATCTTCAGCTTAAGTGACAGCGAAGAAATTTTGGAAGGAAAACATGGTCAACGAATTCAATACTCGATACCCATAACTAGAAAACCTTCAACTGAGTCTCCAATACAGTTTGTGAAACAGAATATCGATAAGAGAATTGGGGCTTTGGGTGTGAATAATGAACATGAATTTAAGCATACCAGTAACGATAATAATAATGAGTATTTCGAGAAACTAGTTGAGAATAAGGACTATAAGAATATTGAAATCATAGTGAATGAGAGAATACCAGAAGAAGTAGTTACAGAAGAATATGAATCTAAGAGCAGCACTCCTGAGAGAACTGATGAGAGCACGACTGTTACTGTAATTGAAGATTTGAATAATTTTAGCACCAATTATGACACGACGACTCAAACGCCAAATATTACTGATTTAGAGACTGTGACCAACAGTTCGGAAATTTCAACAACAACACAAATACCCTTTACCTCGACCACCGAACCATTACCTGAAAGTGTGAAACATCTTTATTATAATCCGACACAGACTTCTGTCATCACATATACTTCTGTCTCAACCTCTGTCAGCAAAGTTTCTTCAATATCAACAGATTCTAATGAAAACGAACCTAAAATTCTAGAAAACCTTCAACTGAATACTGAAATTCAAAGCGATTCTGATATTTGGGCTAAAATTAGAGACTCATTTGTTTGGAGTTTTAGCACAAGCAATAGAAGCTTATCAGAAGAGGGTGCAAACAATGGTGGTAATAATCCAACTCTGAACAATACAGAAAAGCCTTCTGTACCTGAAACTACAACAGAATCGCCGGTTTCACCTTCTACTACTCAAACCCTTTATATGACAACTAATTTTGAAGCTATTGAAGAGCCAAAATTAAGAGATTTAAGTACTGAGAATGTTAGTTATGTTAATAATTATGAATTGGAAACTGTATCTTCAAAAAATATTTCTGATATTAATAACGATTCGGATTCATATTCGGGAAAGGCTTCAACAACAAAATCCAGTTATACCTTAGAAGACAACTCAGAGTCACATAAAGATCTTTTGAGCGAAAGCACTACAGTTTCTGAAAATAATTACAATAATGAAAACACAGAAACAAATTCGAAGATTTCCACAACTGAAACGATAGTTATTGAAGATCAAACGCAAACCTCTACCAAAGACACAATTTCTTCGATTGAAACAACGACAAGCACTTTACCAAACAATAGTTTTACAGATAATAATAAAAGTGAAGAAGCAGAAATTTTTATCAAAGGCATTTCTACAACTCTCCCAATACCTGATGAATATTGGAATAGTTTTAATGATAATTTTGGAAGAACTGAGAGTGATTCTATTCATGAAGCGATTACAAATGAAAATATAGGAAGTAAGATTCTATCAGAGCCTGAAAATACTTCGATTCCAATAACAACAGCAACTAATGAAAACCTAAACTCTACTACTTCTCAAAACTTTGAGTTTCCAACTTCTGAATCAACTGAAAACCCATCAGTTGAAGAAAAAACAGAGTCTCCAACAACCACGACACTTTCGCCAACAGTTCCAACTATTTACTCGACAACATTACCATTAGTTCAAAATACCGAACAGAGTAGATATGTTCCTCCGCTCTCAGCACTTTTTGGCTTTCCGCATCTGAGAAAACGTGTTCGAAAAGTACATAAGATACGTTTCAGGCAAAACTTTGACAATGGGAATCATGGCAAAGTTATCGAACAAATAACAACTGAATTACCGAAACGTTTCGTTGAAGATATTCAGCTGCCAGTCACTGAGCGAACACTAGATTTCCTGATAACGCATGACGTGAAAACTACAGAAAGTGGATTTGATGAAGACTTAACTGCATTGAAATCGACTGCTTCTGATCGAGTCTATCATTATGTTAGACCTTTTCCTGTTGTTAAGCATACAATCGTAAAGAAGACGAATAATGAAAAAATTGATGGTTTAGATATCATTCCAAGCACTATGACTAGAGTTGATGGTGAAGAAAATACTAAACTATTGCCCAACGATGAGAAATCAGATGACGCTCGAGAAGGTCTTAAGAACTCATTGCAGAATGCGAACAATTCGGAAATCTCTAGTCTGGACATCAAATCAAATCATAGCACGATTAACAAGAACATTACGGAACTTGTTGACAATAACACGACTACTCCTCCATCACTATCCAAAAATTTTGATGACAAAAGCACTTTATTCGAGAGAAATCTGCCAAAATATTTATTTCCATTAGAGCCTCAACTCGAGAAATCATCGGAAGTCGAATCTTCAAAATTCATTCCTGTAGAACCATATTTGGCTAAAGCTAATTATGAGCCTCCTATTAGGCTTTACGTATAAATAATTAGGTAAAAACTGCTGATTAAGTATGTCAAACTAACTTCTAACTAGAAGATTCATTATTTTAAACTTTTCTTATTGATCAATATTTCATACAATAAACTAAACAAAATATTGTTTATAAATTAATCTTAAATATTTTTAATCGACTTTATTTTTATTGAAATCACATTTCAAATATTTCTGAATAAAAGTGATAATAATATTTATAAATAATTCATAATTTTACGCACAAATGCTGAACAATCAAGTTAAGTATGACAATTTTATTATTTCTAGTTTAAATTTAATTTTAACTTTTAAAGTTTTAAATTTAATAAGTACAAATTCAACGAAAAAGTCATACGGAAGCTCTTAATAAGGAAAATACCAAAAATGACCAATTTTCCCAATAAGCTTGGACCGATTATGCTGAAAATTTTACTTTGGCCTGAATCATTATTTAATAATTCTTAAGAATTGAATTCTGGCGATTTTTGACATGTGAGTGCCATATTCTATGTATTATTTAAGATCTCAAGATTTTGCCAATCTATTCATAGTTTGAGATCATATCATTTGTTGAAAGATCAAAAAATCTTTGACACAAGAATGAAACACAAAACGTCCTAACATTTTGAGTTTGAAGGGAACCCGTTTGATCAGATCGTCAACACTGATAATGAAGCTTATTTGACTGTTGATATATTGACAATCAAAACAATTATTAAACATTTCACCTTTAAAACTGTTTCACTGATAATTGAATCTCATTCAATTCTCTTTGACCTAGGGTAAGGTATTAAAATAAACATTTTTAAAACTGTCAATTTCAATAGTACCTTATCTGCTTTTGATAATTTTGGAACATTATAAGCCGATCCTGTTAATACATTTCTTCCAGATATTGTAAAATTATCTTGAAATCCAAGAAACTAATATTTGAGAGAAATATACTTTTGGAATCAGTTTGAGATATTGTTATAAGATAAAATTTTAGAAGGAAATGACACACTATTTTAAATTAATAGTTTTTAAAAGCAATATTAGTATTAATATCTTTGTCCTAAGTTTAAAGATCTATAAATACTTAAAAATGTGTTTCATCAAAAATTGATTCATAAAAGGGTCAATTTTTAATCTTAATAGATTCGCTAGATAAATTTGAAAATAAATTGAAAGCTTTTAATTACTGAACTATTATCTCAATTTAATATATTATATTGAATTTAAGTGCAAGTTAACAATTAGTGATCAAATTTTCCCCCTATATTATATGAAATCTGAAAATTCTCGAGTTTCATGACCAAATATTTTTCGAGGCTCGAGAAACTCATTTCTCAAACATACCATGCTCTAGCAATTATTGAATCAGTTTTCAAGGATGAGGTATTTTAGAAATACTGAAATATTCATAGTCCACTGACAACTGAGTGTGTTATATTCAGAAATTCTTTTTCAAAAAAATATCTTTTGTAGGCTCCTGAGTGAATGCAGTTTCAATAATGCAATAGCTTTTTCAATTTATTTAAGAAATTGATTCAAGTATAAATTCACGCCAGCTGAGAAATTTAATATCAAAGTAACTAGAAAATTTTTTTAATGTGCAAATACTTTCAAATTGACTTTTTATCGGAATATAAAGTCTGGAGATATTAGACCTTTAGATATTATTTAATATGAAAAGATTAATATAAAGTTGCAAATATTTCTCATCACTCTGCTTGATATTTTGCAAGCTCAATTCATTCTTAAGTTTACAGTAAATTTTCATCTCCTTAATACTATAAGGTTCTAAATGCAAAAAGTATACAGACAGGAACTGAAAAAAGCAGTAATTGTACAGGATCCATGAATAGACATGAAATTAAAATAAAACAATTGATACTTAATTAGTATAACAAAATTGAAATAATAGTTTTTTGTTTAGACTGTTTGTTTCGAAGGCGCACCACTTATAAAAAACAAACCTTTGAAAATCTTTTGTTAATACTTGGATATAATAAAAAACTTCTGATTAGAATTTACACTTTACTTTGTCTTGAAATTTTTAACTTTAACACTCAGATAATCGTAGTCTGAAAGTCTTGATATGGATGAAAAAATAATTGTTTTACAAATACAATTAAAGAGTCTTCTCTTGCCAAATAGTAGAGTATTGATAGTGAAATAAGACTTTAAATACTAATGTGATTACATTTTAAAAGACATTTAATTAATGATCAATTTTCCGCATTCATTTATTAATGGATTACTGATAGACATCAACCAAGGAATAATAAATTTCAAAAAATATATAAGGTACCCACTATGATATATTTTGCACAGGATTCAAACGAAGGATAGGTAGTAAATCTATTGCAGTCGTCAAGACCATGTAAGAGATCACTGTAGAGTGAAACCAAATGTATTTTTTTGTATTGAAACGGATATCGTGTATATATTTTGTATTGAAATGTAAGCAAATAAAAAGAGCTCATTTTACAAGTTATAGTATTAGTATTTTATTATTGGAGGAAAGCGAAGAAATACCAAAATTATTTTTCAAGTACTTGAAAAATAACTAATTAGAAGTTAACTGTGTGATATATGTAAAGGAATAAAGATTAAGATTATTTTCTATTTATCAAATGATGGTTTAAGTAGCAATTTTCTGTCGATTGCAGTTTGGTAAAGCAATAAGTTTTCACAATTTTTTGTACTTATTTTTAGAATTAACAACTGAAAAGGTTTCTAATATTGACCTTATAAGGATTAAAATAGCAGGGGGGATTAAAATCTTTCAAGGTCGCCATAATTCTGACTCTTTCTGGGTTTTATTGCATTTCTTACACCTTATATACAGATTTTAATCGAATGTATCTTTAGTTTTTATTGTAGTAGGCAAACAGTGAACTTTAAATAAAGTTATCATTTTTAAAGACTAAATACGAAAACTTTACATATATATAACAAATTATCGATCAATTTCGTAAACAAGAATCAATTAGAAAGAAATACTAATAACTGACACCTTTTCTTGAGTATTTTGCATACTTTTACTCAACTTTTAAAATGTTTTTATCGTAGAAGTAAAATTCATAAATATTAACATTTAGGATATTTTTTAGAAGGTTTGTCAGAATTTTTAATTTTCCAAAAGTAAATTCTTAAAAATGTTATTGGATCGTCTTTTTTCAAATTAATAGACATTTTGTTACTTATGATTAATTTGCTTTATTATTTTTCAGGTTCTTAAGAGAATATTCTGAAGTTTCTTTGTTTTGCAAAGAAAAATAGATAACGTTCAAACAATTAGCCCCTTTGTAAATTATTTTCTTATTTTTGATACAACAAAATGTCTGACATCAAGCTTCCTTGCAAAAAGCTATATTGTTTCGTCTATAGAAATCGCATTGGAATATTTTAAGTTGGTTTGTTATATTCTTCTAAAGTTTCTCAAGCTGTTTCCATAACTCATATGTATGAATATATTGGACAAAAGTATAGAACATCCTATTGAATAAAATGGTTCATCATTTTAAAAAATTAATATTTGAATAAAATATTTATAGAATTTACATTTACCTACATATGATTAAATGGAATTAAGACTAGATATTTTTATTACACAATGAAAAATCAAAATATTTTTACAAATAAGCAAGCCTTAATTAGAACTCTTGTTTTAATATAACAATTAATATAAGAAATTTGTAAACCTTAATCATAGAAAAAGCTTAACAAACATTTTGTGAGAATTTTCATATTTTAGTTAAAATTAGTAAAGCGAAACAAATAGAGTCCAAATGAGATGGCTAGAATACAATGTCCACTACTCAACTTGATATTGCCATTTCCTTCATCAAGTTTACATTTCGTGTTATTTTTGGTTCTATCACGACAAGAAGATTTCTTCTTTAATTCCAAAAAACCATTTATAGTATCATTAACGCGTTTAGATTCAACTCCACATTCCAAACCATCTATCTCTATCAAACATGCAGTTTTCCAAATAATATCACAAACTTGTTTGTCTTTAGACTTGTCATTAGCACTTATATTTTTCATAATTTCCAATGCTTCGTCTCTATGCTTATCGATATTTTGCACGATATTATTCTCACATGATTTCGGTTTATTATTTTTAATTTTGTTCAACGTGTGATCAAATTCATTCCATAGGTCAGGAACATAAGCATAAATAATGCTTACATGACAAAATATGAAAAATAGAACCTTCATTACTTTCCTAAAAAAAAATTTGGCACACATAAACAGAGATAGTCATGACTCGTATCTGACATTGAATTCCAACAGCTTTTCATCACAATTTATAGGCCGGTGAAAAAATATCATTCAAGATAAGTTTTCAAATAATAATCTATTGTTCACACTATCACAAAATCTGAGCTTACATAAAATCATCGAAGTATTTTTATTCATCATAGAATATTTGTATTTATTTGTTCAATTTATCTACTTCAAATCTTTCCATGAGGATATCAGATGATTTTAGCAAAAATTTCAATATTAAAGCCTTATACTTTGATAGGGCAGTAAAAATTAGCCATGACATATCCTATTTTTATCTTGAAAATGTTGACAGATAGGCTTGTCATCATAGTGTTGGCTTAAAATATGTCATAGATAATTTTTACATCATGATTGATTGTCATTTTCAAGTGCTAACTCTCAAGTCACATCATATTAGAAGTTTTCTTGTAGTTAAGGGCATGCTCGTGATAGCATTAAGAATTAAGATTTTAATATGTCATTTAAGTGCTTGAGAAAATCTATAAGAATTACTTTTAAACATATCCAAAAATCGTTTAACCCTACACTGTACGATTTAGAAAATTTATTGGTCGCATTTTAGATCTGCAAGCTGCAGTAAACCCCTGAATGAAAACTCCCAAGTCAGGGATAATTCCAATATAGTTATCGCAAGTACAATTTATACATCTGCAATCGCAGATTCTGAGATTATTTTCAAATAAAGTCTATAGATGGACACTACTACCATCACTATCGCCATCAATATCACTACTCTGGCTGAAGAAATGGTTCTTAAAGCTTAATCAAATCATACTTAAATTCTAATACAATACAAGCATCATTCATTATCATCGTCTTCGGTCATAGATCGGTTGATGATGATAAAGAGATCATATTTATACCGATTTTGCTTGTATTGTATTAGAGTTTCAGTATGATTTGATCAAGCTCTAAGAACCACTAGCGCTTCTGTATAAGAGAACTTTTATATTTCTCAATACTTTAAGCCTCTTTCGTTCTTAATTATTATTTGAGCATATTAATATAAATTTGCTAAAATATAGAAACACTATTTTCTAAAATTGATTTGTTTTATCTGAAATTCTTAATAAACTAAAAAATTCAAAACTATGTTTTAATCTGAGCTTCAATTAACAAAATCTTATGAAAGTGAATCTCTATTCAATTGGCCTACAAGAAAAACGGTTATTATTTCAATTAAGATGAACATGGCATTAGAAAAATTGTTAATATCGAATTGAAAATTTCATTGAAAATTCAAACTTTTCCAGATAACTTCCGTATAACTTCTCAATCTTGATTTCTCGTCGATAAGAATTCAGTAAAAGTTAGTCATTCAATTAATTCGTTTTTGATAAGATTTTTGAAATATTTTCTATCAATTTTTCCGATGCTAGTTTTCGGAATTTCATCAACAAATACAATTCCAGCTCGAAGTTGTTTAGTATAAGCCATTGTGTCTATAATAAGAAGTTATATATAATGTATATATTAGTGTGGTCAATAAATTTTGCGCCTCCAGGTATTTACTGGTAATATTAGGTAGTTGGAGGCAAAATCATAAACTACAATCAAATGGAGGCTTAAGTTCTGAATTTTCCTCTATGTTTAGTACCTTAATTAAAAGTACTAAAAAATCAAGTACCTCTAATTCCCTAAATGTATGGATGTTAATCGGGGATAAATTCGGGCAAATTTCTTATGGTTGGAGAAGGAAGCTGTAAAAGAAGCAAAAATGCCATGAATTCTTCCTTTCCGGCATCCTTCTCAAGCCAAAAGAAATTTTTGCTCGAATTTATTCCCGATTAAGGTACATACGTTTGGGGAGATTAGAGATACTTGATTTCTTAATACTTTTAATTAAGCTACTATGAACGGAAATTCATGAAATTTGGAACTTAAGCCTCCATTTGACTGTAGTTTATGGTTTTGTCTCTAATTATCCAATATTACCGGTAGATACCTGGGGCTGCAAAATTGATTAATCAAACTAATATACGTTTATAATATATGTTATTTATATATGAAACCGTTTATAAGAGAGAGAGAGAGAGAGAGTTTGCAATACATTAAAGTTTAGTAATAACTTATAAGTATATAGCCTTACTAATAAACACGGACTATTTAAGAACCTCCTGATAGTACACTATATTATAGTACATTATCTCTCTCTCTCTCTCTCTTCCATAAAAAACTTCATAGATGATCTATTCTTTTATGTATATATAACCAAAATCAACATCAAAATAGATTAGTCTGAAACCTGCAACAAACTTTTTGAGATCCTCCTCCGTAACGTTTTTACCCTCTTTTACTTTGACGTAAGCTCTCGGCCATTGAGTGTCAGTGTTATGCTTAATGCCAACGACTGCCACTTCAGCCACAGATTCATGAGTTAACAAAAACTGCTCGATTTCTACTGGAGATATAGTACAACCACAATATTTCATGATTTCCTTCATTCTATCTGTGATAAAAAGACATTCATTTTGATCATAATGCCCAATATCACCCGTATGAAGCCACCCGTCACCATCTATCGTATTTTTCGTTTCTTCTTCATTATTAAGATATCCTGAAAACATTTTTGATCCTCTAACACATATTTCTCCATCAGTATCAGGTCCCAAACTTTTACCAGTATTGATATCAACTATTTTCAGCTCAGTATTAACTGAAACTCGACCGAGATTTCCTGGTGTGAATTCCGACCCGAAATCATAGCTTCCGGAAATACCTAAGTACTCAGTCATTGCGTATCCTTTGCAAAGTTATTTTAGGATATTATTATTTTTGAAGTTCAAATATATAGTAAGTTTCTAATTGAGCGATATCTCCCTAAAGCCTTAGTCCTAAGTACGCGACAACTCAATTTTAGTTTCATTTCAAGAAAGAATGTCCTGCGCATGTATAGAATCTAAGACCTAACGAAGAATCGCTTTAAACAGAATTTTGCAAGTTCATACCTTCTATAAATTGAACATTGTACTTTTCGATGATAGCTTTAGCTATATTTCCAGGAAAAGCTGCTCCAGCTGTAAATATAAGCTTAACACTCGATAAGTAGTATTTATCCACTAATTCACCTTCAATTAATTTTCTACCAAGAGTCGGAGATATGGGCAGTAAGTTGATTCTATACCTTTCAACCGACTTAAGTATCAACTCCTCATCATAATCTCCAAACAGGACAACAGTATTCCCAGAAACGACCCAAACTGGTAGATATACAGACCCGCTCGCATGTCCGAATGGGTAACTACAAGCAATCGTAAGTCTACCGTTTTTTTGTGTTCTTGAACTTTCTAAAATTATACTGACTACCACGTAATGTGAAAGTATTGCACATTTTGGGATACCAGTAGTTCCTGAACTGTAGGTAAGTATAAAACTATCTTTTTCGGGTCGATATTAAAGTATGGAATTTTATCAAGAGTTTTGTCCTTTCCTTCTTTTGATAATTGCTCATATGATAGATATTTATCATAAGCGCCATCGAATACGACAAAAATTTTTATCCTAACATTGTTGTTAAAATAGGTAACAACGCTGTCGAAATCACGAACCTTTTTGGCTGAAGAGAATATAATGGTCGGTCCACTCTTTTGAATCTCATTCTTGAGTTCGAAGATATTGAGTGTTGGGCCCAATGGTATTAAAGTTATTCCCAGAAAATAAGCCGCAAATTGCAAAACAGCGTATTGTATACTATTATCTCCAGAACAACAAATTCTATCCGATTTAGTGATTCCTCTATTAACCAGAGCTGTAGCTATACTATTAGCTAGCGTTTTAAGTTCCTTTATAGTTAGCCTTTCATCACTTCTCGCATCGACCTTTTCACATGAATTAATAAGAATCAAGTTTCAAATAGTAAAATTTTACGAAAAATTAATTACTGATTTTAAGTAGGTGATAGTTTCATATTAGAAAATATTTAATTACTTACTAAACAAATTGAATCTTCGTTGAGTTCCTGCAATTTCTCCCAAACTATTTCTCCAACAGATACGAGTGGGATTTCAAACGGAGGTATTTTTGATCTCAATATTATTTCCCCAGACATTGTATTACTTAATTTGACTTCCTTAACTTAACCTGTAATCCGATTTAAACTTATTTTCTTTTTATTCAGCGCTAAATAAATTTTTTCTGATGAAATTTAAGGGAGGTTAGCTTTGAAATTTAGCACAATCACAATTTAGCCAGAAAAATCCAAAAACTTTACGTGAAAAATCTAACTTTATTTTACTTATTTTTTGTTTTTGGTTGTTCTGTGTGTTTTCTCATATAGTTCAATATCTCTTCTAGTCCAGTGCTTTTTATTTGAGTTATATTGCGTTTCATTCGGATGCGCTAATGTGGCGCATCCTCAAAATTAAAAAATAATATAGTGGTTAATTTTTAGGTTAAAAAACACTTTAATCAATTCTATGTATCAGACTGAAAACATTGAAATCAGTCCGATCCCTCTGTGATGACTACAAAGAAAATTTTTGAGTGGTCACACAGAAAGAACATTTAACAATTTTATTATATAGATGATGATCATAATGCATAAATAATTTCTCTTAGATAACATTAATATCCCAACATCAGAATGAAAAAAATACTGCCATATGTGTTTTCGAATGTGTGAAAGATTTACATCAATACACATATGAATGCATGTTTTTAATCCTTATGTGCTTAGATTATGGAATAATATATGTAACTATAAGGCCCTACTTGTTTCAATTTTGCGATAATTTATAAAATAAATTTTTTATAAATAAAACAATAATAAGGTTATTATTTCATATTAGAAATACATTTATCCACTTATGAGATTATACTCAGGTTGGAGTTAGAGTTACCACCTGTACAGGATCTTCCTATATCGTACGGGATTGCGCTCAGTGTACAGACAGGAATTGAAAAAAATAGTAATTGTACAGGATCTGTGAATTGAAGTTAAATTGAAACAATATATCTGATATTTAATCAGAATAACAAAATTGAGATAATTATTGTTTAGTCTAGATTACTTGTTCGATAGTATATTACTAATAAAGAACAAGCTTTTGAATAATTTTTTGTTAATATTTGTTTATAACAAGAAACTCTTGATTAGAGTTTGCACTTTTTTATGCTGTCTTCAAATTTCTAAACTAAGCAAAAATATTCACATTTTAGTAGGCTTAATAACAACAAATATTGATCGATTAAATCATTTAATAGATCACTAATAGACATCAACTAAAGAATAATTCTAAGAAACATATATAATGATACCCTTATGACATAAGGATTATTTCACAGGATTCAAACAAAGAATAAGTGGTAAGTCTAGCAGAAACAGTTATCCTTATGAATTTTCAGCATAAGAAATTCAGTTGACAAGAGCACTTTTAAAAGAACCAGAAGAATCTCAATTATGATTAAACTCATACTTGCATGATTGAGATAAGCTACACAATAATGGGTTTGTTCCATGCCTCAAACTTATTTATTAATTCAATAAATTCGAGCTAATAATTTGAACTTATGATTCACTTATGTTCATTAGAAAAAGAATTGACAACGTTAAGACCTTGGGCTTCAACTACTAGATAAAAAATATTTCTAAAATCTGGAAGTCATGTGACTTGTAAATCAATTTGGAAAGAGTCAACTTGAAAATTGTTCTACGAAATTAAAAATATAGAAATTTAACTTTATTCGATTTACAGCGTATTAGTAACACATCTTCTTCAATTAAAACTTTATTTCATATATTAAACTTATATTTCATATCAGATGGTAATGAGAATATTTTTCGTGCTTATCGTTTTGTAAAACACATGATCTACTGATGTTATCTTTGTGACTTACAATCAACTTAATGATCAAGACTTCATTAATCCTTGTCAAGATTTCTAATACTCATTCCTAAAGTTCAATCTATGATTGGATTTTTCCATCTTTTTACTACTTATTTTGTAGTTAACTTGTTTTCCTAGACTGCAAAGCATTTTATCTTTGATGTGAACTTTAGACAAATTAATTCACACTTAGCTCCGATAGTTCTAACTCTTGAATTATAAGATTTATCAATATATAAAATGTTTATATGCGATTTAAGAGAAGACTCGTATATTTTGCGTAAGCGACTTCATTTGGAATCGAAATATTAAGCAATTTGTTTTAGCACTTATTTATTTTAAAAATTTCTCTCAAAAAATAGTTTTATGCTGTATAAGTACAATAATAATTAAAACTTCTTATTTTCATCAATTTTCATTTCTAGCATCAGACATGATTTATGATTGAGGCGTTTTAAAAATCCTTTGCCGAAAGTAAACGTGACAAGATTGACAATGTGACAATTATTACTAAAATATAGATTTTTTGTGATTTTGTTAACTTGAATAAAAGTCCAAACTATCATCAAATGTTTATGTATAGTTGCCGGATCGAAAAATAGAATAGTAAATTTGGTTTTCACTGCAACGTGAAAATCTCGCTTCAAAACTTTAGCTTTTCATAACATTACCAGGTTGGTTCTGCAGCGATGCAAAGTTGGTTTTGAAGCTAAGTTTTTCACATTGCAGTGAAGACCAACTTTACTATTCAATTTTTTGATTCGGCAATTGCACGGTCTGAACGAAACGATTAGTCGAAAGCTTCATAATTGAGTGAATGAGTAAAAGATTCTATAACTTTATTGTTGACAGCACTATAACCGCTAACAAAGTTACATTTATCTTTGTGAGATTCTTTGTTTATCTAATATTGAAAAAGCGTCTAACAATGTCAGAAAGTTTGTGGTCGATCACCGAGTTCGAATAACAGTCGTTCAGCGGCATTCAAACTATGCCTGATGTCAGAATGCTATTAATAGATATACACTGCTCATTCTACGAACTTTGTGCAGATTCTACACTTTTTCAGAGAAGTCAGATGATAGTCACAAAAATTTAGAGAGACAATTGAAACCGAATATCACACCTGGTGGTTTTGACCGGCAATCGCCACTGAAGATAAACATGTCAAAGCTATAGAAGATCTATTGAGGGGAAGCAGAAGTTGGTCTTGCCTAGTGATAGCTCTTCATGTTGCCACTGCATACATGTTGGTCTATGTTGGTCTTTGCCACACTCTTCGCACTCAGGTGACCTGAATTCTCCAGATTACGACCTGATGACTCAAATAATAAATCTTTTAAAAGGTAAAAGTTTATTAACGTTAATGAACTTATGATGAGTGTGGCTAATGTGGTTCGGTACATCAATAAACGAGGCTCAGTCAAAGAAACCGATAAACTTGTTATCAGAAGGGAGACTATTTTCTGTGTTGGGAGGGATTATATAACTGATTTAAAGTTTCTATTAATTTGTATTGAATTTACCTTTGTTTATGAATAAAAAAATTTTGGCTAATCATTTTGTTACAGTCTGTATAAGAAGTAGTATTGTTTAAATATTATGTAATCACATATCTCTAACAATATCTACTGAAAAAATCTCACAATTCTCTAGTTTAGCTAGCAGTTAAGAAAAATTTAACAAATCTAAAAGAAAAATATTTTTAAAAATCTTCATTTGCAATGGTCTAATACTGAGAATTAAGGAATAAATTTGAATTTAAAACTGTACTGCGAATAAACTAATCTGTCAAAACGCATCCTCTATTAAGACAGACTTTGCCTGCAATTTCAATGCCAAAAACTACTGATTCGTCAATTGATTGACCGCACAATAAATGTGCGATAACTCCACCAACAAAAGCATCGCCACAACCGATCGTGTCGCCGATTACTTCGATATTTGGTACCGGAAAACTAGTTATCACAACATTTCCGTCTGTTAAACATTTGGCCACGATTACTGAATCCGGACCTTGAGTTATAAAAATGCACCTCTTTATATCGATCCACAAGTGATCGTTTTGTTTCGATTTGTCGATTCGAGCTATTGTTCGGGCAATTAATTCGATATCATTCGACTTAGTTCCAGTTAAATGAGTGTAAAAAGTCTGAGCTTCCGAATAATTAGCGAATATTGCGTCTGTGTATGGCATCAAATGCATCAGTTCTTCAAAGTGTTGATTTACGACATAAGTTGCTGAAAGTGACAGAAAAAAGTTCTTTCGAAATTTTTGGCTGAGTTTCGCTAAAGACATGACAGCGATAGGAGAATGTGTCAAGAAATAGGCTTCAATGAAATGAATAATCGAATCTTTCAGGGCTTGTTCTACAACTTCTGATTCCAAAAATTCTAGCGGTAATTCACTCGAAGCCCCGATATTTGCCATGAGCGTTCGTGTGGAGTCACTTGTCACAACTCCTGCCGAAACACCTGTCGGTTGTGTTGAGTGGTAGTGATATAGGGTCTTAACTTTTGAAGATTTAACATATTCTTCAAGAATTTTTCCAGTTCTGTCTAAACCTATACTTCCGATGAAGAATACTGATTCGGGACCTATTTTTGTTTTAAGTAGTTGCTGAGCAATTCGCGCAGAATTTTGAGCTGATCCACCTTGAACATTTAAAATTTTGTGAGAATTTCTCAAAAAGAGTCAACTAGTAAAATAATTCGTTTATTTTTTAAAGCTTGGTTTAGTTATGCTAAGCAGCTGAAACTTGTGATCTTTCAAGAGACATCTCATGAAAATTTTCTCAATAACTCAAAATTTCCAGATTTCTCAAGTACATAGAAGCACACAATTAGGGTTTAAATTTTCATTAAAACTTTTAATTCACAATTTATTTGAAAAATAATGTGTCTAAACACTGTTTTAAATTCATGGTCTTAATTTGAGTAAACTCATTTTATAAAATTATATAGAATGATATTTCAGATGGGTTCTCAAATATAAATAACAGCTGAATGACATAATAATTTGACTCGTTTCTTTTAAAATAAATAACGGTCTTATGACGACTTCCTTAAATATGTTCGAAAACTTGCATGTAAAATACTGTAATTTTCACAATGGGCACTAGCCAAATATAACATGCTTATTATTATTTGAAAAATGACAAAATAATGCCAAAGATAACTCTTTTATCATATTGAAAATCTAACATGAGCAGAAAGCATGATTTGATTACCTGGTGTTGTAATGCAATCAGGCATTGCTAACAGTTCATCGAATAGAGGCAACTGCCATTCTTCTGCTTCACAATTATCATCAACTTTTAAACCATATTTCTCTAATAACTTGTTGTCACATTTCGCGGAAATATCTAGCAAAGCGTTGCCTAAAAATAATACTTTATTTCTAGAGCGTTCAGAAAAAATTTAATTTACTTTCGAAACTCACAAATAATTCAAAACAGAAGTAAAACTTACAAATTCATGACGAAGGAATGAAGAGTAAAAATTGAGTCACAACTTAATATGAGAATGATATGTTTGTGAAAGTTTGGTCTACTTCTTAATGAGTTACGAATAACAGTCTGCAATGGAATTCAATAGCATTGATGTCTCATATCATACACTCGTACTTGCATTGAGTGGTATTATTGGAATTTTATTACAGTTGAACCTACTTATAAAAAAATTTAAAAACTTGGCTCAATTTTGATTAAGCTTTGAATCAAAAACTTTTTCAGACTATTTTGAACATTTTTATTATTTATTTTTTAAAGATGAAGTTATAGTTGAAAAAGAAATTGTTTTCTATGTATTTTTCAAAAGTGATAAATACTTAGTTGCATCAGAAGGAAACCTCTAGTAAAAAACAAAATCTAAATATATAGAAGTATTTGAAATATAGCATTGAGGGTGAGATAAGAGAAATCGTTGTTGAGGAAGAATAGAGAATCTGATTGCATGTAAATGTTAAATAACGCAAAACAATATCACATTCCGTGACGATTATGTACTATTAATATAACTTAACGGCAAAATGCGTTACCATTTATAAATATCACAACTTTTCCATCATAAGTGTTTTGATATGAATAAGAATTATTTATTCAAGTAATAGCCTTAACAAAATGATTATTAAGACAAATAAGATATCAAACTTATTCTTTTTATTTGAA
The DNA here is from genome assembly GCA_018873245.2 of Archegozetes longisetosus. Taxonomy (NCBI): domain Eukaryota; kingdom Metazoa; phylum Arthropoda; class Arachnida; order Sarcoptiformes; family Trhypochthoniidae; genus Archegozetes; species Archegozetes longisetosus. The sequence goes on from JAEMBT020000007.1 coordinate 2,167,140, forward strand.
CATTACTGCATGTACAGTGATCATATAAAAGACTATAAAATAAAATTTTCGATTGCAAAGTATTGTACTGTCACTTAATATGAAATCAATTACTAAATTCTTAAGTAATTTCTAGAAACCCAGTGCGTATTTTATTCAAAATTTGGGTAATTAATTAGCTACAGTTGGCTTGAAAAATGTTATATGAACATGCTAAAATCTATTAAATGTGCCCATCAAAGGTCTTTTCGTGTCATTTAGAATGTGAATTGCCTTAATTTTCAAAGTTAATATAAACGCCACTATTGAAATCATTTATCTGTCGTCTAGTTTACTCGAGTTTTCATAAAGTTTAGACTGTAAACTCATTATGTTTGTATAAATATGCTGTTGATTACTTACTATTTCCACGTGTAAATACTTTGCAACTTTCTCAATCTAATTTCAATATATAGATTCAATTATTAGAGTATTAACAGCACGGAGTGAAAAACAACACAAATAAGTTAATGACGACCAAGCGTATATAAATCAATTTTAGTAGCCTTTTTCGATCATATAATACTAGTATGTCAAAGGTTTATATATGATGACCTTAAGTTTAATTATGGAATGTGATTGTATTTAATAAAACATATGATTAGTCTATACGAAGCCTGAGACTTTGAACACAAATTTTAAAATTGTGCTAAAACTAGTTTTTAAATTTCAAAAACATTAGTGACTATTAGTAACACTAATAATACGAGCCAACGTGAGCACATTTTTTAAAACATTTAGTAGGATGCTCGATGATACAGTTTTAAGATGAATTTTCTGCTACTAAGTGGAACCTTTACCAATTTATGTTTAAAGAAATGAATCGTTAAGATTTTTACATAACTTACTTCCTCAATATTTACTTTTAATAATTAGATAAACTCTTAAAGCACTCTTTATTGCCATTACAGTTTAAAACATTGAACATTTTTTTAAAAATTGCAGCTCAGTTTGACATTTATAATTAAAAGGAAACTTCATTCATAACTTGCCTTCAATTGGTGGTTCAAATCACACTTATATCACTGCATAATTGTAAGTTATAATCTGAGTCTATGAAAACTCTCCTAATGACATGAATTTTTCATCCGTCACACAAATATTTTGACAATTATTAATTAATCTAAAATGAAGCTAGGTCAATAGAAATCCTACATATTATCCCATTTATTTGCTATACCAATAAAATAGTATCTAATGAAAAAGAATATTAGTTTACATTTTATGTATTAAAGTTTATCCGGTAGCAAAACATTTTCTACAAGTTAATAATCAAACTTAATCTGACATGTGACTGCAATAGTTTGTTGTTGCTCACAAGCATTTAGAACTCTAAAATGATATCTATAAGTAACGTCATTATTTTTTCAATTCCCTATCCCCCTCAATGCTTAACACATCTAATTTTGCGTCAATGTTGAGATTACTAGTCTTATTGCTGCTTCGATCTGATTCTAATATCATAAGAAAGTGTTCCCAACAGTTCATGACAATGTGCATAAATGCATGGTTGCTATTTTCGTGTTTACAAACTGATTAACTACTGGTCAATTGTTTCACTTACTAAGAAATAAGTTATATAACTTTATAAATTAAAGTAAACAATTTTTGAGCTTGAATTTCAAACAATTTCTATTCCGTATAGCTGAAAATTATCTAACGCCAAAATGTTTCTATCCCAAAAAATATTCAATTTCAAACTTTCTGATAAATTTTCTCAAGTTATTTTGAAGTCCGAGAAAAATTATTAATTTCTATCGACATTTTTAAATTGAATTTGTCATTTAAAAAATTGCGTTTTCCTGTAAAAAATTGTCAGGAACGTTACATACCTAAAAACTTATGCAAACTTCTGTATAGAGAATAGTGTAGTGAACCTAAAAACCAGTCTTGTTATGTTGAAAATAGTCATCTATATTCAGGCTTCTAAACGTTTCCTAAACGTGTGCTTTCGTTACTGATTTACATTCAAAATTTTTGCTCTAGTTTCTGTTTTTATTTTCAAAGAACTATTTCCTCAAATAACATAATTCAATTTTGAAATAAGAGTTGAACAAGATATACGAATTATATATGAATATAAACATTATTTCGGTAATATTTTCTTGTACATAATGATTATGCAACAATTTCTTGGAGAAACTTCGACGATTTTGCCTAATAAACATCGACAATTGTCTTGTAGTTGAATTTCGAATGTTGGAAAACACCTTTTAGATAATTAAATTAGTCAATCATAATTGATTTAGAAATAAATTCTTTAGTATTTAAACCTTTGTTTTTCTTAGATACTTTTTAAATCTTCCCTTATTGAATTCTAGCATCATGAAATTTACAAATTGACTTGCTTATTTATTCGTTATCACAAACATTACCACATATTTGGTAATTTTATTTGCAAGAATCTCCAGTAGTTATTCGAATTTTATTTAGATCTTAAAAGTGTCTGCAAGGGGTTGTGGCCCAATAAATGATGACCTCAACGGACATATCTTTCTTATCAAAGTGAAATATGAAGAGTTGATTCATTTGGGAATAGAATCAATAGATCAGTCCAAAATGAATTAGAAATGTGAAGAAATCATTGCTTTGGATGATGAGAACAATGATTTAAATAGAAATTTTAATATTAAGATTGAAAACTTAGAAGAAACCAATGAAAATTTGAGTAAAGGACATGAAAAATTCAAGATTATAAATAGAAAAGTTCAAGGAATTGAAGACCACACTAAAATCGTTGATATCTATAATGCAGATAAGAAGATTGAAGAGAAGAAACCTTGAGATATTCTAAAAACCGAGAAAAGTAGGAATAATATTCTCATAGAAGAATAAGAAGGTTTGGTCAAAAAAAAATTAAATGAAGAAAGAAATAAAGATAAAAACTTCGTTGATTTGAAGATTATGGATCATCATATGAAGAATAAGAATAAGTTCCAGCACTAAAGTAAAATGAGAATCTATTAATAAGTTGAAAATGATAATAATAAGAACTCAGAATATGTTCAATTTTGAAAAAATGATCCATGTCTCTAAATGACAGATTTAATGATTTGCAAAACAAACTCAAAATTCAAATAAATCAAAACAGAATACGATTGATTACGAGAGCGCTGACATGAAGTTAAAATCTTGTGTAGAGTATTCTTCGACCGTCTAAAATATCGATATCTGATTAACTTTAACTGCTAAACAAGAATATTCCTAGTTTTTATTGACCAACTTTAATATTATTAAATGTTAACCAATTCTATCAATTGCCAGACAGATGTAAAATTGACCTATCTTTTCTTTACATAATTCCTATAATCTTAAGTCAATACCAGTACTAAATTTGTAGTTTTAGAATGTTTCTATCGTGATTATTATTACAAGTAATTTCTACATATCTAACTCTTAGTATTTAGATGTTATTAACACTCAAATACCTCGATGTAGTAAACCTCCATATATCGAAACCTCTATATAGTGAATGCGGAATTCGGTCTCCGGCGATTCACTTTATCGAGTTACTACTTGATTATTCATCCAAGTCTTTAATATAATTTTCTACTATAACCTCGTTTGTAAAAGCTTTCGTCTTAGTAGATATTTTTTTGCATATAATTTTAACCTTCCTCTATAATACCAGAAGCCCCTTTTAAGCCATATTACATGTATTATAAATAGTATAAAAATAGTATAAAAAGGCTAAATCAAATAGAGTTTTGGTATTTTAAACGGAAAAGTCGAAATTATGTCCAGAAATATTATCTGGCTATAAATCATGTGGTAATGGTGAAGGCGAATTTCAATGCTCATCAATTATTCACTTACAAGTTATAATTGAATTTTTAAAATATGAAGCATAAAATCTCTTAGTTTATTTTACACTAATTTTACAATAGATTCTTGTTACCGCCGATTCAGTGTACCGTGCGTCGCAATAAACATCTCGAGACACCTTGGTTTGTTCACCATTTCGCTAGTGCTAAGAAATGTCGTTTATAATGAACTCATACTAAATATTCTTCACATACTATGAAATTCGTGACCTTCATTAGGGTGACATCTCATCTCTTGTTGAGATTTTTGGTTTGAACTGAATCATTATTTAATCATTAAAACGCAATAGTTGATATGTCTACTGATCAATCATACATTGGGATAGCATCGGCTCTTCCCAACGGGAGCTGATAAGTCAGTCCGTTTTATCGGAATGATATCTGAGCGAACGCTTTCTATAGTGTACTCTTCTTGCTTGTATTTAAGTAGTTCCCTATAACTATGGTCTCTGGAACACAACCTAATTGGACCCAACAATATTAGAATAACTTATCTATCAGTCTTCAACGCACATTTGAAATAGTAATTTCAAAACTGATTGGTTTAATGTTAGAAAATAAATAGTTTTACAATAATTATTTTCAAAATTAATTTACTATAAAGTAAATGACAAAAATTACAGATCAATGGTCACAAAATAAATTAAAATAAATTAGTCTCAAGTAAGGAAGAGAAATTAGCACTCATGAAAGTAGGGAACATAAATAAATGATGAATAGTGAATGAAAGTAAAGCTCGTAATAAGGTATGTAATCAAATTTTCTGCCTCATTATTGGCTACAAAAAATTGACTTTAAATTTCTGGAAAGCTGTCAAAAATCTCAGCGATAGTCACAGATATAGATCGTGTTCTCTTCTGATTCTTCTTTTTAGCTGGAGGTTTACCTAATTTCTCACACTTATCGCTATCATCCGCATATTCACCACAGAAAAGATTCAAGGCATTGGTGGTCGTTGATTCAACAAACTCATCGAGAGTCTCCATATGCTTTTCAGTGCAAATATCAACGTTTTTGCCCTTCTCTTGAAAGCACTTTTTCAAATTAAAGTATTCGCTATAAAAATTTTAAAAATATCCAGAGTTATATTTACAATAATTTATTTTCTCCTGAGATTTCGGAACACTCGTAAAAGTTCAAATAATCTTCGACTTGTAATTATAAAAAATCATTAACCTTACCAACAAGTATACGGAATTTTCTTCTTATCATCAGCCCATTTGATTCCTTGAAGGCTATCGATCATAGAGTTATGGCACTTTTCCAATTCATTAGTTGCTCTATTAAAACATTTAGCAGCCGATATGAACTCCAGGCCTTTTTTGGAACCTTTCTTACACATCCTGTTAATATTGCTTCTTATTGTATACATCATGACAGCAAAGAATTGTTTAGGTAATCCTTTTTTGCATTTTTTGGTATAGGTTTCAAGTGTTTTGAGATCTACCAATTGCGAACTGTAAGTAATAGAGATTTCACAACATCATTTAGAAAATATGATCTGTCAGAAGTTGTTTTATGACTCGTACTATTACTTCAATTAGAGAACGTACTTTAAAATATATACTTTCGCGTATATTTCACGTATAGCTCGTGAAGGTTTTTATTTTATTAAACTTTAAAACTTGGTGACCAATTAGACTAATCTTAGACTAAAATTTGGTAGTAAGAGTTCCCTCAATTTTAAACTTTATTAATTCATTCAATTTGATGCAAACTCGTAGTGGTATAAATTTGCCTATTATGTTATATAAATGAAAGCTTTAATAAGCAAATTTATACCGCCACGAGTTTACAGTCAACTAGTGAGATATGTTCTACAGGAAAGACTTCATTACCTTTAACTCTCAGTTTCTAATTGAAGTAACAGTAATTAAATCAATTTGATCGAGACAAACGATAGTCTTAAGCTCAAGATTTATATTTTGTTGTTTTGACTCAAAATTTCACTTCTTACAGTTGATGTGCTGAAAATCATCTTTAAAAATATTCTATTCCTTGAATTTTGATAGATATACTTCGATCTTACCTGCAATATGTTTGCATCTCTTCACTAGTTGTTGGAAATTTCCTGCTATTATTCCCATAACCAATCATGTGACCAAACATATCGTCAGCTATTTTTTCTGAATTCTTATTACATAGTAGATTTCGTCCCGAGACAAACAGATAAGAATTATCAACCGAAAGCAGGACAAAAATACCTAATAGTACACTTGCATACATTTCAACAAGTAATATTTAAAAATTTCATTTACTTTCACTTTCACTTAATCTCTAATTGACTTTGAAAAAATAGCTTCCCCTTATATTTGATTTTGCTAAAGCAAACAACTTATCACTTATCTTAATGAACTAGTTCACGATTGACTTGTCTTATTATTTTATAAAATAAATATTTTTTCTTTTTTCAAAAATATAGGTTGTGAGTGATTTCTGGATAGTTCGATGAATTGAAGACCAATTCTTTTTGTAAAGCATTATTGCTTTATATTTCATAGATTTTTGTTGAAAAAATTGAAGCGAGAAGTCTTTAAAAGCTTAATAAAAGCTTCACAAAACGACAGCTAGATTTCAATCCATGTTTCTATCACTAAATGAGAACTATTCAATATAAGAGAATTTAACTGTCATTTTTGAAGCAATTTCATTTCTTATAGTGGAAAAGACTTTCAGCTTTATAGTGCAGTGGATCACAGCTTATTAGGTTATCAATCAGGAAGTGTGTTATGTAAATTTTCATGTCTTGACAGTCTTAAAACTTGAATGGAGGTCAGACCGTATGAGTTATTTAATCTGGCCCACGTAAGAAGCTTTTTGGGTACATCAAGCTGAAAGTCCGTAGAACCTTCAAAATATAGTAGGTAGAACGTAAGGTCAAACCAAAACTTTAATCATTCAGGAAATTGATTGAATTTTGTAAAATAGACTAAAAGTTTAATACAAATCACCCTTAAATTTTTTTTTTTCAATTGAAGGATAAAAATACCACAAAATTTAATTGAGCATAGAAGTTTTAGAAAATAAAGTACCTCAAGTAATTATAGAACGAAACTAAGTAATATTTTATAAGATTTATATTACTCACAGAATGGTATCAAACTCAAATATGAGTTTATACAATTTGTATCATTTAGCAAGTTTTCTCTGACAATATATGAGATCAATCGAATATTTTCAGCGTTTTTATAGTATTATAGACATCAATGTAAAATTCAGTAAATACCGTAATAAATGTAGGAGAATGAAAAACACAAACTCCATTCAAGTCTACAATAAGAAATATTTCATGTATCTTGCAAATTTTAGTTTTGTGAGAATTTTCGATTGAACTCACATCAAAGTACAGCTTGAAGTAATGTCTGATACTATCAAATACCTGTTACATTTCACAAAAAAAAGATCTAAACTAATTTAGTTCATTTTTATATCAAGCTATCAAAATAGGTATTTTACCGAAACTTTCAAAAGAATCTGAAATTTCAGTAAAAAAGTGAATTTCATAATCAATATTAATAAGTGGAGAATGTGTTGTTGAAACACAATTTCTTGGTATTACGAGAAAAATAACACATGAACATGAGTGTTGAGTCAAGCCAGAATAAGTTTGAGAAATCGTTTCTTGGTCTTCTAGTGAGTCATATCCGTAAAAGAATATAGATTTTTGCCGCAGTTGTGAAAAAAGTCTTATAGGCTGTGGACATCGGTTATCTAAATGAAAACTTATTCGAATGGTTTCTCCTGAAAAATAATTTTTATCGAATATACATCTGTTATAAACGTGTGGAAAATTTGTCGAATTGTGTGTTATACATACCATCATTGAAGACATTCTTATCTAAGTGTGCTGAGACTCGAACAGTTCCGAATTTGAGGCCTAACATGCGAATTACTTTCTCACAATTAGCTGCAACTGGTGTCTGAACGAAATCAATGGTAAAATACTCGATCAATAATGAGTGAAGTTTTTATTAAAATTTTAACAATCGCTCAATATCTGTAAAGTCATGAATATATTTTACAAACTCACACAATGCATGGATGAACTGATATTTGAGTTTCCTCTGACAATGAATTCGGCAGTTGTTGAGTGAAAAAAATCAACTACAAGCTTTTTGTCGATTATTGCCTGAATATAGTATCTGATGTGTCCATTTCTTGCTTTAAATGAGGGCAAAAGTGAACTGAAACAATATTGATATGTTCATGTTGATGGATAAGGGTTTTTGATTTTTGGAAAAGCTAACTAATAATTTTTCTCACTTTTGCAGAGTGAAAGAGAAAGGGATTCGATAAACACCAGTAGTGATTACATCAGATTTAACTGGTTAAAAAATTGAAAGAGTGCTTGCAGTAAGAGAGTAAGTATAATCTGTTTTTGAAGAAGTGCCTTAGCGAATAGGCCTTTAGTATGCATTAAAAATTTTCTATATTGAATTCAATATAGAAAGTAATTTTAATGCATAGAAGAAGGCCTATTTGCTAAGGCACTTCTTCAAAAACAGGCTACAAAGTGGACTTCATTTCTCTCGGTAATCTTTATTGGAATAGGTTGTTTAAACTGTGTCTTATTTGGGGTTTAAATTTCAAAATATATTTTAGTATGAAATTTAAAATAAGATTTCGACTGGCAAACAATAACTTATTCAACATTAATACAGAAGCAAAGCTTTGGAGCAGTTTTCACAATGCAGTATAGCACTTATCCGCTTAGTGCAGGCACTCAATTAGTATGATGCTTAATATGATGCAAAGGTCAGTGAATGGGCTAAAGGATTGAATAATCTATATGGAGGAATCTGGAATTTTTTATTAATAAATATCTAATCTAATTGCAATATTCAAAGAAAATTCACTCATAACATGTTTGAGAATCAAATCAATTGCCAGTATATCCGAAAGAATATTTTATAAATAGCTAAATCTCTTCAATACTTAAATTGACGACATCGAATGGAATAAGCATAATATTTGTTACTCTATTCATTTCTTGAAGATTATAAAACCTGGAAATGAATTCATGATAGTAGTATGATAAATTTAATAATCACTCATTTATCTTACTTTGCAAACACTTCCCCTATAGTCGTCAGCAAAATATGTTTTGTTTTTAAAATTCCAATAATTTCGATAATTAGTATGCAGTTGACTCTATCACCGATTCTGTAGAAATCTCTTGGTTCGACTAACAATTCAAACCTCCTCATATCGAATCCCATTTCTATCTATTAATCAGTCTTAGAGAATTTGAATTTAATTCAAAAAAATTCGAAAAGTTGAAGAAAATTCTGAAATCACTTTCAATGAAAAATTTAATTATGTGACTCATGAAGATTCTAATAGAAATATTTCAGCCATAACGCATTTATTTGAGTCACAGAATGTAGAATTCTGTAAAGAAGTTGACGCATGCGTTTATCAGCTAATCGATCTATGCAAATGTATTCCTCAACCTTGATATAGAAAAAGATGATAATAGCGTCGATAAAAAAAATGAATTCGATTTTAATTAGTACCTATTCTTTTATTTTATAAGTGTTACGTCTAAATTTAATTAAAATTATCCTTCAGACCAATCCTTAAAATAACTTCGACATTTTAATAATCTTAAACAAAATCTCAATACTTTCCTTACTATATGACTAAACTCTTAAATAAAAATGTTTGAAACTACAAATTAAGCAAAATTACTTTGATTTATTCAACTGTTAATAGTTTAGTTCTTGAATAATTACAATTGGAATTAAACATCGGGCTATTGTTGAGTTCAGAAGGCCCAGGTTGAAGAAAAATGTCAGATTTACCAGGCGCTGGAAATATCGAACTGGTCAGGTTGAATGAGTCGATCTTAAAAGATCCGAGAACAAACCAGACCGAAATAAATTACCAAGTGTTTCTCTATAATTTCTTCAAAAAAAAATTGATTGAAAAAATTCCCAGTAATCTATTTATTAAATCTACAGATTCGATGATTTGAAATCGGGACTGTCTACTGAAAAACTGGAGGGATGGTCACACTAATTTTCATAAATAAAATTTCCCTTTCGTTTATTTGAAAATGTCGTTTCGGATCTTGTCGAACTTTCTCAAATGTTACTACACTGTTCCCACGAGTTAAGTGTCAACTTTTAAAAGACCGTATAACATCAAAAATTGAAAGGGTATAACTATTATTTTAATAACTCATAAGCATAACAATAGGGTTTTAAATAATTATACTTAGTATAGGGTAATTTGTACAACATAATTTTTAATATAATATTTTGATGGGGAGGCGATTTTTTATATTCTGCTTCAAATATAGCTTTTGCTAAACCGTATGCCTTTGAATCGCTATTATTTGATTTATACTGATTATACCATTTAATAATATTAACTTTCTCCTTAGTTGAATACATATTGAATTTTTATTTATTTATAAAATAAACAGGCAAAAAGATAAGAGATATCGGAGATGAGATAAAAACCTTTAACTATTAAAGTTTTGTTAATGCGTGGCTTTTTAAAAGTTGGCATTTAATTCATGGGTATTCTGTATAAATATCTTTCTAAATTAAATCACTTGTAAATTTATAATAATTTGTTTCGACTGTTCAAATCACTCAACTGAACTTTAATCGATTGTCCAATATATTAACAATAATTTTAGGTTTTGCATTGAGAAAAGTATTCTTTGTCGTTAAAGTTGTAGAAAGGAGGAAAAGAATTGGTTGTCTGTACTCGATGTGTTTCACTGCAAAGTCTATTATAAGTAGTGTCAAAAGTTTTGTCTTATAATATTCCAATGAGAATCATATTTTCCTGACTATCGATTCTCTATCAGTTCTAATTAAATCTTTCATTTTCACATGATTTTCTCAATCAAATATTTCACAAGAATTATTATAATTAATTATACCATTTCTGGTAACTCTATTTGAGAATTTTTGATTCAAAATTCGTATATTTCATTTTTTTAGATACGCATAATCTAATTGAATAATACATAATAATACATTGAAAATGTTTTATGATACAGTGGCCGTGACACTATCATATTCAATACAACGACTGTTGAAATCATAGAAACACTAAGAAATTCAATAACTCCCAAAAGAATTGACAAATTCTGATCTAAATTTAATCATGCTCACATTGTCTTAAGGTTACAGATTGAGTTGTATACGCACACTTCAATGGAAACTCATTTTCAGGCTTATCCGCATTTCGCTATGAAGATTATAGTGCATATGGAGAAATCTCTGGATTCTGAGGATATTTTCTTACATCAACATGTTGTTATAAAGCGATTTAAACATAAAGCCAAAATATGTTAAATCAAAAAAGTGTGTACAGGTGTCCATTGTTTCATTACTCTTCAAACTACCTAAAAGACTTAGGGAACTTTCCTGCTTGTCCATATGAAATTTTTCCAAGTTTACTTATTCATTTGAAGTTTTATTATTTAAAAACCAGATCCAAACTTTATCTTAAATGTGTTTATGATATACCCTTTCATGTGATAATTTGAAAAACAACTCCACTTGGGATAACACACCTAATGATTCTCCATTGGATTAGTTTTTCCTATTGATCCCATTCAGAATATTTTAATGCTTCTTTTAGTTAAAAAAAGCGATGCAACGAAATCAAACCAATTTAGTAGGCTATGATAGACTGATAGTTGAATTGCACTAACTGAAAATCTCCTTCCTATAAATAATAACGTGCTTGATTCCTCTTTAGGGTATTTTTATATTAAAAAGCAAACTTTTTATTCGAATAAATAATCAGAGCAAAATTTCAAAAAACTTTTCAGACTCCTAAACAATAAACTTTAATAACAATAGTTTACAGTGTTCTATATTATTAGAATCATATTTAAATATATTAATTTTCTTGGGAACCTGATAACAGATTCAACAAAAATTTATGTAAATGCGTAAAACAAAAGAATATTAAGAAAATACTTAATTTAATAATAAAAATTGGACATTATTTAAGAACAGCTCAAATCAGAACATTTAAACTCATCAGAATTCTCAGATGAGCCACGAATCTGAAGAAAATGAACTTGCTTATGTTCAAAATTTGTTTCATCACGATTTGTATCCTCCATTATTGAAACAAATTGATTCGGGTCACAATCAGAACTTCTTATACTAAACTGATAGTTAATTCCAATTAATCGCAGAGCAATATGATTAATATAAACTGGTTGTGTTAAGTGAATCATTAAGGCTTTTCTCTTATGTTTTCTTCCGATTTTGTGATACGAATAATTAGTCTGAGGACAATCAGTCTTTAGCATCCAAGGAATATTTCCTCCTGGATTATTTTCGCCTATCGCAAGCAGACATCCGATTTCTGAATCAGTCACTCTTTGTTGAGGCGCCCAAAAGCCTTTTGTTATATCAAAAGGTTCATCTGTGAGTTGACACGAAAATGAACGGAGAAATAAATAGTCGTTGTTTTCATCAAAACTTAAATTTACATAAGACGCTATTCCAACAATTTTGACATAACGAACTTCTCGTGGATAGAAATATATCTTCTGCTTTGAACGACAGATATATTTATAGTGGTCTATAACTCTTGAATAGTGTCCGTCTATTTCTATAGATGTCTCGATGAGATAAGAGAATGAAATATTCGGTGAATCGCTATTGATGCCATCAAATAAATGTAGTTCTATAAAATTAATTAGACGTATTTCTCCTAAATCTATAATAATAGGGTTCTCTTCTAAGTGTTTAGAGTGAGGAAATTGTGATTGTCTTTCGTACTGATAGTTATCATCCAGTAAAGAGTCGGTATTATCACCTCCAATAACGTTGACATTAGGAGACTTGGAAAAATCTATTCCAGTTTGTCTCTCATTTCTTTCTCTTCTAGGGACGTTTGTTTCTACAGCCTGATTGTATTCTTCGATAGTAAATATTTCAAAAGGTAACAGATTTTCACAGAACTCTTCCGGAGTTAACAATTCAAGTCTTACACATTTCTCCCAAATATCTTTATATACATCTTCGAGTCATAATAATAAAGAGATAATCAAATATTAATATGTTAATAATAAAAATCAAAAGTTCCAGTCTTATATTAGTTCTGAAGTAATCTTATTTTAATTTTTTTTATTTAAAATATATTATTTGTAAATAATTTAAAATAATTTTAAATCTTATTTTAATCTTATTTCGTATCAACTCTATTCTCGACACAATATTTTCTCTGTCTGTCTCAATTGCTGACTCATGATCAAATTTATCATATGGGAAATAAAAATAATTAGAAAATAAATTTAGATATCATATTAAGTATTCATCTATGAATAGAATATTTATTTCAGATCAATAGCACTCCCTGTTCTGCAATTGTACCAACTTTTATGCTTATATCTCTGAGAATTCTTTAATACTTTACAGATAAAGAAGAATATTGTATATTAGAGTAAAAGAGTATGCAGTCAGTTTTTCAAAAACTTGGAAAAAAGATATTGAATAAACTATCTGACACCTGGTTTCTATCGGTAAAATTTTTATTTAGCCGAAAAATACTTCTCTAAATTAAGGTGACTACGGTCCCGTTTTTGAAAGCAAAATGTCAAAAGTCTAGTAAGACCAAGACACTTATTTGACCCGTTTTTGGATTTGAACTCAGAAAATGCTATGTTTACAATTATTACTTAGAAAATTTATTGTTGAGTTTATTTCGCAAATACCGAGGAATTCAAAAACAAAGTTTATCTCTTGAATATCTTGTGGTTCAACACTTTCTTAAAAGTAAAAGTGAAGAAATTAATCCATTTCTATACTGACTAAAAACTTGAATAAGCCAGTAATCTATCTTATAGACATGCATTTCTATGAAACTTCTTGCTTAATGGTTTTGATTTAAACGGGAGAACAGCTTCCCGTCCGACCCCAGCCGGGAAACGGGAGAGAGATTTCAATTCTAGGAGACTTGACAGTGGTATTTGTATCCCCAATTTATGCAATAATAAAATCAAGTATTTTTCTACAAAAAGAATGTAAAGGTCCCTCCTTTGATATTTTTTGTCCAGTCTTGAGACATACCAGAGGCGGTCACCCTACTTTAGACTCGTTTAAATATTTCTAGATGTATAAAAAATTTGATATAACTGGCAAGCGGGAATTACTACTAGTCTAAAATCATTTTCATCTTGATTATAAATATATTCGATACCTGTTAAATTTCATTTTTTAATTATTATTATTTTCATATAAAATTTTGAATTCACTATCAGTTTTGTATCAAGACATTGGTATGTCGTAATTTAGAAATTTTCCGGAAATTTTCAAAGGTGATTATCTCTTTTCAAGAATTAAGAAATATCCTCTCTAATAAATTTCAGTTAAGATGTCTCATGAAACCCAGTGTGTAATGGATATCTGCATCACAATATCATATCTTTATCTATTCCTAGAGTGTCATCAGCGTCACTCAACTAATTTAACCTAACCTAATCCAACTTAAAAATTGTGTTTTTCTAACTAAGCTGAGCTTAATTTATGTTCGACTAATAGCTAAGCATAAAGATAGATATTCTCACGTAGACATCTATCATATATCAGGCATTATGAGACATACCTTGGCCATAAATCTTTGCCATCCCATTATATCCTATTACAATGTAAATTCTCAAAATGAATTTCATTTATCAAAAATGACATACATTTTGTGAGAAAATTTTGAACTATATGAAAATAACTCATTTCAATGAAATTTAAAATTACGGACACTATCGGCACTGATATTCTAAATTCAGTTTACATTAATATCAGCAAAAACTAGAATAAATATTTTACAACTTTTATAAGTTTTTATACATTTTTTCGCTTTAACTTTTAAATAGACATTATTAACTATTAGAGGTGCTATTGAGATAAGTCCTACGTATTTCACTCAGAAACAATCAAATAACAATTAAGGTCTTTTGTCACAAATCAAGTTCAGGTCGTTAAAATTAAATTTTTTTATGTGCTAATTGATGCTACTTTCGAGTATATACCTTCAAAAAGATTCAGATGAAACTTCATCCATCTTCCAACGGAGTAAAGAACATCTAATTCGTTAATGTACAAACCATCGCCGAAATCATAGAAAATATAAATAAGCTGTTCTCGTGTTAGTTTTGCAATAAATTTATCGAAAGACATCAATTCTTTTATGTTTGTTCTAATGAATTTTAAACAGATTTCTTCAGATGATTTCAGTTCATGGATCAGAGCGATTTCCAATAAAATCAGGATATTTTCATAGTTAATGATGAACTCGATGCTGTTTATTAGTGAACTTACCAAATCATCTAAAGAGCATAACTTGGCTTTTTCTAAAAGCAAATACTTTTGCTTCAAATTTAATTTAGTAAAATTTATCTGGCACCCGTATAAATAGGCAATAATTATCTTCCAAATGTCTTCGTGGCGTTCGTTAATAACTAATTCGTTTTCAGTTGGATTATTAAAGAACTCGCGAGGTTTCAAACATTCAGAGATATACTCTACTTTTTCTATAACTACGCGATGACATCCTATCCTCTTATTCAAAAAAAAGTAAAATAATAAAAATTAAAAATTTCATTTCTTATCCAATGTGCGACTTTTACCTTATTATTATCCCCATTTTTAACGACTATATAAAAGTCTGCAGTATCGTCTTTATTATTATAAAAATCAGTTTTCTGCGATAAATATTTATTTATATCCATATTTTAAATTTTATTAAAGATTACTTCTATTCTAGTCCTCCATTAAAATGACACTTTTAACTGAAATAATTTTATCATTAGTTGGTTACATAACATTTTTACGATGTGTTGTGCAATTTACTTATCATTAGCCTTGTGATTAGAAGTATTTTATATAATTTCTTTATCTTATACTTTCTTAGAATTCCTTCAATTTTGTTTGAGGTGACCAGTTTTGAGTTTTAGAAATCAAAACGAATATTAAATTATTCTAAGCTTTTATGAGCCTATATTTTCAATCTTTTATTGTTATAATAAAGCTCGAAATGAAACGTCAGTTTCAGATTATTGAAATTCGCTTGTATAGAAATAGGTTTAAATTATTCAAAAAAAAAAATTAGAAGTTGATTCTTCGAAGAATGAAGAAAGAAAGTTGACTGTTAGTCGTAATTTTGGACGAAATTCAAACTTGGGCTGATTTGATATATTCAATTTTAAATTTTATAATTCAATATCTCTTCGAATTCTGATCTTTAAATATTGTTATATGATTTTAGCTTACAGCAAGGTTTCAACCCTATAAAAAATTTAGAGACGAAGATTGAAATATGATAAAAATACAGTAATCAAGTCTTGCATTTATTAGATGCAACAGTAGTATTAAATTTTATGCTGAACAGTTTGCGAGTGAATGCTTAGTTTTATTCAATTCGCTTACTCGGAGACAAGTTAAATTTCCTGTTTATCATATCTATATTTCTGGATTATCAGTATATTTGATATAATTTATCATTTTATTTGAATTTACAGTTCTTCACATATAATAATTATTTGAACTCATATTCATTCTATGGTAACAATATTAGAACCTTCAGCTAAATTATCAAAGTTATGAATATTCTAATTTTTAAGCATGTACTGAAATTATGCAAACAATATCAGCGTATGAACACATTGAGTTCAATATAGAAAGTATTTTTAATACATAGTAAAGGGCCTATTCGTTAATGTATTTCTTCAAAAACTGGGTTCATATTATTTTTGTTCTTTCTCAAAATGAGATAGAACAAATCTTAAACGATGTGAAAATCCTTTAAAAAGACACTCTAAGTTCACAGTCCTTTGGATTTACTATTTACTTTATTAATCAAAATAAAACCCAAGTCATCGCACATTTGATTGCGTACACAAAAAATTGAATATTTCCTTTTTCATGATTATTAGAGTTATTTGCTTCCGAACATTTACTCGAAATTAGATATCACACGGAAGTTGCTAATTAAGCAAATTAGAATACAGCCGATGTTTACATTTATATTTATTTTGTTGATGACTTTATTAGTCATACTATGGTTGCTATGTGTTATTGCAAATCAAAATATGCAGCTTTGTTTATAATGCGCAATTTTATCGGGACTCAATTCTTTGAATGTTAGGTGTTTTAGGTGTTTTTCATTGACTAAGTAAATAATTTGAGTAACTCAATTTATGCGTTTCAAATAAATATAATTTATAAACCTATGATAATCTTTTTAGAGGAAGACTCTAATGTCCTTATTTTTGACAGATATGGTGTACCAGTTGAAAAACAGTCGTAAACATAGTATCAAGTGATTTATGGTAAACATTGATAAATCTGTTTCAGAGATCAGGGGCTTCATTCTGGGAACTGCAAAATTAGTATATTGCAAAAGTGTACAGTAAGAATGGACGGATTGTAATCAATTATTTGCAATCACCTTATATTTTGCAACTTGCAATCGTTCGAGAATTTGGCCCCAGATTTTTAACACATTAAGAGACATTAAAAGACAATTTTATATTTGAGAAGGTTATTTTTAGCTAGAACTATTGATAATTAAGTTTATTAGGTCAAAAGTAATTGTAGTTCGAAATAGTTTTACATTTGATAAGGATAAAACAAAATCAAAATTTCTTTTATAGCTTTAAAGATAGTGATGGAATTTTATAATATAATATTTTGATACCATCATTGTATTGAATTTTCTTTTTATCATTATAATAATTGTTCTTTTGATCTATTAATTGTTTTATTGCAAGACTTTAAAGTAATTTCTTTATAAAGGTTCATGGAACTTGAGTAGCTTTACTCGCTTATTAAGGATTTAGAATGGGGTGTGGAAACATAACTTTTCGAAAGAATAGAATGTTCTCACTTAAATTTATGAAGATCAAACTTTAAATATTCAGTTGTCCAATTTTTGTCATCAAGTTTCAAATCTAGACAGGCAAAATTGGGATAGTTTCTGAAATGACGGTTTAATCCACTTTAATTCCAAATTGAGTCAATACATGATTCAACCAGATCAAATCAAGTTATAAATATGTTTTGATAGTCAATATGTGTTGTGATTAAAAATTTTCTGCAATGAAACTTTTGGATACGAGTTTTAAATAGAACAATATAGAACGTACTTTATATCAATTTTTAAAAAAATAGCTCAAATGTATTTTTCTCACATATTCACTATAGTGCATTACGCCCTCATTTCAGACACTGGCCCAATCTCAGTTTCCATAGTTGTAATCTGAAAGATAACAGTATCATTGCTTATATAAACACCAATAGCTCCTATCAATCCCTTTACTAACAATTTTTTCTAACAACCTGTCAATGAGCAGGAAAGAAATTTCTAAGACGTTAAGCTATAGTGATGCAAAACGAAAGAAAATTTCCAGTGTCAGAAGAAAGGAGTAATTTATCGCTTGATGATTTGACCAATATCAATACATACAATAGTGCAAGGGAAGTGAGCAACATCAATTACAATATTATTCGAAACTTATACAACGATAGAGATAATGCTGACTATCAGTTAATATTAAAACACGGATATTCTATTAAAGTTCACAAATTTATAGTCGCATCGAATTCCAGTCTATCTCTGGATAATTTGTTTTCAGATTCTGTGAGTAGTTCTAAACCACCTCTTTTAGGACAAGTGCGATCTTTGAGTAGAGGATCAGACTCTTCGGGGAAATCTTTAAGTTCTAGGAGTTTATCCAGTCCTGGGAGTCCAGCTATTTCAAGTCCCAGTTTATCCAGTCTTGGGAGTCCTATTGGAATTTCCATTTCATTCGGATACTCTGGTGCGACAACAACTAAAACTAAAACCTCTACTCAAAAATTATATATCAACGATTGTGGACCATCAAGTGGAGAACTATTGGTTAAACTTTGCTATCATCAAACTGTCGATTGGAATCTATTAGAAAATAAGACTATTTTGGAAACACTCAGAGTCGCTGAAAGATTCAAAATGGCTTATGTGAAAGCTGAAATTTTATCTCATTTAAATAGAACTGCTGTCACTGATAAAAATTTTGATGATTTCAAAACTTTTAATGGAAATGAAGAGGGTTTGAATGAGTTTCAAAAGAATTGGCAATACTTTTTGAGCGATAGAAAAGAGAATGATCTTGAAACTCAAAAATTTGAAATAATTAAAGGTGAAAACCCAAAAACTATATCCAATGTAAAATATGGTCCAATCGATAACAGAAAAGATTGTACTTATCATGAGATCGGGTCTGGTAAGGAAATTCTATTGAGATTATTAGAAAAATCTTCAATCAATTTTATAAAAATGAGACTTTTTGACGAAAAGTTGAGGTCATACTCCTATTATATTGAAGTTTCTAAAGACAACAAGAATTGGATTCGAATTATTGATTATAGTGAATATGAATGCAGAAGTTGGCAATTTTTACATTTTTCAGAAAAATCTGTTCAATATATAAAAATTGTAGGAACCAAATGTCACGATGTAATTGAATGGAATTATTTTGAAGTTTCTTCAATAGAGATATTCAAAACTAACAAACCTATAAAAACAATTGGTCATATTCTATGTCCAAATGAGGATATGGCAAAATTAAATAAAGGCGCAAAATTGGTGCGTGGAGTGAATAAATGGATTTTAGAAGACTATAGATATGGCATTGTAGGAAAATCAACTGAAAATTTCACGTGTCATAAGCCTTATGGTGATATTGTGATCCAATTATCTCAAGTGATTTATGCAAAGAGCATAAAACTCGTAACATGGGGTAAAGTCCAATATGAATTCGTTATAAGTATATCTACTAATAATAAGAAATGGGATGCCATCTATGAATACGACGGAGAAGATGTTAATAAGTTTGAGCATGTTATTGATTTTGAATTGCAGAAAATATTATTCATAAAAATCTTTGGTCAAAATGTCGATGAAAATGAAGATTTTGATGATTCATTTAGAATTGTTTTATTTCAATGCCCAGCTTCAGAATATTGAGGAAGAACGAATTTTTACCGTTGAGTCAAGACCTCAATAAAAAATTTATTATTGATTATTTAATAAAAACTTCACTCAAATTGACATGGATTCCATAAAGATAACTTTTTATATCGCTTCATAATGAGATCTATAAACCGTTTATATAAAATATTCAGATCTGCTATCATAGTTGTAGAATGGTGAAAATCAAATTTCGTAATTCAACAAGTTTCTTAAGGCCATATATGAAAGCGAATCTCTAATGCATGATATTTTTGAAAATGAATGAGATATTATAGCTTTCTACTCAAAATATCCTAGTTTTCTCCTTTTGAAATTGTCATTAAAAATAGGATGTTTTCACATTGCTTAAAAATCACATAAATTTTTGACCTGAAAATATACACTATTATGATCAATAAAAATTTCAGTATTTGGTTTGAGTTATTTCTTTGTGATTGGTTTTCAAACTGTAAGCAGTGGTGAGTTAGAGCCGGTTCGCACCGTTTCTCGCGAACCGGTAGTTAAATTTTATAACAGTTTAAGAACCGGTTGTTAAAAGTTCTATTGCAAACAGATATTAATTGTTTACAGAAAGAAGTGTTTACAATAGAATTGATTGCTATTTAGTTATTGTTTCTAGTTGTATTAATGAAGAAGATCTAGGTCTAGCATATTGATTATGGTAAAATAAGTTTTGGAGGTAAAATCTTCTGTTTAACTTTCCTCAAATTGAAACGCTCAAAATGAAGCGAAAGAATGATAATCGCGATTGGTTTCCCAAGAAATAATCAAGCAATACTGAAAATAGTGATACTAATAATAATAGTGAGAATGCTAAAAATGATACCGATGATGAAATGTTGGAACCTCCATTAGAATCAGAATTTGTACCAACAATGGGGAAGGATCTTCTTAATAGTAAAAACAAAATCCTCGACTGTTTGAATCCTGAGCAAGTACAATTTTTCAAAAAAAAATATGATTGATTGATAGCTAAGAATAGAAAGTTTGGCTGCTTCTTCCTGGAAAGTTAGCTCTTTTAGAAGTTAAAACGCAAAATCGATACACATTTCTTCAAAGTGGCAAAATTGTAATATTCAGCCAAGTGGGGAGGAGAAAAAAGTTCAACAGGCTTCTCTGAGAAAATAATGAACGAACATTTAAAATCGATTTCTCACTTAACAGCAGTGAATATTTTAGATGAATCCAAAAAAGAAAAGCTAATTGCAGCAGTTGATAAACTCATCGAAAAAGAATTCGCAATAACCAGAAAAATTTAACATACTTTACAGCTTAGTAAAAAGAAATCGACCGATGTCCGATATGGAAGATGAAGTGGAACTGCATATTAAGAACGAAATCGATTCAGAAAGCTGCCTACAATCTCAATTTTCAGTAATTAGAATTGTAGGACATATTCCCAACAAATGAAAACCAAGTTTTTAGTAAAATCATCTTAAGAAATTCAAAAATTTACATTGTTAAAGAAGAAGCTTCAACTGTTTCTAGCAAAAGTGTGCTCATGATTTTTCTGAAATGCGAATTATAAGATTTTTCACCGATAATTTTCCTTGAATTAGCGAAGTTAGAATCTACAAACGCAGAAAATATTTAAACGTTTGAGAAATACTATGGATTTAACAGGGAATATTTAAAAGGAAATTTAATCGGTTTCTGTGCTGATAGTGTGAACACAATGCTCGACCATAAATCAGGAGTTGCTACCAGATCGATGCAAGATTTTCCAAAAGTAATAATTTGGCATTGTTTGAATCATAGATGACAGCTCGTGTTGGATGATTCAATAAATGATATCTATGAGATAAATCATTTCAAAATTTTTATCAACAAATCTACACAATTTTTCATCAACCAAATAAAAATCAATTTAAACTTCAATAAATTTCTAAAGAATTAGGTATTGAAATTATCAAGATTGGTCGTGTTTTAGGTTCACGATGGGCTGCCTGCAGCCTAAGATCCACCAAAGGTGTTTGGAGAGCTTATCCAGCTCTTTATAAACAATTTTCAAAGAATAAAAAGTTTTTCAGCATGGTAAAAAGATTGA
Source organism: Archegozetes longisetosus (assembly GCA_018873245.2). NCBI lineage: Eukaryota > Metazoa > Arthropoda > Arachnida > Sarcoptiformes > Trhypochthoniidae > Archegozetes > Archegozetes longisetosus. The sequence goes on from JAEMBT020000007.1 coordinate 2,189,022, forward strand.
AAATTAAAACATTTTTGAGAGACTTGGCCCTGATGGTTGACATTTTGTAAGAAATTTCATTATTATAAAATGCACTACAGGCGAGATCATCAAATTTAACGAATCCAATACCATTTATTGAATCGTGGTCGAGATCATTGGTCAGCTGAAGATACTCGAGTTCGCGAGTCGAATACAAAAATATAGAGTTAAAATCAAGAAGCCGTTTGGAAATTAGTTAACCAATTGGTGATAATTGAATGTTAATTCAAATAAAAGATTTACTTGTGCAGCAATAATAAGCGTTTATTTTACAGTGAGAAAACATTTATTTTTTAGAGAGCCGGTTGTAGAAATTCTGGCAGCTCACCACTGACTATAAGATATGGAAATATACAAGTTAACTTATACAAATTGACGAAGGCTTTTTGTGGAAAAATATTATATCTTACGGATAATTTTACACATTTATAGAACAACTCGTAATCGTGTACAAGAATGGACGAGAGTTTTTGACGAAGTTCATAGCAAATAACAAAAACTATAGAAGCATGGGAAAACATTGCTATAATACTTATTTGAAACAAGATTGAGGTCTGCTTTGGCGCCACCAATTGAAAGGTAGAGGTTCTGGAGCATCGCTACTTCGTGGTTAGACGTCGCGATCAACAAACGCTTCTTCTGATTATCCAACGTGAATTGGCTTCTTGAACTTGGATCTGGTCGGACAAATGTGATACATATCGGTATCTGATTGTAAATGGTTATGAACATAAGACTGTTAACCATCAACATAGTTTCTTGAATCCTGATAGCGGTATTAACACTCATACTGTGAAATGTCATGCCTTAAAGTTCAAGATTCTCTATCGTATGCATAGAATTCTGTTTGAGATTTCCCTAAGTTACCTTGTAGAAGCGTGGTAGCGATCATTTAATGGAGAGCAAAATATGTTTTAAAATCTACTTCGCGATAGTTGCAACGTATTTTTAAATTTTCTATCCCTGTCATTTTATGAATATTATCACTGTATTCATCACTCTTTTAACCATTTATTTTGTAGATTTTATGCATTTTATATATGAATAAAGTTTATATATAAAAGGTTTTGTGTATAAACTTTCAATGATTATCAATTTCTCATATATTTATGCTGGAATCGCAAGCTACACTTATAATCACCAACTATGATTACTTCATGATTAGCGAAGAACTCACGAGAGGTCACTAATTTTCGTAACAACAGAGGAGATGAACTTGCTCAAGAGAGAAATATTAGAATTTTTTCGACTGAACTATAGCAAACGTGGACGAGTATGCTCCCGACGTTGTATATTTATAAATTATACAGGGTTTAACAGGATCTTTTGCAAGGGGTATGCAGCAAGAATTACCGATGATATGAACATATTATTGAATGATTTTTGAAATACTATCAAAACGGAAATGATTTGGGTAGTTGAACAGTCAAAATAAAAAATTTGAATTTTGCGCCTTTAAACAGGTTTTTTCTAATAGCTGACCATAGAGTGTAAACACAACAAAGGCATTTCTTTTAAAGTGTTCTTGTTATAATTGATATCACTTGTAATGGCCGGAACATATGATAATGAAAAAACGGGTTTAATTCACCGAATTAAATGCATTGCATTCAAAGAAACGTTGCTTTTATCATATCCAGAAAGAATTAATGCTGTGTCGTGCAAATGGTAGTCACACTAAATATTAAATTTGTACCTTTTATTTCCATTTTTTATAACGAGTTCAATAAAATTTTAACTTGTAGCTTCTGCAGTTTTTGCTGTATACCTCTTGCAAAAGATCTTGTTAAACGCTGTATATTTATTAACTCATGTAAGGTGAATAAGTCATACTTAAAGTATTTGAATTAGAACTACGATTGTCAGATCAATTCTAGTTCAAAACTAGAGAAATTAATGGCAACCAGATTTTACATGTTCAACAGAATTTGAAGTTTGTAGTATCTGTAATTCTAAGTTTTATCTAAATACAAATCAGTATGTATTCTAGTGAAAAGAATCGTTATAAATCGTTATGCAAGAAATTTACTTACTAGGGAAGGGTGCGATCTGAGGAAGTCAGATCAAGATATTTTTGATTTGACATTAATCTATGTGACAATAAGATTGACCAAAACTCAGAAATTCGTGCTTATGAGCTATCGTTTGTCCGCAATCGGTAATTTAAGATGCAATCCTTAGCATTGCTTTGTATGGCAGCAACGTATAATGTAATGCCTTTGCTTTATGACATAGAAAGTTGGCTTCACTGTTCAGTTTAATACTAGTTTAAAAAATGCGCTCAATGCATATGGGTAGCAATGGGCATTACTGTCATACAAAGCAATGCTAAAGATTGCATTTTATATTGCTGATTGCGGACAAACAAGAGTTCATAAGCACGAATTTTTGAGTTTTGGTCAATTTAATTGTCTCATAGATTAATGCCAAATCAAAAGTATCTTGATCTGACTTCCTCAGATTGCACCCTCCCCTAGTTAGTAAATAACGGTTATTCTATTCTCTTCTGAAAATTCCCATCATTTAGACTCGTTCCAGGGGAAAATTTTGTTATTTAGATAAATATTCGAGTACAATTATAGAATATGTACTGAAATCTGGAAAAAAAACCTTCCAAAACTACCTTTTTTTAAAAATACTAGAGATTATCACAAAGCTCATAAATCCCGTAGACTCTACCACAATCTTGGAGATCTAACAATCGTAGATAGAAATGCCATAACACGAACTATGAGGATAACACCGTTTCGTTTCTACAGATTGTCCAAATTAAAACTAAACTCAGATAAAGCAGTTAAATGCTTTTACAATTTGACATTTTAATCACAATATCAATTACTCATATACTGAAAATTTGATTTATCAAAATGAACTTTTATTAATCTAATGTGGTATACAAAAATGGTGTTTAGAAACGTTCTCTACAACATATGCTTATCAATGCTATTAATGTCAATTGAATGCCCCGATAATAAAAAAGCCTATCTCTTAAAGCATTGAAACGAGTAAAACGCACTTAAAGTTGCGTTTCAAAAATGTTTACAAAAATCAAACTCATTGAAACTTAAATATGAAATTTATTATTTGTAACGTGTAATTAAACATATTCTAGATCAGATTCATCAGAATAATCTGATTCTTTAGAATTAAAATTAAATTGAGATAAAGTCAATATAAAATTTTCTATTTTTTACATCCAAATAGTCTAATATTTAATTAGAATAAGAGGAGTTCTCTAATTTGGAGAGCCATTAGATAAATGAATCAACTTATTATTGATTGAATTAAGCATTTAAAATCCTAATAAAACACTTGATTAATGCTTTATTGATATAAATAAAAACTAATGCTTTGATGTTATGTAGTGATCATCAATATTGTACTGTTCATAATGAACATAACACAATTTGATTGCGCATTCTCTTAAAGTTAGATTTGATTAGCATTCAATTCTATTGTGATCAAGAGTTTTTTAAACATGATTATTTATAAATTTTTTCCATTGAAACATATATTGAATTTTATTATATGAATAAAGTATGATGTGAGCTCAATGTTTAAAACAAAATCCGAAAAAGAGGTTAACTCTAGATAGGCTTTTTTTATTATCGGGGCATTCAATTATAGTCGCATTCGTTGATCTTTTTTATCAAATTTATCAACAAATTCTTTTCTAGTTCGATCACAAGACTTAGTTAACAGATAAGTTTTATAAATAAAAACTCTGTTTTATTCAGAAGGCCATTTTAAATACTACTTTTGTTTTTATCTCAACATTATGATTAAAAAGTTGGATTTTCATTTACTTGTTTCAAACTTTACTCATAAGTTGAACCTAATCGATGAGTAATATTAAAGAAAAATTGTACTCAAATTTTGAGTTTAGTTGTATTTTGGACAATCTGTACGAACAACGCGGGCTGATCTTTTACGGTGTCAGTCAGAATGAGACATATGAACATTATATGATAGATAGATTTTATTGTCCATGAATGAAGTGTTTAATATATAAGAAATCGATAATTTTTCTTTTACAAAGGGAAAAGATTTCCAATCTACTTCTCAAATAAAATTTTAAAACTACTTAAAACAGGGTTCACCGAAACATACCCCTTTTGCTCAATTGTTAATGTCTCTATTTTTGTACTAAGTTAATTACAATATTAACTATAAGATTATGAATCTCAATCATCTAAATATTACGTATGGGTAGCATAAAAAATAATTGAAATGTCTTTTAAAAATACAGAAAATTAAGTCCGGCACGTTTTATGGCTAACCCTGTACTAGTTGCTGTATTGTAAGCATTAAACGCTATGAAGCTCTTATGTGAACTGAGATAGTTCAAATGAGAATTGCCGAATAAAGTTTTAACTTAACTTTTGATAATCTGTAAGCAAAGGTCTATAATCAAATATATTAATAGTTAAGAAATTTGCTCTTCTCAAAAATTTACTTAATGTTAACTAATTTTGAAGACTTTGTCAAATGAATTTTACTTCTCGTGAAAAAAGATGTAAACCAATTTTATTGCCAAATCAAGTTATAATATAATTGAAGGTAGAAGATCAAAAATAGACAACTATATTGTTGATTACGAAAATTGTTCATAATTAGAAAACACCAAAAGAGCCATTACGTCTATCTGGCTATTAATGCTATGCATACAGTGCAGTTTAAAAGTCGATGAAATGTTTAATCAAATAATGTCAAGTAATTTTTTTCAAATAATTATCTTTCAAATAAAATCAGCCATAATTTTATAAAAGTATAAATTTTTATTTAAAATTTACTAAATCCTAATTTATTCGCAATCCATAGTACTTGGGCTTAAAATTCTTTTGAAACATTGACAAAAGATTTGTAAAAAATTGTCCAAAATATAATCAAATAATTTAGACTTTACTTAATTAACTAAAGCATATTTATCAAATAAAAACTCGAACAATTTAATAAGGTTTTACCATATGTTTTTCAATCTTTGACTGTGAGTTGCCCTCGATTAGTGCAACAATAACAAAACTAATCGTCTTCCAGTCAAATAATGAGAACAACAACTTATGCTTACTTATCAAAAAGCTCATTTTTTGGTCGAACCTCTTTATTTAACAGATTTTCAAGAACTTGGGCCGAAATTTTGTTAACTGTCGAAAATTTAACAGAAATTATTATGTATAAGACATAGACTTGAAAATTATTGAATATTGTCCGTGAAATTGCAGTTGTTCTGTATCAAGTTAGTTTACGGTATAATCGCGATCAGACTGTGCATTAGATGAACAAACAAATTTTATCGCAGCCCATTTATCATATGTCGTAATTAATTAGAAAACAAACATTCTAATCAATCAAAATATTAATTGGTTAGCAGAAATTATTACGTGAAAACGGATCCAAATCTAGTACTTAAAAGTGTGTTCGATTTGATCCTTATTATATCGTTATTTTATCGAAAATAAGCCATGAGACTATTGTTGATAGTATTTGCTTTGTTAGGGTTCGTATACGCTTTCGAGAAGTGTCCGATACCCACGGGTCAATTTGCTCACGAACTATGGTGTAATATGTATTACAATTGTTGGGAAGGTCAAGCTGTTTTACAGACATGTCCGCCTGATCTGGTTTTCGATGAAGAAAAGCATTTATGTAGTTTTGCGAAAGAAGTTGCTTGTGGATCTAGGAAAATCAAACCTAGTAAGAATACAGAAAAAATGAAATAATAATGTACAAATAAATACTTTTCCTAATCTAATTTCAGACTAATGGAATAGCGTATTGGATGTTCATGTCGCCTTATAACATAATTCAAATTTTTTAAAGTAAAAAATCTCTCATGATCACGATTTTACAATAAAATCTTAAACAAATTTTTATATTTATTTATAAATTTTGATATTTTGCTTAAATATATGTTATACCGTTCTGGTTCGAGCTCATAAACCTAAACGCATAACTGGGGATAAAATTAACTATTTATCCAGAATTCTGAAACAAATATTCTATTAAAATCTTAGTAATATTAGACTTTGTTAGCAATCTTTTATTTTCTTAAAAATTTATATTTATTTAAAAAAATATTTAATAAAAATACATAAAAGGAATATAGCATAAGATTTAGACGTGATCTCATTATTTGGTTGATACATAAAGATATTATAAACATATTTAAAGGTTTTCACATTTTAAAACATTTTTACTTTCGCTCAGAGGCATGATGAGGTCCTCTCCTCAAGACCTCCGCCCAAAGACTGATTTCTTTACAAGTTTTTTAAAATATCTTATATAAAAGAAAATAGATATGAGTTATTATTCTTTAAAAATATGAGCTGCATTTCATAGCAAACGTTAATACAATGATAACCTTGAAAGCGTTAGTGAAGCATTACATAAAATATAAAGCATTTTAAAGATAAATGTTTGACAAAATATTTCAAAAGAATGAAAACTGATTTAAAATCGGAGAATTTATATCTACATAACATATATATCAACTATTTTGTAGTACTTCATAAGCTTTCTATAGATACCAAATTTATTATGTAACATGATGGGTCAAAAATAGATATTCCTTTTTCTTTAGGGAAATTCAAGATTCACTTATCGTTTAAATAATGGTTCGAACTCACACTAAAATTTATAGTACGAATTCTTCCATAGAATACTCGATTTTGTATTTTCATACAAACTGTTCACTTTATTTAACTGAAATAATCTTAAAGTTTGAATTAATCATAATTAATAGTTTATTCTTCCGCTATTAGTTTCTATAATTGCAATTAGCCGGTCTTTCATGGACTTTATAAAACTGATTAGAATCTGCGGGTCAATCTCTAACCATTTTTCGTTCATAAAAACACACAACTCATTTAAATTTCTAGGTTTACGCTTTTCCACATATCTCTTGATGCTCCAGATGTTTACAATTGGGTTTATATGTGACTATTTGACGGCCACTCCAATGCAACCGCTAATCCCTTAATTTTGCGTTTACCTATAAGTGAATGAGGAACGCGTTTAGTCATTTTTCAAATAATCTTTTATTAGAAACATTCATTTCCTTTATTTATTCAATTAAATTCATTACAACTTTGTCCGTGGCTTAAATTTTATTATAAAAGTTCTGATTTGCATTGGAGTCAAAGTTACGGTTAAGTTTTGCGAGTCAAATTCATAGTTCTTCGGTTCGTTTCGATCCGTTTCGAAAGTCTTAAACTCCAGACGTTTGAGAGAGTTTAGTTTTTGATTACCACCTAATGTAGTTTCAAAAGCTTCCGAAATAACAAACTCTTTAAATAAATTCTTGATATCAATTGTTACTGGCTTTGAAAGTCCGTCTGAATCATCATTAGTTTGATAAAAGTGCTCTAAGCGTAATAGAAAGCTGTCATTTTTCCATTGTTCTAATGTTAATAAGTGAACATTTTTTGGTAATTCATTCACGAGTCCTGAATAAAAAGTTTGAAAATTTTGATAATAATCTGATTCTGTTTTGTAATTAGCAAACGTTATCAATGGCTCCAAAAATACTCTTTGAGCTAAGTCTCTGTGTTGTTTCGCCGCATCTTTAATTTTTGAAATCAATAACCAATGCTTTCCTCTGATTACTAAACCTTTTCCGTCAAAACCGGGCTCAGAAAGAGGTTCTCCGACACCAAAATCATCGTCATCTAGTAATCTTCTGTGAATCATGAGCTCAACCGATCCATCGATAAGACTCGTACCTATTATAAAATTTTGAAAAATTATCTATTGTTGAGACAATTTTTTGGAGCGTTCTGAGAATATAATCCAGAAAATTAATAGTAAACAATATAAGAGATCCCAGTTTTCATAATTTCATGCTATGCAATGGAATATTTATCAAGCAGGCTATTTCTTGATGTTTGAACAAATAAATACTCAAAAAATTTCTAGAATTTTTTCAAACTTCAGATACAATTCATACCTCCTTGAGATCTATCATTAAGAACAGTCATCTGAATGTCTTGTTCTACATCCCTGATAAATATTCGAGAGTTGGCTGGATAGTAGTTGCCTGAGGTCGGTTCAGTTATCGTGTAATTCCAAGTAGGCCTAAAGTTTCGAATCCTCTTAAGTACTTGTCTTCCATTCGAATCAGTATAAAAAACACCATTTGTTGTTAAGTTTGTCTCAAAACGAGAGATAAATTCTTTTCCAATCTTATCGTCCACAGGAATAGGACCACAAACATAATCGAATTCAACAAAGTCTTCGTAAGGATAGATACGTATTGCTTGTCCTATATATGAGTTCACTTTTTGGTGAACTTCTTTCACAAAATCATTTTCAACCAAGTTCGATTCAATTATTTGGGCGATACGAATAGGTGTTTGACCGTCAGGTCTGAACACATAGGCGCCCGAGGCTCTGTTCTCTGGTTTTTTATTGTCTCCCTTCATACTTTTATAATACTGAAATTCTTGCCTAACTTTTACAACATTTCCGTTTGAAAGTTGAATTCCTTTCAATTCTCCGTTTGCTTCGAAAAGAATACTAAAACTCTTTGCTTTTAGAGAAAAGCTTTTACTAATTTTTGTGAAAACTGTTGCCTTAGAAGATGATTTACTGCTATCTTGTTTGACAAGATAAGTGGAGAATCCAAGCGGTGGTAGGTTTACTTGAAATATCAATTCATTAGTTGCTTTACTTATTCTTCCAGGAATATTCTGTACGTATTCAGGAATCGGAGATATATTCGAGGTTATAGTCTTTCCGTCTGGATCCAAGACTTGATACTGATTTCCAGTTATCGGTAATCGAACAAATTGTGAAATTGGACGTCCAATTGGGTTATAAATAGTGACAGCAATCGATTCGTTGCCTTCAGTTATAGCACAAGAACTTATGTTCAATAAATCACAGAATACTTGATTTACCGGTTCTCTGGAATCGGGTTTTGGTAATAGTTTCTCAAATGATTTGTTTACAACTTTCTTGCATTTTTCGATAGCTTTCGATAACTTTAACGCGTAATTGTTGGCTACATGCTGTTTCTCAGTGCCAGAGACTGCGTCGTGATGTTGTAAAATACCCATAGCTTCTCTTAAATAGCTTATTTCTCCATCAAAACTTCCATTAAGTTGTGCTAAAACATCGATTTGCTTACAGACTTGCAAAAAATTATTCCCAACTCTTTCGTAACGTTTAAGCGCTGGTCTACTCGTGAAGAATCCTGTAAAATATGAGTGAGAATCCATTGCATACGGAAAAAAGTCATCTGATTTTGTGGTAAAAGTTAAGTTTGATTGTTGTACAGCTTTTAGATAGCAAGAAGGAGTCGAATAGAATACATTAAAATAACTTCCTTTAGTTTGTCTCAGATTCACATATTTAATCAATTTATCCATATTTTTAAACCAAGCGTTCGAGTCCTGATACTCAAAATCTGATCCCATTGGAAAAAGAATATTATTTGTTGCATAGATTTTCGAGTAGTTTTTGACAAAATCCAAGAACCCATCGACTATTTTATCCACGTTATAGTCCTCAGATTCAGGATTATCAATGAATGGGTCAGCTTGGCATTCAGCTAAGTCCCAAAAATAATTCGAAGGTGTCCCTATTTTTTAAAAATTTACTTATATTCAATAATTCGAAGATTAAAACAGCTGAAAATATTTAAATCGATTTGAAGAAGAATCTAGCAATAGTCATGGAGCTTTTGAGTATAACTTAACTGTAACTCAATTGTAATCTTAAAAATTAAAACTTAATTCACTGCTAATTATTCAAACTTAGAATTTCTCTCAATGGAGATAAAAACGAACTAATGAACTAACTTTTTTAAGTTATTGATTTTATAATTGTAACTGTTAGCTCACAATACGGTAATTTATTTAATGTGTGTATAATATTTACGAATATCTATAAAATGGAAGTGTTTCTTCTGTCTAAAATTTAACTAAAAATAAAGTATTAAATACTGTTCGGAAAAGTCGAATATTCAAATATTTCTTTTGAAAACTCAAAGACTTGTGTTACTACTAATTAACTAAGTTCTGGTTCAATACTTCTTATGAGGACCAGTTGTACTATTGTTGAAACCTAAAAATTTTCAAATAAAAACTTTCCCTACAAATCGATTCAATTGAGTTTATTATAAAAGATCTATAATAAGATAACTTTTGAACTCATACAATATCCCATATCCAAAATTCCAGTAAACAAATCAGAAGATTTTCCCAAATCATCACTAGCTTTCCATACAAACTCTAATGTTTTGTTATTTCTTCGAACTTCTCGATCTTGATAATCGTTTCGAACAAAGAATAATCCATCGAAATTCATTTGTGCAAATAAGTTTGCATTTTCTCTGGAGTGTCCAAAAGGATCTATTTGCCAACCAACCTTTGGAATACCACATTTACCAAATATATGCTCAAGCTTTCTGAAGCCCCATGTCATTTGATCTATCATTGAATTATAATGAGTTGCTCCCTCATCATGCATGCTCCAACCACCACTGATTAGCTCAAGACGGCCTGTCAATTTTTTATTTCAAAGTTTAAAATTCAAGATAGAGCAACCAAATCTCCTGAAATTGGCGGATTTAACAGAAAGATAGTGTTGGTTCCAGCTTTGGATTTTTAAAAAATTTTAAAGTTCTTAGCAAAACTGCCCTGGGTATCCCTACAGAATCTTTCAAAGATGAATGAGATCTGGTCATACTGACAAAGATATGTGTGAAGTCTATAATCGATAAATTATTAGATAAATGAACAGAAAGCTGTAGAATATTGATTCTCAAACTCCAATAAAAATAAGTTAATCGTACGTTGGAAAGAAGTGGAAAAACACAATTATCAACAAGTGTTATCGTTGACTGAACTCTTCAAACATGAGTTCAATATTTTATCAGGTGTAGATAAAAACTGACTAATACTTTAATTAAAATTTTTTCTCAAAAGTTGAACTAATTTTTGATTAATGAGATTTTTAGGTTTAAGTGGTATAGGACAGAAAAGAGTTTCATGAGTTTTTATAAAATTACTATTTTTTACTATTTTTCTATAGCTTTTCATTTAATTCGAAAACATAGATCATACCATTATTTACGAGTTGTTTAACCACTTCCTTAACGTTAGGTTCTTGTTCTTTCCACCACTTCCAGAAATAAGCAGTTTCAACATAAATGAAACGCCTTTTATCATTCTGAAGAAGTGATTCAATAACTGAATCAATAATATACTGAACACCTGCTTTTTGAATGCTGGAGTTGGCGCCGTAATAATACTGATCAACCGTCTTAAGCCAACCGACATCATCGTGAGTATGAGGTACTAAATGTATGTTTAACTTATTGGGATCTGGTTGTGTACAACGACTATAATCACATTTTGGAGTCAATTGTTCGTCATTTAATGAGTTTAGAGGATTAGCAATGATTGTAGTTATAATTAAAATGCTTAGTAAAACTAATTGTAAGATTAAACGCATTATGATTTCAATCAGGTAGGTACTTGACTCAATACTTGGCTGGAGTTGAAGTCTCTGAGTTAAACCTAAGTTTTTCTGATTTCTATTATCAGAATTATCGATGTTATGGTATTGAATACAACTTTATTGAAGCTGAACAATGACTTTGAAACTAAAATGTTAAGGTCAATTCACTTGTAGAATTAGATATTTGTAGTCATGGGATAAACAATAGCTCCAGACTAACTTATGCGACACTAAAAGTACAATTTTAGCTCAAGTACTTAAAAGGTATTCATCTGTCAATTATTTGTTTTAATAAACTTTTTCTACATCTGATAAGTTATCAGTGATAACTAATCCTTTAGTATTGTTTATTTAGTCAGTCTTTTGGAGAATTTTAATAGAAAAGTTAAAATCGTATTTAAAAGAATTTGAAATTCAAAATGTGAAAAATGGGTTGAATTGCAACTTTGCTATCATCAGTGTTACACTTTAAATCTACCAAAAAGGCCTACTTTCAAATTTGCCTTTTGATTACATTCTAATAGTTATTGAATAGTTTTATTTCATTAATTTTAATCTCATCTCGGTCTCGTATGTTTCCAAAATTCTGTATTTCATACCGTCTCTCTAGTGTGAACTCGTGTCTTAATCTTATAACTATTGGCCCTTTACCTTGAGATTAGGAGTGTATGATTTGCGTTAAAATATTTTAATTAGATAGCATGCGTTTAGTTTCATTTCCGCTCATTAAATATGATTCTTATATAATTTAAATTTGAATTTTTATATAATATCAATTTATTATTTGAAGCGAAAAAGAATTTCATCTAATAGATTTTTGCGAACTCATCTCGTCTCACAAGATGTGATGTCTCGAGATTCTGCAAGTTAAAATTAGATTTCGACTCAGAAAAGTTCAACAAGGCTGACCCATAATGTCAGCCCTAAGGTTCCGAGCTTTGGGCTGATCTAAACTTAAAAAACCTGACTTTCGGCCCAAAAGACCGAAGGGTGGCAACTCCGGCTATCATTGGATAATCGATTTTAAACACAATTATTAAATACTAATTCACTCGACATTTTCGAGAAAATAAGCTAAAGTGATTTTAACTATTACTTAAAGTAAAAAAGTCATTCGAATGACGTAAAATTGAATAATTCGTGTATCACTCGAATTACGGCTTACATTTGAAAACTTTTGCTAACTTTAAATTCTCAGGCTATCTCACTCCTCAAAAGCTATTAAATTACGATCTTGAATATGCATATCGAATGTGTGAATATTCCTATTAATTTAGATAAAAAACTCAAAATCTCCAATTTTAATATAGTAAATTTAAAAAATAGCCTCATTGTATAGATTAAATTTATTATTTAATCTCAGTTGCTTTAGTTTGTTAAAGTTGGGTAATAATTTGTTAGTCCTTGAACTGACTGATAATTATCTCTTAATAAGAATTTTATCTGTATTCTATGAAAACAAGATAGAAAAACCTTATATAAGTAAGTTCAATTTGAAGTATGAAAAGGATAATTAATTAGGATTTGGATTTAGAGGTTGTAAACAGAGAATTCGAGCGAGAACTAATAGTTCTCACTTATCTTAAATCGCTAATTACTTTGTATTATATTCATAATCAGGGTGACCAAGTCTTGTAGAGCTCAAATCTGGATAAAGATATCGAAGGATTTTCAGATTTCTTAAAGTTTTACAATTTATTTACAGTACTCTATGAATGTAAAAGGCTACAAAATTTCATCTGTGAAGTTAACTACGTTCTGTGATTTTGCAGCTTAAGTTATCTTTAACATGATTGTAAAGTTCTAAACAAGAAATTAAAGACGAACGATTTCAATAGATTAAAATTAGTGGTTAATATTTTTGAGACTTTAGATTTCGAGATCTTCGAGAGTACTATCGATCGAGTTCGAGAGTCATTTCGAGATTCGAAATGTCTCGAAAGATAGTTATGCATTTTTCGTTCATTAATTAAAATTTTTATAATAATTAAAAAATTGTTTGTTTACTGGTCGAATTTTTATTTCTGTTGTTCACAATTAAATGAATGAATATCTCAATCAATTGAGTTATCCTTAAAGTTTATATTTCAAAATACAGTTATTGAACATTTTACAGCTTTAAATAACATGCTATTGACATCGCTTTCAAACAGGTAATAATTTTTGATTGAATGTGTAAATACTGTCTGCTTTACAGTTTTTTAAGCAAATGTCTATAAACTTCTAAACTTAAATATTTAATTCAGATCTTTCGAGGGTTTCGATTGCTTTTGATCGGGATCAAGAGTTGGAATTCTCGAGTGATATTGAGACTCTCGAAGTCTCGCACCGACCACTAATTAAAAATGTTAGCTTAGAATCTATATACACTGAATTATTAATAAGATAAAGCATTTGTGATAGGAGTGCCTATTTATTCAGCTCAAATCTGAATAAAATGAGTCTAGACTGTGGTTCACTCTGGACTAGTTAACCTGAAACCTGGATGCTCGATCACTCTATTCATAATATAAAGTCTTGATTTAAAATAATTTTTCTTAATTAACAGTGCTTGAGTGTTTGTATTGTTTGGTATCGAATGTGAGTATAACCTGCGCATTTTTTAGGAAGTCCCTTGAATATCTATCGAATCCTGCCAAACATTTAGTAGAGATTTCCTACCGCACAATAGAGTACTTGTATGTGAATTCTAAATTTTTGATAGTCCCCAATTAATGAATCCCTTGTGGCAGTAATACATGTGACAATATGTATTCAACCTTGATGAATTCGTACTTTATATTAGTTATAACCTTTATGCATAATTGATTTCAGTGGAATATGCCTTCTTACCTCGTTCTATATTTCAGATATTATCCACGTTAGAATTTAAGGTTTTGTCTCATGCACGGACGTAACCAGCTATGGATAAAAGAGAACTCAGGCCCCAGAGGTCTTTTAAAAAATTAAGTGCAGGTCTGAAGGGATGAGAAATATAGTTTATTTTATACTAAAACATAAATATAATGAAAATGCATTTTTATGGATTTGTATTTAAATGTCTAAACAGACTGTAAAGTTGAATAAACATAAAATTTTTCAACTTAATCAGGAGTCAATTCACTAACCGAATCTTTTGAAAGAAGCAATGCACTGGTTTTGCTTCTTTAATATTTATTTACACAATGAATGAAAAAATAGCCATTTAATAGAAAATCGAAATGAATAAAAGAAAACAGAGGTCAATCTCAGAATATTCAGTGCACTTAGAACAATATTTCGTTACAATTTCAAACAGTTCTTCAGCTAAAACTTCAGAATTTTGTAAAATTAATCTTTTCGCATCAATTGATTGCTTAATGTTAAATATAAGCCAGAGATTTGATGGTAATAGATAGATATCTTGTCGAAGATATTCATCTAAAATATAAGTTATTTATCCACTTTGATGTCATGACGCCATCTGTCTCTCATTATGACTTAAGTTTAGATAGTTTGAAACAAAATTGTGAAATAGCAAAAATGCTTTTCAAAGGTATCGAGCACTTCTTCAGTCCTTATGAAAAACTTAATGATTTTTCTTATTCCGTGTATGATTTGTTAAAATTTGTAAAAATATGTCTAACTATTAGTTGCGTAAATGCTTGTTGTGAATGAAATATCTCTACTCTCAAAGAAATTAAGATGTGGGAGAGAGAGAGAGAGACTGTCTCTAATTTAAATTAGATCAGTCTGTAATTCAACTTGCAAAAAATCGTTGTAACACAAAGATAACTTTGTTGCAGATTTTGATATTATTAAATTTATTTGTGATAAATAAGGTTTTTAGCCCCCAAATCAAAGGACTGATTACGGAAATGATCTCATGTAAACCTAGTTCTGTTTGAATGGATTCAAACTTCGCTATTAAATTTAGTTAAAATACAACATCTTCAAAAACTTTACTAGCATTGACCTAAAGGCTAATGGAAGAATAGGAAACGCTGAGAAATTTTCTGGTCAAGTAATAATTATAAGGATTTTCGGAAAGTTCCAGCGGCTTTCTTAGATGTATTTTGCGCGTTCTATTTGAACAGTTGAAAAATTAATTACAAATCGATTCCATTTCTCAATTGAAAGAACAGATATTTGTCTTCAAATTTTTGTCAAAATATTTTTGTTATTGTGTCCAAACGATGTCAGACCGAACTCCCGATAAAACGTCACATACGTCAAAAATAATATCAAATTCTGTGCCAAGGATGGTTCAGTCGATTCCGTTCCGGTGACCAGAACCTAGATGACCGCCAAGCAGTGGCCGACCCTCAATTGTGAACAGCGACGTTCTGACGGCTCTGGTCGTTCCGTTGGGGACATGTTGTCGATAATGACGGAAATTATATAATTGATTAAAATTTGTTCACTTCTTTTTAAAATAAAATTAAATACTTGATAACAACCCGCTGGAACTTTCCGAAAATCCTTATAATTAGTCAAATTAAACTGTAATTTTTTTAGATAGAACTTTATAACTTTGAATCGAGATAATAATTTTAAATTATAAAGTTCAGTTATAACAAAAACCAATAGGAAGTTAAGGTATTTACTTAAAGGAAAATATTATTGAAAACGTCTAAATATTAATATATAGAATCACTTAATATGTAGAACCTCAAAGAAAACAAAGGTTTAGAGTTCTCATATAAAAAAAATAGTTTTTTGGACTGAAAATTGAGTTAATGGAGTTTCTGATTTAAAAGTTAAGAGTCTAGTTTTACTCAAAAGAGACTACAAGAACCTGAATGTGTCTAAATTATGCAAAACTGTTTCTCAACAATTTATGAAGCATAGCATGGATGTTTAAAATAATAATACACTTATCAAGTATCCTATATGAAAATTTTATATTTATTTACACTTAAGATGATGAATAAACTACAAAATAATTAATACAAGTATAGAACTTAATCTCTGTTAAATAGAATCCTATGGGCTTGTATCTCATACCTAAGCTTATATTTGTCGCACAAATCAATATATTATGAATATCGATGATAGAAATTACAACCATGAATAAGCTATGGTTTGTAAAATTTAACAAAATATACAAATTGGAGTCAATGAAAGAGAATTTTAGTAATCGGAAGAGTTTGAAGAAGAGACTGATTAATTTTGCATTTGCATAAATCACTGTATGACAACATAACTTATTCAATAAATTTTACAATTTAGAGAACAAGCCCTGAGCTTCTATTTGTTACACATTTTCACCCTTAAAATGCTCGTGTTTCAAATAGAACCTCAGAGATTAAGGTCCATACTTTCAGGTAGAAATAAAAGTAGAACTACGTTGATAAAGAATATGGGTTTAAGGTCCAGAAAGAAAGAGATGACTAATTTTCTTTTAGAAAATTGCATTCTTTAATTTACTCTGTTTATCCGATACTGTATTCAACTTATTTACTAGCACAAGGTGAGTTCAAAATAATAGTTCATCTTTTGTATTTACGAGTTCAAAGAAGTTGTGAATAATCAAATATTGTAAATGAAAAATTCAGATAAACATACCTAAATGATAAGATAAAATTTTTATACTTCACAATATCATTGAACTCGTCCCTCATTGAGCTGGATTCAACGAGATACTATATGTGTGGTGAAGTCAACGAGGATGGTTCTATGGGATCAAAGAGGTTAAAGATCACATGTTGGGTACAGACTAATGAACTGAGTACATCGAGCTGAGTCCAAAACTATTTGAAGAGGTGGAAATGCTGGTACACCCTAATTTCTAACAGATTTTGTGTTATGAGTAATTGAAAATTTTTCTTGAAAGATATTAAATAATAGTTGAGTAGTTTTGCACAGTTTTGAGAATGTTTGAATCTTTCTCTCCTCATTTCTATAACATTATACAACTTTATGCCATTGTTTCTAACAAGTCAAGCGACTGCATTTACGGGTGCTATAACTTTTTCGATTGAGAACCGGAAATTTCTTTTCACACGGAGACCAAGATGTATTTTTTAGGTTCATCATAAGTTGTCAAATGGTAAATAAACTATATACTAGGAAAATATCCAATGATTTCACATTTTATTTTTGATGACTTTCATATATATAGTTCTAAATTTTTTTCTGTGCCTTGCAGCCTCAACAAACTCTTATTTTTAATGTCACTGTAAATTCATTACATAACATCGAGAAGTTTACTTTTGTACAAATCTTGACTTTAACAAAGTTAACACTAAAACGATTTCTTTCACCAGGCCATGGATAATTATTTTACAAAATTCGAGCCATCATATAAATTAATATTAATTTTTCGAAGCTTCTAATCAATAAAAATTTGAGCAAATATCCCCGGTTACAGTTCAACTCCGGAGACCGGAGGAAAAACCTTAAAACCTGAGACCCCAGGTCAAAACTGGAGATATAACATCCGTAATTGCATCAAATTAGAAATATTCGGTTTTGTGCGGACACCTTTAGAATATTATCGATTTCTTACACGCATCCGTGCTCAGGAGCAGAAGATTTGAATATAATTTCAGAGATGTAAAAATTCTACTTAAAAAAATAAGTCGTTGCTTAAGACACATCTGAATTCTTGTTTTGCGCGATACAGAAGTTACTCCATAATAAATTATTCAGCTTAAATCAATATTTGAATGCTTTTCTCAAGAATGATGAACAAAGTGTCTGCGTTATCGTTCTCACTTTCACTACACATTTTCTTAATCCCATACAATGTAATAGTCTTGCTTTGGGATTAAATCGCAGTCAACATTTCATTGATTAACACAGATTTCTAGTCAAAGGTCACAAATATAAGTTAAAAATAAAAATCTATTCATTACATAACCGAGTCAACAAACAATTCAATTAATCTCCTCTCATATATATGATATCAATTAGATCCGTTAGCGCTGCTAAGCAGATATTATCTTTATCTTTAGCCGATTCAGTTAAATATAGTAGAAGGATGTACAGGCATGTCCTTGGCATGATTTTTGTAACATGAAGTCAATTTTTACTACACACAGATTTTTTAGACAAAAGTATTCTTAATCATTTAAGAACTCTCCTGCAGAGCTTGCTTTTACAGTTTAAAAAGTCACTACTTTAAGTATTAGAATGTTGAAGTCAAATTGATGAGTGATTATTCAAATGTAGAAAATAATTCAATCTTTATTTAACCAAATGAATAATAATATCAGTTATATTGAAGTATAACAATTTAAAATCTTAATATTCATTTTCTCATTTCAAGGTTGAACTGTTTACAGATTCTGTTTAGAAACACAGCACATGTTTTCATATATCAAACGTTACATATAACTTTGATAATTTTTCAAATATTATACTAAAGAAATATAAATACGAGGCATAAAAAGTAATTAATTTATTATGAATGATCGATATCAAGCAGATTTTTATGAATAGCTTCAAAGCTAACTAAACCTGTGTATATTAATTGGATCACAAATTAATTTAATGACAAAATAAAACTAAGTTTATTGAGACTAAAGTTCGAGAATTTATAGAAGAAAAATTTCCCAACAAATCAGAGGGAAAAAGGGTAGAAAATGATCAGTTTATATCCAATGGCAATAAAGATTTTATGTGCATTGTTGGTACTCAGAGAAGCGATCGCGGTGAGTCCTCCTGGAGACGTAGTTGGCAAATTGACTGTCGGTTACCAAGGCTGGTTTTCATGCAAAGGTGATAGTTCACCTCGTGGTGATTGGTTTCACTGGGCTGGACATCAAGCACCTTCGCGTGGACACCAGTCTTTTGAAATATGGCCTGATGTGAGGGAATACAGTAAGACCTATCAGACCGGTTACGCACACCTCGGTGATGGCCAACCAGCAAAACTCTTTTCCTCTTTCGATGATCAAACGGTAGAGACACACTTTAAGTGGATGGAGCAGAATGGAATCGATGTAGCTGCAGTTCAAAGATTTGGGGGCGGTCTCAGAGATAGTAAAGAGAGAGACCATATAAATGGCGTAGCACATAAAGTGATGCAAAACGCACAAAAATTCAATCGAAAATTCTATATCATGTGGGACATTTCTGGCTGGAACAACTTTCATACGGAACTGAAAGATGATTGGACCAATACGATTATCCATTTGACGAACTCCTCAGCATACGCGAAACAGAACGGAAAGTCAGTAGTTTGTATTTGGGGATTCGGCTTTAGCGACCGGCCTGGAGGATCAGCTGAAGCTTTAGATGTTATCAAATTTTTGAAGGATCATGGAGCTTATGTGATAGGTGGAGTGCCGGGACACTGGCGAACTGGATCTGGCGTGAAGCCTGGATTTATTGACGTGTTTTCTTCCTTCAACATGTTGTCTCCATGGACTGTTGGTGGCTATAGAGGAGTCAAAGAAGCTGCTAATTACCAAAAAGTGCTGTCTGACGATCTGGCTTTTTGTAAATCACACAACATTGATTACCAACCTGTGATCTTTCCTGGTTTCGCTTGGTCTAACTGGAATCATGGTCCCCAAAATGATTTTCCCAGACTCCATGGTGATTTTATGTGGCAACAGTTCGTCAACCTCCGAACACTTGGAATCACCAATGTCTATGTGGCCATGTTCGACGAATACGATGAGGGCACAGCTATCGCCAAGGCTGCAGAGAGTGCAGCTATGAAACCAACTGACCAATACTTCCTTTCACTGGATGCGGATGGTGTGCATGTCTCGTCAGATTTTTACCTCAGGCTCGTCAACGATGGCGCTCGAATGGTGAAGGGTCAGATCCCATTGCAAGAAACACATCCCACAAAACATGTTCTTTAACTTATTATATTATTACTATTATGTAATAAGACTTTTGTGAAAAGCTTCATTGTTTTTCTTTTCAATGTAAGCCCAAATACAAAAATTTAATTTGAATGTACACTAATTTTAAGATCCGTGATGAGTATAAATGTTCACTTCAAGTAACAATTGCCCAAAATAAAGCTAATCACAAATGTTGAGTACAATTTCTCTTTAATATTAGATTAGGCATCGATGAGATGAAGCATACAAACAAAGTTTGAAACAACGAAAAATGTTTACTTCTGCTGCTTCATGAAAAACTTAATGTAAGAGTACAATCGCGAGCAAAAAACATGTAGGCTTTGTACTTAGTGCTTAGAATTTTTGCTATAATTCGTTTTACTATAAATGTAATGACTACTTTTTATTAAGTTAAAGATTTTATATTTATTAGTTATAATAAGCTTTTAAATAATATAATCTGTTAACACTATTAATTTTAAATCTTTTTATAAAATGACTTTCAAAAAATCAAACTTGGTACTTCATTGTCTTGATCTTATACTTGTTCCAAGTAGCGCACCAAAATAAGTACTAATGTCTTTCTTAGAAGCTGACTTTTTACTCACGATTGAACCTCTTGCGTTAAGTTTTTCATGAAGCGGTAGACTTAACCATAATGTTTGAGATAAGAACAAATGTAAAATTGAGAACAGTCCTCGATTGAACAACCGGTTTTCATTTATAAAATTCATTAACCAATTATTCATGTTGGATTAGAGAAGAATTGATTGCTAAATTTGTTTAAAAAGAACCAACGAATTCGTCTATTGACATTTTGAGCATATATTTCCGAGAATTCGTCTCCATTTCTAATAAGTTCGAAAAACATTGAGTCAAAATAAAATTTCACTTTCTTTTATCATATTCTAATACTTTCAATTATGATTAATTCCATTTTACGGATATTTATACATATTCTTAGGTCATTATGTTAAGGTTCTTCTTCATTTCTCGCGTTCATATATATTTTTTTGTACGATACTGTGTATTGTCTTGAACATTCACTACTGTCCGCTACCTCAAACGTTGTAAATCAGAGCCCCGAACGATACAATATGATCAATTTATTTGTGGCAAAAAAAATTTGCAAACTCATCTCATTTCTTCTCGTCTTACAAATTTAAAAAAATCTGATCCTGTGTCTCGTTTCATCTCACCTCATTTCATCTTAAGAGTCCGCGATATTTCCCATCAGACGAGATCTCGCTTTCATAACTGCTTTACAGTTACCGAAACGAAATCAAATCAATCGAAAAGTTTGAGGTCATTCTCACAAAATTTGGTTAATATTGAAATTGGGCCTATTGAAACTTAGCAATAAAGTAAACTAGAAATCAGTACCGTGTGGAAAATTAGGACAAGTCATTAAAGATTGATATATTAATAAATTATTTCAAATCGATTTTCAAATTGTCTCACAGAATTTACAATCGATGCTTGTCTATCATGAGCTTAATAACTTTCTTTAGAATCACTAAAAATTGTCACAACAGAGGCTAACAACTATATAATCAGTGGTATTCGGTGACTAGTAATAACTTGAGAAAAAAGTCTCCCGTTACAGATCAACTCCGGAGACTGGAGAAAAGATCTTAAAACCGGAGATATAACACCCGTATGTAAAGCAGTGATGACTACTACTTGGTACACTCTTGATATCTATCCCTACTTTAAAAAATGAGACAGGTGTAAACCTCCTCTACAAGACGGTCACAAAATGCAGTACTTTAATTGAGCACATGGGGAATGTCTTAGGCTGAAAATTGGCAGTGTGATCTTTAGTGACGAATATTTTAATTATTAAAGAAACAAAATGTTTATTAAATCAGAAAATTTTACAATTTTTAAATATATTATATTTTGAAGATTAATAGATTTACATAAGTACTTGAGGATAAAATCACAATATTCTGTAGAACATAATTCGATAACTACTAGTTCTGACCATACTTTCAAATACATCTCTTACAAGTGCAAACACCTGAATAACAGGCGGATCCACACGTACATCGCCAACTTCCGGGCCAACCGGCACACAGAAAATCGCCAGTTATGCTATTACAGACCCAACGCTTTGAGCGTAAGTGTTTCATTAAATTATTGTTTGTCTCGAATGTTTTGATATTATCATTCGATTCAGCGTTCACTCGAACCATCGATGATAGCAAAACAATGCAGCTTACTATCAAAATAAGAGTTAATTTCGCATTTCTAACCATTTTTGAGTTTGAAATCTAAACAATAAAATAAATATTTCAAATGATTCACTCAAAGTTGAAAAAATTTAGACTAAGATCATTTACAGCGATGTCAAAGAAAAATGATTCGATAACTCACCAAAAAGTCAAATGATTGTACAAATAGTTATCTTTTTAAAAATAAGTTGAAAATCAACTTAGACTGAGAGTTTGTAAGTTTGACGAATTTTAGCAAGTTTTCTATGGTTTATATACTGAGAAATCTTTATTGCAGTAGTGCAAAGAAGTCTATTGATTATGATAAACGTGTCATTGACCAAAAACCAAATGTAAACAAATTCTTAGAAACTTCTATATTTTTGAAAATGGATTACATATACAGAATAAATTTCATTGTGAATGTTGTAAAAGATATTTGCTTATTCAATAAACAAAACAAGTTATCTTGAAAGTTTGACTGACCCCGCTTATAATCATTTTATATTGCATTCGATATTATCAGAATAAGATGAAATTTGATATCTTATACTAATTTTTATATAACAAAGTTCATTCTCAAAACTGCAGAAAATTATCAGATTTTAGGATTTGAATGAGGCTTCAGATAAAAGAAAGATAAATGACTTTTTAAGTCAATTTTCAAGCAATACAAATATTAACATAATGGACTTATCACATTGTCTTATTTACATTGAGGTAATAATGGGTGCATTTTTTAATTGAAAAAAATGAGTTCATTGTATTAAATATCAAAATTAAATGCTAATAACTGAACTTTTTATTTTTAAAGAGAGTTCTATAAAGAAGTGTAAAAAGCATTATATAGCCCTTTCCCAAAATTACATAACTTTCTGTAATTTCGAGGATGAACTTTATTATATAAAAAAATAGTGTAAGAGTTCAAATTTCATTTCATTCTGATAATAAAGAATGCAATATAGAATGATTATATCGCGAAATCTGTTAAATTTACAATCATTAGGTCTTAAAAAATTCTGATGTCACTTATTCTTCGAAATTCTTCTAATAGAAAATTTTGAAGTGAACATCTTAGAATAAATGACAGATATTGAAAATTTGAATTAACATGTTACTTCTATATTACTTTTATGATTTATATTGCAGGGCTGAAGTTTTTGTTACTTAATCCATAATAATTGTCTTCAGTCAAGATGGATTCCAAATTTACAAAATCACTTTTCAATTTTCACAAATATTTATTTTCTCTCAACACAGCTCTTCAATTTTGAATCAATTTCTATTTTTCTTGTCACTCTTTCACGAATCACTACATTGATTGGAATTTTCTTAATGGCATAAAACAAATAGATATTCCTTTCTTTGCTGCCCGCACAGTACCAAAGCTTCTGGAACAAATTAATTTGTATTCTATGAATTCTTCACTATACCTTCCATTTCCTAATCTTTTATCGATAAATTTTGTTTTGAATGCGATTTGGAAGTAATGGGCGAAAACATTGAAACTTAAATTTGGAAGCAAATGGAGTTTTTATCACATTACTTCCAGATAAAAAATTTGGGAGGGGGAAGCCTTTATATCCACAATGGCCCCAAATGAAAATAATTTCACCTTTTGACAAGACCATTGATATACTGTAATCCCAATTTGCCGCGATGTCGATGAATTTGTTTCACTCTTCAATTTCAACAGAGTTTCGCTTTGCTATTTGATTGCTTCGTCTCCGAGTTGTCCGAACTTATTACTACTGAATACATAAATATGACAATTATGCGATAACAATAAACTGTGACTTTGATCACAACTTACTTTATCAAACGTTTCATTAATCTCGATAAGTTTCAGTGTATTTCTAGAGTCATTTTTCCAACTATTTGAGACCCAGTTGGCCACTATTATTCAAACCCAACTGAACACATTTCTCTTCTCTGTTGAACCCATTGAACAACAAAATCCTTATGCAATTGCTTTAACTTTCTCTCCATTGAATCTATTTATATGATATGGAATTGACACATCATTATTTCCATTCTCAATTTATCCATGTCCTTTCCTAACTTGACCATCAATTGTCAAAACAGTGAATATGCGTCACCACAATAAATATCGACAACATTTATATCACTCAAATATTGATTCAATTCTGGTGTATATATCTTGTAATCAAAACTTCCATTCTCTAACACACCCCAAATACTCCGACCCTAATAAAATTTTCCCTCATTAGTGCGCGCAATTGCATGATAAAAAATTTTTGAAATCAATAACTTGTTTGTAACTCAAGTTTTCTATTAAACTCTTTTACTTCATTCCGATGACCAAAATCTAAAACTTCAAAGCTATTTCCACCTAAAAGATTATCATCAGAGACTTCATTCTTACATAAATCAATATTTTTATCGGAACAAGATATCAGAATATTGATTAAATATCTATCCGAATCATAAAATAAGGACCTTTTTGGCAAAGTTTATCAACACATGAATTAATATTTCTGGAGGTTTTTAAATATTCCTAAATATGACTCAATATTTCAATAAAATGTTTTGTAATTTATGGTCAGATCATTAGACAGATATTAAAACTCAAACGTAATGTTTAAAATGTAAATAAATATAAGACAAATTGAATTAAATCCTAAATAATAATGCCAAAAATCTAAACCACCTATAGTAAAACTAAAACAATTTATCGAAAAGTTCGGGAATGTGTTTAGTGTTGAAACAGATATGGTTTCAAAGACAGAGTACTTATTCTGCAAGTCCTGTCAGATACATGTCGTATCTGATCAAAGAAGTCAAGTTCGACAACACATTAACATTCAAATGCACACAGTCATTGAAAGGTTTTGACAACAATCAGAAAATAGTTGTCGATCCGTTTGTGAAAAGTCAAAAGTCATTTAATCACGATTTGTGTCAGTTTTTGGTTAATCCCAATATTCCATTTCATCGACTATTGAATGAAGATTTCAAAAATTCATCGAAAAGTATAAACAATGGTATCAGGACACTTGTTCGTCGCCGTTTGTTCGTAAGACATTTGTTCGTTGGACATTTGTTCGTCTGAGACTCTTATTCGTCGAACACTTGTTCGTCTAAGACACTTGTTCGTCTAAGACATTTATTTGTCTAAGACACTTGTTCGTCTATGACACTTCTTTTAGGATGCTTGAAAATATAAGAATCTGTTTTCTGTCTCCTGCGCTACTGTCTCAGAGGAGAAAGGATTGATTTGAAAGTGTCGTGGTGTATGGTGGTTGGATATCTAATTCCGTGAGGGACGTCGGTCTTGCTAGTGAACCTTCAGCGGCTCGTCGAGTTCTTTGAGTTGACTCCTTTATAGCTGCGACTGATTGAAGGACACAGGCGGTTGCACGAGAGATTCCTGCTGTTTCGGCAACTACTATTTGTTGTGGAGTCAAGTCTATGTTACTTTATCTTTGATTTTAGCCAAAACTTTCTATGCATCGATTCTTGCCGCTTGCGGGACATGGTTGTGATTTTCAGAGTGATGAATTACCCTTTCGCCGTCCGTATGCGCGCGCCCTTTACAATTCTCAATATATTTTATATATTTCCAGTAGGTCTTACCTGATTTAGTATAGTCCTTGTTGAAAATGTTCCATCGTGAACAATTTGATCATTAACCTTGGTAATCTTCACAAATTCCAGTGGCATTTTGCGATCTTAATGGATTAAGTCTTGATGATCTAGAAATAGAAAAAAGTAGAGGGAAGTGGAAATAATACTTACAATTTTGGTGAAAGACAACGTCCTCAGTTGTCTTCTGTTGTGTTGTTTAGCAGTGAAGTGGGAGAATAATAAATTACAAAAAAATTGGGAGTAAATATTTTATTAGGTCAAATGGTTGGTAGATCGAATGGTCGGTAGGTCGAATGGATCAACAAGTGTCTTAGACGAACAAATGTCTTGGACGATTAAGTTTCTTAGACGAACAAATATCTTAGACGAACAAATGTCTTGGACGATCTACAAAACGCCGAAGCCTATCAAATACCTTCTTTTCTTCGAAGGACGAATTGGCGGCCGAAACTGGAAGTTCCAACAAGACAACGCGCCTATACACACCGCCAGGACAACGAAGGAGTGGCTCCAGAACCAGAGAGTTCGGGTTCTCAACTGGCTGGCGCGCAGCCTGGATCTCAACCCCATCGAGAACCTCTAGGGATGGTTAATTCGGCTGGTATAAGCCTGTGGCCGCCAATACGACACCACCGCTGAACTTAGGGCCGCCATTGAGTCTTATCAGGACAAGATCCAGCTGTCGGAACTCCAGAATCTAGTCAAATCGATGGCCCAACTTATCATCCAGCTCGTCAAGAAAAATGGTAAGATCATCGATTATTAAACACACTTTTTAACCCAATCCACGGTACACGCGATATACTTATGTCGCACCTAAAAATCACTAAAATTTGGTTTTTCGGTCGCCGCTGCGATAGGTTGGGGGTAGAATACAGAAATTTTTGTGATTGTACATAACCTAGTTTTCAATAATTAGTCAAATTTTTTTGTATTTTACTGTGATAATAAAAAGTTATTTGAAATTTCATCGCGCGATATACTTATGTCGCGCACTGTATGATATGTATATGTCTAGACTACGCCCACCAAAGAAAGGTCATAACCCCATCTTCATTGCTGACCACACCCGATGAGGAATTGTCTTATAGCTCAGCAATGGGTTCGTCGTTGTCCCAACAATTACTATAACTTGATGAAAACTTAAAAGATTTTAACCAAACTTACATAGTTGATGTACTTCGTT
The DNA here is from genome assembly GCA_018873245.2 of Archegozetes longisetosus. Lineage (NCBI taxonomy): Eukaryota > Metazoa > Arthropoda > Arachnida > Sarcoptiformes > Trhypochthoniidae > Archegozetes > Archegozetes longisetosus. The sequence goes on from JAEMBT020000007.1 coordinate 2,216,282, forward strand.
GTATTTCACCTATCACCAAAAAATTGAGTCAATTATCTCAAGTGATTCGGAATTTAATCAATTAAAACTGCTTGTACCTCAACTTGAAAATGATCGAAATTCAAGAACTTGAGCTTAAGTTGGGCGTGATCAATGTAACTACTCTTATGTGAAATTCCATCCCTTTGTGCCCTATCTGTACTTTTCAATTACTAAATATGAGCTTTGATGGATTTTAGAAAGATTTTCATATTGCTAAAAAATTATTGGTTAAAAAAGTGAGAGACAGCTATATTTTGTAAAAAATCAATTATTTCTTAAAAATAATCAAAACTCGTTTAAAGTACTTGCCAGCTAAAGATGAGGTATACCACGCCCTCAAATTGTACGAATGCTGGTATAAGCATTCTATTTTTTACATTATTTTGGCGCTAAAGTTAAATGTATGACATATCTGTTACGTGATTGCCTGAAATTTTCTCTAGTAGAGTATATATTGCGAGGCTGGGACAGTACGAATTCGTACTGTTAGTACCCCCTATAAAATCACCAAAAAGTGAACTTTTAATATCATTCGGTTCTCTGTCAGAAGTTGCAAACCTGGTCATTTTCACAGTTGCAAAAACTTTTCTAGATGCTAGAAAGGAGCTGCAAGACTCTCTGAGAAACTTGCGGCAGAATCCAGTCCCAATTGGCTTCATTTATGTTCAACTACCAAATCAATCATATCCGAAGTCAATATGGTCAACAGTGGAGTGGATGGATGTCACTTCAGCATATGCTGGACTTTTCTTTCGTGCTGAAGGAGGGGGTCTGCTTCGTTTGAACAAATTCAAGAAGATAATTCTCCCAGGCTAACTTATGTTCAATATTATATCGGTGGCGCATAAGCAACTCAAGTGTATACTTCTATAGGATCATGGAGCCTAAGGGTTAAAACTGGGGGTGAAGTAAAAGATGCTGATAGCCTTAGTTTTTATGTATCTGGTGGAGAAGCGCGACCTCGCAACAGAGCCATACGCATCTGGAAACGAACTAAATAATAAGAAATTGAACATTTTGATATTATAAATTGAAATAAAAATAGAATTTCTCGACGTATACACTAACAAAAAAGATAAGTTATTAAGCCGTTGTAATCAGAAATTTATAATATATTGTCTTATAGGGCTTATATCGCCTTTAATTTTTGGGTTTATCTTTAAATTCTTTCTAAAATAAACTTGTTCTTTCTCACATCATCATAAAATACTTTTACTCTGTTCTTAGACTCACTCAACCATTTTCCAACCTCCCTTAATTTACCCTTTAAAGCTTCATTTTTAATTCCCAAGTCAAACATATCATCACCCATCATCTTTATAGCCTCAACATAGATTACTTGGATATCGATTAATTTCTCAGCATTTTTAGCCTGTGTAGCGATGGTCTGTTTGCTAAGCTTAACAAGTTCTCTAATTTTGCAATAGAATGCCTTATATTCAATGTATTCAAATATTTCAATTTGTTATAAAATTTTTCGTATCATTCACATTAGTCCAGATTCAACAATTCATAAATAATCATCGTTCTAGATCGGTCAGATTGAGTTTATTACCTCGATCAAGATCGATCACTTTTGAATGTATTTAAGGTCAGATTTAAATCGTATTAAATGCAAGATAAATTAAATAGTATAAAGTATACGAGCATAATAGTACCAGACGATATAAGGAAAAATATGTTAATGAAAAAGGTTTTAGTGTTTGTTCAAGCGAAAGAAGAGCATTCTGAACTAACAAAACCACAACTATCTAAAATGATAGGGATATCAGATTCAAGTCTTAAAATTATTATGAAAGATCTAAATATGAAGTTTTTATCGTCATGAGGTGCATGTAAATAGAAAAAAGATAGATATAACAGTCAATAAAAGATTAATAAAGGTACTAAGAAATTATTTTTAGGGTGTGGAACAATAGCGAACACAAACAAAGTGCATGGATTTGTATCCCCTAATGACATCAATGGAATGGAAATTATATCAATTATAAACTGATATGTTAAATGATTTGTTGGTTAGCGTTTAATTCTTCAGTTTTTTGGTGAGAAAATTTTAAGTTCCACTCATTTGTATAAGTTTAACTTTCCATAATAGAAAAAGTGTAACAATGTTAAAACAAGTACAGATAAAATAACAAGTAATATACAAACCTAGACCGGTTATTTTATTAATAACTAAATGTGACAATGTCATTGCAGGAGATATGTTATCCTTCCTTTGTTGTAAATTGTTTTTAAATTTAAATATAAAATATAGTAATACCGGTTAGACTAGACTTTACGTGGCCAGAGATTTTCGACATAAGCTTTTTATATAAATAATCTATAACTCAAACTGAGTTCAAATATATAAATTTTACTCACCGCAAATGACCAGAACATCGTTAAAAAAGTCCCGAAAAATCGACTAGACTTTACGTGGCCAGAGATTTTCGATATAAGCTTTCTATATAAAGAAACTAGAACTCAAGCTGAGTTCAAATATACAAACTTCATTTGCCGCAAAGGACTAGAACATTGATAAAAAAATCCCGAATAATCAAGTATATAGAAAATTACCGTAAAATAAATTTATGGAATCACGTTTCAACTCAAATCGATTGAAATCAACAGAATTTCACTGTTCTGATTATATGTTTTGATGAAACTTCAAAAAATAAAAAATATTGAAAAAATGAGAGAACCAAGATCCTACGGGACCTTGTCTAAAATAGTACTTCGTTAAACATATATATTTTGAATAAGGTCTTAACAATGACCAAAAAATTATGAAATGACGTAGCGTTAATGATGTAAAGTGCAAAACTAGATCTGTATAGTTTCACGATCACAAGATCCGGGAACCGTTTTCTTGCTGTAATGGCGGAATATGGCTTATAAACATAAACTAAGTTAAAGATCTTGGCTAATAAATGTACCGTCAGGCCTAAATGTGTCATTGGGAGCGCAATAGGGGATGCACTGAGCATCGCTCAGACGATGCTCAGTTGGTTCAATAAGACAAGCGGTTCGGCTTAGTATGTTAAAAGCTGATTGGAAATTCTCCGTGTCGGGTCAAAGTAACCCAGCTAAAATAAGCCAGCAAAAATAACGTCTCAATAATAACAACTATTATAGTGTTTTTATAAGTCTATTAATGATTTATTGCTTATAATATCAGTGTTAATCTATATTAAGCGAGGAATTTCACATATGGCTACATCATCTCATAATTTTTTCATTCTTGTCAAGACCTTATTCAAAATATATATGTTTAACGAAGTACTATTTTAGACCAAGTCCCGTAGGATCTTGGTTCTCTCATTTTTTCAATATTTTTTATTTTTTGAAGTTTCATCAAAACATATATTCAGAACAGTGAAATTCTGTTGATTTCAATCGATTTGAGTTGAAACGTGATTCCATAAATTTATTTTACGGTAATTTTCTATATACTTGATTATTCGGGATTTTTTATCAATGTTCTAGTCCTTTGCGGCAAATGAAGTTTGTATATTTGAACTCAACTTGAGTTCTAGTTTCTTTATATAGAAAGCTTATATCGAAAATCTCTGGCCACGTAAAGTCTAGTCGATTTTTCGGGACTTTTTTTACCGATGTTCTGGTCATTTGCGGTGAATAAAACTTATATATCTGAAATCAGCTTAAGCCATAGTTTATTTATATACAAAGTTTATATCGAAAATCTCTGGCCACATAAATCTAGTTCAACCGACTAAAGATTAGTCAGATTAAACTAAGACTTAGTCTCTAGTCTTAGTTTTTAATTTATCGACTTCAAGATTTTAACGAGATTTAGTCTCATTCTACGTATGCGAATGAAGAATTTTGTACTATTAAGGAATCTCAGAATATTATAAACCTATTACAACGAGTAGAGAAACTGATTTCTCATTAGTTGCTTATGAATGTGAGTTATGGAGTGCCCGTTTGTAAGATATTCATTATAAACTAGACTCATTAAACAGTTTCAAAATAATCTTATTTATAATTATAATACAGAGTTTTACAGGTACTATTGGTATAATTGAAAAGTTCGTACCCTAACGGGGTTCTGATGATAATTAAACCACATTTTGAATGTTTTATTTAAATATATCATTTTTAAATATCGAACACAAAGTTTCAACTTTTTCTGTCGTTCTGTTTGCATTTTATGATTTTTTAAACTACAATTGCCTGAAATAAAAATTGATTTCAATTCTCGAGATTTTCGAGTTATTATTGGCTATCGTTTTAAGAAGAAAATGTCGGCCAAGGATACGACCGAAGAAATTAATTCAGTTTTAGGGCCAAACACTGTTTCATATGAAATAGTTAAGAAATATTTAAGAGGGCGCCGATTCTCGTCTGAAGAAGAGATCGATCGGGCAGTAAATGATTTCTTCAACTGTATTACTCTGGTGAGTGGCGACGGGTTTATGATAAATGGCAGGAGAGGATGAAGCGAGTCATTAGTGCTCGGGGGGATTGCTCTTAAGTTTTTTGTAAAAAATTTCAATAAAATTCATTCTTTGATACTTAGGGTACGAACTTTTCAATTATACAAATGTTTTGGAGATTTGAAATATCATGTTATCTGTATAAATCTATATATTCAGACATGTTTCTCCGTGCAATAGTTCTACACCAAGGTTACAGTTGATTTAAAACTATTTTTAGGGGATTTTTGCCATGATTTCACTGAACAAACGGATATTAAGTAAATATAATAGTATATTTATGCAAAAATAAAGTAATAAAACAGAGATGATGAAAAAATGAATGAAGAGAAATACGATATCTAAACATTCTTGTAATTGCAACAATAAGCTAAATCAATTGAATTAGTACCAAACAGCCTATTATCCTAATTTTTAATTTAAATGGAATAAGACTTAATTCCGAAATTACTATCTAGATTGTCCTTGTGTTTTATATAACAAACTTTGTAAAACTCGTGGCAGTATATATTTGCCTATTAAAGCTTTCATTTGAACCTACTTTTTAAACAAATGCGTTAACTCATATGCCTTTCACTATGGATTAAAAATACTTTCTATATTGAATTGAATAAAGTATTTTTAATCCATAGTGAAAGGTCTATTCATTAACGCATTTGTTCAAAAAGTAGGTTCAAATGAAAGTTTTAATATGCAAATTTATACCGCCACGAGTTTACATAACGTTCAATAATTTTTCTAATTACATTAAATCTGGGTATACTATTCATGCCAGTATACTTCTTATTCAACTGAACATTTAAGTCACACCAAATGCTTCCGAAATGTTTCTCTTGATGAACAAAAACGTGCGCAAAAATATCGTAAGGCAGTCATGATCTCAAGCAATTTGGAGGGAAAAGACGTTGAAGCATTAGATAAAGGAAGGATTATCAAAAAATCATGCTGGCATCACAATTACACTAGTTTCATTTATTTCACATACAACTGCTACTTAGCAAACTTTTTGTTTTTCTTCTGAATAATTATAAATTTTTTGAAAGTGGCGTAAATCGATAGTTATGGAATGCATCCTTCTATTAAAAGAATTTTGACGACTCAATTATGGACAATAAACATCAATGTGATCATGTTAAACTTTCTCTTGAGTATTTAACTAGTCCTTCGTAAATAACTTTGTTTTACCAAACGATTTCACAACTATTTCTAAACTTTCATTTTAGTAAAACTATTTAAACTACTATAAAACCTATACTTCAAAAAGTTATTGTTTTTTCTAAACTTCACTTGCAACAACTGCTGTTTTCGTGAGCTATAAGAAAGCTAAAGGAATCGATTATAACATATTTTTGATTTTCATTCTTCATTCTTAGCTACGCCACTAACATTAGCGGCTTTGTCAAAAAGGTCTAATAGATAGATAACTTATTTTACCTGGTTAATTCAAGCATTTATGAGAATAACAAGATTAAGAAAAGTATAAGTGAGCGACTTTCGCATCGAAAAGGAAAAAAGTAGGCGAAATTAGAAAAGTAATCGGATTTCAAAACTAGAAAAATTAATTAAGTGTTAATATTTTTCCAGTACACCAAAGTCAGGTTATTATCTTGTACTAATAACCATTATAATTCAATCTTCATTGTTAGTGCCTCGTAAATACTAAGTAGTTTGTTGACAGAATGAACGCTCATGTAGCTCAAGATTTAAGTGAAAAAGTGAATTCATTCATGCAAAAAATATACATAGAATCACAAATCCAATCGTGGATCAGTACTGCTCTACATACACATTCGGACAAAACGCCTATAAACACAAACTATATTCTAGTAATAATAAAATTAAATGGATAAACCATATTAGATCAGATTGTTTGCATATTCCATTATTGCTTCTTCTGTTTTGTTTTTCTGTTCTTAACATTAATATAATTTTCCAGTTTATAACAGAAACACTTCTGAAGGTATTATCTTATGGTTTCTGATTTGATTTGTTTATTATCCAAAAATCTTTACTCATAACTCACTTTCTTATTCTCAGGGCATCTGTTTTGTTGTACCTTAAAAGTACATATCTATATACAAATTATTAAGCTTAAAACCTTATGCTAATGTCAAAAAATTATTCTTAAAAAATTGTATCTAACCAAATGCTTATCAATAGAAAATATCAAAACTCATTCCATTAAATAAATTTATTCTTAGAAATAAGTTCATTCTTACTAGTAATCTCTTCTATTACTAACTACATGATGTAATTTAATGTGGCGCTTATTACATTGATATATATATTCTTCCATCATATGTATCCATTTATTTTACTTTAAAATTATTAGAATTTCTTTACAATTACGAAAAAGTAAGAAAGGCATTAAGATATATTTTGAATTGAAATGAATAGATTTCAATTTTATAAGTTAATTTAAAGCTCTTTTGAAAATAATAATTCTTTTAATTAGTTGATCATAATAACTAATTGAAGAAGTTTAAGAAAATGATTTCAACGAGTATTTAAAAAGTACAATCAAAATTTTCCGTGAAGTAAATTGTGTAGAAATTATTTCATTTATAATTTTTTAAATTAAAGATTTCAAGTTTGAGAACACTTTAAAAATCTACCTCAAAGTCCATAATGCGTGTAATTGAATAAATGCCTTGTCAAGAATTATTTGGAATACGAATTAAAATTGATGAATAAATTATTTAGCATTAGATAATTTTATAATTATTAAGTTAATGCTGTCATAAAGTAAGAAATTTTAACAACAGTTTAAAAGTTTTTCATTCACTTGAGAGTAAAGAAAAGCTATTTTGTATGAATATATGAAAAATAGACTTTTCTGAATCTGTTTTCTTTTATTTTTGATATTTCACAGTAACCTTTGTCATAAAATCTCTTATTCAGATAAGAAATAAGTGTAAAAATGAACAAGAGTAATAATCATTTAATTTAATATACGTTGCTGCAAATAAGAATAAAAGATCATTACATTCTCGTTTATTTTCCTTGTACAAAATAATCATTTATACGTCAAGTCGTAAACGCTAAACTTTGCAGATGCTTGACTTTAAAATAAAAATCTGCCCAATTTCTAGATTGATAAAATAACACAACTGTTTTTAATCTAATATGCAAGATAGTTATACTTGATTTTTGTATTTATTTAAAGTAATATAATGTACAGTTTAAACAAATAGCTATTAACGTTAATATAATTCTAGTTCTCAAGCATAAAAGATTTGAGTAAGACATTTTGAAAATATTTTGACTAACTTTAAAATTAGGACTTTACTCGGAAAGATGAAGATCTGATGAAGTTTCTACTCCAATAAAGCACTTTGTAGAAATGCAAAATTTTTAAATGCTCATAGTATTGAAGATAAAATAATAGAATGGTTAAATTTCGTATATTGGTGAATTAAGTTTGTAACCACATATCTTAATAATATATTCCTTTTAATAGTTTTTTATTTTTGTTTAATTTTAAGTTGATGAAGCAAAAAAATTAACTGAAATCTGACAACAAATTTATTATACTTTCATATATAATTTTCACTCAACGAAACATCTTTTCTTATCTGTCTAATAGTGAGACAGGAAGCAAATTTGTTTACCTCAATTAAGTTTTTTTCTTTTTATCTCAAGCGTGAAATATAACATAAAAGTATTATTTGTATTAAATTGTGAAAAATGTTCGACAATGGGATGCTTTTAGTGAATGAAAGTATGAAATAATAAATTTCCTACTAGTAGTCCCTACTAATAATGTTCTAAATGCCCATGAGTTGTGTTGTAAAACATCATTTTATTTCTGTGTCTCATTTGTTTCAATTTTTAGCCCAGTTTTTATTTATCTCAAGTTGATAGTTATCTTAATAAAATTTGAGGCACTTATCATTTATTCCACTCTGAACTGTGAAATCATAGCCATGATAAACATTTTTTTATCGTTAAATTTCAAATAATTTATATAAATACAAAGTGACGAAAGATTCCAAATTTTTAGATTGAAAACTTTTTTCACAAAAATCTTTTGTTACCCAAAGTAAATTTTAAGGAGAATATAGCACGGAATATTAAGATAACAATCTTTATCCTCAAGCTATTGTTACAGATATTGTTCTTTATTGCAAAAGATATATATATATATATATATTGATAATAAATTGTTGAAACATAACAAAACTATTCTTATATTTCCTATAATTATAGTCTATATAAGACATAGAAAACTGATTCTTCTCTCAAACAACATTTATTGGTTGAAATAATTAATTTGTACCTACAATCGAACAATAAGTTTTGATATGTGGACAAACAGAACAACTAATTAGACGAATAACTAAAGAAAGATTTGATGATTGCTTTAAATGGCACAGATTGTGATTGGATTGTGACTGAGATTGCACTTGATTAATATTGTTTTGCTGTCATTTGTTTTGTTTTTTGCGAACACTTTAATGAAGGACTCATTAATAATATATTAGACATTATTTTTGCTGTAATACCAGTAGACGTGAGCCTATTATTTATTGTTATTTATTAATAGTAGCAAAGATCAAGATATTATTGTTAAACGGATAGTTTTATTGATCGTAAAATAGAGTTTTGATGGCAAGTATTCTCTATTTTTCTAATCAAAAGCGAAAACTGCATTGAAATTTTTAAAAAGCACCCGAGAAAATTCGTGGCTATCAAAGGTATAAAGATTCTTTAAAAACAAATACTTTGTTTCTAGAAAAAAAAGAACCACTTTATTACTGCTAAAATTTGAATTGTTCCTATTGAATCGTAAAAAGTATTTAATTGAATTTGAATCGATTTCTCAACACATTATCAATAATTATAGGTTAGTGTAGAGAATAGTATTGTTTGTCTAGCAGACTGCGAAACAAATAGAATAGTAGAAATTAAATGTGTGCACTCAATGTGTTTTACGACTTAATCGATTATAAGTAGTACCAAGTATTTGATCTTATTTCATTCAAACGAAGGTCATATCTCTTGGCTATCAATTTTTATCGTAACCGTTGGACATTGAGGAAGCAGTTATCAATTTTTTGATGTTACTGTTCATTCACTATCTCAAAAATTGATTGTGGGTCAAGTGCAATAATACGTCAATTTGTCAAAAGGACCAAAACGCTCGTTATTGCTTTTAAATAAAGTGAAATCATACAAAAAGCATTTATAAATAGCTAATTATTTATATAATATCTGTGGTATTGTCTTTTACTGCTAGAAATTTCTCAAATTCTGAGGATATCATACTTTGATTTTACTTGTTTTCGAATGACCAAACATTTCAAAATGCGATTTGCAATAGATTCAATGAAGATTATATTTTCTACACATCATTTTGGAACTGAAGACAGAATTTAGCTCAAATATCTACTAAAATCATAAATTGTTTTATTCTCAACTAAGAAGTGTTCTAGTTATATTACAATTATATTATCTATAATTATCATAATATTAATATCTTCAGAATTTACAGCAGAACTTGAAAATTATCTTTGACTGCAAGAAAACTTCTTTTTCAACAATAACTACAATACCTGAAGACGCTTGAAGAAAATATTATATATTGTGCCCGTATATTGACCTAATGTTCTGATTGCATGTCCCTTTCGAACACAATTTGTCTCAGTCTCGATGAAAATATTGTTTCCTACATTACAAACCCGTATATCAATTCTTGCATTCTATGCATAAAAATTTGTGAGCAGAGAAAGCAGTGCAAAATCAAATAATCGTTCTGAAAAATCGAACTTCTATGTTTGTTTCTATTTTAAGTTACAGTCAGCTTCCTTTTTCATTCTTCATTCTATTCTATTGTAATTTTTATATGTTCTGCAAATTGTTTAAAGTGAAACGAATGCACGAAAACGCTATTTTTACAATGCTATAAATAATATTATGTCGGTTTGAAGGAAAAGCAGTGTAACGATTATTACTATTATTTGATAGCATTGTATTTGTCTTGTCATAAAACGTATCCGTAAATTTATTAAATAAGAATTAATTTGTAATAGTTTTATAGCTGTTCAATTGTCCTAATAAGGCTATAGATATCTTACTCAATCATTTTAAATTGAAACAAAACTTTTGGATTACAAAATAACGCTTCACTGTTTCAGTTCATTTAGATTATTTATGAAATATTAACTTCAAACAAGAATTTCGTATGAAAGTAAAAATTAATTAAGCATTGTATCTCGTTTTTTTTCATTATATCTAGATCATACAAAGCTTAATTTTAAATATAAATTCTTGGGTAACTTTCAATCTGGCATATAAAGAAAAATTCAATTTTGTTGAGATAGCTTTCAGTCAAGCTTTCGATCTTCGTTCTGAATTCCACTCCATAAATACATGGTTAATTTGAGTACTAAAGATATTTTTCATCGAGATTCATACAAGATCTTGTCAAAAATTTAAAGATTATCTCTATAATGACCTTCAAACCATTAACTAATATTGAAGTTCTATTGAAAATTTTTTTCGTGAAAAATATAGATATGCTCATTTCAATATAGATTTGAGCATCGCTGGTTTATAAAAGTATTTGTAGGAAATATCTCGTACACAAATGCATTAGTGGTTTTTCATTGTGACAGATCATTAGTCTATAAAAGGTATAAAATTTTGTGCCTAAAAATTATTGTCACGTGTCTGATTGAATATTAGATTTTGTAACTATAATTAGATCAGTGCAGACATATGTCACGTAATATTTCCATTTGAGATATGTTTACATTATGTTATGATAATTATAATGGACTTTAACAATGAATGGGAAAAAAGATAGTCTTATGCATTGCATTCATGTATAGATATAATGAGGATAAGTTCGATGTAGAGAAATTGCAAAAATACTAATAATTGCAATTATAATAATAAATGACAATTGACTCTCATTGTGAACATTAACGCGAAATGATGCAATAAAATGCGTGATTGGAAACTAAAATTTATTAGAATAATAAGAATCTTGTTAGTGATATATTTGATGAAATTTATTCTCTCATTTGACTTTTTAGGAAGGTTATTTCAAACTGTCAACTGAATGAAGAATAGTTTGTTGAATTAATCACCCGAGTGATTGACTTATAATATTCAAATAAGAGCTTTAAATTTGACTTTATTCCAATTAAAATAGTATTTGATTGGACAACTATTTCTACGATTTTATAATGTGAGTAGTATCCTGATTGCAGTTAATCTACACCTTTATCATGCCATAGTTATGCAGGAAAGCAATATCACAAGTATAGTATTTGTGGATTAAGTGCAATCATTACTGGAATCACTAAAAATTAAGCAGCACTCAATTAGATTTTCGCTCATGTAATAAAACTTCTTTTTGAAAACGTTCTCAAACTAATACTTATTCAAAGCAAGTGCTCAATTTTCCTTTTCCTCTTCTGCTTCTTCCTAATCTCTACTCTTCCTCTGTCGACAATCTGTAGTCTTTTACTCTCCTGTTTTACTTACTATCCCATTTGTTACTCTTTCATTTAAATACAACTCGTTCGATCACAAAATTTGCAGTTCGATCAAGTTAGGTGAAGAAAAATTTATCAGGGCCTACAACATTTTTCAACGTATTACAACCTAAATGAATAATTCTTAAGTTTGTGAAAATCGATAATTAATTCGAAAGATTCGGATAAATCATTATCTTCCCTAAATAGATTTTGTTTTCAATGCTGGTATTCGCCTGTAATTTCCAAATTTTTATTTATTTACAAAGCTGTGATTCAGAAAATCCCACAAAATCAATAAATAATAAGCATCTGTTTTCTATTTTTATTGTTCAAGAATATGAAGTATTGCATTCCTTCTACAGAACTACTCAAAGAACTTTTTGTATAACAAGACTGTAAGATGTAATTTGAAGAATCGATTGAATAGATAAATAAAATTGATTTGTTTTCCATATGGATTCTCAGTTTATGCATCGTAAAAATAGCAGTGTATCAAGTTTTAAATAAAATTACCGAGGGAGAAAAAATAAGAGGTTCGAGAACAGTGGGAAGACTTATTAATTTCTGGTTTTTCCATAGACCGTAGCTAATATTTATATCTTTGATCAAGTAAATATTCAATGAATTATATAAACTTTTGCAAGAAGCGAAAGTCATAGAAAGTTTTATGATATTCATACAAATTTGGTATCTAAGTTATAACTGCATAATTGGTCTAACTTGTGAGTCGCATATATTATACACTATTTTTCATAATTTATCAGAAGATAAATCTATTTTCGGTGTTGAACTTGAATTAAAAATTCATTGTCAGATCAAATTTTATGTGACTTTTAATTTAAATGTATTAATAAGTTAACAAGTAAAAATGTTCAATCTAATATATCTTATAAAAATTTCCAAATAGTAATAGAGCATGATCCAATAAACATGGATAACACCAGAAACAAAATAAAAAGTTCATCAGGAAATGAGTATATCCTACTAATAGTCACAAAAGGATAATTTGACAAAGTGTCGAGTCTAGTAAATATAAAACTACTGTCACACAGTACAAAACAAATACATTTACTCAATAAAATCATTTACAAATAATGTTTTGTACAATTAGTGACAGAACTACAACATTTCGTATTGTTTACCTAACTCAGCAAGGCTTGTAATACAATTAAAACCTTGTTTTACTATCTAACTGTATTATATTTTTGTTTTATCTTTTATTTCTTTCTAATATGATTGTTAGGTCTTGTTCTTAATTGGACTATAATTGCTTAAGGGAAATGAGATTATCCAAATATAAGTAATTAATATTTTACGCAAATTTTCTATATTAATTATTGGGAATTTCGAATTCCAGGAAAATAATAATCAAGGTCTTCCCTCACAAGAAAGTTTGAAGTCAATTAATACAAAGCTTTCTTGTTGTCAATAAAAAATAGTTTTAGAACAATTGACATTTTAATCGCAGCTTCTGAAACTTTAACGAAAGTCAAAGCTTCCATAAGTCGAATTGCTTCACGATATGACGAAATTTATCTTATTAATGATGAACTAAATGCAAATTTAATGATAGAAAGTATTTTTTTCAACAAAGAGAAAAGACAAATCTACACGAAAGTCACCTCAACATTAGTGTAGAGCATAAAATAGCTAGAGCTCGAGCTAATCTCAAGTTCTTGCTTACACTATCTAGAGTTTAATTTCATACAGAAATAAAAAATAACAGTAAAATTCTTAGAATTCTTCTATCGGGCAATACCAAAAATGTAATTGATGAAAAATATGGCTTAACTTTTTATAGATTGAAATATTTGTCTAAACTAGCCTTAAGCGAGTAAAGATTTTAGGTATAAGTGTCATATGTCAGTATATCATGAATTGAACAGAGGGTGAATATGAAACAATTTTTCGTAGTAAAGGTTAGGCTTCCCATTGAAACAAGGTAAGGATTTTATATAACTAACACGAAACGATCAACCAAAGTAAGGATGAGTTAAGTCGCTAGGCTTTGTGTCAGTCAGATTATTATGTTGATACATAACATAGAATGGAGGGATTTCACTTCACCTGTTCATGATCTCATTTAAATGGATCTCAAAATATACTGGTTTCCGATAAATATCTCTTTTATATTCGCGATCGGTTCAGATTACAGTATATGGATATATGGTCGCGAAAATCTAATTGAACTCAATATTTCATATTAACAATAGAATTGTAGTAGGAAATAGTTTTCGAGTAAAAAGCAGCTAAAGAATTGTGTATGTAAGCTTAACACTCAGGTTAACCTCAAAGTTGGCAAGCTTTAGGCCAAAGTGAGACTTGACATAAGGTTAAACTTGAGCTAAAACTCAACTCAAGTTACTCTATGCTCTACACTAATCATCATTAGTAGTGACTAATTATTGAGATATTATATCAAATATATTCATCATTAATATTAACTAAATGTTGTCATATTTTATGGAATAATAGACTTTCATATAAAGAGTAAAAATAATACCAAAAAGTTAGAAATAAAACAAATAAAGGACTAGAGAGCAAAGCATTCATTAGTATCGCTATCAAATTGAGAAAACCATTAATATTATGGTAAAAGTTATCAATCATTACAATTCATATTTTAGAGACTTTAGCTCTAATTATAACCATAATAGACTTTTAAGTGCTATCACTCCATAAGTTATATAAACAGTTTATGTCATATATACTTATGAGGAGTACTTTTCGAGTAATGATAAGCGCGTGACTTGTGGTCCACTACTGGTTGAGAAAATGCTAAGCGTTTAATGATTTCGAGAGCACAATATAATTGACAAAATAGTCATGCGTATTAAAAACCAATAGACACGAGTCTGAGTGTATATCAATACAAGTACCGAAAATAGTCATCACTCGAAACTTTGATTCAAACTTCAGTTCATCGCAGAATAAAGACTCGAATTAAAAAAGTTAAACTAAGTTTTTCATTCGTTTTGTTCATAAGTCATTGATTTAACGTTTATTTGAATTTTTGCCATATTTTGTCAAATTTGTGACAATTTTTGATTTATCAGAAAAATTGAAGATACTGAGAAAACTAGAAATCTGTCGAGCAAACACTTATACATTAGTTTTCAGACTTGAAAAACAATTTTTGGATTATGAACAAATTCTCCGATCATTTTTATGTTTCAATGAATTTTTCGAATTACTCGTTTAAATAATAATCAAAAAGGACTGAAATGACATCGGTTTTAAGTGAAAATTGACTTTGAGCAGAGCCATGAAAGCGATTTTTTTCAATCGAGGATTAAGTGAAATCTTGTGGTCATTTATTTTGTTCGTTCTGATCAAATGTAAGTCATTCCACTTTCGTTCAATCATTTCAAAACATGCAAAAAATATTTTACCTCATTTTTCAGATTTAAATCTCAGTTTTAAGTTAGGTTAGATTGGGTTACATTAGGTTAGGTTAGGTTAGAACTAATCGAATTCAAGTTAAATACTTGAGTTAAATATGAGAGACTTTTCAAATTTTTCAGATTTCATGGATTTGTTTGATATATATCCTTAAATATAAAATAGAAAATCTTATTTAGACAGTCACTTTTCTGTTATCTTTTCATTTAAAAACAAATACATTTAAACAAAATATTATTCAAACTTGTAAACAATTATATTTATATAACCATAAATTGTAATAATAAGTCTCATTAATGGTTACCGATTTTCAGAAAAATGATATTTAGGCTAATCAAAAGCGCTTCATGAGGACTAAGTTACATTTTCCAAATCATATTTCAGTTGGTGTACTATCGTTCAAATAATTATGTGTGAAATTGTGCATTTTCCCGCAATTTTTTTACGCATAGATCTCAGGGAATGCTATAATATCCAGCCAACAAAAATTGAATGATGTTTTACAATATGACATTTGTTATTAAACTTTATAAGAACTGAACTTTTTATAATGCATTCATTGCAGTTGAGTTTATGTTGAAATACAAGTTTCAAAATATGATATTGTGATCCCTAATTTTTTAGCGCAAAATTTGACACATAATTATTTGATCGATAGTACGATTTATACATTGAGTTGATTTGTAACTGTTCGATATTAGAGAAGTTGCAAAATTACTTTTGAGTGTAGAGCTCAGTTATATTCAAATTATAAATGAATGCATATATAAATTTACTGTTGATTGACTAAAATTTTGAACAAAAATCTAGCTGATTGTACGCATGCAAACGAGCAATTTTGTACAATTGAAGAATTCCAGAACTGTTTAAGACTATTGCAATCAGTGGGCAGTGGAGAGAGTGATCTCGCGTTACCCGTCAATGAGGATCAATTAGAGAGTGCCTGCATGTAACACGTTTTTCTCATTAATACTTATTAAATAGTTTTCCTAACAATGACTAAGTTATCATTTCAAATATGTTTTAGAGATTTGAAAGAAGGTGTCGTCTGTTTGGATCTACACATTCAGAAATGTTTTTCTTTAGAGATGCAACAGGTCTACACTCAGGTCGCAACTGATGCTAAACTTTTTGTCAGGGATTTGTGCGATAACTTTACTACACAAAGAGGTATCAAATCAAAAAAGTAAAATAAAGTAGAAGAAAAAGTAATAGAAAAAGTAAAGAGAAAGAAATACTATGTGTAAACATCCCGTTAATTGAAAGCCTTAATTGTTTGTCTGCTAGAAGTTTATGCCTTAAATACTCTCTAATCCAATCATTCGAAATTAGTAGGTGAAACTTCATTAAAAAAGTTTATAGTATTTTGTTCACTTTAACCGTTATATATTACCCACTGATTATTCTAATTTAAGCACCAATAAAATCAACTTTTCATATGCTTCTTACCCAATAGAGTATTTACGTCACGCCAAATGCTTCCGAAATGTTTCTCTCGACGAACACAAATGTGCGCAAAAATATCGTGAGGCAGTCATGATCTCAAGCGATTTGGAGGGAAAAGATGTGGAATCATTGGATAAAGAAAGGATTATGAGGAAATCATGCTGGTATAGCAATCACATAGTTTACACAGCTATAGGAATTAGCTGCAGTTTTACCAAACAGTTGTTTGCTTTTCGATTAAATACGGCAGTATCAGCTAACAGTGGCGTAAATAAACTGCTTGTTAAACAGAGAGCAAATTTTAAAAGTTCATTCTGGCAATAAATTCGTTTTTAACTCAATTATGGTTCGGGGATTATAGTTTAATCTTATTAACTTTTAAAATAATTATCCAGTTTTTATAATAATACTTTATTTTCTATTTAATGTCTTGGATCAATTGCTAAGTATTGCAAAGAAATGACTACTATCATCGCAATAGTTTCGTCAATCATTTCAATTCAGATTTATATAACACGGCCTTCTGTTTTTTTTTCGTCAAATATAATATATACGGCATTCTTCAGCTATAATAATGTTGATAACGTTGAATAACCTCTAGTTTGGTTAATAAGTTTTAAGTTCTACACTCAACTAAATAGTCAAATCAGAAAGTCCCAAAAGATTGAATCATTATTTTTTATTTGATTTGTTCAAGCATTTATATGTAAAATAGAATGCGGACGAGTATAGATAGTTAGTAAGAGATTGTGATATTCGCAATGTGAGGATAGTTAGGAAATAATGGAGTAGAAAAATCAGAATATGTAACTTACCATTTAGTATTATCAAGTTTTCAGTAATAATTTATATTATCTTATGGAAAAATAATTAACCAATACATCATAAACTAAATTTTACAGCACTTTAATATTGATCACTTTGAAATGAATCAAAGTAGATTGATTATAATTCTTCGAAGATCTAGTTGAATTTTCAATTAAAGACTGTAATTTAACTTGATGAATCCTTATTCTTTTACAAATTTAGAAATCGTTTATTTGAAATAGTTTTAAATTTGAAAAATTCAATTTAAGATCCCAGAAAACATTTTAAATTTCTCATTTCAGTAAGCTTATTCTGAGATAAAATTTTATTATTTTTCTATATTCTCAGTGCCTTACAGGAGTTCGTTGAGTGCAAGAACACTCATGTGATTCAAGATTGTGGTGAAAGAGCGAGTTTATTCATGCAAAAACATTTACATAGGATCACAAATCCAATTATGGATCAACACTGTTCTGCATACACTTTCGGACCAAACGCTTGTAAACACACCCTATATTCTAATAATAATACGATTAAATCTATTAATCATATCAGACCAGATCTTTTACACATTCTATTATTGCTTCTTCTTCTTTGTCTATAACTCTTAATATAATTCTCTAGTTTATAATAAAAACAACTCCGAAACATTGTTTTATGGTTTCTGATTTGATTTGTCTATTATCTAAAAAAATCTTTGTCCATAACTCACTTTTTTATTCAGTTTTGTACATACCCTAAAACATCATCTAAATTATTATTAGATTATTGAATTAAAAACTTTGTATATAAACTTTTTCACTAGAAAGTTATATCAAGCAAAATAGTAATAAACTTAGTTCCCTTTTTATTATGATGACTTGACTTTGATTTTATTTCTAATATCTTCTAATTTGATGAAAATTTCAAGTTAATTTATACGTAATGCAATATTTTTCTCATTGATTGTAAATTATTCAAGTTTTTGTTCTAATTGAAAAACAAGTTCAACGTTGGTATTAAGATATGCTTCCAGTCTAAGTGATTTGATATCAAACGAAACGGAAAATCTAGGTGATATTGACTTTGGTAAAAAAGTAATTTCATTAATAACTTAATCATAAGACATTGAGCAAAAAGAAAAGAGTGCTCACCAGAGAAGTTAGTTTCCAGTTTTATCTTACGAGAAACTATATCCATTCCTTATGAGCCAATCTTCTTTAAAATGAATTCAAAATATTTTAGTTGTAAACAAAAAAAACTTTTATAATCGTACATCATAATTGAGAATTTATTTGACATAGAATCTCACATAGAGAACTGAAAAACCAATGGAACCACAAAAAGCAATAATCATTAAATGGTTTTTGACACTCATGCCAACGAAAACCAGGCAAAAAATTCATCTCGGGCATTTTTTAGCACAGAGTAATCATTGAAACTAATCGCAAGTGAGAGACTTCGCACATTAAAAGCTGCGATAAAAGTTTTATTTGTACAAAATTTTCAATTTCAAATTAGGGATTCTTGGCTATCCAATAATTTCATAACAATTCGAGAACATTAAACTGTAAACAACTTATTTGACGAACTCAAACATATGGTTAATGAAGCTTCGAGTACTGAAGTTTTGCGTCGTTTTGACTCTTGACACTTGCTTCCTATACACTTTTGTGATAAAAGAACATATCTTTTTAGAATAAAATTTTATGTATTCAAGTAGCGAATATCAACAACAATGATAAGATTTAATCTTATCTTTATTTTATTGGAAAAACGCTTCTATTCATTTGAAAAATGAAAATTTGATTCCTATCCCATCAAGTTCAAACTACAAGTCCTTAAACCGTAAAATCAAAGTGTTTATTCGCTTTCTGTTTAAAATGAAGTTACGAAAAATGCCTGGATATAGCGAGCCTTTTGCAGTCAATTCTCTATATAGTCCTTTTGCAACATGCACAATTCAACTAATAATTACCCCTCATAATGAAACCTAGTTATAAGCAATGTAAACTGTTAGCCCATAGCGATTCACTATATCGAGGTATTATTGTATATAGAATCAGCTTGAGTTTTAATTTCTATTATTTGTCCTTCATTTCAATATTTGAGAAACTACATTTGTATTTAAAATACGAGTGAAGTTCTGAAGATATGTGATTTCTTTAATTATTCAGGTTAAAAGGTCTTTGTAAAAGCAATTCTAAGGTTAAAACTGTTACCTTCGTTGTTGTTCAAATCAATGCACTGATCATTTTACTGAAACAAGACTGGTCTATAATATTACATGTTTTCATTCAAATTATTCTTCTTTCTCTAATAGACACGAAGATATAGAACAAGATTTTCTATCCTACTTTTTCTCTATTCGTTTTATCTCAAGCGTGAAATATAACATAAAAAGTAGTGTTTTTGTTAAATTGTGAAAAATGTTCGACAATAGGATGCTTTTAGTGAATGAAAGTATGAAATAATACATTTTCTACTACTAGTTCCTATTCCTAGCCTCATGAATGCCACTTAAAAGTTATGTCTTTAAACCTTTGTCCTATTTCTGTGTATCATCTGTTTTACTTTTGTTCTTTTTTCTGCAGTTAATCGTTATGATAACATATTTTGAGGCACTTTTCATGAATCTTTCACATAAAATATAGATTTATTCCTATAAAAATGCAATTTATTGAAAGTTTTCTAAGATTTATTTATCATTCTGATACCTGCAATATCTTCAATTAAAAATGAGTTTTCAATATGGAACCCACTCAATCAAATTGAAATTATCTCTTAGATCATTAGATCTAGAGACGATGTTAGATTGTTCGAAATGAAGCCAAGATCACTCAGTCTGTTAAGCTTCCAGAAAAAATTTTGGTAAATGTGAAATTTCTCATTTCTATTATCATTAGCTCAGAAGCAACCATGTATGTATTTAACTAAATATGAGAATTCGAAAAAAATTGAATGAAAAATCTAAATCCCAACTGGATATTGCTGTTTTATCAAGCAATTGTAATATTTATTACTAAATTTGTGTAAAATATAAATAAGAAATTGTCTTGAGAATCAACTTCTGTAACTTACTTTTCCATTAATTGTTATTTACACAAAACACGAAGATCCCATCTTTCTATCGTATACATGTTTGAGGCCCAGATATGAGTTTTATAGGATCAAACAATAAGTTCTGATACCGAGCATATAATTAGAACAATAACTAAGGACTAATTAGATGAATGGTCTGAATGGCACTCATTTGATTGAGATCGCATTCAATATTCTCTTTCATATTTTTCATTACTTTCTTGTTGGCTGTGAATGCTATTCTCAAGAGACAGACTTATTATTTATAAATAAAGGATTTGCTATGTTCCTACTGATACTAATGTAGTGCAGCATTTATTTGTTATTACTTATTAATAATTAGTATATCCAGTCTCCAAGAGCTAATCTAGAGTAGCAAGATTTTGAATATCCTTTTTTTCTACAAAAGATCGCAGATTCGTCTCAAATCTAAATCTCAAAAAATTTCAGATTTATCCTGCTTTTTACCTATTTCTCGTGCCTTTCAATTCAAAACTTGGATAAATATTTTACTTTTTAGACCTATTCATATTGATCCAATGTTATTCTGCTCTATTATTCTATTTTGATCTTGTTTTCTTCATCTTCATGTTCATTGTGTCCTATTTATACTCGATATAATTCAAGACTAGCGCAAGACTTGAAAGAAATTTTCAATATTTATGGAGACTTTTGCAAATAACTCACTGAATTAGAAAAAAATTCATCTATTTTACAACAAACATAATAAAGTTTGTAAAATAATCAGTAAAGCTAACAGCTTTTTGAATTATTATATTACATGTCATTCCCGGCTCTATTAAATCGCATTGACCAGCAGAATCTTTTATTTAGTTTTTTACTATAACTGAATATAATTTAAAGTTTGAGCTATTATTGAAGATATGTATTATTGAATATTTCGAACCTTGCATTCGAACTCGTACACTGAAAACTATAGGATTCATTTCTGTTAACAATCTAATAGTGAAATATTTTGTTAAATTTCATACTAATAAATAGATTGAGAAAATTTGTGAGAGTTATTTTGAATTAATGGAATTTATTCGATCCATTCAAATAAGAATTTTTACAAAATCTTTGATCTTTATCTTGTTTATCTTATATGAGGAGATTTACATTCATATGTAAACATCAAAGCATTTAATGAAAAATCAATTACAATCAATCATTCAATAGAAGGAGTTTTGAAAAATATCGTATTGGTTGTTTTCATAATACTGTTAATTTTCAAATCATTGTTTAAAAGTAGTTAACTTTATTATTTATTCTTGTTATTTGAGTGTTTATTTTCAATATAAATTGTTAAAATACCTAACTCTGTACGATTAATGGATTGTAGAATTACTTATCTTAAAAACTAGCCAGCTATTGTGACTAGAAATAAATTAAGCGTTCTTGTTACGTCAATAAATGACTTTTTGAGTTAGACGTCTATCATAACTAATTTTTCTATTTCTTCGTTTCTCAACTTAAAATTCATCTTTACTCTCAAAGTTTAAACTATACCAGAATTTAATGAAGTCATGGAAAACATGAAATTTCCAGATAGATTCTTATAATAGGGCCAATCATAACATTGAATAATAGTGAAAGTTCGTAGCTTTTGCCTTCTAGCTTATGTTTTATGGAATGTTGTCAAGACCTTATTCGAATGTTCGCAGAATTTATTGTTCATATCCACATGCTTTCTTCAACAGTTCAACTTGAGATAAACTGTTTGACAGCTCAATATAACAAACATTTAAACTAAAATTTCAGTTGCTGTTTGTTTTTCGTAACTTTTATACAAAATTGATCAACTATTTAATTATCTTTAAATCGGCGGTGCAAACATAAAAATTAAGAGATGGTTATGAAGATTTCATAATTGAAGCATTATAAACACTTGACTTATGATAAAAGATACATGAAAAGGCCAAATAACAAACTGCTATAAATAATTTGGGGCTCAATTAGTTTGCCTTTGTGTTCGAAGAAGTCTGAGAATTTTTCGATTGAGTCAGATTTTATTGTGAAAAATAGATCTTTAATAGATTCGAATAATCTCAAAAATAAATTATCAGGAAAAGTATTGGTAAAGCACCCATTATAACGAACATAGCAACAATGATAGGGTTTTTAAAGAGTAGTTTTTTCATTTAACGAGTTGTAAGATGAAAGCTCAGTGAGAATTAATTGCGTGCAGACAGCGTCTGATACGATTAAATCAATAGCGAAAAGTGCCAAATGTTTTTGTCTTTTAATTCTCTGATGCAACAAAAACCATATTCTACTAGCTATCAATTTTTCTGCGACCGCAAGATATATATGAAGTTGTAGTTAATTTTGTGCTGTTTCGATTCTTTCTTATTTCATACAAAAATCGATTATAAGTGAAATGCTATAATAAATATAAATTTGTCAGTAAAGGTTAGAATATTATTATTACTATTGATATCAATTCAATTACACAGACAGAAACTTATAAATATTTAATACGCAATATTTTATTGACTAGTCTACTTCTTAATCCTAGACAGAGATATGATTTATGTCTCCTATTGTAAATTATTAAGAGAAATACGTACTCTATTGAAACAGTAAGCCGAAAATATAAAATATGTACTTTAGCCCATAGCAAATAAGATCTTTGTGAAAACACTTTACCAGAAAGTTATGACCTTTAATTAGATTCCAAAGCTTAATAATCTTTTATCCGGCTAGGGTTATGATTTTTTTGTTCATTTAAATTTTAAAATTGGAATCTAAGTGTTAATTGAAAGCTTTTTGAGCTGTTAATTTGTTACACTATCAATCGATTGAACACATGAATAGGTTCGTTCTAATTATTTTCAGACTTTATCAATGAGTCAAATTTTTAGTCTGTAGGCGAGGGATCATGCTTTACAGGTAGCACATATCATGAAAAAAGTTAGCCTTATTTTTTCAATCCGATGTAAACGTATATGACTCCTATGCTTTTTGTCTCATCAAAACATTTTATAATTTTTGTATAATGTTATTCAATTTTTTGAAATTAAAATATTTTAATTATGTTGAAAATTTGGAATTGCTATGACTGAGATAAAGTTTTAAATTAATTATAAGTCAAGGTGTAAATGAAAGAAACGCACTACAAAACAAATAGTTTTGCCTCATAGAAAAATAAATATCTTTCAAAATTTGTATTTATAGTATTTTAGAAATTATTTAAATTGAAACAAACGTACGCAATAGTCCATTTACTATCTTTTATTTTTAGACTAGGGTTCAAACTGTACTAATTTTTAGTATGTTTAAAAGTTGTAAATGAGCTCTCTATGAAGGAATTCAAAGGAAAACTTCTGACTAGAAGCATGAACGAGAAATTTGGTGAAGTTGAACTTTAAAAAAAAAATGATCACAATTGTACTTGAACACTACAATACTATTAATGATATTTGCTATTATAAATCACTTTGAGAATCAAACAATGTAATAAAAGTTATCACTATTTGATAGGAAAATATTTATTTCACTTTTCGACCAAATTATCTGAATAAAATTTATTTCATAATTTCTTTTTTGACATTGTGATTGAATGATTGTATTAGTGCTCGAAATAATATTTAATGAATGTGTTCAATAAAGGCAAAACTCTGTGGCATTAATGACTTGTATAGCTTTAGTTCGGTAGAATCAAAGTTTGATAGAACTTCTTTTGAAAAACAGTGTAATTTTATTCCATAATGAATTAGAGTAATTTTAATTCGAATAACTAGATAGAAAAGGTTGTAGAACACCAAAGACAATTAAGATAATGAAGTATTGAAACAATTCATAATTGGAAGCAATCATAATCTTCGATCAAAAGAAAAAATATAGAAACAAAAGACAAATGCAATGAGTAAATAGTCATCTGTTGGTAATAAATTGGACTCTTCTCTGAAGATGAAACTAATTGTTCATTAGTATTGATCTCTGTGTAAGGCAATTTCAGAGCAATACATAAGACAGATAAGGAAAAAACCTTGAAATTAATTGTTTGGAAGTAGAGAAAAACCTCTAGATCTGTTTCTCATTTTATAATTTCAATTTTGATGCACAACACTCACATGTATAAAGAATTTCCGAATGTAAACTCAAAATACATATGAATTCAAACACTTGAATGAATGAAATTGAATCTCAAGAAAATGCAGTGAAAAAAGATAATATTGATTTTGAGTAAAATCCGTTATTTCTTTACAGTTCCTGCATTCTGTGATCTTTCTTATTAAGTGGAGAATAGGATAAGCAGGAAGATATGCTGGACACAATAGAACAACGATTTTTTCATTATCTAACATGAAAGGCAATTAGTCATTAGTAGTGGTGAGTAGAAGCTAGCTTTGAGCTGCGTAGCACTTTAATAATATCAATTTTAACTCATGCATGAGCTTGAAATTCAGCTTAATAGCAGCAACGTAGCACAGAGAGAGAGAGAGAGAGAGAGAGAGAGAGAGAGAGAGAGAGAGCAGCAGCATCTTGGCAACAGATCATACTAAAAAGACTCTTTAGAATTGCTACTTTGATATTTGAAATAGCTTTTTGAATCTCAATGAATTTCATATTTAAACATCTTTTGGTTAGCTTTTCTACCGAAAATGATTTAATTTTTGAACGTAGTCCTCTTAACTAGATAATAAGATAAAGATTTCAGTTCTTGAAGAAATTTGATTCTAATAGAAGCTCAGCTTAGATTCAAGCCCTGAGCTTCTGGGTAAAATTGTCAGTTCAGCCCAGCAGAATATTGAGCTGCTCAGCTCTAAGCTTTTAGAGCTTAGAGTTTGGGCTTTTGCCGATCTTCAGTCATTAAGATAGAAGTTTCTTCAAATAAAATATTATTATCACGTCACTGAATATTAAAGCTTTGTGACTATAATTAAAGCATTGCCGATATATCACGTAATATTTTCATTTGACATATGTTTACATTATTTTATGATAATTATAATAGACTTAAACAACGAATGAGAAAAATATAGTTTAGAACTATATTAGTGTTCACATATTTGATTTAGCAGAAAATTTGGTCATTATATGGAAATGTGCATAAAATACTAATAGTTGCAATTATTAGAGCTTGTGGTGAATGACTCGTTGCTAACATTAACATGAAACAATATAATCGAGTGAACTATTTGGAACTAAAATTTACTTTAATAATGAGAATCTCGTTAGCAATATGTTGATTGAAAATGACTTAATTACGTTTCGTCTATTTTTAAAAAAGTTTATAGTATGGAAACATATTTTTATTCACGATCTAATAAGAATTTCACTGAAAAATTTTCAATGCATTGCATTTTATTTTATTCAAATGTAGCAACCTAAAAATTTGTAATTTTTGAAAAAGATTGATTTTTTCAAACACTCAAAAGTATTTGGAGGATAGTTTTTGGCATGATTTAAAATGAGTTTAGAACTATATGAAGAAACAAGTTCATATTGCAGTGTTGTTAAATAAACCAGAGAATAATAAAGCCAAGAAAAGGTTGAATTTCTATCAACATATTTGATTGGAAAAGTGGTTTTTTAATTGTTTTTATTGGACAAAAACAAGTTTGATATTGTTGAAGTGAGTCCTCGTCTTTACTTCAATTTTGTTATACTGTAGTGGTGTGGAAAGCAATACTTGAAGTATAGTATCAGCGAATGAGTGAATTGAGTGCAATCATTAGTAGCAATCACTAAAAACTAAACCTTTAAGTGACTCTCAGTCACATTTTTGCTTATATTACAGCGTTTTGTTCTTTTACAGAACGTTCTCAAACTAACTATTATTTATTCAAAGCTAGTCTTCAATTTTGCTTTTTCCTCCATTCCTTCCTCATTTGTACTGTTCCTCAATCGACAATCTTTAGTCCCTTCCTCTGCTGTTTTCCTTATTTCAAATCCGATTCTTTTCTCCTATTCTCTTAAGCAAAAGAATTGTTTCGATCTTACAAAAATTTATTTATAACTATTACGACGAAGAAATTCATAATTGAATCTTCAATTAATCTTAAGACTTTTCTAGATTTTAATTATTTGCATTCAATCATGAAATTATTATAGTTAGATAAAAAGCAAAAATATCAAGCCTATCTTCCTATTGAAACATAAATTCATGCGGTTTTTCAAAAAATAATTTTTGTGGTTATTCTCATGATTTCTTGTTTGCAAAGCTTTAAATAAAAAAAGCCTAAAAACCTATGAACAATAAGTAAATCTTTATATTTGTTTTGTTCAATCATACCGTATTATGCATTCGTATTTTAGAAACTCTCAGAAATTTATTGGTATAACAAGATTATGAGATGTAATTTGAGGAATCGATTGAACAGACAAATAAAATTGATTTATCCTCCACATGGATTCGAATCATAAACAGTCAAAAGACCTTTTCGGACGGAAAGCTCTAAAAATTCAGACGGAAAATCGAAACGAAAGAGAGAAATCTCGAAAGTTTGTTTAGAACAAATTTTAAGACCTACCTACCAGAAATCTTTTATCATTTCGAGATTTTTATTTTTGGTAATTTAAGGTCCTTTGAATTTTTCAGACTATGAATATTAGCTCATTTTACATGTTATTGCATGATTGGCACATCTTTTAGTTTCCGATAGTCTGAAGATGCAATAAAAAACTAGAATCTCAGACAAGTCACAGCTCTAGTCATTAGCATCATTAAAATAACATTGCATTCAATTTGCATAAGTTTATAGTATGAAGAGAAGATGAAGAAAACAAATGATAGAATTGCTGCAAACTTTTCACTTATACTTCTCGGCTATAACTGATGTTAAATTTTAATTTTATGAAGTAGACATACAAATAATTTTAGAAAATTTAGATGTGACAAGGTGAAAAATTATGGAGCTTACATTAAGTTCGAACGAAGGTTTTGAAAAATTTTGCGAAAAATTATCTTAAAAAAGTAATATTCAATATTCAAAAAATAAATACTGTTCAGATACATCTAACAGATGTATAAAAGTTTGCATAGCACATTATAGAAATTTATTTTAAGGTTATACACTTTTGCTACAGTTTTCAATATTTAATTTATTCCTACTATACAGAGTGCAACATCTGAAAAATCTTAATTTATAAAGTTACAAGTATTGATACTTTGTTAGAGTGAATCTGAGTTGATTAAAAAAAAGTTCTGAAACGCCACTACTGAACAGAGTAGAAATTTAATAGAAGAAAGAAATCGAAAAATAGTGAAAAAACTATTATTCAGGAAATTGTTTTGTCTACTTAGTGAAAAGCTAATGCCAAACAATGTAAAACATTTGTTCAACAATTTATTCTGCAAATAGCATTTGATTCAATTAGTGACAAAACTGTTGTTTTTGCTAATGTTTGCCTAACCCGTAAATAGTTTTGTAATACAGTATGATCGAAAAGTTTACCTTTCTCTTATTGAGCTTTATTAATTATTTCAAGTCTTCTTTAGACAAAACGTGACTCAACAAATGCAAATCATTTTTCTCTATGTTTACTATTCTCTAAATGTTATTTTCAAATAACTACAATAAATATCTCACAGCTTAATGAAGGGGAACGTGAGAAGTTCCCCAAAAATTTAAATGTTATAATGAAGTGTTTACGCTCAAATTACTCAATCGTTTTCTCAATATCTACGTAATTCTGTTCAACTCCAAACTAAAAAAATTTTTTTAATGTAATATTGACTTTAATTTTATAAACCCGTCATTTATATTGTATTTTAGTTTGCAAAATTCTACTCAACAGATAAAGACTAAACTAATTGTGATTCAAATAAAATTTTTAGAGTAATAAAAGGCAAATAATGAGCGAATTACCTCATTAAAAGACCTAAACAGTATTCAATTCATGGAAAATAATGTTTTTGAAGCATTCAATGATTGAACATAGGTTATGATATTGAATTAGATTTTGATTGCATATTTTAAAAAATCAAACCCGTTAAAAGTACTGATAAAATAAAATTTCACATTAATGATGAAATAAATACAAGCTTGATATCAATAAATTTCTTCATTCAGCGAAGAAAAAATCTACACAAAACTCATCTAATCGTTAGTAGTGACTAAGTACTAAGACAATATATGAAATGCGTAGCATTCGCATGTAAAATAATGGACCAATAGTGAGTGAGTGAGTAATCATTAGTATATCTATCAAAGTGAGAATATCATTAATATTGTGGTAAAAGTTATCAGTCATTACAGTTCATGTCAGAGACATTAGTTTTAATAGTATTAGACTTTTAAATCCTATCACTCTATAAGTTATATAAACATACTGTTTGTGTCAAATATACTATTCTAATGAAAAGTATTATTGAAGTAATGATAAAAGCGTGACTAGTGATCCATTACTGCTTTTATAAAACGCTTAACCATATAATGATTCAACGAGCGAATCATATTTCATATGCGTATTAAAAACAAAGATCTATAAGTCTTATTAAAAAAACTATAGATTAAAATTTCAAGCTATTTGTAGTTAGGATGTTGGTTAATTTTATCTTATTAATTGGAATTTAAAGTTTAACTTGTTGATCTTACAAGGAAACTCCCGCGGTGTTACATCGGTAATTTTAAGAGTGCTTATATTTTTGAATAGTACTCATCCTGAGGATCACAATAGTATATGCCATTCGCCCGGAAATGTAACCTCTTAGGTCATATAGGTGATAAATGATTTGTCCATAGACCTAATGCTATTCGAGTGCCTATGCTTATACCTCATCAATTTTTCATGCTTATAACCCTATGAAGGGGTAATAATACTATGATATTATTATGGCTCTAGAGAGGGACCAAATTAAAAAATAAAATTATTTTAACATCAAGTCTATGGCCGATACCCTTCCGTTTAACTTTTTCTGGAAGATTTGGCCTCCACTTTCCAAACAAGATCATAGTATCATTCGGTAGGGGACAGGGTATTATAGAAATAAAATCTGTTCGATTAGACTCCAAAACAAGCAAAGCATGCAAGGATCATGTATATAATTACATTATGTAATGATTGAAAGTAAACAAGTGTTTATTAAATATCAATTTTGATTATAATTATTATTTCTTTTATAATAATCAAAACTAAATGTAATAATAATAATAATACTCCCCACCCTATGTATACTAAAACCTCATGCCCACGATTTGCCACGTCCCTATGCTCGGAAGTGCCCATAGAAATACATTGCAGTTGGTGTAATTGTGTAATTGGAATGCCATTTAAACACGCGAGTTGTCATTAAAATGCATAGAATTCATCTTTTGTTAATAAAATCGCAGTAATAATTAAAACCACATGAATTTGAAATCAATTAACAAAATCGGGAGATTAAAAAACAGAGGGTTATAGAATCGAGGATCCACTGTATAGAGTTTCGCTAAACTAGGGTTTCAGTTTCATCATCTCGATGAGGTGAATCCAATAACGTCTTACAGCTATATTAAGTCAGTTAAAAGCGTAAAATTAACTCTAGGGTAAACTGTTACCCACGTTTTCCATCTTTTATATCTGTTCTATGTTAGTCCGAATGCTTTCAGAATCAAGGTTAGCCCTTGTTTTCGTAATTTAAATCTACTAATTAATTGATTTTAGTTAACATCTGCTACAGCGTTTTCAGTGGTTTAAATTGCTAGTAGCAACATTACACCAATGCGACACATATAGTAAACACAAAGCACT
This sequence comes from Archegozetes longisetosus, assembly GCA_018873245.2. Lineage (NCBI taxonomy): Eukaryota > Metazoa > Arthropoda > Arachnida > Sarcoptiformes > Trhypochthoniidae > Archegozetes > Archegozetes longisetosus. Next base: position 2,246,628 of record JAEMBT020000007.1, read on the forward strand.
GCGTTGTAAGGGGAAATTTCTATCCTCAGCCAAACATGTTGCCAGAAAATATTTCTTAAATTAATGTTATAAGTCTAAATTAATCAGATTTTTGTCATTCAAAGCTAGTTATATGACTGAGGAATATCTAAATTCTCAAGAAGTAACAACATTTTGTTGATTTTTTGCGAGATTTTTATAACCAAACTTGTTAACATTTTATCCCACAGTTATTACTAAGGGTCAATAAAATTAAAACATCTGTATATGTAATATTGCTTTCAATTTTAGTTTTAGCCTATTATTTTAGGTTCTGCTAAAATCTTTCACAACTATAATTAAAACTAATTGAGTTTAATGAACTTTATACAAAAAGAATAACACACGATTGTAATTCACTTGAATAGTATTGCAAACTGTATTTGCAACTGTATTCAGTTGTAAATAATTACACGTTTATTTTTAGAAAATTTACATTTGTTTTTTAAGATATTTATTTCGACAGATTTTTGAATTACAAGTTATAACAGAAAAACAAAGTATGAAACGTATGCCTCTTACATATGTTTCTTACTATTTCAAAAATAGTATTTGTATGCATTCGCAACTTATAAATACGATTATGAATACACTAATGAAGCTACACTACTTTTACTATTTGCAACTTTGGTCAAATGTCAAAAGAAAACTAGTGGTAAGCTTTAGTATTATTTTTATTTATTAAGTTTCATAATTTATGAGGAGGGTAGGTCCGTACTGCAGATATTCTAAATTACAAGACATCAAATAAACAGAATGCCCTATTGTGAACATTCTAGTCACTACTCATCCAAGAAAATTGAAAAAGAATCATGTCTTCTTCCATGAGGAAGAATTCAAATGAATAGTCAAAATCATGAAAACAATGTTTCAAGCATTTGCCATATGATTTCATTGATTTTTCGACTTTTACTTTAAAATGTGTTCTTAAAAGAAAATTTTTATCCTAAGAGCGAATTAGGATTCAGTTTCGCAGAAGTTAGTTTAGAAGAATAGGATTTTAGCAAGTCAGTTTAGTAGAAAGGATTAATTTTTCCATTTTCCTATTCTCGGTTCGGATTTTTGAAGCATTTTTTTATTCTCCAGTTATTATAAAAAGCTAGAGTTCTAAGAAATTAAGTCTCGAGTACACACTTGATGTTCTAACTGAAAATCATTCCTTTATGAATATAATAAATTCAAAAATTTTTTCAAATAACTAAATGCTCTAAATAGGAATTGTTAAGTAAAATTATTAAATACAAAAACTAAAAACTTTAGTTATTCAAAATGTATAGTTAAATAATTCTTATAACTCTGTTAATTAGTTAAGGTTGTATTTTCTAATTTTCAAAATTGAGTTTAATATTTAGTATTAATGAAAATCAATCTAAAAATTCCAGTATTTATCATAGGTTCATAGTCTTATGATTTTCTATTGACTATTGATGTTTAATCTTTATTTAAATCTGTTAATAAATATTAAATTTAGAATTTCGCGCGGGTAAATATGAGGGAATGAAAGGAACCCCAATTTTTAAGGAAGAGTAAACCAGTTATAAAATTGATTATGACATGTTTCGGCAAAACTGACTTGTTATAAAACTTCTATTAAACTCACTTATGCGATCGTGACATTAATCGAGAGTAGTATCTATCGAACCAAAAATTGTTAATCACACAATTTAATCTTATCAAATACTACAATATGACTTTCAAGAATTAAAGAGTGTCTATATTTCATAACCGGCGCAGTCTAAAAGATACCACTATTATTGCATACCATTGATAGATGCTGTAAAAGAAGTTGCTCCTTTTATGGTTACAGTAACGACGTCTTTTTTATTCCTGAGGCTTACGTTGAATGTATAATTTCCATGACCCTCACCAACGCTATTGCAGCAGAGTGTCGTTTGAACAGAACTGAGGCGTGTCACCTGGTAATGTGAATAGTAAAGTTTGTAGCTTATTTGATTTTTTGTTTGAATATCTATGTAACGAAACTTTTATTTATCTTATATATAATATTTCTATTCTAATCTAATATCTCTATATTTCCTCTTGATATGAACAAGAAAATTGAATGTTTGAGACAGCATGATCTGAAGAGTAGAGCAAACTTTATTTCGAGCCGAATAGTTCCACTTGGGGAATTAAAAATTAATTTTCAATTATTCAAAGCCTATAATCTCTTTTTAAAGTAATATTTAAAAATTCAACTACCATGAAACTTCAGATAAAGATTTTTAAGCAATGAATCGGTCGCACTTTTGTGATGTAAAGGATTTTTCTTGAATATTACTTCTTTCTCAAGATCATAACCTCTTGCATATACTCCTATAATATTACAATCATATCTCAATTAATTTAAGAGAAAATCAATTTCAAAATATTTATAATAGAGTCTATAGGAGAAATTAATCATTTCTAAAGATTATTTGAACCTCGCCCCATTGGATATTTCTTTCGAGCTTTGGTGAGTTATATGATAAAAATATGGGCTAAATTTTTATTAGAGACAAATTGGTTCTAGATCTGAAAGTTAGTTCAAAATCACCTTGAAAATTAAACACCAATTTAAACACTGGATGGATTTTCTCCTAAATTAATTGAGATATCATTAAAGTATTTTAGGAGCATATGTAAGAGGTTATGATCTTGAAAATTAGGTAATATTCGAGAAAAATCTTTTGCATCACAAAAGTGTGACCACTTCTTTGAAAATTATAAGTTTAAAAATTTCAAAGTCAACCATTATTTTGGTTGAAATTTACGAAAGTTACAAGGGACAGGGGAATTATCATATTATGTTAAAAATATTTTCTAACAATTTCCCAAAATCTTATATAATTTCTGAGAAAATTTATATAAAAGAACAAATTAGTTTCTATAATTTTTAATTACATTTAGGGTCTAGAGACTGAAATAAAATGCTTTGTTCAAAAAGATTTCTAAAGGAGCAATGTCATGAAAGAATAAGCTCATGAAGATCATTATTAATTTTAGATTAGAAACTTCAGGGAAACTTTCTTTTTATATCATTTATATTAGTTCCTAATTTGGAGCTCAAGAAAGAGGTATATTAATAACCGAATGAAATTTAGAAAAATTATTTATCATGTCTTTGTAAAATAATTAACCTTATAATTCGAAGATTCAGTTTGATGATTTAGAGAAAATTTTTGAAATTGAATAATGTTCTTTACCTCTTTGATCTTCAAATCGAGAATGCACGTATATTGCTCATTAACAGTTAGTGTTGTTTTCTTACAATTCGCACATAAACCAAATTTGCCTCAAAATAGAATCAATAAATATTTAATTTGATGTTTTGAATTTCCCATTTAGATTAAAAATGACTAGAAAAATTTATTCGAAATAGTGAAATGTTTTATTCGAAATGAAATTTACATGAATAATTGAGTAGAACAACGTTTACATTTTTATAATGAAAAATAAATAAAAATAATACTAAAGCTTACCACTAGTTTTCTTTTGACATTTGACCAAAGTTGCAAATAGTAAAAGTAGTGTAGCTTCATTAGTGTATTCATAATCGTATTTATAAGTTGCGAATGCATACAAATACTATTTTTGAAATAGTAAGAAACATATGTAAGAGGCATACGTTTCATACTTTGTTTTTCTGTTATAACTTGTAATTCAAAAATCTGTCGAAATAAATATCTTAAAAAAACAAATGTAAATTTTCTAAAAATAAACGTGTAATTATTTACAACTGAATACAGTTGCAAATACAGTTTGCAATACTATTCAAGTGAATTACAATCGTGTGTTATTCTTTTTTGTATAAAGTTCATTAAACTCAATTAGTTTTAATTATAGTTGTGAAAGATTTTAGCAGAACCTAAAATAATAGGCTAAAACTAAAATTGAAAGCAATATTACATATACAGATGTTTTAATTTTATTGACCCTTAGTAATAACTGTGGGATAAAATGTTAACAAGTTTGGTTATAAAAATCTCGCAAAAAATCAACAAAATGTTGTTACTTCTTGAGAATTTAGATATTCCTCAGTCATATAACTAGCTTTGAATGACAAAAATCTGATTAATTTAGACTTATAACATTAATTTAAGAAATATTTTCTGGCAACATGTTTGGCTGAGGATAGAAATTTCCCCCTTACAACGCAGTGCTTTGTGTTTACTATATGTGTCGCATTGGTGTAATGTTGCTACTAGCAATTTAAACCACTGAAAACGCTGTAGCAGATGTTAACTAAAATCAATTAATTAGTAGATTTAAATTACGAAAACAAGGGCTAACCTTGATTCTGAAAGCATTCGGACTAACATAGAACAGATATAAAAGATGGAAAACGTGGGTAACAGTTTACCCTAGAGTTAATTTTACGCTTACGGAAGTTAAGTTGTGACGAAGGGTTAATCACTCGTTTAATTGCTTTCAATAAGTTAATATCTGCTTAAAAGATTTAGAAATATTGTTAGTGCAACAACCTCTTATGATGAAGTGCACTAAACTTGTCGTTTCTTTTCACTCACTCTTCCAATGAAGCAAAGTTTGGCATACAAAATACTTTGTTCAACCTAACAAAAAAAAAATCATACACTGTATCAACTATCCATGGGTTGAACACGAGTTCTTCCTAAACTTCTGAAAGTCTCTTTCAGTGCATGTAGAGCTTGGAAAATTAAAAGATTTAGCTAACGACTTTTTACTTCTATTCTGTGGTTAATTTGGTTCATGTACTAATTGCGAAAGTGTAACATCAATTGTTACTGCCCAATACACGTGAATATTTGGTTCGAAGCTTACATTGATATCGACCTTATCACCAGAGAAAGACAAAATAGTTGAATGATATAATTGTGGAACAAACCCTAATATTAAACTTTGAATTTTATTATGAAAACTTAATACAATAATTAGAGTATTTCCAAAGCTAATGATTCATTGTTTTAAAACATCTTCTATTACATGAATTTTTCAATAAATAGATTGAGCTTATTGAAATATGAACCATACATTAAAGTCAATATTTGATAGTAAAATTCAAGCTTCAATATTGGGGTTTGTTTCATAATTATATTGATCAATAATTTTTTCAATTATACTGCCGAACTTTGCTCATCACAAATCCTAATTAACAATCCATTGTTAAATTTATAAATCTTTTAAACTGATATCAATTTATGTTTTAATTAATTTTCTTGAGTCAATACAATAGAACCTCGTTATTTTGAACCCGCTTCTACTAAAAAGTTTTGTTCAAAATAGCCAATATATTGAAAAAAGTTCGAAATAAGGATTTCGCTCAAAATGTAATATTTGAATAATTAAGACTAAGATTTTATTTAGATTGGGGCTCAGGTTTGAGATTCGTCCACGATTCTCTGAAATCTGAACTGCTCAGCAGTCAATAATATTTTTGTGAAAATTTGATGTGTTATTTTATCTTGAAACTATTTGACAGATATTTCAAAATAAAGAGCTACACAACAATATAGACTGATGTTCAAATTGGTTCAAAATGCTGAACACTTGAAAATAAGCGGTTTCAAAATATCGAGTGCCTACTATATTTATATTCCTCTATATTTAGTCAATTACAAAATTCACAAAAGTATTTTCGCTTTTTATACGTTTGTACTTAATATTTTTGATAGGAATAAAACTTGAATAAATCACTTAAAAACTTAGTTTATAATGGTTGGATTTTAATACAATACATGCTTATGAAGGAAGAACTATCGTTCAAAGTTTACTTCAAATGAATAATGCACTTTAGCTTTTCTTGGGATATGAGTTTCGTAAACAATAAATATGAATTACCTCCTATTTTCTTGATAAGATTAAAAAAATTATTAACAAATTTTTATGTTCTTAAAGCAGGAGATTTCATTCCGAGCTTTAGGCTGGGGTTGAAGACTGGAGACTGCCTCAAAGCTAGAGACTTGAAGCCCATAGTTTTTCAGCTTGATCGAAAAATTTAATTGAAATTACACATTTCGGTTGCCAAATTCTGTTGCAAAAAAAGTCTTAACTTAGAAATATACAAAGTAAGAGAATTTATTAATAATTAAATTCCGTTTGTGACTAAAGTAGCTAATCTCGAATTATACACTAAGCTAGATGACCAGAATTTGATTATCACAAAATATTTTACCTTCAATCGAGTCGTCTAACTTGTTCTTAATAAACTAATAATTTATATTTTTTAAGAACGCTAAACTATTTTCTATTTGCTAAAAATTCTGATTTTACGACATAATCAAATATGATCAATTTTTGTAATTACTATTTGTTTTGATTTTCTTGTTGAAATTATTATTACAAAATTAAGTCAATAATGAATTGTTATATTTCTAAATCTTTTAAGCAGATATTCTTTTTTGATTTATTTAACGCAATTAAGTGAACGATTAGTTACAAAGCAATTTCTACATATTAAACTTCAAAAACATACGGTAGAGAATAGTGATTGAAAAGTGAATTCCAATACCTTGGATTCCATTCGAATTCAAATTCAATTCCAAGAAATTGGAATGGAATTGAAATTAAAGTCAGTGGAACTGTTCTGGCTCCACATCCATATACCCTGACTTTTGCCATGAATACCAAATCATTGGGGAAAATCTTGGTGAATATATCTGATTGTGGATTAAACTATGCATTCTTACGACATTATTACGTTGAGTAACATCAACGTTAATATTATGAAGTTTTACATAATCTGACCCTCGTCTGTAAAATTTCTTCCATTGACTGAAAAAGAATACATCTAGAGGTTGTATCTTGCCAATTGATTTAGGTGGAATTATTAGAACTTCAAAATTTTCTCCAAAAATTTAAGTAAACATGTTCTGATCGCTCTGGCCAGTCCAAGAATACTTGAAAAGTAAAGTTCGTTCCGTAATCTCTGGTAATATAACCTCACATCTCTCGTGAAACAGTTGTTTAGTCAACTTACCTGATGAAGAGCAAACAAGATAAACATTATCATACCCAGGGAGGCTATCGAGAACTCTGGGGCCAAACTGGCCTTGAGGTTCTTGGAGGCAGATATAAACTGGACCTACAAGTCTTCCAGATGCACTAATAGTTGCTTGGATAGAGTAAGAGTGGGTCACTTTATTAGCTGATGTAGTGACACATTTTGTTGACTTTTCACCTATTTGGGAAAGAGTACGAGTGGATACCAATTCGTAATTGAATCCACTCTGATCCGTGTTGAGGATATGGTCGTGATTGTAATTTTGTACTCTTTCCTTGCCTACTCTAAAAAAGTCACTAATAGTTTCGTCTATCTCTTTCCTTCGATTTTCTCGTATAGTTAAGTACTTTGTGATTTTACGTGGAGACACTTTTAGCTCTTTTTTAAGGTCATGAAGGAAGTGAGCTGGAGCTTGGAAATTAGGCGTACCTAATTGCTCGGCTTTTTATAGCCCATTTTCTCATATCACTTTCATGAACAGCGAGCTTAGCCCTTGCCAAACGGAATTTCTCTCCGACAAATGACCTAATCTCTGCCTGTTTATCAGAGGTCCGGCCACCTTTAGAGATTATTTCCATCCAACGGTTTATTTGAACCTTATGACGGAGTTTAGTGCATACCCTTTGGGCTGCTTTAAACTTTTTGCCCATTGGAGCACTGTCATAAGCTTCGATGGCTTTTCGCATTTGTTCTAAAGAAATATCTTCTGAAACACTAGGACGCTCAGGAATAAACTCATCGTCTTCGGTTTCAAGAACCAAATGATCCTCAACTCCAGGTTCGAGGTTGAAGGCTTTAATGTTGGCATTTGACATGAACGAGTTGAAAATTGTAAATAGTTTTCTGGCTGCCTCTTCTTCTTGTGGAGAAATATCTCCTGGAAAAGAAAAGTCACCGTATTTATTTTTAATTAAGGTAGGAAGAGAGAAAAAAACGGCGTTGGGAGAAAGCATGACTAGATAATATACGACCTAGACGTCAACTAACAGATACAGTAAATTAATCAAAATAAACTTGGTTCTAGGTTTATATAAACTTTTTTTATGAGATCTATTGATTGATAACTGACTTAATATAGCTGTAAGACGTTATTGGATTCACCTCATCGAGATGAAAACCTAGTTTAGCGAAACTCTATACAGTGGATCCTCGATTCTATAACCCTCTGTTTTTTAATCTCCCGATTTTGTTAATTGATTTCAAATTCATGTGGTTTTAATTATTACTGCGATTTTATTAACAAAAGATGAATTCTATGCATTTTAATGACAACTCGCGTGTTTAAATGGCATTCCAATTACACAATTACACCAACTGCAATGTATTTCTATGGGCACTTCCGAGCATAGGGACGTGGCAAATCGTGGGCATGAGGTTTTAGTATACATAGGGTGGGGAGTATTATTATTATTATTACATTTAGTTTTGATTATTATAAAAGAAATAATAATTATAATCAAAATTGATATTTAATAAACACTTGTTTACTTTCAATCATTACATAATGTAATTATATACATGATCCTTGCATGCTTTGCTTGTTTTGGAGTCTAATCGAACAGATTTTATTTCTATAATACCCTGTCCCCTACCGAATGATACTATGATCTTGTTTGGAAAGTGGAGGCCAAATCTTCCAGAAAAAGTTAAACGGAAGGGTATCGGCCATAGACTTGATGTTAAAATAATTTTATTATTTTTTATTTTGGTGCCTCTCTAGAGCCATAATAATATCATCGTATTATTACCCCTTCATAGGGTTATAAGCATGAAAAATTGATGAGGTATAAGCATAGGCACTCGAATAGCATTAGGTCTATGGACAAATCATTTATCACCTATATGACCTAAGAGGTTACATTTCCGGGCGAATGGCATATACTATTGTGATCCTCAGGATGAGTACTATTCAAAAATATAAGCACTCTTAAAATTACGGATGTAACACCGCGCGAGTATCTTCTGTTACATGTATAGTTAAGTACTTCAAAAGAAAGTATAAAACAAGCTTGACTTGGTTTTATGTCTATATCAAAGAGACCTCAAATACTTATTCAAGCTAGACACATTTACCTTTAGTTTCAATAAATACTTTGAATTACCTCTTTGATAATCAAAGTTACCTTATCGTTTATTAGATAATTTGTTTTAGATCAATTTATTGGAAAAATATTCTTATGATTTCAAATTATTTTGGACTATTGATAATATTGGTGCCATTTCTCAAATGTGCATCATTGTGATAGTCTCAATTATGCTATTTACTGCTATATATACATTACTAGTAAAACAATTCAAATATAAAGTTTATTCGCAAAACGTATATTCTAGTTCTCAAATGAAAATGATATTTAAGATGTTATCTATGATAGAGGTACCGTTGACAGATAAAAGTTATGTACTTATCATCACTAAAAAGATGCAGAAGAGTTGATAAACCTAAGGCCTCAGCAACTCATTCAGATCTGTATTACATTTAGTGATATTAATCAATAAATGAATACTTAAAAAATTAGTTTGGAACTCTGATAAAATAGACTTTGACCCATCTTTGTAGTTGAGTCAATGATACATCTATTACAAGAAGTGATAGCTCGAGAGAGCGGTCCGACTCATCATTAAAATTATTTAAATTGAATCACAGTTGACTGTTGAACTATTTTGATTGAAATAGTTTGATATATCTTATCAGTAACTTTCATTCTATGATTTATGAATATCAAATAAACTGACTTCAGCTACGAATAACATTACTCATATTATGTTTTTTAACTATTGAGTAATGCTATAATTTGACGCTATAAACTTATAGTTTCAATTTCTGCCTTGTCCCTCTTATCTTATCCAAGCGCATAAGTGATTAATCCGCATCTATGCATAAATTTTTTTGACTGACTGTACATGTTGTGAAAGCATTTGACAATCAGATATTAGAGAGGCTACAGGCTAACTTTTTGATACGCAGCTCACATTAAAAATTAATGCAAATATAAATCTATCATTCAATATACGATATTTCCAGCGAAAATTGTCTTATTATACAACTTGAAACGAAGAATTTTGCACGATTGTAAAGTCCCAGAATTGTCTCAAAATATTAAAATCTACGAGCAGTAGAAAAAGTCATCTCGCATTACCTGTTAATGAATATGAGCTAGAGAGTGCTTGTATCTAAAATGATTTTTTGACGAGTCAACTCATTAAACACACTTTAAAAATTCTGATCATGATCATCAAATCATAATTTTAATTTTTTAGAGATTTGAAAGATCTACACATTGAGAAATGCCTTTCTTTAGGGATACAACACTGAAGTTGCTTCTTATGCTAAACTATTTGTTAGGGATTTGTGCCATAACTCCATTACACAAATAGGTACAAAATACATAATAAAATAAAGAGATGACAAAACAAAGATATAATAGAAAAGGAATGAAAGAGAAATACGATGCGTAAAATTTGCTATAATTGAAACACTTGATTGTTAGTCTCCCAAACGTTAACTCCTTCTAATCCCATAATTCACAATTATTACAAACCCTTGTATGCATTTTTTACTCTGATTCCTTTTATGTTATCTATCGACTAGTTAACATTTACCAGTTTTCAAACAACTTTGCATATACTTCTTACCCAATAAAGTATTTGTGTCACGCCAAATGCTCTCGAAATGTTTCCCTCGATGATACAAATATGCACAAAATATCGTGAGGCAGCCATTATCTCAAGTGACTTGGAGGGAAAAGATGTGGAATTATTGGATAAAGAAAGGATTATGAGAAAATCATGCTGGTACGACAATTAACCCTACGTGGTTATACAGCTATAGGAATTACCTATAGTTTTATCAAACATTTTGTTTACTTTTCGGTTAAATAAAACAGAATCAACAGACAGTAGCGTAAATAAATTGCTTGTTAAACAAGAGGCAAATTTAAAAGTTTATGCTGGCAGAAAATTTTATTTTAGTTCAATTATGATTCGAAAATTAAAATTTAATCTTATTAAGATTTGAAAAAGTTTAATATTGAATCTAAAACTTCTTACTCTGTTAACTCTAAAGTTTTAAACAAAGCTCGATGCATTACAAAAAAATTGCTACTATATACAAATATGAGTGAATTACTTGACTTAAAACTTCTAATCAGAAATTTCTGTTGATCTTTTTTGAGTAAAAGCACATGTCTTTGATAGTATCTTATCTCTAGCTTTTTATTCTATATTTCGATTACGCCACTCAATAAATTAGCTAATTCAGATAAGTCCAGAAGATTGACTCATTATTTTTTATTTAATTTACTCAAGCATTTATTAGCTTAAAAAGATTTAGATCAGAATAAGTAAGAAATTGTGATTTCCATAGTAAAAGAATAGTTGGCAAAAGTGTAGTAAAGAAAATAAGAATATGCAAATAAGTTTCAAGTACGTTACACTTTCTGCAAATAAATTCAATTATATTCCAGAAAGCAATTATTAAACAATTCATTAAAATTAATATTTCAAATACTCCATCATTTTTCATTTGTAAATGAAGCAACATTTAATTGAGGATCTAATTGAAAATCAGTCACAACTTGTTTAAAGGCAAGTTTAGCTCATCAATTTTAAATCTATTGGAAATCCAAGAACTGTTGACTAATTTTATTTTAAAACTCCTAAATTTCTGTCGAGATTAACAAAAAAATCACATATTCCATACTTCAGCAAATTTGCTCTGACATTATATCCATTATTTTATATTATTCTCACGAGTCAGTGCCTTACAGGAGTTCGTTGAGTGTAAAAACATTCATGTGATTCAAGATTGTGGTGAAAGAGCGAGTTTATTCATGCAAAAACATTTACATAGGATCACAAATCCAATTATGGATCAACACTGTTCTGCATACACTTTCGGACAAAACGCTTGTAAACACACCCTATATTCTAATAATAATACGATTAAATTTATTAATCATATCAGACCAGATCTTTTACACATTCTATTACTGCTTCTTCTCCTTTGTATATAATTCTTAATATAATTTTCTAGCTTATAACAAAATCAACTCTGAAGGCATTGTTTTATGGTTTCTGATTTGATTTGTTATTATCCAAAAATGTTTGCATATAACTCACTTTCTCATTTTAAGGGCTTCTGTTTTGTACGTACCATAAAAAGACGATCGAATTTTTTGCCAGACTATTGAATTAAAAATCCTTGTATATAAACACTTTTCACTAGAAAGTTATGCTAATAAAGTACTAATAAACTCAATTTCCTCTTTATTATGATGACTTGATTTGATTTCTTATATCTTCTACCCATTTGATGTAAATTTCAAGTAATATCTATTAATCATGTTATGCAGCATGTTTTATTTTTCTAATCTATTCATAAGATTTTCTCTTACGAGAAAACAAGCATTTATCAGAATATGTTTCTAATTCGAATAATTTTATATGAATACAAGTAGTAAAAACTAAAGAATTTAGAGCTTTAGCTAAAAATAATCATACTTATAATCTAATTGTAAGACATAATTGAAAAAAGTAAAAGGAGCAAAGCCATAGAAAAGTTAGAGTGGGTGTAACTATAATGAAATTCTACACATTCTTTTGAAACTTGTTTGAAAAACTGTGGCCCCGAAACATTGGATTTTATTGCGTAGATAAAGTTTCGAGTTTTAAAAACTCAAAAACGAATTTATTCGTTCACTTCTGATCAATAAAGAGTTTCGCCAACTTGAAACCTTAGTTAGAATCTAAGGTATTTTTTCTTCATTTTGATATGCCAAAACAACATTTATAAAACAAAAAGTTATTTTTTCAAATTTATTAAGCTTCTCATTTTAAAAAATTGAAGATTTTAATAAAAACCTTCTATGGTTAAAAACTTACACTCATTTTTGTTCAAATAAATGATTTATATAATTTTATCTTAGAAGGACTGGTCTATGCTATCATGTGTTTTAACTCAAATTATTCTTTTCTCAATGTCTAACAGACACAGAAGTAGAGAACAAGTTTTTTTATCTAACATTTCTCCATCAGTTTTATCTCAAGCGAGAAATATAACATAAATAGTAGCGTTTGGGTTAAATTGTGAAAAATGTTCGACAATGAGATGCTTTTAGTGAATGAAAGTATGAAATAATACATTTTCTACTACCAGTTCCTATTCCTACTTTAACGAATGCTGCTCAAGTCATGCTCTCAAACATTTGTACTATTTCTGTGAGTCATTTTTTATTCTTTTTTCTTCATTTAGTCGTTATGATAGCATAGTTTAAACCACTTATCATTTATTTTACAAATATAAGTTTATTTCAATTAAAACATTGTACAAATTTTATTTATTTTTTGATAATGATAAATCAAACTAACTTTTGAATCAAAAATGGAGAGTACTTTATTTTTAATCAATAAAGAAAATTTGCAACTTTTTAGAAAACTACGTAAAATCATTTCTAAGGAGGGAATACCGATTTTTGAAGTGATTGAAACCATTCTAGTGTCTTATGATGTCCATATTATGAATAGTTTGTTTCTGTTATGATCTCTGATTTATCAATAACCAGGTACGCAAAAAGTGACATTGTATGGGAATAAAGTTTTTGCGTTACTTAAAGTTCTGTCCTTATAAGAATATAAAATTTTGAGCACTCAGCACAAGCAAGCTAGCACACATAAGTTACAAATTATACGAGATATGATATTGTAAGGTGTGCTTTTGAAAGTGAAACACAATGGAATCATTTCATGGTTTTCACTCGAAATTTTCTTCTTAAACTGCAAACTATATATAAACTTAATTTAATATAACGGCAAGAAAACTTTGACTGCACTCGACTACTATTATGATCGTTCATCCGAATTCATTATTTGCTAAATAGAATACAGGTGTCATAAAAGAAACTAGTATTCAAAACTTTGAGCTTCGCTCATCAAAATTGATAAAAAAGTAGAATTTTCTTATTATTAACCGACTTGATGGGAAAATACAATTATGGAAGTCAAATGTTAGAATTTAGAAAATTATTAGTAAAAGAAGAAAATTAGGATTTGACCTTTACAATGCCATCTTCCCTCAAGCAATTATCACAATACATGAGGATATTACGAAGATACAGAATGGATAAGACCCGTCTTTAGATAGCAACTAATAAAAATCATATTTCTATATTTGTCGTCTGCATATAACATACAAGACACTCATTTTTCTCTTCTCATGGATATGTTTTTGGTTGAGACATAAGTTTACTAGAATCAAACAATAAGTTTTGGCATAGAGATAGACCGAGCATATAATTAGAACAATAAATAAAGATGATTTGGATCATTGCTCTCAATGACACAGATTCTCAATGAGATTACATTCAATATTCTCCTCTATATTTCTCATTATTTTCCCATTTATTTCGAATGCAATTTATAGGGAAACAGGCTTATTAATCTTATAAAAACAAATAAAATTACCGGATTGTATTATTCTGATATTTGTATATATGAAATATTTATTTATTATCACTTATTTATAGCAGAGAAAGAGCACGTAATTATTCATCTGCCGAATAAATTATGGTTCAGTAAACTTGAAAAGCTATCATATTGAAATCTTTCAAGTTTGTCAATCAGTCCAGTTATGACTGAAGAATGTTTCTTTAGAAAGTTCGAAAAATTCCTAAAAATTTGATGGATAGAAAGAATTCAAATATCCAATCAATTATTCGGTATTTAGCAATAAGTTATTACTATTGATAATAATTGTAGGTTTACTACGAAGAATAAGTTATTGCCTAACAAACTGTAAATATAAGCACAATAAGAGTTAAATGTGTGCAGATGATTTCCATCGAACTCAATCAGTATTTGAAGTGCCAAATGTTTACGTCTTCTTTTAACTGTCTAATGCACTAAAAACTATATTCCTAGTGCTATCAATTTTTTCTACAACCGAAAGAGATCAATGAAGTAGTTATTAATTTTGTGGTATTTGGATTCTTTTTGTGTTTCACACACAATAATACATGGATTTTTCAGTCAACGCTAGGATATTATTGCCATTAATAGAAAAATTAACTTATAAATCGAAATATTTATTTCATGCTTTGTTTCTCAATCAAAGAGCGATATATGAGTTTTGTTTTTAATTGTAAGGTTAAAGATAAACTATATGACTCTCATACCGTCCGAAGTTTATAGAAATCTAGTGAATTTTTCTTTATTCTCAGTAAAATTCTGATGAATGCAAATTTTTTATGACAATGTTTGAATAGTTGGAGAAATTAAAATTTTTCAAGATTTAGAAGATTTCTAAAAATTATTCACAATCATTAATGACTAAAGATGATAAATAGACATCACTCCACCATCTTATATTTAATATTCCTATCGCATGTCTCGTTTGAATACAGTTTTTGACGTATGGATAGAAAAATTATTTCCTCCATTACGAAACCCGTATATAAATTCTCGCATTCTGTTAACCCAAAAGTGAAAAGGGGAGAAAAACATTTTCAGACAAATATTTTCCTATTAGAAAATATTTCTCATAGTCTTATTTCTGGTGTATTGTCATAAACTTTACTTAATCTATATTTTCATTGATATATTCAATAATTGTATAACATTACCAGCTGTAAATGCTTTGAAAATAGTTTAAAGTGAATCAAATCCACGCAATAGTGCTTTAAAAACATCACAAATCATATATATGGACGGAATAATTGAGAGTAAAAAGTGTGCTCAAAGTTATTATTATTGGGTAGCAAAATATTTGTTTTGCATATTAAATAAATTTTTTGCGTGAAATTCATTAACTAGTAATTTATTTAGTGTTACAATTGAACGATTGTAGCAGTGCTTGAAATATGTTATAATGAATGTGATTGAAAGTATGCAAAACTTCATAATAATTGTAACTTGTAGAACTTGTTTTGTAGAAGTTTATGCAAAAAATTAGTTATCATAAAAATTTCATGATTTTCGAGAAATTAGCGCCAAGTTGATTTTTATAACGAATGAAAATCTATTTTATGTTAAATGGCTAAATAGAAGTTGAAAGAACTTAAATATAATTAGAATAATCAGAAGTAACAATGGGAAAAAATAATAATACCCTATCAGAAAATAAAAAATTAAAGAATGAGACAAACGCGATGAGTAAATATATATATTTGAGATATATATATATATATAGGCTGGTCTCTGCTCGGAAGATTAAACTAATTGTTCATCAGTACTGATATCTTTCTAAACAGTAGCAAAGCAATACAAGCGACAAATTGGCAAAAACTAAACATTAATTGTTTTGAAATAAAGAAAACAGAATCTAAGCTCTTTTCTTATTCAATCGAAGGCTTACTCAAAAAATTGTCAACTAATCGATAGATCAATTATTATTTTAACTGAATATTCATTCAAATCAAGATCTTTATTGAATTTTAACTCAGAAAACATTAATTATTTTGACAGGTAGCATACTAGACAGAAATCAAAATATTCAGTCAATCTCTTAAGAAGCTATGACAGCGAAAGGTTCAGTTTTGTGTTGAACGAATTTTCGTGTTTTCTTTATAGCTCTGAAAGTAGTGATCTTTGGTCAAGAATAGGATATGCAGTAAAAAGTATTCTGAATACATGTGCAATGATATTTTTTCAATTGTAAACCATTAGTCTATATATATAATAAAAAATTATTGTCACGCTTCTGATTGAGTATTAGAGTTTTGCACTATAATTAAAGCCTCACAGACATATCACGTAATATTTGCATTTGACATATGTTTACGTTATGTTATGATAATTATAATGGACTCAAACAATGGACGAAAAAAACATAGTCTAGAATTGTATTAATGCTCATGTATACTTGATTTGATAGAGAATTTGGTCATTATAGGAAATGTGCATAAAATACTAATAATTGCGATTATTAGAGTTAATGGTCAATGATTTTCATTGTGAACGTCTACATGAAATAATACAATCAAATGCGTGATTAGAAACAAAAACTCATTAGAATAATAAGAACCTCGTTAGTAATATGTTTGATGGAAATTAATTTTTCCTATTAGTCATTTTGAAAAAATTTTTCAAAAGGCCATAACAATCTCGTTTTCTCGTACTCAATTTGAAGTTAGTGTCCTAACAACTCAGTATTTTAGAACAGAGTTTACTATTTTTAAACATTTAAAGTTCAATAAGAGGATTTCCATAAAATTTCTAATAAATTTTAGGTTATATGGAAGGACAAGTTTATTTGATTTTTGTTTAAGTAGATCAGAGAATAATAAGGGCAAAAAAGTTTAATTTCTATCAACAAAAAGTGAGATTTAATCAAAAATGTAGTTTTTTAATTGTTTTTATTGGACAAAAACAAGTTTGATATTGTTGAAGTGAGTCCTCGTCTTTACTTCAATTTTGTTATACTGTAGTGGTGTGGAAAGCAATACTCAAGTATAGTATCAGCGAATGAGTGAATTGAGTGCAATCATTAGTAGCAATCACTAAAAACTAAACCTTTAAGTGACTCTCAGTCACATTTTTGCTTATATTACAGCGTTTTGTTCTTTTACAGAACGTTCTCAAACTAACTATTATTTATTCAAAGCTAGTCTTCAATTTTGCTTTTTTCCTCCACTTCTTCCTCATTTGTACTGTTCGTCTATCGACAATCTTTATTCCCTTCCTCTTCTGTTTTCCTTGTTTCTCATTCGATTCTTTTCTCCTATTCTCTTAAGCAAAACAATTGTTTCGATCTTGCAAAAAAATTTAGTTATATCTAACTGCAGAAATATTCATAATTTTAATCTCCATTTAGTCTCACTCATAAATCGATAGATTTTGACAAATTCTGTAAATATCGTCATTAAAATTTAAGATCTTGCAATTTTTCAATGAGTAGTTTCTGCTATTTTCTTCGATATTTCTTCCTTGTAAAGCCTCAAATCAAAGTCTCAAAATCAATGCAAAACGAGCATCTTATCTATTCTTATTCAAGAGCACTGTGTTATGCATTTACTTTTCAGAGCCTCTCATAGATTCACTGGTATACCAAGACTATGAGATGTAATTTGGGAATCGATTGAATAGATAAATAAAATTGATTTGTTCTCTATACGTAGTCTCATAATAAACATCGTGAACATAGCATTTTATTTAATTTGCATGAATTTATCGAATGAAGAAAAAAATGATGTTGACAAACAATAAAATTATAGCTAGCCTTCTATTCATACCTACAGACTGTAAATAGTGCAAAATGTTTAAATTTGAACCTTATGATTAAAGCAACATGGTTGAAATTTTCTTCTGAACTATTTCAAAAAGAAATTATATTACGTTCTACCAAATAATAATAGTTAGTGCGATAATCTTTGTTTCAATGAAAACGTGATTTGCAAAGTAATTAGGCAAAGAACTATCGCAAGAATGTATTCAAGTATAAGTAATAAAACTATCGTCAGAAGAATTGTTTGTCTATTCACTGAAAACTTGTGTCACATATAAAAATGACATTTACTCAACAAATTCATTCGCAAATACCAGTAACATTTGATTCAATTAGTGACAAACTATTGTTTTTCCCAATGTTTACTTAACCCGTAATAGTCTTGTAATATGATTATAAAGTTTATCTTTCGACTGAATTCCATTGCTAATTATTTCAACAGTCTTCTAAGTAGATGTGGCTGAAAATGAAATCAATTTTAAAATTGTTTCTGTTTCTCTAAATAATCTTTTCTCAAATAATTACAAAAATGTATCAATACATAAGGGAAGAGATAACGAAAAAACTTAATGTTTATTTATTCATTATATTTATTATATGCATTAAAAACTTTACTAAAATTATTTAATGGTTCTGCTACGTTTTTTAAAATATCACTAAAGTATGAGAAATAACAGATGAAATTTCTACTATTGACCTGCAACTTTTAGTCCTAAATATCTAACAAAAATGATACATTAGAGTGCTGAAAAGGGTTGAAGTTCAAATTTGACAGCCTGCAAAGCACAAACGAAGAACTGATTCTTTCATATAGAAATTTCAGACGTTGTTTAGGTAGGACTACAGGACTTCTTTTTAAAGCTGAAGGTAAGTTTTTGACATTTAAGTAGCATTACATTGAGCATTCCACAAAAATCATAGCTATAGTACCTCTCTTCATCCAATAAAAACATTTCCCTCATTAATGACGAAGTAAATATAAATCTAATAACAATAAAATTTATTCAGTGAAGAATCTACACAAAACTGATCTAATCGTTAGTAGTGACTAATTATTGAGACAATGCATGAAATACTTAACGTTTACATAAAAAATAAGAACAAATACAGAAATAAAATAGACTAATAGTGGGAGGGAGAGGGAGAGAGAGAGATCATCAGTATATTTATCAAAGTGAGAATATCATTAATATTGTGATAAAAGTTATCAGTCATTACAGTTCATATGTCAGAGACATTAGTTTTAATAGTATTAGACTTTTAAATGCTATCACTCCATAAGTTATATAAACATACAGTTTATGTCATATATACTATTGTTATGAAAAGTATTATTGAAGTAATAAACGCGTGACTTGTGATCCACTACTGGTTTTATAAAATGCTTAACCATTTAATGATTGAACGAGTGAAACATATTTCACATGCGTATTAGAAGCCAATAGACTTCACTACTTTTTGTGTTTCTGTCCCCGTGTATATCAATGGAGATAACTGAAATAGAGATCGCCTCAAAGTTAGTAGACATGCATTTATTATAGACGTAGATGCACGACTGTGAACAGAAAGAATAAAATCGTCTTTTCTAATGTATCGCTTGAGTTGACAACATGTTTACTGGAAATAGATGTCAACTTCATTCGACTCTTTTTAGAACTTTTTTTGATTACTCGAAAAGTTCGTGGAAAACTTTAGAAACTGTAAACGTTTGCAAATAAAGCGTTTAAGATATGATCTAGTTCAGCACTAGTCAAATTTGGTCTCAAAACAAAGAAGTGTATTTTATGAAGTCAATTTTTGAAAGTGCTTGCTCAAATAAATCATCAAAATTGAATTTAACTTCTTGTCTTCAACTAAAGCTTAGCTTTGAAAAAAGTCATGTTAATTACAGTTTTCAAATGCAGATTCAATGAAATTCTAACAATGATTTTCTTGTTTGTTATCATGAAATGTAAGTCATCTACTTTTTTCTTTCTAACTTTCCAAGTTGAATATGAAAATTTCTTTTGCTCATATCTTTTGAGTTCTTAATATCACTAATAATAGTTCCGGTACCTTGTGACAAGATTTTTTCAAATCATGAATTTGATAACTTTCTAACATTAGAATCTTAAAACTTTGCTGACTTCTCATAGTTTATTCAATAAAGATTATTTTCAAGTTATCATATATAACAATGATCTTATTTTACTAAATACTAGAATATTAATTAAAATGTTAGGTAAATCTCCAAAAACACGAAGCATTGATTAATTCTTGAGTTATATGAATAATATGTTTTTAGTCGAGAGACCGAAGATTGAAATGAATATGCTTTACATTAGCATAAAAAATTCTAAATACATAAGTCTTAAAACTTGGAGCGATATAAACAACTCGAGAACGTTATGATACAACTTTTACGAACTGTGAAGTTTATATAAAATATAATATTCAGTAATGACAATTTTACTGATTTTAAAGTAGTTGTAGATCCTACTACAGTTGTAACTCATTTTAATTTAAACTCACAAAAAAATTGAATCTCAATCTATAAATTTTTACGAAATTTTAGCTCATTATATACTTGCTAATGAAGAATTTTGCACGATTGAAGAATTTCAGAATTGTCTTAAGCTATTGCAGTCAGTGGGCAACGGCGAAAGTGATCTCGCATTACCCATCAATGAGGATGAATTAGAGAGTGCCTGCGTGTAAGACATATTTCTCACTAATACTAATTAAATAAACTCCAAATAGTTTTGCTAACAATTATTAAAAGATGATTTCAAACATTTTTCTAGAGATTTAAAAGAAGGTGTTGTCTGTTTGGATCTACACATCCAGAAATGCTTTTCTTTAGAGATGCAACAGGTCTACACTCAGGTCGCAACCGATGCTAAACTATTTGTTAGAGATTTGTGCGATAACTTTACTACACAGAGAGGTATAAAATAAAAGGTCAAATTAGTAGAAAACTGAGATAACGAAAGAATCCATGAAAGAAAAGAAATACTATGTGTAAACATTCATGTAATTGAAAAACTTAAATGTTTACAAGCTTGAAATAATGTCATTAGTTTCTTTTAATCAAATTATTCAAATTACTCCATATACGCTTATTTTTTCACTAAAATTGCCATGCATTATATAATAATTAGTTAACTTCTATCATCTATAAAACGAGCTTTCATAAGCTTTCATATGCTTCTTATCCAATAGAATATTTACGTCACGCCAAATGCTTCCGAAATGTTTCTCTCGATGAACACAAATGTGCGCAAAAATATCGTGAGGCAGTCATGATCTCAAGCGATTTGGAGGGAAAAGATGTGGAATTATTGGATAAAGAAAGGATTATGAGAAAATCATGCTGGTATGTGAGTCTAACTAACATCGCCTACACACACGACTGCTGTTTAGCAAATGTTTTGTTTGTCTTTAGATCATATAAAGTAGAATTGTATTTGACAGTGGCGTAAACAGATTGCTAGATATTCAAATTAATAGTTCTACTTCTTACATTCTTCACAAAGCGCATTCTTTACGACTATTTATGTTAGATTCCAGTTTAGCTACATCAACATTCTTAAATCAGTTATCAATCAATTCACCGCTTAGCTTATATTCCATTAGTTCTAGTAGTGATGTATTTAAATATTGCAAAACATACGTCTATTGTCTCAATCAAGTTGTCAATTATTAGACTTTAAACTCTCGATAATGACTGCGAAGAAAACAAGCCTATTTGTATTTTAAATGAAAATTTTAAGCTGTTAATAATCATTATCTTTCCTTTTACGCCACTTAAAAATTAGTTAAACAAAAATGGTTTAAGAGATTGATTCAAGTATTTGTAAGCATAAAAAGATTTAGATAACCACATTTAGTATTAGTTAAAGACTTAGTGATAAACAATAGGTAAAATATAACCTAAAATGTAAATTTAGAAAATGAACCTTCTTCATAATCTATGTGTTAAATTTAGCTGCAATAATTTTTTAAATCAGATTTAATGATGATGAAATTTGAAAAAATTAACAATCTATTAGGTTGGACCGAAATTCTTTGAGCGTATAAAAATTTTATTTTTCTAAAAAGTTTTACGAATACAAATATGAGATTTTAGTATGATGTGCTAATACTCTCCCTGCTTATTAATAATATCTTGCCAAACTTCAGCAAGCTTAGACACCCCATTAAGTGTAGCATTTTGCTTACCCTATTGTTAAATAGGCGCAAGGCTTTTGGTCCAACCTAATATATGAAATTCTCTTTCAAATAAAAATTTGAAATCGAAATTCCAATTCAGATTTTTATTTAATTCACATATTGCGAAACTCTATCATTATTCATCATCGCCTATTCGAATGATTTTTTCAATCTTCTTTTTATTATTTACATGAATTTTAGTGCCTTACAAGAGTTCGTTGAGTGCAAGAACACTCATGTGATTCAAGATTGTGGTGAAAGAGCGAGTTTATTCATGCAAAAACATTTACATAGGATCACAAATCCAATTATGGATCAACACTGTTCTGCATACACTTTCGGACAAAACTCTTGTAAACACACCCTACATACTAATAATAATGCGATTAAAGCTATTAATCATATCAGACCAGATCTTTTACACATTCTATTATTGCTTCTTCTTCTTTGTCTATAACTCTTAATATAATTTTCTAGTTTATGCCAAAAAGAACTCCGAAGACATTGTCCTATAGTTTCTGATTTGATTTGTTTATTATCCAAAAATCTTAGCTCATAATTCACTTTCTTATTCTCAAGGCATCTGTTTTATACATACCCTAAAAGATCATCTAATTTATTGTTATATTATTAAGTTAAAACTTTGTACAAAAACTTTTTCATTAGAAGTTTATGAAAATAAAATAATGACTACATATCAACCTTATGTTTTTTCCACAATTAAAATTGATTGTCTTGGTTTCGTGTATTTTCCGGCAATTTTTGCGCAAATAAGAAATTATTTTAACTGTTTATATTAAGTTATAATTTTTATATAGCATTCTGCACTTTTTACACTCATTTCAATTAAATTATCAAAATTCGTGCAACAAGAATGGGCTCAAAATAAATATGCAGATATGCTGTAATTACATTATTATAAATCTCGATAGAAAAATCTTATTAATTTCAAGCTCCAGTAGAAACAGTTATTTAATTAATAACTTATTTCAAGAAAAAAAATACATAAATATTGAAGAAACTCTGATTAGTTCTAACAGTTAAGAATGTTATAAAAGTTGGCATTCCCTATATAAAAAATTCATTGATGCATGTTTTGATGAGTTTTCCTCGAGTGAGAAGCAAAACATTGGGGTATTTCAGATTTATATTAACAGCCTTTTCAATATCTATATAACTTCTAGTAAAAATCAACTTTAAACAGTTATCAACAGCTAGATAGTAAAGTAGTTACGATCTTCAACATTTGATGTACTATAAGGATAAAATGTCATTGTTAAACTGGGTTTTCTCGCGCCCTTAATATAGAGGGATTACTTCAATATCTAAAAGACATATCTTTAAGTTTCAAAAACTTGTTAGTCGAGTCAAGGTATGATTTTAAGTCTCATTGAAGACTCAGACGCGATTTTGAACGATGAAAAAATGCTTAATGCATTTTCATGCTTTAATCGGTTAACTACAAAAGTTTACATTCAAAGTTTTATTACTCAATTAGCTTACTAAATGTTTCCCTATTCTGTATGTCTTGTATTGGTCATCATGACTTTTAAATGCTCAGTTTGACAAAGACTTTTTTCCTTATAGTACACTTATTGTGAATTGCATTCCCTTGATTCCTGATGCGTGCAGATGATAAATCGGAACAAGCATCAAAATTTGATAGTTCGTAGAGAGAACTATTCAACTATCAACTTAAAGTTTATTAATAAAAATTAACACTTGATCCAAGAATCATAAGGAGAATATTTATTGGCTCACATATTGTGAATTGACTTTGAGCTAACTCTGACTCAAAACGTGAATGAAATAACCTATTTTGGGTCACTACTAAGGCATTAACTAAGTTAAACATCATTCATATTTTGAGTTTAACACTCTTCCATGAGTAGTTCAATGAATTGACAAACCCTTAAAATTTTGTTGTGCACGCACCAGTCAGGAAGTAACAAAGGCAGGTGTACAGTTATATCAGAATAGATTCTACCAATCAATTACTGATAGACAGTTAAAAACGCTTTTCCATCAAAGCGCTATGTAATATCTGAGAAATGAAAGTTCTTGAAAGTTCAATCAAAGCCTAAACCTCGAATGAGAATAAATCAGTTATGACTAATATGTAAGAAATGACTAATAAGCATTTTATCACTTGATAATCAGCTAATTAGCACTAAATCATTTTTGCAATCACTTGATGGAGAATCAGCTCACATTAAGTTGCACATTGGTAGAACTCAATCTGACATAACCGTACTCGTAATTGTGCTCCTACTACAAAGCCTAAGAGTCTTACCTGATGTAAAGTTAGAAGTCCTAACACTATTGTTGAAACGAATCTTATTCGAACTTGACTGTTTCAGAGCACCACAGATTATTCTAAAAATCTTTTGATTTTGATAGTTACTTCTTATGAAATATTTTCTTTAACCAGTGAAAATGAATTAAAACTTAATAAATTGAAACCTCAATAAATTTAAAGTTTACTTATATAACATAGCTCAGTTTTTTCAAAGTTGACTTAAGGTTTAAAAAAATCTGGAGATTGTTATGAAATATCTTCAACTTGTGAATAATTTTTCAAATAGATTTGGAAGCCTGACAGAATTCGGGGGCAATAAAAGTTTACCAACGACAAAGATAAGGATAGATTTGTTCGAGTATAATTATACTCAACAATTATTTTTGACATGAAACCTCTGATAGAATGATGAAAATCTCAATTGAGCAAAGAACATAAAAATGAAATGGAAAACTGATTCAATGATTCACTGAATAGGTTTTTGGCACATTTTCAATTGCAACAATATTATAGATCATTATAATTGCTGTTTTGCTTTCTTTACTATCTCTAAAATAATTGCTAAAACAAATCGAAGATGCGATCATTTACAGAGGAAAAACTGTACCATAGAATAAAAGGTCCTATATGATTGACTGTATCGAGACATTTTATTGCTGAAAGAATTCGAGTTAAATCCTATTGACATGAATTCATATGAACCTCTGAATCTGATTAAATAGATTGTTTTATGAAAATCAAATGCTTAGTTTTTAAAACTACAGTTACATAGTCTAAAGTTTCTCAGTATTTGAGTCGAGGATGCCCTTCACAAAAAAAACAAGAAACACTTTAAACCTTATTGAGTACTGAAATAGCACTTTCTTTCAATACATATCAGTTATACAAAATCAGCAAAATATTGACAAATAAATCTAATGACTGTTATAGTAAGAAAGGATTATTAAGGGTTATTAATACAATAGTCTAAGTGATTTTTTATTTTTTAATACCCTCCTTATTTTCTCATTGCAAGATTTGCTCCTTCATTCACTTTTCGTAGTGGGTCAAGTCTCTATTGAGTGTGCGAGAACCGTGAAAATGACTCCGTCTAAGTCGACTTAGATCTAAATTATAAAGTTACTTTCACTGTAACTTAAATTGATTGGTATTATCTATATAGATTGTATATTAATAGAATTTATTTATTTACTCCGATCAAATATATAAATTAAAAGATATTAATATTTTTTCAAAATAAAACATTTAAAATAGAATTGATACGATCTTAAATATCAATATGATTTGTGAAAAATTGATCAGCAAATCTTAACTTTAAAGCAGAAAATATTCAATATTTTTTATACATTTTACTCAAATTATTCTTTTCCTTAACAGACGAGAAGATATAGAACAAGATTTCCTAACTTTTTCTCTTTCCGTTTTATCTCAAGTGCGAAATATAACATAAAAAGTAGTGTTTGTGTCAAATTGTGAAAAATGTTCGACGATAGGATGCTTTTAGTGAATGAAAGTATGGAATAATACATTTTCCACGACTAACTTCTATTCCCAGTTTCGTGAATGCCACTTAAGCTATGTTTTCATATATCTGTACCATTTATGTGTATCATTTGTTTTACTTTTTATCCTCTTTCTCTCGAGTTAATCGTTTTTAAAATCGAGTAAGAGTACCTTATTATTTATTTTGCTCTAAAATACAACTGTAAATCTATAGTTTGTTAAAGATTTCATTTCAGTTAAACTTCAAAATTTTTCACTATTATAGCAACGCTTATTTCAATGAGAAAAGAGATAGCTCCTATATTCTGCAAATTTTAGATTTAAAAATATCAAATTTCAAACTATTAGAAAAATATACTCTACATAAGTATTTGAAATTCTTAATTGCTATTTGGGCCTCGGCTCAATTGTGGTTACCAAGTTTCAAGAGTTTAAGTAATTTCACTCAAAGTTAAGCAAAATTTTTTGACAATAAATAAAAGTTTCTTCAATAAAAAAAACTTGAAAGGTCAAATTTAAATTTTTATTTAATATATGATAAAACATTGAAGAATTTAAGAAGCAACAAGTAAGAAGAAAAATAAGAGAACTAATATTATTAATTGTTTGTTTCCTTAAGCAACTATTGCCAGGTACCATCACTTTTACAACGAATAGAAACTCATTCAATTTTTTGCGATAATAGCTACAAAAAATCATATTTGCAATGTAAGTAGAGTATATGACATATAACGAACTCATGTTTCTCTTCTCATACACATTTTTAAGTCTAGACATACATTGACTTATTTTCTGGAATCAAACAATAAGCTTTGATGTAGATATAGATCAAACATATAATTAGAACTATAGCTTGAGAGAAACTTGATCATTGCTCCCAATGGCACGGATTTTCATTGAGATTGTTTTCATTGTTCTTGTTCCATTTGATTCTTAAAGACAAACTTATTACTGGTGGATAACAAATATAGACTTATTATTTTTGTTCTGTTATTAGGAGATATGTAACTTTCATTCACTATTAAGTATTAACAAGAGTAAAATAAGGGTCTTGCGAATATTTTAATATTAATTTTGTTCAACAATTCATGAAACCTTCGATTTTTGAAGTTTTATACATAGAAAAAGAATTTAACATCATCCTTAAATAGGAACTTTAACTTTTATCCTATAAAAATCTTAATATTTAGATTAGTTTCTTTCAGTAAGCTTTGCATGATGATTGACTATCGAAAAGTAGATTGATAGAAAATCAGTGAAAACATATGAATCTCTCAGTGTTATTCGAGAAGTTATTAAAATTCAAACTAACTTTAATTGTTTGTTCAATAGACCTTTTAGCATGTTTTAGGGCTTCTAAACTGTGGAGCAATTTAATAATGGATTCTCAATTTGACTGCGGGTGATTTGAACTTGAAAATTTTGAAAACCATTTGTTATTGTATAGCTTTTCACTAAATAAGTCTGGAAAACAATGAGGATTGAAGTTGGATACTCTTTATCTGCTTCCAAATGATTAATGTTACGAATATTCTCCTAATTTGTCTTATGTATCGCTTTGCTGTTGTCTTGCACAGAGATCAACACTAATGAACAATTAGTTTGATTGTCAGTGAATGGAACAATTTGTATCCAACAGATGCCTATTTACTCATCGCATTCGTCTTAAGTTTCTATATTTTTCCTTCTGATTGAAGATTATGATTGCTTTTCTTAACCAGTTGTCCAAAAAATTTCTATCCTAATTGCTTCAAGTTCCTCAATCTTTTCTATTCACTCACGAAGTTTTCTACTAGAAAAGCAACTTTAATTCAATTTTCACTGTCAATAAACAATAGAATGTCGGAAGTTAAGGAAATGGATTCTTAGGAAATGACAGTTTTTAGAATCAATTGTAGTTTGGAATATCATGGAGTTCTTCGTTTCATTCATAGCATAATTCATATTTATAAATGATCCTTACAATCAAACTCGTTTATATATTGAATATATGAAGGCTTGTCTCAAAGAAGTGCACAACTAAAAACTTTGTTCTAAAAGGGCATAAGACCATTAGTCATAAGAGTTTTTTCAATCCTTTCAAGATTTCTAATCTCATAGTACAAACTTTTTCACTCACTATTATTAATTTGTTAGTTTTCATAACTTATTTTGACTTTAC
This sequence comes from Archegozetes longisetosus, assembly GCA_018873245.2. NCBI lineage: Eukaryota > Metazoa > Arthropoda > Arachnida > Sarcoptiformes > Trhypochthoniidae > Archegozetes > Archegozetes longisetosus. The sequence goes on from JAEMBT020000007.1 coordinate 2,274,976, forward strand.
TTTTCAGACAAAAACATTATTTTTGTTTTAATTTAATCAATTTGTTCAAACCCTAAATCCAAACTAAGAGATAAGATGTTTGAGAAAGTTTAGGAAAGCAGAAGTCACGTCGTGGCTAAAGTTCAACTTATGATTGAAATTTTGTTAAGCCTTAAGAAAGATCTTAATTTGCGCACTCCTTTGAGACAAGCTTTCATCTACTGAATATACAGTATATTGAACATATATATTGAACATATATAACATTAATACTGGTATCACATAAATTAATGGATAATAAAACTTTGAGAACTACTTGATTTAACAATTGAAACCAATGTAATTTTCTCAATTGTGAAGGCAGAAAATTTCGAGTGTAACAACACCAATAATATTCAGTTTGATTTAACACATACTTTCCAATCAAGACCTACTTTGCTATAGCTTTAAATTTGATTTTGTTCATTATTTTCACTTTGCTTCGTGGCAATTATAGCAAAGAAAACTTCATACAAAAAATGTGCAACTTTTACCGTCGAGTTTACCAGAGACTTGAGTTGGGATGTTCAAGCAGCAGATGGTCCTCAGTTGGTTTCGCCGCTCTATTTTATCGAAATAATAAGTATCGTTACGTTGTCTTACATTCTTTCTACAAACATATAACTTATATAAGCTTAATTGATATTAGTGTTAAAATACTATTGCGTGCGTTTTTTCATTCTAAACTGTTTGTAAAACACATAAAAATCGTAATATTATGTCAGAATAAGCAAAGATTGATGTTTATGTTCTATGAAATGAAAATTATTTAGTTTTACAACACTTTTCTCGAATTCTCATTTTTCAAATGAATCAATAAGAGAATTGATATACAGTTACGAAAGATAGGAAAAGAATTTTCTAGCAATTTGAGAATAAAATTTATTCAAACTGAACATGCAATGAGAGCATTAAGGGGGGGATTTCGGTTTCAAATGAATCTGCAGTTTTCTTTAAAAATAAATAATATTTGCTTTAAAAAATTTCGTGATCCAGATAAATAATTCGAAAATCTCAAATTTTCCCATTTTATGAAGTTTGAATCAATTTCAAATTATTAAATTGAATAAAATTTTTTTCTTTTATTAAGGATTGATCCAAAAATCTCGACATTAAAAGAAACTTTGCTTCTGATTGAGAGACAGACACGAAACTAAATGTTAATGATTAATTACTCAATAACTGAGCTTTATTTCACTTAAGTAATACTGAAAGAAATGCTAGTCTTGTCTCAGTTCGTGACAAAATTATATGTTATTGCATTTGACTTTCAATCGATTCTAGTGAGAAATAGTGAACGAATAGAAATATCAAAAATTAATATCTACTTTATTTATGTCTTTAGATGCTATAAATAGTGATATCTAAGAGAATATGCTTTTCTAAGAATACGAAAATTGGAAGAACGTAACTATTCAATATGAACATGTATTATTAATTGTATTGTTGCAGTTATTGAATAGAAACAATCGTTTCTATGTATTTCAGTGTCTTATGAACTTAAGAATTAAATATAATAGCTTTCGAAAGAAAAAAGATTACATAGTTTTGGTTTCAATGAGTCAAATAAAGCCAATTTTAAAGGCTATATCGTTTAAAATGCAAATTTTTCTGTACATGAAAAATAATGAACTTATTTTCTAAGTTAAACTTGTTAATTTCGAATTCTTAGTAGAGTACGGTTCGAACATCTCTCAAAGTTCTCATTGGTTTGTTATGAATTCTGACCAAAATTTTATCTTAAGGTTAGGTTAAATATATCAGTTGAGATTATTATCTAAAATAACATTTCGTGATGAAAAGTGCTATTTTGTCTGACAATCAATAAATAATTAAAATCTGCTGATACCAGAAAAATATTGTTTTTAGTAAACTTATAGCACTCCTGATGTTGCATACTAGCAAAAAAATAATAAGACAAGAAAAAATATTAAATACAAATATAAACTCAGTTTGAGTTGGTGAGATTGAAAAGAGCGATCTTATTGTTCTTCAGTCTTAATTCTAATTACATGATCGATTTATCCTTATATTGAAAACTATTATTTGATTTTCATATGAAACATACAGTATCAACTCGTATCTAAACAAAAATAGCATGTCAACATACAGAATTGTTCCTAAAAATTTTGTGTATATTTTCTGATTCGCTCACTCTAATGAGTATTTTTTATGAGATCCTTTATCAGAAATTTGAATGCTCGAGTTATGAATTTTTGAACACTGACTTATAATACTCAACGGGAGTTCTTACTTGAGTGACACGTCATAATATATAGATTACTACAAGCATTGAATTAAGTTTCAAGCTCTGATACTCGAAGATTTTAAATATTACATATTTTTAACTGAATAATTAATAACCAAATATATTTTTAACAAAAGTTCTTAGCTTCAGTTCATAAGTTATGACTGAAGCTCAGATTAATTTCTTGAGATAAATGGCGTTTTATTACAACTATCGTAAAACATTTCTTACAATTCAACAAAATCTTACATTATTATGTCATTTTTCACTCTTAATAAACATATTTTGCTCGTTGAACAATAAATTTTTTATACGACAAAATTAAAAATATAACAAGTTCAGAGAAAAACCACATTTTTACAAATCAATATTTTTAAATTTTATTTTAAAGCATTTCGAGCAAACTGAGGTTAGAGCTTTCTTCATTTGTTTGACTAACAAAAAATACAAAATCTATAATTTAGATTGCGTTACAATTATGTATTGAAATGAAGTGCTCTTGCAGGGTTTATAAATACTGAAAGATTGAACTTCATTGGACACGAGCTTATTCTCACAATTAATAAATAATAATGGAGAAATTGAAATTCAAGAAATTCATTTTTAATTTTTTGTAAAATGATCAATTCATGCACATTTTTAGTGATTCTTGATCATATTCCCACAACAAAGCGAGATATTGCTGTTAAATGAATGAACGACATTTTTTAAAAATAAAATTAATTCATATGCTACTTTTAGAGTTTCAATCTCATTTTGAAGATTATCTTATTTATTTTGAAATTTTTTATCGTGTTCAGTTATATGAAAGCAAAGTAAACAGTACTAAATAAACCGTTTCTTACTATTCGGCTTACAGTTTGTTCTTTATGTCATAAAAATCATGAATACTGTATACATAATAGCATTATCCGGAAAAGTGTTATCTTTATTTTTGATTCAAAAGCATCGAAAATCTTATCATTCAGTCTCATATATAAGATATAATAAAATTCTTTCCAGAAATTTTTTCAGAAATCTTTTGAACAATTCAAATTAAAAATACTTTCTGGAATAAAATATGAAAATAAACTTTGAATGCTAATTAGGCAATATTACCAATAATTAAACAAAATTGTAGAATTTATTATAAAAAGTTTTGATCATAGCTGACTCGAAAATAAGCTTAAAAACTATTTTGTATGAACCCTGCGCCGTTATTCGTCAAATTTTCATTCTAAAAATTTTGAGAAATTATAAATTTTTAAACAATGCATTGAAATTTTGAAACCCCACTATCAGTTGAAATAAACTTTTGTTAAGATATCTATAAATTTACATTGATTCTAAGCATTTAGAAAACAAAATCTAGATAAATTAATAAGCATTGAAACTCTAATATTTAAATTACATAATCAGAGAAAAATAACAGTGAATTATATTTCATTACTTATTGTTAGCGTTTATTATTAGTAATCGATTGACCAGATAGACAAATAGATAAGCCAGAGTTTCAATGAATTCTTCTCTAGAAATATACTGAAATATAGAATCAGGACTTGTCTCTTGTTACCAAACATTGCTGGTAGGAATGAAAGAGCGCATAATTAGAAGAAAAAGTTTATATTGGCAGTCTGCAAACCAAATCATCTAATTATTGTGTTAGGTTGCTTTGGGAAGTATAGAAAACATATGCCCTGAGAATAAGAGAGAATTATAAGCAAAGGATTTTGGATAATAAGCAAATCAAATCAAAAGCAAAAAATCAAAGCCTTGTATGTTAGAATAGAGAATTGTATCAAGAATTATAGTCTCAGATATTAGAACCAGACAAAATAATAGTAAAATGTGAGAGTCTGAAATGATTACGTATGAACGTATTATTAGGTTGTAAGACTATTTTTACAAGTATTTGGCCCAAACGTAAATGCAGAGCAGTGTTGATCCATAATTGGATTTGTGATTCTATGTAAATGTTATTGTGTGAATGAGTTCGCTCTTTCGCCACAAACTTAAATAAAATAAGTACTCTTGCATTAAGTAACTCTTGTTAACCCCTAAGTAAGTGAAATAAGAGTGAAGTGATAGCAAAGAACATATGTTGGTTGAGGTTTGCTGGAGTCAAGTATAAATTTAATTCCCAAAAATTCTAACTTACCATGAGTCATCAATAAATTTTAATCGAGTATTTTTTTAATAATATGGGATAATTCGTAGTTGGAATATTTATTTTGCTTCTAAAAATTGTTCGTAGAAAAACATTTAGTGTTCTAACGAAATTTATCACTACCATTAAACAGTATTTTCCAGTAAGCTGTGTAAATAATTATTTTGATAAAACTATATTTTCTAAAAATGATCTTCTTCAATATCAATTCAAACTATCTTATCAGTTAGTCAGTCATCACATTTTTATCCCTTGTTTCATTATTTGTTGTCCTCTAAGTAAATTGCTATCTTTATGGGTAACACAATCTAACATTTACACTCACCTCAATCGTGTAATTACCTTCGATGCTTGAATAAATCAAATAAAAATAATGAGTCAATCTTTTGGGCTTTATTTACTTGAACCAATTATGCTGCGTGGTGTAGCAGGTGAAACAAATAAGAAAGATAAGATTCAATAGACAAATTTTACTTTTTCAAACTAATGTATGAAATAAGAGCACATATTTTACTCCTGGACAATATAAACAGTTGAAAATTACACAAAATATCTGAAAAGCGCGGAATTCAAATCAAATTATTAAATAATCGATGACCATGTAAGCAAACTGGTTTTTTAGCCATCTTTAAAATCTGATGGCAATCAACTTGAGGGATTATATTTGTGAGCAAAATTGTTTAACATGATGTATTAGAAAACTCCAGTTATAATTCATTTGAAACTAATTAAATTCAGTAGGAAAACCGATAGAACTGTTATTCTTATGTAAACAACGATTCATCTATGAGGTAGCATGCTAATTATATAAAATAGTCAACAGGCAGATAAGACATTTAATAAAAGTATTGCTAATTCCTATAACTGTGTAAACAATGTAAGGGTAATTGTGATACCAGCATGATTCTCTCATAATCCTTTCTTTAGTCAACAAATGAGCATCTTTTTCCTCCAAATCTTTAGAGATCATAACTTCTTTGGAGAGAATAAGACACTCAGTTCCTCAATTCGCATTACCTCTAATTTTTAATGCTATAGTTTCCATCATTTATAGTTATGCAATAACAGTTTGGGGGTATACTTACCAAACTCATATTGACTCTATCATTAAGCTACAAAAAAGAGCCATAAGGTACATAAATTTTAGTTCATATACTGAGCATTCCATTCCTATTTTTAAGAAGTTTGATATTTTAAATTTTGAGGAATTGCTCTCCTACGAGACATATAAATATATTTGTAAAGTTCTTCATTCATTGTATAGTCCCTTTCTCGAGAATTTTTTACTTATCAAACTCCGAGGTACAACACACGCCTTCAAGTAAACAAAAGTGTTGAAGTTCCGTCTTTCAAATTAAAGCATCCTCAAAAATTCAATTTTTTATAAAGGTGTAAAAAAGTGGAGTTGTATTTCTCTAAATATAAGATCAATTTTTAAATATGAAAAGTTAATTTCTGAACTTAAATCTTATTTATTAGAAAATTGATTTTAAATGCTGTATTTTTTAAATTTTTTATTTAATTTTATAATTATATTATCTGTATTGTATTGTATGCTGGATCTACTAGAAAAGTAGTCTTTTAGACTAAAGTGGTCTCCAGTTTAAATAAAGTGCATTCATTCATTCATTCATTCTTTGCGATATTTATGCTCACAATAAGAAACATTTCGAAAGCATTTTGTGTAACTTAAACTATATTTTTGATAAAAAATAGTGCAAAAATTCTGCCAATGAAACCAGGAAAAAAAGTTGAAGGTCAAGTTAATGATTTAGAGTATAAAGTGGGATAACATAGAAAATAATTTATGAATTAAAGTCTTATTCCAAATAAGTTTACCTTTTGTGTAATACGATTTACTGGTATTACTTCTAGCGAAGCGACGTATTATCTCAATTATAGAGATGCTTGCAAATCGTACTTCCTTCTTTATTTTCTCTGGTTCACCGACAAAAGTTTGCGGACAAAAGTTCGCATTGTTCGTATGCAAAATATAAGACATCAGAATGTGATGTTTACAAAATTTTTATCTTGAACAACACAAGAATACACTAGACATATATCTCTATCAATTATTAAAAATTTTTTAAAGATACAAAATTGATATATATATTTAAACTTGCAAACTAACGTAATGAGCTATTCCTCGCAATTAGTCCAACAAATCAATACAGTATCCCTATATTGTTCAACAATATTTTGAATACGTTCGGCACAGTCACTATTTGAACGAATTTTTCATTAATCGCGAATTCATATCCTTTTATCAATATCCTTCGTCAGCGAATATTTTATCAAAGAGCTTACGTCTGCGAACTTATATTGTGCTAACATTTATCCGCGAACATTTTTACTTGCGAACATTTGTCTGCGAGCTTTTGTCGCGACACGATTTTTTTATTTATCTTCCGTATTTTATTTTCATTTTGTGAAGTTATTGCACAAATCTGTTGCATCTCTACAAATTCTCTACAGAAGAAAATTCTGAATGCTTTGATCCTAACACACTACACTGTCATTCAAGTCTCTGAAAAAATGAGTAGCATGCTGAATCACAAGTTTTTGGTTTACTAAAACTGCTCCAATGCAAAACAGTTTCTCACATGCAAGTGCTCTCTGATTCATGTTAATTAGCAAGTAATGCGAGATTACTTTCTTCACTGCTCAGTGACTGTGATAACTATTTTTTGTAACGATTCAAATCCTTTTAGTTATAGTTTTCTATATATACAATAAATTATAATGCTTTTCATCATTGTTAAAATTGAGCATTAAAAGATTCATCTATAATCGTAAATGAAACTTCGAATCATTTGAAGAGTTCTACTATAATAATTATTCTTTGCTTCTTTAGATATAGCCTCAAAATTATAACAAATAGATTAACTTTTAAAGTTGTTCAAGCTATTACTCTTGCAGAACGAATGAGTTTGAATAGATATAAAATATTAGAGTTTTAATTTCTAAAAGATTTGGGCTAGATAAATCATTAAAATATTCAACATGAATATTTGGTAACTAAGTAAAAAGATCTTTTTCAATTTTAATCTAATTTTAAAATCTAGAATAAGCAGATCATCTGTCATGTTAACTAAACTGTAACGGTAATTTTGATTCACTTCACTCTCTGATACAATCACTAGATTCACATCTGATCACATTCAATGCACTTATCTCTAAAAATATATTTTTTAACAATGACTGATAAATTATTTTCATACGAAGTTTTGAGATATGATACTTATTTTTCAGAAAACTTTGCATTAAAGAATAGATAATGCAGATAACTTTGAATTATATTTTTAAATGATTAGAAAAGTTGATTTGAGGAATGGAAAGGATGCTTACAAGTTAATCATTACCTCACTAGTACTCTTCGCTAGTATGCTTGATATAAACTGTATATTTATATTACTCATAGATTGATAGCTGTTAAAACTATTATTATTTAAGTCATGCTTCCGAAGTAAGAATTGTAATGGTTGATAACTTTGATCATTATACTAATGGTAGAGATAGAGATACTAATGAATGCTTCACTTTCTCTTCTACTTTTGGTTTTTTCTTTTACTTTACGATTTTGTTTTTATTTCTATACGGATGTTCGGTATTTCATGTATTGTCTCAATAATTAGTCACTACTAATGATTAGGTAAGTTTCGTGTGGAAATTATTGCTTCACTAAAAAGAAAAACTTTCTGTCACTGAATTTGCATGCATTCGATCATTAATCAGAAAAATATCTTTATTTCGTGAAATAATCTAACTCCTAATAGTTTTAATATTTGAGAAATATGGAGTAATAATGGATATTAAATGTCAAAATTTTCATTTCAACTTTAAAAATTCTTATTTCCAGTTAATAAAACATCATTTATAAGTCTTGAATAAAAAAATTCCTTTCAAAAACTTTAAAATTTCATTTAAAACCATTTTATCAACAAAACGAACTTTTCCGAAGACATTATACCGGTTTAAATACTTCTACATAAAATGTACTGAAAACCATTTTCACACAGTTGAATAATGTATAAAATTAGTTTCAAAGATTTATTCAGTATCTTTAGTGAAAGTGTCAATAGTAAATATAAAATCACAGAAGTTTCACATTTCATTAATTTCTGCAGAGAAAAATTGTAATCTATTTCCAAAATATAATTACATAGCAGAAGACATAGCACGTCTTTATTTCACAAACATTATTTTCGAAACTTTACCCCCAAAATCTTCAATAAAACTTTCAAATAATCTTAAAACTAAGATAATTTATAATTTTAAAAGTTGTTGAATCCTACAGAATTCAGTTAAACTCTTTCCATATAAATTATCCTGAATTTAAGATTAAAAGATAATTTCAAGATTATTTGAAAGTTTTATTGAAGTTTTTAGAAGCAAAGCTGTCAGAAATAATTTTTCGAAAGCAAAGACGTGGAACCGGTACAATATACAAAAAAATCAATTTTACTATTGAAGTCACTTTTTCATAAGAGTAATAGAACAGATAACAGTGAAAAGTAGAATAATTGAAGAACCAAATAAAATGAAATGTAAAGATTGATATTTGGTTATAAGGAAAATGTTTTGTAATCATATTATAAAACTTTTTACGGGTTGAATAAACATAAGAATAAACAAAGGTTTTGTCGCTAATTGAATGAGATGTTATTTACGAAATAACTTGTTGAGTAAATATTGTTTCTTATTGCTCGAAATAAGTTTTTATTGAATAGACGAACACACAATTCCGAATAACTGTTTCCGCAACTATCTTGCTTTTAAATTATTTTAATAAAAAAAGCTTTTTCAACGAAAGTTCTGAAGGATATCTTAATTTCAAAACAAGACTCATTAAGTCACTTTAGTCGTATTTATGGTCAATACGCATATAAAACCAATTTGATTCTCTTTAAGGAATATTTATAAGTAAATAGTGTCTGAAGATTTTAATTGAGATTTTGAAAAAATGAGTTAGAAGTTTCACGAACATATTTGAGTTGCAAAACAGAAACAAATCATAAATATTTGTTTGTTTCAAATAAATGAATTGTCTTTAGAGAAAATCTGTGATTAATTAGAATCGTCAGTTATTGGCTGACATAATATTTGAAATTTGTAATTTAAGATAATAGCAAGTATTTGTCGGAAGAAATCTTGTGGCCACTAGATTTCAATTTCTTAGAAATTAGAAAATGATCGAACTCTTCTATTTCATTCTCAATAAGTCTATTTAATTTACATTTAATTTGTACATTAGAGATGAAAACTTGTGTATAATTTTAATTAATCTCAAATTAGTTTATACAACTATATTACAGCCTTAATCTATTTTAGAAATATGATGTGTAAGACAATAGATCAAACCCAAGGTGTAGATATCTTTCACGGTCATCAATTATAATTGAAAATTTCTATTAAATTTTGACTCATTTTTATTAATATAAAGGGCTTTTTCTCAAATGAATAAATCTATTCAAATTGAACGCAATGTTGTGCTTATGATGTTTATGATGAGACTCAATGTGGGGAAAAATCAATTTTATTTATCTATTCAATCGATTTCTTAAATTACATCTCATAGTCTTGTTATGCATTTTTTTCTTTGAGATCTATAAAGCAAATGCATTTTATGTTATCCGTAAACTACAACTGGCTGAAGAGACTCTAATTTTTAATCTATTTCACGGCCTTTTTATTTACAACAGTGCAAACAAAAAATCGAGAGTTACAGTCGAATATGTTCACTGAGAGCTTACATAATTTTTTAACTCAGAAGAGTGAATAGACTAAATTTTAATATTTTATACTAGATTATTTATTTTTAATATGACTAGATCTGATGACAAAATTGTAAAATTCAATATTTATAGACCTAAGACTTCAGTACTTCATTATAAATTCATACATTTTGCAGCATTTTTTAAAACCAAGTTTTGCTATTCGAAGACTTGAAGTGTTCGAGAGAACCGAAGGAAGTAAAGAATAAGATGAGGAATGAGCAGTACAGAAAAGGAAGAAATTACAGATTTGCGACAGAGTAAGAGTAAAGATGAAGACTGCAACAGAAAACAGGAAAATGGGAGAATTCCTTTGAATAAGTGAGTTGAAGAACATTTTCAAAGCGAAGAACAATAAGTTTGTAATTTAGGCAAAAATCAAATTGAGAGTTACTTAAAGGTTTAGCTTTTACTGATTGCTAGTAATGATTGCACTCAAGTCACTAATTTCCTGATACTACACTTGAAGTATTGCTTTCCTGCACAACTTTAGCAAATTGAAGTCAAGATAAAGTTCGATGAGAGTAAACTTCTTATTTTTGCTATAAAAACAACAAAAACTAGTATCTCCATCAAATACCTCTTCATCTGATGAAATTCAACTTTTGTGGCTTTTATTTCATGCATTTATCTATTTGACCAGAACTTAAACATAATTTTCTCCTCTCAGCTCATCTTAAATTTATCATAAATTATAATAAGAGAGCTTTTCTTAGCAAGTTCCTCTTTAGCCATTGGTAATACTTTTGGTGAGTTTTCAAAATTTGAAGTCACGTATTCCGCAGAAAACAATTATTTTGACATTGATGAATTTAGAAAATCTTTAAAAGCTACAATGATTGAAATGAATAACATCTTTACATTATGCCAATTATCTAATTTTCAGAGAAAATATCTTATTTTTAAAATCAATCAATTTTTCAACAATTAACAATGTATAGATTAATCATTTGTTTAGTATAAGTTCCTATATTTAAATCTTAATAACTCCAGAAATTAAATCATGGAATTGAATCTTAAGTCATGATTGTTAAAAAAAAATTCTCTGAGAAAAATGTGACTGAGTTTTTAACGCTCAAAGAAGGAGCTTCTGAATTTGATATCAATTAAAAATTATTCTTTTACAAAAAGATGAATCAGAAAATATTAACTCCATCAAACACAACTAACGAGATTATTATTAATCTAATAAATTATTGTTTCTAATCACATATCTGATTGTGTTTCATGTGGATCTTCTTAATCAGAGTGAGCCCATAAACTGTAATAAATGCAATTATTAGTATTTTATGCGCATCTCTTTATAATGATCAAATTTACGATCTAATCAATAATAAAAATAGAATTGCGGGCTATATAATATTCTCAATGATTGCTTGAGTCAGTTATAATTATCATAACATAATGTAAACATATGTTAAATGCAAATGTTATGTGGTACATATCTACAGTAATCTAATTATAGTCACAAAACTATAATATTCAATCATAGACGTGACAATAATTTTTATTTGAACAATTTTCATTCATTCTTTAGACTAATGGTCTAATATATTGAAAAATACTGTTATTGCATTTGTGTTCAGAATATTTTTCCTGTTCATCGTGTTCCTAATCAATGTTGACAACGTGCGAGACCTATCAATATAGCGTAAAAGATCATTCCGAATGAACAGAATATAAGCTTATCTGCAAGAGCTTCTGTTATAAGCTTCCGTTAAAACTTCAATTTTACCAGGTATTTCAACTGTTAAGAATTAGCTTATTAAGTTGAAGTTCAAGAAGTTTCAATAAAACGAATTATTTAAATCGAATTTATGATTGAGTCATAATTATTTAAAAATTTTCTGCATAATCCTTAAATAGAACGAAGAATAAACTTATATACTGTTTCTTCATCCTCAAACAATCAATACTTAATAATCTTTTCAAACTTGTCTCTTACACGACTTTGCTACTGCTTTACACAGAGACTAACACTAATGAAAAATTAGTTTCATCTTTAGTGAGCAGACCAATTTATTGCTAACAGATAGTATTTTTATATTATATATCGTTTATTTCTACATTTCTCTCCGATCAGAGATTAGACCATTCTTCTAATTATGATTAGTCTCAAATATCCCTGTCTTAATTGTCTTTTCATTTACGATATTAATTTAAACTATTGTTTGCATAATGATACGCTGTAGACCCACAAGTAGTTTAAGTACATATGAAAATATATTACTTTACGCTAAGTCTAATAATGAAGTCATATGATGAACAAAATATTTAAATCACGTAAATGAATAAAGAATTGTTTATAATATTTGACATTTTCCTATTTTATTTTTCAATAGAAATTTCGTTCTCCTTCGATAAACGCAATCGATTGGGGCATTTTTCTCAAAACCGCTAAAAGAATATTTTATATAAAATTTTTTCAGAAAAAAGTTATGAAAACCTTTAGCTGACCCTTTTTTTAAATCGCATTGATTGTCGTTTAATGTGAAAAGCTATTAGACAGTAATAAAATGGAATAATTTACTGTGCAATAAATTGAATACAAACATTTTATTCGACAAATAAAGCAAATATTTTTACACCAATTAATAATAACTGTTATTACAGCGTACATTTTACTGCTATAAAGATTTTATCACAATCAATATTATTTATAATACTATTGCACTAAAGTACTATTGCGTGCATTTGTTTCAATTTAAACCATTTGCTAAACACTTAGAGCCTGTCATACCATTTCAATACATCATTAGAAATATTGAAAAATAAAACAAGTTCAGCATAAATCAGATTTGAAAAAACAAATCTATCTGTTCTAAATTTCAAATATTTATTTTGTTGTGCTTTTCTCTGGTTTTAATTAAAGTTTCAACAGAACATGTTAATCGATATACCAATTCGTGAGAAAAGAAACAATTTTCTCAGTGATAAGTAGGGTGACCAGACGTTCAATTTTTAACTGTACAACACCGACTTTTGATTACAAATTGGACAAAATCAGTTTTCAAAAATTCTAAACTGCATAAAAGTGTTGAATTGCTGAAATTAAGCGGTATTTTCAGCAGAGTTAAGGCAAATCCATTGATAAATTACTGAAATCAAACAATGTTTAAAATTAGTTCTAGAAGTATATGCGAACATAAGAAGATTAAATTATCATTTTAAACTATTTCTGTAAGAATTCTCACTTTGGTAACTCGTGTCTACTTTCGGTCTGGTAAGAGGCAGTCACACTAAAGATAAGACAATAAACTTATTTTCAAGTTTAAATCTCGAACTGACATCTGATGCAAACATTAAATAAATGATGACGTAGAAATATTTATTTATCCATTTATTTATTCATGCACTTCAGTCAATAATTATAGTAAAATAATCCTTTTTGTTGTCTTTAGAAAATTTCAAACTCTATCGGCTCATTATTTCAAATTATAATTTATATAATGACGTAACTAACAAAAATTGAATAAGCTCTCTAAAATTGAATAAGCGTTGAATATGTACTTGTTTAATAATTGAAAAATGAGGCATGACTCATGTCTCGATCTTGGATTGAGAGACAGTCTCGTGAATATTACATGAATTATCAAATATTGATAGCTTTATATCTCTATCATTGAATTGATACAAATAGCAATCATTTTATACCCTTTACTGAAGAATTTATCTATTATTGCATTTGATTTATTATCGATTTTTTAGAAATAAGGAAGAACTCGAATTATCACAAAATCAATAAGAAATTCGTAGATCTGTTGCGGTCGTGTAAAAAGGATATCTGAGAGAACATGTTTTTTATTGCAATAGAAACTAAAGGGAGACACAAACATTTTGCATTATTCTCTATTGATTTAATTATATAAAACATTGAATGCACGCAATTTTTTCCTGCTGTGCAATTGCAACTCATTTCAACAGTAAAACCTATAATTACTACTAATGTCTTCAATAATTGATAGAAAGCCTGTTTCAACGCTTTCTCATTCATTAAAAGTTATTCAGAACTTTATGAACCTATTGAAGATCTATTTTTGATGTAAACTAAATTGATTGGTAATTTTAAAAATTCCAGCCTTTTATTCTTTAAATCACTGATCTATTTAACGGCTTGACGATTACAAGCCTTCATTCCTTATTAATAAATAGTAATTATTTATCTATTAATATTTTAACAAAAATTATTAGTCTATTTATTTAATACATTATTGATAAGTACGTCTCCTGGAAATGACATTCGCAATAAATAAGAAAATAAGAAAGAATATGAATGAGAATAACAATGAATGCAGTCTCAATGCGAGTCTGTGCCATTTAGAGAAATGATCTAATTTATCTCTAGCTATTGTTCTAATTATGTGCTCGATCTATCTTTATATCAAAACTTATTGTTTGATTCTAGAAATCTCATATCTGAACCAAAAACGTGTGCACAAGAGAAGAAAAATGAGTCTGCTGTATGTTATACACAATAAGTTCTATTAGTTGTCTTAGAACAACTTATGTTCAATTTATATCTCTTACAGTGGTAATATCTATTAACAATTGCTTGAATTAACATAGAATTATGCTTCAAGTTTAATAGATCCCTCTTCATATTGAGCATATCACTCATTATTTTACTGACAGTATTTCAAAGGTTTCAGTAATAATAAGAGCGATTTTTAAATATCGACAATAAATTAATTTTATATTTATTTGCATCACAATAATAAAATCAGATGGTCAAACATATTGAATACTTTGAGAAGAAAATCACTGAAAATGCACTTATTTTGAAAGGTATTGTAGTTAAAGTTGTAAAATTTTTAGAGAATAAGAACGCAGCTTTACAAATAGAAATAAATGACAAGCTCCTTAAATTATGTATTAGTAAATAATAAATTGAGTATCAAGTACTAGAATATAAACTCAAACAAATGATTATAAGAAATTACACCAATGTTTGAATACATGACTTAGCTGGCATTCATTATACCACGAATAGGAACTAGAAGCAGAGAATGTATTATTTCGCACTTTCATTCACTAAAAGCATCCCATTGTCGAACATTTTTCACAATTTAACAAAAACACTACTTTTTATACTGTATTTCACGCTTGAGATAAAACGGAAAGAGAAAAGGGTGTATAAAATAATCTTGTTCTCTACTTTTGGGTCTGTTAGGAATAAGAGGATAATTCAAGTGAAAACATAATAATATAGATCATTCATGTTTTAGTAAAATGAGCAGTGCATTGATTTGAACGACAGTAAAGCTGATATCAAACATATTATTTCTAATGTTGAACCTTTTACTTAGAAAAATGACAAACACCATATACATTTTTCAGATTTAATTCGTTTATTACAAATATAATTTAAACTTTCAAATGTTAGGATTAAAATAGTGAGTTTTCCAGAAACTACTTCAAAAAATTTGAACAAAGTTTGGCTTTGGTCGTTCGTATAAACGATCGTTTTATGTGAACAAAATAAATCGTTATGATCCTTTTATGGTTTCTGTCAACATGAATGACAAAAACCATTCAATGATTATTGCTTTTGTCTTTTTGAGTCGAATTTTTAGATTTTAGTGTAAGAGTTAACGTCAAAAATATTTGTTAGAAACAGAAAGCTATTGAATTCTTTTTAACCATTATAAGCTTTATTGAGGAATTAAGAAAAAGTTAGAATAAGTTAGACAAAAGCTAATGAAGTATTAAATTATAAGTTAAAGTTGTTTAAATGTTGTATAGATATTAGGTTTATTTATTTTTATTCAAGAATCATGAAAATTCTCGCAATGTAAATAAAGATTGATTGTATTATTTGAATAAATTTCAGAATTACATCAAAAATATGCTATTAAGATGCTATTTTTGTGTTCAATTGAAATCGAAAGTTTTACAACTACTTTAAGTATAATTTATTTGAAGAAAAGGCTAAATTTTCACATAGAAAAAATTACAACTGGTAACACTTTTACCTCGAAGATTGTTTTTATCGTCTATTGTCAAATTATTTCTTACAATTAAGTTATTAATGCAATTATTATTCCTATTAGAGCTTCATTTTAATTAGTTTTTTCGCTTGGATTGATATCAAATCACTTAGACTGGAAACATATTTTGATATCAATCTTGAGCGCTATCTTTCAATTAGGAGAAAATCTTAAGAATAAATTAGAACCAATGAGGAAAATATTGCATAACATAATTAGTAGATATAATTTGAAATTTGCATCAAATAATTAGAAGATATAAGAAATCAAATCAAATCAAGTTATCATAATAAAAAGAGAACTGACTTTATTAGCCTTTGACATAACTTTCTAGCGAAAAAAGTTTATATACAAAGTTTTTAATTCAATAAACCTAGTAATAAATTAGATAGATTTTTAGGGTATGTACAAAACAGATGCCTTGAGAATAAGGAAGTGAGTTATGAGCAAAGATTTTTGGATAATAAGCAAATCAAATTAGAAGCCATAAGACAATGTCTTCAAAGTTGCTTCTGTTATAAACTAGAAAATTATATTAAGAATTGTAGATAAAGAAGAAGCAACAACAGAATATGTAAAAGGTCTGGTTTGATATGATTAATAAGATTTAATCGTATTATTATTATTAGAATACAGTCTGTGTTTACAAGTGTTTTATCCGAATGTGTATGCAGAACAGTGTTGGTCCATAATTGGATTTGTGATCCTATGTAAATGTTTTTGCATGAATAAACTCGCTTTTTCACCACAATCTTGAATAACATGAATGTTCTTGCACTCACCAAACTCTTGTAAGGCACTAAAATTCACATGAATAATAAAATGATGTTAGAAAAATCGCCTAGAATTGCTAATAATGCCAGAATTTCATTAGTATGTGGAATTAAAGTAAAAATCTAGGTTAAATTTGAACTCTACTGCATTTAATAGCAGAAAGTCTGAAATCTTGATGTTAAATTGTATTTTTATTAAATTATCAAACTTTGTTAAGATTATATCAGAATCCATTATAGTTCGTAGAGTTAGTGCCATGAAATTCAGCTTATAACTAGGGCTACTTGGAATGTCATTCTAATCCTGCTCTAAATCTTTCCTATAGATAGCTTTCTCGCTATTCTTTAGATGCGAAAGTTCTACTTATACAAATCTCGATCCTGTAGTACTATAGATGAAACAAATACTTTCCGAGTTAAGTGCATAAAATAAGAGGGAAATAACTTAAGAGTTAGCTATTTGATTGAGTGTAAATTAAAACTTGAAATATAAATATCAGAGAACTATTCAAACTTTCCATATCAGAAATCTGACCAACGTATAGTAATGACAAAAGTTTGTAAAGTACTAACACCCTAAAGCTATGAATTAAACGTTGCATTTCTAACAAATTTGAAATACTACTCAATAAAATATGCTAACTTTGAAAGTATTTTTATTCGTTATGACTATGAGTCGTGCATGACTATTAAATAAATTGATGACTTATTAGTCTAATGATTGATATGAGTTTAATCAAATTTATACTTAAGATAATAATTTTGGAAAATGTGGCACTTCATGTTGTTCGTACTTCTGATTAAAATGTTCGCCCGGAAAAGCTAGTTTGGAACATGTTTGTTTCCTCGTCATATAGCGAATAAATAAAATTAAATTAATGAATCGATTTTTTGGGCTGTTATTGCTAATTTTTAAGTGATCTAACCCAAATTCATTAATTGTTTGGATAGAGTAACTTCCAACGATTAAGTATTATTCTAAGAACTAATTACAAAAGTCATGGAAATAGATAAAAGCTTAGATAATTAAAGACCTTAACAAATTTTAAGTGAGATTCATTATACATAATTTTGTTAAAACCAATTATCTTTTCGCTTGCGACTTTCGTTCAAACTATTTTAATGTTTGTAGGAATGCGTTTTAAACCTATCAGTTATATATTTTTAAGTTAATTTTTAAATACATTATTTCATACGAAATCTGACAATGAAACGACATGCTAAACGTAAAGTTTAAATCAAAAATTGTAAATGAAAAGAGAATTTCCAATTTTTATTTACAAGAAAAAAATTCATTCTCAAACCAGCAATTTATTTATGCTACTGTTGAATACTAGTAATTCTACTTAATGTAGCCAAAACTCAAACAAAATATTCGCTAAATAGCATTAGTATCTTTAAGCAATGTCGGTAAGATTCAAATACCAACGCGATTTTCTCATAATCCTTTCTTTATCCCATAATTCCACATCTTTTGCCTCCGAACTACTTAAGATCATGGCTGCCTCACAATATTTTGAATACATCTGTGTTCATCGACAGAGACATTTCGGAAGCATATGGCGTGACGTAAATACTCTATTGGACAAGAAGTATGTGAAAAGTTGGCTTTAAAGAATTTGGAAATTCACTGATCAATAAGAAACAGTAAAAGTGCAGAAAAGTCTGATTAGAACTGTATAAATGTCTTTAACTAACTTGAATAATTCAGGTTAAAGAAGTTAAAGCCTCTATTTCACATTAAAAATTTAGGTCTTTCAATTATAAGATGTTTCAAGGTGGTGTTTCTTTTCACTCGTTTGATTTTACATTATCTTTGTTTTTGAATTCTAATATGTTTTTTAGTTGTAAGTTCATAGAATTCATTTTAAGGCACTTTACGCAGCCTTTCATACAACTTATATTAATAGCAAATAATTATGATAAATTTTTCCTAATTCAATAAGTATTACATAAATGTTAATTAGTAAATATAAATATAATAGTTTAATATGAATTGGTCAGTAATATGTTTATTACTTGGCTAAAGATTCGATGAAAGGTTGCATATTATGTCTCAAAAATAAATCCTACGATTGTGCCTCACTGCGAATTATGTGAACCTCCAAATGAAGTTATGGCACAAATCCATGACAACAACTTTAACATTAGTTGTGACTTGAGTCACCTGTTGCGTCTCCAGTAAAACATTTTCGAATGTATAGATCCAGACTACAACACCATCTTTCAAACCTCTGAAAAAATAAGTAGCACGCTGAATCGTGAATTTTTGATTTGCTAAAACTGCCTAAATGTGAATTTTTCTCATACGCAGGCACTTTCCAGTTCGTTTTCATTAACTGGTAATGTGAGATCACTCTCTCCACTGCCCATTGATTACAATACTTTAAGAATGTTCTGAAATTTTTCATTTTCACATATATGAGCTAAATTTTTGTTGAAGAATATCGTATTGTTCTGACTTTCCGTTATTTCATGAGATTTAAAGAATTAAACTTTAGATCTAATGCAAGAAGTTATTTTTCAACCTTAATGATAAATTACTTATTAGTGAACGTTAATAAACTTGTTTTAAGGTAAAATTCGAAAGCTTTTCAAATTATTGTACTAGTTTGATAGCTTATTTTCATTTTACCTAAGATTCAACTTGAGAATAATGATTTTTAAATACTTTTAAACATAGTTATTTCAATGTTCGCTTTTTTATCTAATTTATTATCTATAAACTACTGTTAAAACATTAGTGCCTAATGATTTCGGAGAGCTACCAATATTCTAAATTAAATTTTTTGCATTTAGCGAATAAAAAATGCAAGCTAGTATTGGGTAAAATGATTCGAAATTTACTCTATATTAGAAAAGTTGTCAACAAACAACATTAGGGGCAATGATAAAAAATTGAGAAACCTTTAATTGCTCAAATGTTCAAAACTTATTAGACGAATGAAATAAACCCTAAAATAATTTATTCAGAGAGCTAAAGACCTCAAGAGATGCTAACAGCACATTTTTCAACTATTTTCAAAATTTTGAAAGAAATAGTAAATAACTCACACTTCATGTTAATAATTAATAAAATCAGAGTTAAAATTTCACTGAATCCGTAATTGAAAGCTGTAATAAGCATGACTTTTATCAAGCATCATTTTATGCTAAACAATTTAATTCCTCTTTCATCATTGAATTGAGAAAATTATTTTTTAAAATTCACATCTCTGAATCTCATAATATATGATCTTTTCTTTTGGATTCATATGTTTTACATACATATAATGTTAACATTTGAATAATTACTCTACTTTTACAAGCTTCCAGTTTTCTCAAGTTTTCAATAAACTTTTCAAATAATTACAAAGGGTCCCAAATCGATATTTAATTTCGATTAAAAAGTAATGAATAAAATATTAGATGACAAAAGATTGTTTCACTTCTTTCTTTATATTGCATGAGAAGCCTTTGATGAATGCATGTTTGCATAAACATTGAAATGATGTCTGAATTTTTCTCTACCGATATGTACGGAGTATACAAAGACAGAATCACAAAGAATAGCAAAGCCTATTGGTTTCCAATGCGCATGTCAAACATGTTCCATTCGCCGAATCATTAAACGCTTATGCATTTGATAGTGGATCACAAGTCACGCGTTTATCATTACTCGAAAATTACTCTTCATGAGTATATATGACATAAACTGTATGTTTATATAACTTTTAGAGTGATAGTACTTAAACGTTTATTACTATTAATACTAATGTCTCTGACATATGAATTGTAATGATTGATAACTTTTACCATAATTTTAATGATGTTCTCACTTTTATAGAAATACTAATGAATGCTTTATTCTCCACATATTTTTTCCTTACTTATTATATTAAAGTTCATTATTCCATATATAGTCACAATATTAAGTTATCATTAATGATGAGCATATAAAACGTTTGCGAATTTCCTTCTTACTGAAGAGATAACTTTTTCTTATGATTAACTTTTCATTCATTTAATCATTAATTAGATAAATGTTATCAAATTATATCATCACATGGATTTGAAAGTTTTTACTTTCAGTAAACGTCAGAATTGTACTCAAAGATTCACGAACTTTCTATTCTTTTCTAGTTCTTCGAGAAAGCTTCAAGTTGTTTGTTATATTGTCATTATCTGAAGCTTTCAAACATTTCATAAGTAATTAACATAAGAAACTTTCCAAAAATTTCAAAAATGCAAAAATATGAAATCATAGGAAATATTTCGGACATATTCAGATTATAATATGATTTACAATAAAAAGGTCAAATATATAATGGTCCACTAGTGAGAGAACTAAGATATAGAAGTACGAAACATATATAGAGAAAAATAAGTCTCCAATTCTATCGCATGATATTTTACTGATTCAACAAACATTAAGAAACACAATATTTTTGTCACTAACTGAGTCAAATTATTATTTGAGCATTTATTTATTGAATAAATATCATTTTTTGTATTTATGACATTAGTTTTTCTTTCAATAAACAAAACATCTTGTAAAACAATAGCTTTCATTAGTTCAAATTTTTTTCACAACCAATCTAATTTTTTCCTTTAAACATAAATCTTTTTGTTAAGACCTTTTTCTCAGCTTTTTGGATAGTTGCATAGTTACATTTTATGAAGTAATAGACCATTTTCATCATTTCGAAAAGTGTAATTAATAGAATTTTTATCAAGAAAATTAGTGAGACAATTTATGTTATCGCTCGACCAAATGCATTTTGTTACAAAACTTAACCATTAAAATAAATTTTTAAAACTAAAATTTGAAAAATTTTCTAAGTAAAAATAATTCAAATTTTCACTGAAAAAGACTGAGTAATCAGTTCATTCAATTAAGTTTAACTTGATCAGAAATCTTCAAGAAATTTGATATCCTTTTAACTTAGATTTAAAGAACATTTAACATCAAGATAAAATTTTCATTATTTAAATCGCATCAAACATGATGTAGCTGCAAGTTTTGCGATCAAAGAATTTAAGTGTTTGGAAGGAGGAAACCGTGAAAAGAGAAATAGAAAAGACAAGAAAAGGCTTACAGATTCAATTTAAAGGAAATACAGTAGAATTAGAAAAGAAAAAATCAACGTTTCATTTGAAAAAATTCTAATCAACTTAAGAACATGTTAAAAAAGAAGTTTTTAATATAAGCGAAAATTCAATTGAGTATCACTTAATCTCTACTGGTTGCCAGAACGATACACTGAAGTCACTATTTTCCTGATATTATACTTGAAGTATCGCTTTCTTCAATTACTATTGAAAAACTGAAGTGAATTAACTTTTACTGCAGTAAAGAACAACTCAAATACTATTTCTATGACCCAAGATCACTCTTAGTTGATTGAAATTCAAATTTTGTGGCTTTTGTTTTATGCATTGATCAATATAAACAGCACTCAAGGATAATTTGCTTCTCTTAGCCATAAAGTAACCAGACATCCAGTTATTGATTGGATAATCCAGATAATAAATTCCACTTAACTAAGTTTTTTTAGAAATTCTGAACTGGACAAAAATTCTCATTTACTGAAGCAATAGATTGTTTTCAACTTATCTTATAACTCATTGATAACTAAAATTATCAAGTTCAAAATCAAATAAGAAATACGTAAGATCAGTTTTTATGGAAATCGAAGAATATTAAGTAATTCAAGTACCCTTTTAAACAAAATAATTTGCTGTAGCCCTTCCTTTGATGATTTGCGTCTAATTTTCAATTTAGCAAGAGGTGGTCACTCTGCTCACTCAGCCCTAAATTTATTAGGATTACACAATAATTTTTTTTACTACTTAGATGTCCATTAATAATAGATGTAATTTCAGAATAAAGAAATGTTGAAATGCTAGACTTTCCAGATGGAACGATATAATCGCGAAATCTAATATTTTGTTTCATCTCCCTAGCTTTGGATAGGAAGCTATTTCTTTCTTTTTAGAAAACTTCTACAAATATTCTTACAAGACGATTAATTCCTAAATGTTTATCGATATCTCTCTATTGAAATATAATAAATACCATCTGGGCAATTATTTTCTTGTGAAAGCATCAATTCAAACGAAAACACTATTTATCTTATTATCCAGTTTAAGTTTTGGTGGTCTTTAAGCTTTTCAATAATAATAGTCTGACCCTAAGGAGTGTCAAATCTAGCGAACTTTTAGAAAGTCTCCCGATTTTGATGGTTCGTTCCGTGAAATATTAACTTTTTCCTTTAGTTTTTAGCTAGATAAACTGACAACCCTTGTTGAGATGCTATCTTTCAGTAGGATAAATTACATGAAGAAATTTTTCGTGAGAACTTCATAAGACCGTGAAGAAGTTTAGCAGTGTAATGAAAAACAGCTTATAATAAAAATGATTTAGAAACAAATTAACTTCTATCTAATACATTACTAACGAGATTCTTACTATTCTAGTAGATATTAGTTTTTAATCACGCATTTGATTATATAATTTTATGTTTATGTTCGTAATAAGTCATTCGACATTAACTTTAATTATTGCAATTATTAGTATTTTGTGCACACTTTCATATAATGACCAAGTTTTCTATCAAATCACATAAGTATTAATACAGTTCTAGACTATCTCTTTCTCAATCATTATTAGAGTCCATTATAATTATCATGACATAATGTAAACATATGTCAAATGAAAATATTACGTGATATGTCGGCAATGCCTTAATAGTATCCACAAATTTCTAATATTCAATCAGAGACGTGACGATAATTTTTATTTGAACAATTCTCTATTCATTCTATAGTCTAACTGTAGCCTCACATTGGAAAAAACTATTATTGTACTTGTGTTCTGCATATTTTTCTTGGTCCTTCTATTCTTAGTCGATAATCATAAAGTGAGGGATATATGAAGATAGCAACCAAGCATTCAAAATAACATCTTTCCACTATCAAAATTTCGATCATGAAATTTTCTGAAAAAAACCTGAACTACATCTAGAAAAAAGTTTAGATGCCACGATAGACCAATTTTAGAATCTTTTCTATATTCATCACATGTATCGTTTTGCTACTTTTCAACACAGAGATTGACAATTATTCTCAATATCAAAGAAAATATTTATTTATAGCTGACAGGTATCTAAGTCTTCTTATTCGACACTTTTTTCTTTTGACGAAACATTTTGATTGCTTTTAATCATAAGTTGCTGTTTCAATTATTCAAATCTTGAATGCCATTAACCTGTTTTAAAGTTTGTGAGTAATCATTCAATGGAAAAGTAATTCTGGAGCATTCATTACAATGAATTTGGAAATAATTCTAAAGAATATTTTATTGAGTCAAATTTTTGGTATGGAAGTCCCGCAGAATAAGCCTCAAATACCAAAGTGATTTTACTATTCATTAATCATATCTATTATTCTTTATTTTGAATACAATCGCAGTCATTCAATTGTTATATCACATAAATAATATGATATAATATTTATGTAAATGATTTAGCTGACAAAACAGACAATTTGATATAAGATAATATAGCCTTTTATCTAACAGTTTTTATTATTCTTATAGACTGCATTCACGTCAATGTTATTTACCGTTGCATTATATTGTTGTTTATCCCATAATAATTGTATTTATCAGTCATTGAAAAGTAGAAAGTTCGTAAACTTGAGGGCCTGGGAACTCATTGATAAATTGATATGAATCAATCAATGACTAGCTAACAACTTTTCGATCATTGATGTTGAGTCTTATTAAGGAAAAGGTATGATGCAAAAGTATGACTTTAAAAGTCCCTCATAGTTTAAAAATCTCGTAATTGTTTTGAGAAACATTAAGAATAAGACTTGTTAGTTACAATCATTTTATGACCTATTGATTACTTTTCTCATCGACATTAAATAGAGTTTTTCTATGAGCGAGCAATGAATTGACTGACATTATTGTAAGATTAATGTCAATTCCTCTTATTTTATAGAAACGCAATAGGAATTAATCCCCAACCAATGCAAACTTTTTAGAATCTTCTATGATCATATTTACTTTTTTATAACAATTTTTACAAAACATTTACGGTTTATAGTTTTACAGGGAGAAGTTAGAAGAAATACTTGACAACAAATAAAACTAAGCACAACTATTCTGGAAATGATTGTCTGAACAAATTAAAATATTTATATTGTTTTGTTCAGTTGTTCAGAACGTTACAAATCAGTTGAAATATCGTGATAACCTTTCAGTTTAATTCAACATTAATTTGGAATTCTCTATAATTTAAATAAAATTGACAATTTTCTATTTCATTTTTACTGTATGATCTATCAAAAATTACTAAAGATCATCTTAATTTTATCTTTCATAGTGCGACAACTAGACATTTCATCAATTAATTAAGTATTTTTGGTCCTTTCAAACCTTATTTCTAATGTGAGACAAAGCATGTTTTAAACTATTCATTTCATATTTTACTGAATCTTGTTAATACTTATGGGTTGAATCCACTGATAGTTGAAGCTTTTCAATTTTAAACGTGCCAATACTATAAATATTTTATATTACAGTAAAGCGCTCTCAATTAATGCTTAACAGTTAAAGACAATATACTATAAGTTTTATTCAGACTACTGTTTCCTGAATAGTAAATCAAAAACTAAGAAACCTATTTTTAATAACAAAAATGTTTGTTTTGCATTTTTCTTCTCTACTTTTTATTTTTATGTTAACGGAACGTGAGAACTGATACACGGGTTAGTAAAAGTGAAAATAGTTTTTCTTATGACAAGACTACGAACTGTTTTTAAGCAGGACACATGGTACGAGCTTCGAGCGGAAAATGCTGCAAAAGTTTATGATTGCTCTCTTACATTTGGCGTTAATACTAGTGAGTATCTCCTAAAAATTTTCTCGCGGTTAGAAAAGTCTCGAATTAAACGCAACTACTTCAATATTGTAATCAAAATAAATTTGTTAACACAGAACGTATGAGAGTTCGATAATCTTTGGATAATATAATAAGTTTTCGAATATGTTTTTTCCTTATGTTCTAAAAGAAAAGGCACGACTCATAGCGCAGTCTTGGATTGATAAACATACAAATAAGCTAAATATATATCGATTAATACGCCTAGAGTTCAATTGATATCGATAGTAATAATAATAATAGCCCTTACTGACAAACTTGTTTATTATTGCATTTGACTTATAATCGATTCTGTACGAAATAGAGAAAGAATCATGATATCACAAAATCAATAGCCATTTATAGATATCTTGTGATTGCAGAAAGAATTGATGGTTCAGGAATATAGTCTTATTGCAGCAGGGAATTAACAGAAGAGGCATATATTTTGCACTTTTTACTATTGATTAAATTTTCAGAAAAGAAATTATGTGCACGCAATTAATTCTTATAGTGCTTTCGTATCATAGTTTGACAGAAGAAAAATTATTCTCAACAAAAATCTATAATTAATGCTAATGTTTAGAATAATTGACTGAAAGTCCATTTAAGTTCTTATAATATCCGAAATATATTTTTAGAATTCTATAAATATATTGAAAATATGTTCTCGATGAAAGCTAAAAAAACTTAAGAATCTCACAAAGATAGAATTTTCAAGGCTTCTAAAACCATTCATTTATTCTAAAGCTATAAAATATCAAGCTTTTTATGGTATTGACGTTAACTAACAATAATTTATACTAACAAAGTGCTTCATATCTACCAATATTAAATAATGAGTCATTTTGTTTAGTATATTATTGGTAAGACTGATCCATCACAATAGTATTAGCAACAAAATAAGAAAATAATGAGGAATAAAAAACAACTATACTGAAGGCAATCTCAAGTGAGAATCCATAACATCGAGAATAGTCATTTAATCACTCTTTAGCCATTGTTCTAATTGTGTGCTCGATCCATCACTTTATTAACATTGTTTGATTCACATGAAAAATTCAAACAATATTAACAATCTTGTCGTTCGATTCTTAAACACTGACCTCTTAATTAAATTTGTGTATTAGAGGAGAAGAATCAGCTTTTTATTTGTTATTTGCAGATAACTGATAAGGGTAATGTGATTTGTCTATTGACTTCATAGTTTTACCCCACAGATCAAGAAAGTTTGCAAATACCAATGTAGAACGCGTTTTTCTAACCTATGAGTATGGCAATAATTAGAGATTATCACTAAAAACTCTTTCTGTATGAAAGTTCTCAAATATTGCTTAATACTAGTATCTGACAATTTGTAGTCAAAATTAAGTGTAACTTCTAGAAATTGAAACAAAAATCTTTTTTCAGAAAAATTAATGATAAGTACCTCTAGTTATTTTGTAGTAATTAACGTATAAAGAACTGAGAAACAAATACTAGAACACAAAGTGAAAAAATTAAAAGAAACGCAACGTATGCTCGGAAGCATAATTTGAGCAGGAATCTAGATTCAGCAGTGCTTGTTCCAGGACATTTTAAAAACAAAAGGGGCTGGTGAACGTTTTATGAAATTTCTTAAATTTCAACAAAACTCGGAGATGGAACTAAGTACTAAATTTTTGAGAACTCACTCGATTTTAGGACTGCTTGTGCATTTTAGGACATCTGGTCGTACTGGATTTCAATGATACTCACGAGACTAAGAATAGAAACTAGTAATTAAAAAGTATATTATCTTATACTTTCCCTCACGAAAATCTTCCCATTGACTAAATTTTTTGCAATTTGGCACAAACAACACTTCTGATGTTAAATTTAACGCTTAAGGTAAAACTTAAAGAAAAAAATCAGAGATAAAATTTCTTGTTTTCTCTTTCGTTCTGCTAGAGAATAGAGCATAATTTGAATGAAAACACAGCAATAAAGATCATCTATATTTGGGAAAAATAATCACTGAATTGATATGAGTGGCAGTTAAGTAAGTTAATGATATCAGACAAATAACTTGTTTGTAGAAGTCTTTATTTTAAGAAATAATAAAAGTATTTTTTCGCAAAACTTAGGTTGTTTACGGATTTAGATAGTTCTTACAAATGTCAAAATGACGATTATATTCAAACATGCAATAAAAAATGCTCCACAAAATTCAGCGCCAATATGAATAAAATAAATTTAGTTTTCGAAACTTGAATGAAGATTTATTTGATATAATAGAGATGAAAATTCTTCAATTTCTATAAAACATTAGCGCCTGACTAAATAAGGAGAATATTCCTGGTCAAATCTTCACTCAACTCTTGATATTCATTAATTTGAATTTATGGGAACAATCTATGACAGTATTCATCTAGGATACGATGATTTCTTGCTGCAATTGTTTACTGAAGGAAAATATTATTACAATGAACAAAAACAAACATAAATTATCAATATGGGGACCTTACAGAACATTCTCACATTCCCCAATGATTAATTTTCGTTCATTTACATGATAACTAGTTTTATAAATGGTGTAATTGACTTCATATTTATCAACTTTTATAAGCTATCGATACTTTTATTTAAACTTGAAAGTTGTTTATTGTTGAAAGTGCTATATTACTTGAGCAGACGGGCGTCTCTTGTCCAGTTTGGACTTTTGAAAAAAATGGATTTGTTAAACTTCTGAACAGAAATAGAGATTGTCCAGTCAAAAATTGAACGGATTGTCATCCTAACTTGTATCAAATTAAATCATTTTTCTCAAAAAGTTAAAAATCCTTGATAGCAGCCCGAAGTGATGCGATATGATAGCATAGTTTCCATTAGATCATCATGTAAAAAATATTAAGAAGCTTAGTTCATTTGAATTCAGTAAACGAATCAAACTAACAGTGAGAATAGATGGTAAATTAATGCGCATCATACAAAGTTTGACATAGCAAGTATATCTTTTATTCTGCTATCGCCGAATTTTAGTTTATTAAGTATACAACATGGACGATATCGATAAGCCACCTACAGTATAAATTTATGAACTTGTTATGTTTTATTGCATAATTATAAACGGTTGTTGTCTTCTGACAATTTGACATTTGCTTTTAATTGATAATCTATAAACTTGCCTTCATTCTCACTTCTCTTAGAGTTGAGCCTAAAGCAAACATAAAGCTTTTAGGCTGTTTGTCATACGCTAAGTCTCAAGTTTGCTATTTATTTTAACGACTATTTTTTGTAAAGAAAAGGCGATCAATGCAATGATCTCTTCTATGGTTTGTGTTAACATGTGTGACAAAAAAGTATTTAATGATTATTGCTCTTTGTGGTTCTTTTTTCAATTTGTTTTTCAATTCTTTTTCTACGTAAGATTTGATGCAAAAAGTAATCGTAAAATATGAGAAAATATAAGTTAAAAGATTGACTGAAAAAGAAAATGTGAAATTTTTCTCATAATGAACTCAAAGTCTAAAAAATGTTTCATGATAATTGTTTTTCTTATCTGTTTTCCAATTAAGCTTTACATTTAAGTCATTAATGCGATTATTTTATCAAAAGAGTCCCATATTATCAATTTCTCTCTTAAATGGATATCAAATCACTTAGATAGGAAGCATATCTTAATACTAAGCTTGAGCTTATTTTTCAATTAGGACAAAACTTAATGATCAATTATTATAATAATAAGCACATAAGATATTGCATAATATAATTAGTGCAAATTACTTGAAAATTGTATAAAATAATTAGAACAAATAAGAGATTAAACCAAATATAATATTGATGAAAAAACTAGAGAGATTTTATTATTATTTTATTAGATATACTTCCCTAGTGAACAAGTTTTTATAAACTTTGTCAGTCAATAATCTAACAACAAATTAGATTGTCTTTTTAGTGTAATTTATTTACAAAACAGAAGCCCTGAGAATGAGAAAGTGAATTATGAGCAAAGATTTTTTGGATAATAAGCAAATCAAACCAGAAACCATAAGACAATGCCTTCAGAGCTGTTTTCTGTTATAAACTAGAAAATTATATTAAGAATTATAGGCATAGAACAAGAAGCAGCAGTAATAGAATATGTAAAAGACCTGATCTGATATGATTAATACATTTAATCGCATTATTATTAGAATACAGTTTGTGTTTACAAGCGTTTGGTCCGAAAGTGTATGCAGAACAGTGTTGATCCATAATTGGATTTGTGATCCTATGTAAATGCTTTTGCATGAATAAACTCGCTCTTTCACCACAATCTTGAATCACATGAGTGTTCTTGCACTCGACGAATTCTTGTAAGGCACTGAAATTTCGTAAAAAATAAATAGTATTTATATTATGGCAAAATTTCCTTATACTTTTATATGAAGGAGGTCAATTTTCGGGAAAGAACTTAGAAAAATTGACTGCATAGTTTGAAGTGTGATTACTTTGAAATTTTTTCTTATTCAAACTTAAACAACACCCTCAATCGTTTTTGCTTAATTTTCAATCAAGTTATGGAATTTGACGCGCTAAAATTATAGATAAATTACAGATCTAAATTTTTAATTTCATTTACATTTGTTCATTTGATATTTTGCAAGCAATCTCGCTTAAAATTGTGAACAATTATTTTGGAATTCTTTTGATTATCAAAGAATTACTTTGAATGTGATCAGGTACTTAATATAATTATTATGTCTAGCAAACATATGAAGCTTTCATTTCGAAAGCATCCTTTAGCTGATTCACTGTCAATTTGCTGTTAATAATTAAATTAGCGATTTCAGTTCTATTTACTTCATTAAAAAATCATAATTTTCAAACCATTTAAATATTTTATATTCCCTTCACAATTAATTCCTCCGCATTTTTCGCTAACTACTATTTCTCCCTGAATAACAGAATCTTATATTTAATATTTATCTCAAACTAGTTATAATCAATAATGCTTGAATTAATCAAATAAGATATAACGATTCGATTATTTGAGCTTTTCAGTTAAGATAATTTCTTGAGTGGCGTGTCCAAAATACGAAACCCAGGATCAAGTTAGCATTAGTCTTTAACTTTTTAAGACAAGTGAAAGGGAAGTTCGTTTTCTCGAGGGATTAGTTTGAAATTTGATTATTGTCTAATCGATGTCTACGAAAGCAAATAACTCTAATACATTCTAGGAATTAAAATAATGAATTAAATTTAGTTTAATTTAGAAAAAATATAACTTAAACGAGTTTAACTGGGTTTAGCTAAAATTTTCAGAAAATTATCTAGATAAAACTAATTCTTTGAATGGATATGATGTTTAACTTTTTCTTTGTTTAACAAGCAATATATTTAAGCCACAGACATATAAATCAGCTCAACATAATCTAAGGCAAACAAAACGATTACTAGACAGTAGTTATTCCAGTAATTGTGTAAACTATGTAGGGGTAATTGCTATACCAGCATGATTTTCTCATAATCCTTTCTTTATCCAATAATTCCACATCTTCTCCCTCCAAATCGCTTGAGATCATGACTGCCTCACGATATTTTTGCGCACATTTGTGTTCATCGAGAGAAACATTTCGGAAGCATTTGGCGTGACGCAAATACTCTATTGAATAAGAAGTATTCGAGAAGTTCGTTTCATAGTTAGTAAGATCAATAGATAATATGAAACGAACGAAAATGAATAAAATATTAATTGCTTGATAAAGTTTTTTATACTTATTGTGAATTAGGACAACTAATATTAATATTACTTAATTTTAGCAAAAATAAAAAATAAGCCTTCCAACGCTAGGAATGTTTGCACATAGTATTCCTTCTCATCTTTCTTTCTCTTTCATTAGCGTTCTCATAACTTATTTTAATTTTTGATTTGATACCTCTTTGTGTAGCAAAGTTGTCGCACAAATCCCTGACAAAAAGTTTAGCATCAGTTGCGACCTGAGTGTAGACCTGTTGCATCTCTAAAGAAAAACATTTCTGAATGTGTAGATCCAAACAGACGACACCTTCTTTCAAATCTCTAAAACATATTTGAAATGATAACTTAGTCATTGTTAGGAAAACTATTTAATAAGTATTAATGAGAAAAACGTGTTACATGCAGGCACTCTCTAATTGATCCTCATTGACGGGTAACGCGAGATCACTCTCTCCACTGCCCACTGATTGCAATAGTCTTAAACAGTTCTGAAATTCTTCAATTGTGCAAAGCTGCTCGTTTGCGTACGCACAATCAGCTAAATTTTGATTCAAAATTTTAATCAATCAATAGTAGATTTATATTTGAATCCATAAATAATTTGAATATAACTGAGCTCTACACTAGAAAGTCATTTTGCAACTTCTCTAATATCGAACAGTTACAAATCAACTCAATGTATAAATACTGTACACCAACTGAAATATAATTTCGAAAATGTAACTTCATGCTAATAAATCGCTTTTGATTAGCCTAAATATCATTTTTCCGAAAATCGGTAACCATTAATGAGACTTATTATTACAATTTATTGTATACGTATTATTGTTTACAAAATTGAATAATATCTGTGTTTAAATTTATTTTTTATAAATGAAAAGATAACAGTAAAGTGACTGTCTAAATCTAAATTTTTCTATTTTATATTTAAGGAACTGCATCAAGCATATCGATGAAATCTAAAAGTTTGAAAATTTGTCTTCCATCAAAGCATTTGACTTGAATTCAATGTGTCCTAACCTAACCTAATCTAACCCAATCTAACCTAACTTAAAACTGACGAGGAAAGTTCGGGACTATGTAATAACCAATTTCAAAAATATTTTTATTGCATAAATAACGTCATATGATGCTCGAAAAGGAATACAAGAAAGGCTGACCGCTAGACACTTACAAGTTATGACCACTCGAAAAGTGATTTCCTATGGCTTATTACTATTGATTCCTGTGTATTTTGTTTATCAAACATGTACTCTAATCCAGTCAAATTACTCAGTGGATCGCAATAATATTGTTAATAAGGAAAAACTTCAAATCATTTTGAGCAAAAAGAAAGATAATCTGAAATTTCGTATCTAAAAGTAAGTTTTTGTACATCAATAGTTCCAATTTTTCGTATCTATCATATCTTCTAAATTCAATAGATTTCTAAAAAATTTTTAAGAGATATGATAAATAAGAAAAATCAGAACTATTGACATATAGAAACTTAATTTTAAATATGGACTTACAGATTAACTTATTTTGTTTAAAATTATTTAAGTAGTTTGACTGAATTAGAGTACATATTTGATGGGCAAAATATATAGGAATCAATAGTAACAAGCCATAGGAAATCACTTTTCGAGTGGTCATAACTTGTAAGTGTCTAGCGGTCAGCCTTTCTTGTATTCCTTTTCGAACATCATATGACATTATTTATCCCATAAAAATATTTTTGAAATTGGTTATTACATAGTCCCGAACTTCCCTCGTGAGATTTAAACCTGAAAAATGAGCCAAACAATTTTTCGCATATGTTTTGAAATGATTGAACGAAAGTGAGATGACTTACATTTGATCAGAACGAACAAAATAAATGACCACAGGATTTCATTCAATCCTCGATTGAAAAAAATCGCTTTCATGGCTCTGCTTAAAGTCAATTTTCACTTAAAACCGATGTCATTTCAGTCCTTTTTGATTATTTAACTAATACTTTGAAAAATTCACTAAAACATAAAAACGATCGGAGAATTTGTTCATAATCCAGAAATTGTTTTTTCAAGTCTGAAAACTAATGTATAAGTAAGTGTTTGCTCGACAGATTTCTAGTTTTCTCATGTATCTTCAATTTTTCTGAAGAATCAAAATTTGTCACAAATTTGACAAAATATAGCAAAAACTCAAATAAACGTTAAATCAATGACTTATGAACAAAACGAATGAAAAACTTAGTTTAACTTTTTCAATTCGAGTCTTTATTCTGCAATGAACTGAAGTTTGAATCAAAGTTTCGAGTGATGACTATTTTCGGTACTTGTATTGATATACACTCAGACTCGTGTCTATTGGTTTTTAATACGCATGACTATTTTGTCAATTATATTGTGCTCTCGAAATCATTAAACGCTTAGCATTTTCTCAACCAGTAGTGGACCACAAGTCACGCGCTTATCATTACTCGAAAAGTACTCCTCATAAGTATATATGACATAAACTGTTTATATAACTTATGGAGTGATAGCACTTAAAAGTCTATTATGGTTATAATTAGAGCTAAAGTCTCTAAAATATGAATTGTAATGATTGATAACTTTTACCATAATATTAATGGTTTTCTCAATTTGATAGCGATACTAATGAATGCTTTGCTCTCTAGTCCTTTATTTGTTTTATTTCTAACTTTTTGGTATTATTTTTACTCTTTATATGAAAGTCTATTATTCCATAAAATATGACAACATTTAGTTAATATTAATGATGAATATATTTGATATAATATCTCAATAATTAGTCACTACTAATGATGATTAGTGTAGAGCATAGAGTAACTTGAGTTGAGTTTTAGCTCAAGTTTAACCTTATGTCAAGTCTCACTTTGGCCTAAAGCTTGCCAACTTTGAGGTTAACCTGAGTGTTAAGCTTACATACACAATTCTTTAGCTGCTTTTTACTCGAAAACTATTTCCTACTACAATTCTATTGTTAATATGAAATATTGAATTCAATTAGATTTTCGCGACCATATATCCATATACTGTAATCTGAACCGATCGCGAATATAAAAGAGATATTTATCGGAAACCAGTATATTTTGAGATCCATTTAAATTAGACCATGAACAGGTGAAGTGAAATTCCTTCATTCTATGTTATGTATCAACATAATAATCTGACTGACACAAAGCCTAGCGACTTAACTCATCCTTACTTTGGTTGATCGTTTCGTGTTAGTTATATAAAATCCTTACCTTGTTTCAATGGGAAGCCTAACCTTTACTACGAAAAATTGTTTCATATTCACCCTCTGTTCAATTCATGATATACTGACATATGACACTTATACCTAAAATCTTTACTCGCTTAAGGCTAGTTTGGACAAATATTTCAATCTATAAAAAGTTAAGCCATATTTTTCATCAATTACATTTTTGGTATTGCCCGATAGAAGAATTCTAAGAATTTTACTGTTATTTTTTTATTTTCACGTGAAATTAAACCTTCAATAGTGTAAGCTAGAGCTCTAGATTAACTTATGCTCTACACTAATGTTATGGCCACATTCGTGTAGATTTTTCTTTTCTTTTCGTCGAAAAAATACTTTCTGTCATTAAACTTGCATTCATTTCATCATTAATAAGACAAATGTCATCATATCGTGAAACAGTTTGACTCACGAGAACCTTAGCTTTTTAAAACGTTTTATAAAATTACGATTTAAATATCAATTTTTCAAAAACTTTTCTCTATTGACTTTCAGTATTAGAAAAGAGTTTTGCATAGTTTACTTGAAATTATCTCATAGAGGGAAAACATTTTATTATCATTTTGTTAAAATAACTCAACAGAGTGCAGATAAGATGTAAAAGATATCAATTTTGGGATAAATATTTGGATTGACATAACTTCATAATTAAATTATTATAAGTTAGTATCGAGTAAAAAACTGAATAATATCAGAAAGAGGTAAACTATAAATGAAAGTGTAAGACATAATTAAATAGAAAGTAATTCAGTTGAATTATAATTGTTACCATCGCCAAACGAAATAGCCTTTTTGCTCACTGTGCAAGCTGTTATTTGTAAACAAATTTGATGAGCAAATGTACCTATTTCTTATTGTGTAACATAAGCATTTCATTTAATAGACTTCACACTCTGATAAATGATGATTTCGTGACTAATACTAGGATATTTTCATTTCCTGATAAATTATTTTTCACTTTATTTTTGATTCTTCATGAGGATTGATTGCCTTATACGATATTACTTTTGTATAAGGATAAACTATCTGATTGAAGATAAACAACTGTAAAGAATCAAATTACTAAGAAAATTTCTAGTTCATGGCTCAAATTTCAAAATTGGGTTTATTAATCTATGATCTCGTACAATTTTGTCAAAAATTTTAAATTTTCGACTATCTTTCTTAAAATAGTGACAGTTTGAACTCGATGAAATTTACCTAAAAAATTAGATGGAATATTGAATCTGCTTTGTTGTCTGCTTTTCAAAAATTTGATGCTTAATTTTCGAATTGACAACTTAAATAGATTAACGTTCTGAAGATTAATGAAAATATTATAAAATTCAGATGGATGTTCACAACTGTAGTTAGTGAGAAGTTAGAGGACTACAGAGACAATAGACAGAACCGCTAGTTTCTCAGAGATTATTTTATATATTGAAGTGTTATTTTGTAATGTAAATGTCTGACAACATAATTTGAACCCTTATTTATTTGACGCATCAAGCAGTTGCTTATCGTTAAACATTAATCAAAGGTTTGAAACAAATTAACATATATTTTAATGTGAACACGCGTTTGCTTCAACAAATCAATACATTTAAGTCTAAACTTTGAGCCTCTCCTGACCTCTGGCTATGGCACTGTAGATAAATCTATTAAAATTAAATTATCATATTGCATAGGCAAAGCCAATTTATTCAATTGATCAACTTAAACAAATCTCACTTGTCTATCGAGTGCGGACTCAAACAAAGAAATAAATATCAGTAAAGTCTGAAAGTAAAATTTAAAAACGGTCTTCTCGTTGTTGTTGAACTTCATGTCTTTCTCACTTGAATAATTTTATGTAAAATTACATACAGTGCTATGTTTAAAAATGTGTACGCCAAGGCTCCATATCGAAAAAATTCAATTTTATTTGTTTATTCAATCGATCCCTCAAATTACATCTTATAGTCTTGTTATACAAAAAGTTCCTGAAGTGGCACAGAAACAATACAGTCCTTCGCATTCTTGTTCAATAATGATGGAAAGCAGATGCTTTATTCATTGATTTTGTGGGATTTTCTGATTCACAGCTTTGCAAACAAATAAAAATTTGGAATCACAGGCTAATTCCAGTATTGGAAATAGAGAATTGATGAGAGGGTAGTGATTTATTTGAACTTTTCCTTTTAATTATCAATTTTAATAAATCTGAGAACTATTGAGCTAAATTTTTATAAAATGTTGAATTTATCGATGAAGTATTTTCTCTTAAAACTTGATTAAAATGTGCGTTCTTCCATCGTGTGGGTTCATGTGTTTAGAATCGAAGTAAAGAATGAATGGGATAATAAATTAGGAAAACAGGAGAGGAAAGGACTACAGATTGACGATTGAGGAAGAGTAAAGATGAGGAAGAAGTAGAAGAGGAAAAGGAAAATTGAACACTTGCTTTGAATAAGTATTAGTCAATTGAAGTACATTTCCAAAAAAAGAACAAGTTTTTTATATGAGCGAAAATCTAATTGAGCGCCACTTAATTTTTAGTGATTGCTAGTAATGATTGCACTTAATTCACTAGTTTCCTGATTCTATACTTGTAGCACTGCTTTCCTGCATAACTATAGCATAATAAAAGCGTAGATCAACTACAATCAGAATACTACCCGCGTCATAAAAAAACCGTGAAAACAGTTTTCTGACCAAATACCATTTTAATTAAAAGAAAGTCAAATCTAACTCTTTTATCTGAATGCTATGTCAATCACTTAAGCTATTACTTTGACATATTATTCTTCTTTAAGCTAGCAGCTTCAAGTAGTACTTAATAAAAGTTGATTTAGAAGAAAAATTTCATCAAATATATTACTAACAAGATCCTTACTCTAATAAACTCTAGTTTCCATTCACGCAAAAGCTGAAAGAAACACATAGAGGAAGCCATAATGTATTTTTGAAAATTATTTTTAATAAGTTTAAAATCAAAGGGGGGACCAGAGAATAAATTTTTAACTTGCAGCTCTACACTCGCGCTAAAAGCTGAAGACTCTAGCGTAAAGCTCGAGAACTGGTATTTATACACTTTTGATTGCATTATTTCGCCTTAATGTTCACAATGAGAGTGAATTGTCATCTATTATTATAATTGCAATTATTAGTATCTTATACAGTTTTCTCTGTATTGAACTCATCCTCGTTTTATTGATGTATATATAAACACAATACAAAGGACGATCTTTTTTCTCATTCATTGTTGAGTCCATTATAATTATTATTACATAATGTAAACATATCTCAAATGGTAATATTACGTGACATATGTCTGAACTGATCTAATTATAGCCACAAAAATCTAATATTTAATCAGATACGTGACAATAATTTTTATTATCAAATCTTTTATAACCTTCCATCAACTAATGATCTGTCACAATATAAAAGCATTAATGTGTTTGAGATCAGCATATCCTTGATATACAGTATATCTTTTGTAAACCATTTTGTCTAATGTAATATTTGTATGGAAATTTTATCGTCTATGAAATAAATTTTTTTCTATGGAGTCAATTTCAAAAATGTTGTAATACTTTCAACTCCAACGTCTCGAAGGGTTTTGTCAACATTTCGCACGAATTCCTAAAAATGTATTGAAAAAATTTAATTTAACGATATGTTTGTAGAGTAGAACTTAAATCAACATTAAAACTCCAAGAAAAACTATTATGTAATCTAACTGTGAATGAATTTGTTAATATTTTTTCTGTTAATAGGACTTTAACTTATCCAAATACATCTAAATGACAAGAAGCTAAAGATGCGATTGCTTAGAAGGAAGTTTAGGATCCAAAAATTTATCATCGGATTTATATTAAATTAATTACCGCAAATTCGAGATTTATAAATTATCTAACGTTAAAATAAAAATATGGCAATGATACTATTTTTAATTCAAAGTTTAAAATCCTTAATTATGTTATAAATGACTCTTTAAAAGTTTCCAAGACTTCAAAATCTAAGTTAACTAACTTTTCATTTTTGCTTTATTTAACAGTACCCTAATCCATTAGAGGCTGAAAAACTTTTCCATTCGAGAAAAAACTTTAATCAAATCCTAACCTAACCTAACATAACTAGCCTTGGAGAAATAGAAATATAATTTTATAAATTGTGTTAAAGGATTGACTGTTCTTTTTCAATGCTCCGCTCCTTCAATCATAATGTTCAACATCTCAATTAGGAATTAAGATCTAATTTTTTCAACTTCATTCTCAATGCATAATCTGAAATCATTTGAACGAACTTTGAGAATATAAATTCTATCCTATTTGTTAAACACTGTTTCCGTAAAACTGATTCATGACTGACAATTTAGAATATGGTAATACGATTGAAAATACTATATTCTTAAAACAACTGTTAGGAAGACAATCTTTAAAACAAACTTGAGTTTTGTATAGGTTTTTGCTTTATCAAATTTAGTGTTAAAATATTGTTAAATATCTTCAACTTTGAATAAGCTAAAATTCTCGTCATCAAACTTATTTTTAAAAATCAATATTAAACTTCAAATTCAATATCTTTAGCGAATGATTATCAAGAAGAAAACTAAACAAAACTTAATTATTTGAACAAGTATATCGACTTATGTGATTCTCCAAATAGTATAACTTTATATCAAAGTTTATACACAGATCAAAAGCCCTCTGAGATTTCTAATATTAAAATAGATAATATCAACAAATGAATTTGAATTTTAATCAAGTAAAATCTTGTTAAATGAGCAATTTTTGATCTTACAGCTTTGAAAAAGCATTTTTGGACCTATCGGTTTTTTCTATCTAAATACGAAGCTTTGATAGTAATGTAAACTTTTTGATATGACTTATTAATGCAAATTCATTAAGTTATCTCTAACTGTAATCATAGTCTCTAAAACAAAATATTTCTAAAGAAACTTTTATGATAGAGTCAGTAGAATTTCACTAGGATTCTATTTGATATTTTATTGCATGAATAATATATTAAACTGCATAGTTAACTTTTTGAGTTACAAATATGAGATAATTTATTGTGCGATGAGTTTTACGCAACAACTTATTTGACAAATAATGAAAACGCTAAGCTATCAAAAAGCAATAACTATTATTACGCTTTTTCTCTTTCGAACCTTTTACAAACATAAATATCATTTATTGCAGTGTTAAAGTAGATTTACGTGCACCTTTTTCACTTAAAGCAACTTGCAAAACACAATACAAATCGTAAAAGAATAGAGCGCACAATTGAAAAGCTCATCTTAACTTACAATAGAAACAAACGCAAGAGAAGATATCTGAGCATTTGAAATGATTTAGCAGTGCTTCACTCTTTTCATAAAATTTAAGTAAATTAGTAGAAAGAACTTATATACTGGTAGGCAAGATTGCCACCTCCGATTCAGTACAAAGCTAAGGAAAAATTAATATAAGTTTGCAATCTTCACAAAAATTTTGAAGACTTAGAAGAAACATTGAAGTCTAGTTCAGATTTTTTTTATGACAAAGTGAGTTTTAGTACCTAAACATTTCGAATCTGAAGATCGTTTCAAATCGACCTCCAGCTCAAGCTTCAACACTAAATCTATACGCCCAAAATAGATCAAAAAGAAAGTATTGATGAAAAAAAGGTGTTGGAAAGATCTAAAATTTTTAAAAGGTTAGAACTTGCTGCATAAAAATTCTCAAAAATAGGACAATTTAGTCCTCTTTTTAATCCGTGATGCATATTAGTAACACCCATGGAAGGAATCAAGATAAAATTATTCGTTTAACAACCAGATCTTGAGTCTTGCTTCTTTTAATAAATAATAATAAATAATAGGCACACGTCTACTGGTATTACAGCAAAAACAATGTCTAATATATTATTAATGAGTATTCATTAAAGTGTTAGCAAAACAACAAAACGGATGACAGATAGCAAAACAATATTAATTAAGTGCAATCTCAGTCACAATCCAATCACAATCTGTGCCATTCATAGCAAGTATCAAATCTTTCTTTAGTTATTCGTCTAATTAGTTGTTCTGTTTGTCCACATATCAAAACTTATTGTTCGATTGTAGGCGCAAATCAATTATTTCAACCAATAAATGTTGTTTGAAAGAGGAATCGGTTTGCTATGTCTTATATAGACTATAATTATAGGAAATATAAGAATAGTATTTTTTTTATATTTCAACAATTCATTGCCAAAATATGTCTTCGCAATAAAAAGTAATATCTGTAACAATTGCCTGAGGATAAAGATGATTATTATCTTAATATTTGGTGCTATTTTTTCCTAAAGTTTAATTTTAAACAAATCGAGGGGTGAGAGTTATAACATTCCAAATAGAAAAACTAACATTTTTAGAAAAATGACTTCAAAGTTTGACCTTTAATTGCTCTTAACTGCTTTCATTAAATTTTATGAAAATAATAATATATATTTATGAGGTAAAAGTCTATAAAAGCCTTGCTTCAAATCAACAATAAAACACTTTCTTCATGAAGAACTAGAAAATAGATTTTTAATATGGAATACTATGGCTTTCAAATTAAGCTCAAAAGTTAGTGCTATTTTATTCCATTTTAAAAATGTTCAAAATAATTGAAATTTTAAAAATGAAAACATGAAAATCTTTTATTTTGAGACAAAAATTTGCAAAAGCGCTCAATTCATAACTTTAATTAACTTATTCTTACTTCAAATCTTCATGAAATTCTTCCAATTCATAAATAGCAGTATCGTTAGAGCACTGACTACTCATTCCAAAAATAAAATTCAACGAACAAATGATTTTTCACACAAAAATTGGTTTTAAAAACATTGAGTTAAGTCTCAACTTAAAAACAAATGTTTTATTCCAAAAAAAACAAGTTTTAATATCAAAAAATTATTCGAATTTCAAAAAATTAATGATTTACTTTTAAAGTAGTTATTTAAACACGAAATTCGATTTAATTTTATTTATTTATTTATTTTGCATTAAGAACTCATAATCAAAATCAAACACTCATTGAGTCGATGAGTAATCATTTGTTTCGATATTCAAATTTATGTATTCATTAATTCCGGAAATTTATTTATACTTTTGAAATAATAATTGAAATAAAACAAAAGCCTATAATATAATGCTTTTATGCATTTAGAATATTATAGCTCTAACTTTTTTGAGCTCAAGAATTTTAGAATAAAATTGCATTCAGTTTTTCTAAGAAATGCTTCGGATTTTCACGATAACTTTATGATATATTAATTAACAATTCACAGGAGTATAAGAATATATGATTAACTCAATTTCCGAAAAAATTCGATTTGGAATGTTATAACTCTAACCCCTCGAAATAAGCTATTCTAAGACTTTCTGACCAAAAGTTTACAAAAAAAAATTATTTAATTCAGCACTCTCTGTTTAGTCATTTTAATTTCTGAACAATTTACTTAAGCTTATCCCAAAAAAATTCTAATCAATTCAGCCATCTAGTAGTATTAACAATCAGCACTATATATTTAGATAAAGTATCTTCGAGAATCTATTGAAAATTTGTCTTTGATTTTCATTAAAGCTGTTCTATGTTTATAAAATTGAGTTTTCCATTTCTAAACACAATTTTTCTAAACTGACATTAGATTAACAAAAGTTCATCTTGATAGATCAAATATTCAGTATATTTAAGATGATCAAATATAAAAAATAAAGAGCTTTAGCTGCTTTAACTCAGTTTAGTTTTACTTTAAACGGACCATATATAGTCTATACAGTCGACTAATTAAAGTGGTATACAGTCAAGTATATATTTTAAGTAATTATGTACTTTTGGTTTTGATAGTATAAATATATAAAAAACCTTATTAACTATCAAAGTTTTATATAATAAATGATTCTCTCGTATAACTAGTGCATAGAAAAATTTCCTTATTTTCGTCATTTATGTGTAGATTTGAAACATTAACTAATTGTCCAAAACCTTCATACAATGTTTTAACCCTAAAACGGTATTTCATGGGTCAAAATGACCCAAAGGTCTATAAAAATTGTTATAATTATTTAATGCAATTTCCAATGTTAATAAAACTAATAGTATTTTCAAATGAGTATATTTAGATCGTACTGAGCAATAAATTAATTATTTACAAATTTTATATTTAAATTTAATCGTTTTTAAAGTTAGTTCTATTTGAGTTTAGGCCATAAATTTGTATAAGAAAATAGTTTTCACTCAAACATTAAACTGATTACGTCAACAATGAAGACACTAACAAAGTACAAAACACGCTAACTGTTATATATCCTAACCCTTACGATAACATACTTTTCCAAATGAATCGATGGGCCAAAATGACCCTATTTTACTGGAATCATTAGTCAAAATCGTTTTACCGTTTAAGGGTTAATACCATTATATAACTATTAGTATTTCTCAAAAGTAATGTCGTTTTTTAATGATAATATAGATTTAATTTTACAAATAGTTATACAAGTTTAGTCAATGCTATAATCGCCCTCATTATCGATAACAACTCCCCATTTTTGGTCAAATTTTGAATGCCCTCCCTATAGAAAGAGGGGGGTTTGGAAGCAAAGAAACTTGATATCCCATTTCTGATACTCTCAATATTTGCAAACGTTTTATCGTTAAGGAAATGCTGCAAAGATCTGAACAAATAGTAATCTGACGGTGCAATGTCTGGTGAGTATGGCGGATAAGGCAACACTTCCCATCCCAACTCCCAGATCTTTGCAGCATTTCCTTAACGATAAAACGTTTGCAAATATTGAGAGTATCAGAAATGGGATATCAAGTTTCTTTGCTTCCAAACCCCCCCTCTTTCTATAGGGAGGGCATTCAAAATTTGACCAAAAATGGGGAGTTGTTATCGATAATGAGGGCGATTATAGCATTGACTAAACTTGTATAACTATTTGCAAAATTAAATTTATATTATCAATAAAAAACGACATTACTTTTGAGAAATACTAATAAATGAAACACGTTTTACGAATTATTACGGACTTAGTACTACTTTGTGAGCTTTCGTTATATTCTTCTTAACTTTGGTTATGAATAAGTCCTGCTTTTGTCTAATGCTAAGATTATTACACTTAATTTGTAATATCGTTAATGTTATAGCGTGTTAAATAAAATTAAATTCAAAGGAAGTGAATACGGTTCAATTTTGAGTATTTCTAAGCCAAAAGGGGCGACAATATTCAAGAGAAAGTTTAACAGGATTGAACTGGAATTTTATTAATTACTGTGTAAATATATTTTCTGAGAATATAGTGCACTCGTTTTTAACGTTGTTTAAATAGATGTTAATTGTGCAACTGCCTAAATATTAAAGTATACTGAGTCAAAAGTCAAATAAAATATTTACAATATCTTTTGCTAAGTAGTACTTAATGCTATAATTGTGTAACTATGTAGGGTGATTCAAATACCAGCATGATCTCTTCTCGTAATCCTTTCTTTATCCAATAATTCGGTATCTTTGCCCTTCAAATTGCTTGAGATCATAACTGCCTCACAATATTTTGCGCACATTTGTGTTCATCGATAGAAACATTCCGAAAGCATTTGGTGTGGCGTAAATGTTGTATTGAACGAAAATTATCATAAAATTAGTATAAATGAGTTAAAAGAAAGAAGTAAAGTACAGATTTTGTAATATAAAACGAAACCATTTGTATAATAGTATTAACTGAT
This sequence comes from Archegozetes longisetosus, assembly GCA_018873245.2. Taxonomy (NCBI): domain Eukaryota; kingdom Metazoa; phylum Arthropoda; class Arachnida; order Sarcoptiformes; family Trhypochthoniidae; genus Archegozetes; species Archegozetes longisetosus. The sequence goes on from JAEMBT020000007.1 coordinate 2,319,479, forward strand.
TTTACTTCTACTACTAGCTTACTCAATTTTTATTGCAAATGTATTTACGATGATGAGAAATTAAGTCGGACTTGTTATCGTTAGTACTCAGAAGGAAATCTTATTATTTTTACAAAATTATGATTATAAAAATCAAAGAAATAAGATTTTCTACTTGCTTATTTACTATAACGAGTGAACTCAGTAATGATTAGTAAGAATTGCTCTTCTTGATAGTAAACTTGAATTTCAATAATCAATTTTTTTGCGTATAAACTCTTCTTGAACTATTGATTAAACATCGCGTCATAATGAGTTAGATATAAGTCAAGAGCTTATAAGTTAAAAAATAAATGGTTAAAATCTGAGTATACTTTAAAAAGAAAACAATTTTCAACTAGAAAAGAGTTATAAATTAATAGTTGGTCATCAATAGGGAAAGTAATTTTTGACATAGCTTTTGAACACTTTAGACGCAAATTTCAACCCTAAAAAGCAAACATTTTTTCAAGTGCAACTTTTATTATCCCATTATTGTACAAATAGATCAGCATTAGTTGTTCTACGAATGTAGACCTGTTGTATCTCTACAGAAAAATATTTCAGAACGTATAGTTACAAAAGGACAAGCCTTCTCTCGAATCTCTAGAAACCTTCCCTCAAACGTCTGAAAATGTAATAGCATTCTCACTAAAAACTAGTGAAAATTACAACCAAAGAAGATTGCTCAACTGGGCCACGATTTCTCAGACCCAGGCACTCTCTTATCGATGTCCATTAACACGTAAAGTGAGATCTTAATCTCTACTATTGAATAGTTCTGATAGTCCGAGGGCATTTCTAAAATCCTTCAATTTTAAAAAGTTCTTCATTTGAACAAAGATCAGTAGTTTCATAGATATATTTGTTCATCTCAGTACAAAATGTTGAGCTTCGCATCTGGTCATCTCATAACGATTTTACTAATATTTGAGAAATTATTCAAGAAATGCTAACTAGAATGAAAACCTTTTGGGGTTATGGCTTTTAAAATTTTGAATAGAATTATCAAAACGTGGTTCTTGTATTTTAACCTAAATAAAGAGTAATCAAGAAGAAAATATTTTTATTATATATAATGCAATACTTATAAATATTTTGAATTGTATCTAAATTGATAGCGAAATCGATACTTTTACTGAACTAAAAAGTATTTACTCAAAAAAAGAAAATTGGATTCACTTCAACATTGACTCATTTAATAGCTTTGAAAATTTATTAAACTTCAAAAACGATCATATTTATCAATGTTTGAAAATATTTGACATGCTTAAATTAAAAAAAACTCCCAAATCTTTATTTTTTGAAATAAGTGATTCAAGTTATGAGATACCTAAACATCATAATGTTCAAAAAGAATTTCTCTTGAAATTACACACAAGTATTTACATCAGTATGTAATAAATATCTTATTTGACACCAATTTTACCATAGAATACATTTATTGATGCTATTCATTCGATCACCAGCCTTGCAATTGAACGCCTGTGCGAATCCTTCAGAATTTGAAACCGAGCCCCAAATACGATATTTTCCAGGACTGTGTGGATCGGTTTCTATTTGATTGATCAATGCTTCGCGACGGATATTAGTGCACCAAACCTTTAATTTTCAATTAATTATACAAAAAATTTAGTTTATACTCTTTCAAAGGATTTTTTTGAATACTTACATTAGCGAATGATAAGAAAAATAATTGTTCACTCGTGAATTTCTTCATGCTTGCTGGCAACAATTGTTTGGTTCCTTTATAATTTTTTAAAGCCTGTATAGTAAACAAAAGTTTTAGCAAATTCACTTTTCGAAATCGACTAAATTTTAGCATTCAATGATTTTACATACTTTATCTTCAAATTAAAGAGTATTTCTTCGTGTCTATTGAAAATTTATCTTACTTTACTGAATATATGCTTGTTTTTAATAAATTACAGTTTAGTATTTGAAAATATTTTTCGAATTTAAAAAGTAGTTGCATCACTATCCTTGGTTGTAAAACTCACCCAATCACATCTGGTATTTAAAAATTAAATTTTAAAAATATCCCTAGAGGTACTTAATAATTATAACTCAAAGAGTTGGAAATTCATTACTTTGAAAAAATCCCTGGGGGATTTATTTATTCATAAATTATGTGTGAGACATGAAAGTATTTCTTTCCATTTCCTGAACACTGTTGTTATAAGCTGTAGTAATAGAAAATCATAATTTATGGGATGATCCACAAAAATAACTTAATCATCGATCAAATGTGTTGAAATATTGACAGGATATAAAGGCATTGAGACAAATAAGGGAATTTAGAAGGGTGCAAGACATCTCACATGTAATTGATGAATAAACACTTGTTTTTCATAGCCCTAAAATTCACATTGGTCTCGACCTTTCGATACTATAATGATAGTATATAAAATCTAAAATTGACTCACTCTAAAAGCTTGCCTCAATCCTCCATTATCTGCTATATTCTCGCCAATAGTTGTACTGCCATTGACCTAAGTTAAATTTTAGTTTATTTACTACCTATATATGCCTTAACAAAATCCTTACCGTTCTTCCAGCTAACGAATCATTATAACTAGTGTACTGATTTATAAAACATTTAACTCTATTATTGAATTCTGCTTTGGTTTTTTCGTCCCACCAGTTCTGAAGGTTTCCATATTCGTCATATTGGCTGCCTTTGATTGAAGAATATTTTGATTAAGAATCTAGCATTATTCTAAATGTTTCATAAAGAGAAATCATTTTATAATCACTACCTGAATCATCAAATGAATGAGTAATTTCATGTCCTATAACCTAATTCATAAAGTTATCTTTAATTTATTTTGTTATTTGGTATTTTTGATTATTCTTCACTTACAACTCCGATCGCTCCAAGATTTAAAGCGCTTTATATTAATAACAAGAATATAGTTTTATTAGAGATTTTTCAACTTTTCAGTAAAAATCTAATGATTTTCGAATTGATTGAAAATTTCCTTACACTGGAAGTCCTAATGAATAGAACGGTGATTGAAGAATACCAGCAGGAAATGCTAACCAAAAATGAATGCGCATTACAAATTGTTTGAAAGCATATATTCAATGAATTTAATGACTTACTAATGCGATTAATGTTTGGACTGAAAAATGCGTTCACGATAGCTGGACCTGTTGACCAACTAATTTACATAGAAAAAAGTTAATATCATACTTCAGCTAAGATTTCTATAACGATAATCAAAGCAACTCATCAAAACTTCAAAAGTTATTTTCTAAAATTACATGATATAGAAGTAACGCTGATTAAGATTATTTAAAATTTTATAAGATTCATATTAAACTCCTTCGTGTTCATTTTATTGAACAGATTAGAAAATTTTCTTAATGTTTCAGCATCAATTATTTTTAAGATGACTCACTCGATGTCTTCTCTAATGAGAGTCAGATTATTTGCCAATCTTTTCAATGCTTTACTGGTTAACCATTTGCTAATCTCATGAATAGATCGGAAATATGTCGATTCGTTCATTAGTTTCAACTATGAATGTGAGAATTGATAAATATAAACCGAAATACTGAAAATAAAATTGAAAACTAAATATTCACCCCATTATGATATACAGTGAGATTTTTGTTATCCATTATGAAATCTGGATAAGCAATAGATCTTAACATTTTTTTGAGCTACACGGTTAGAGAAAATATATTCTTTAGATTAATTAAGCTAAAAAGTTTCAATTATCAAAATACTTTGTTCAAAGCTTCCTTTTTAGTTAAGTCTTCCATCCATTGATTATCATTCAATAGCTGTTTAAAAGCTTCATTCAGTTGATCTATCATTCTATTCATGTCTTCTTTTCCTTCTTCTTTGAAATATTCATCGACATAAAGTCTGCCAACTGCGAATGTTAGCCTATTATTAACAGTATCAACGCAGTCTTCCCATAAAGCTTTTTGTTCTTCAACTCCAGTCACGACTTTATTGTATTCAAACTCTATATTACGAAATGCTCTGGTTGTGTGACTGCCCACGGATTTGACTAAACGCCACGAGAGGTAGTTAGCTATAGTTCTTTTTAAAGAATTTAAATAATTTTGAATGTTATTTCTATTTAAATCATTGAATTTCAAAATTTTCGAATGGATACCCAATGTTAGTATTTCAGTGTTGAAAGAAAAATGATAAATTCTTTCAATTTAATCCAATGGACAAGAGCAATTTTATTCGTTTATTACTGAAATAGTCAAACAGGAACTATAATTTTGCAATATAATTAGGAACTGTAGTTTCTATATTGTTTTATCTTTCATATTACAATATTTGCTGCTCAATTTTTGAATCAGAGCATAGCAACGGTTCTATCATTAAAGAAAACTTGCTGATTAAATGCAAAATGAAAGTATTTAAATGATAGACAGAAGGAATTTATGATAATTATTTAAATATTCTACATGAACATAATTCTTAAAATTTCCCTATACTATTTTTAAATAAATATCCTTTTCACGCAAAAAGGAATGTGGGTTTTTTTAACTTAATTTTAGCTATTTAGATAAAATATATTTCTATCTATGAAATTAACAGAGAAAACGGTTAGTCGTCATTGCTTCTATTAATTTCTTTAATGGATAATAAATATAAAAGCTTACTTTTTAGACGTAGAAGCTAGAACTTGTCCTAGTCTTTTAAAATATCCTCTGTCATAAACAACCAATCCAGTGTTCTCATCAACAAATCCATCGAGAATTCCTTCAAAGACAATTTTCTCGATTGTCAGTAGAGGAATGTTATAATAATTAGACATAAATTCACGGATATTGGTCTTATTTCCATACAAAACGGTTCTATTTCTTCGGCTGGCGCTATCGGTGGTAATGTTTGCTAAGTTAATTTCAAACTGGACCAATTCGTTGATTTCAGCTTCCAAATCCTTTGTTATATCTGCTTCGGAGTCAGCTAAAAGTCTGACTGAACTATTGATGAACTGTTTATAAGCTCGAATAATTTTCTTATTCTCAGGTGAATTTGGCTTCACGAGTTGAGCACGACCCACACCAAATGATGGCGCGTCAATCTGTTCAAAACAAATAACATTTTATAAAGATTTTGTACTTAGTTCATCTTTGATAAAAGTAGAAATTAATTGGATAACTTTAATTCGTTGACTGTAAATTTTATTCAGACTAGCGATACGAATTTTACTGGTTTCTTTTAAAAGCTTATGAGCTAACTTTGAGATCATTTTATAATTACTTTAACTCAGTTCAGGGTTTCACGTTTTTAAATCAAATTTTTCAATTTCTGAGTTATCTAAACCTTTGAAATATAAACTTAAAAGAACACAAAATTCTGCAAATATACTCATTCAATGATCACAAAAGTTGAAAACTATAAAAATTATTCTAAAAGAATCCAAAAGTAATAAAAATTTAAATCATACTCACATAAACAGTATATATCGACGTTTTCCTCGCATCCAAATATACATAGTTAGCCAGAATGAAACTGAAACCAAATTCTTTATTCAATTTTGAATAAACTTTTGTCCAGTCATAACTAGAACTTAAATGTCCATTATTAATCATTGGCCATTCTATCTCTTTCAGAATATCCTTTAATTCCGTGTAACCATCATTATTACGTGTTGCTATTCAAAAATTATTGTTATGAATAAGAAAGTCATCGAAACCATTTTGAATTTCTTACTTGAATCCATGCATTTTTTATATAGATTCAATGTCTGACCAATTATTGCTGGAGAACTGCTATTGTATTCACTCTCTAGGAGAACTTCAGGCAAAAAAGCTTTGTTAAAATTCATTGTTAAAACAAAAAACACATTAGTCAGCAAATTCAATAATTAGTACTGAGCATAAGTTAAGCTAATCTAAGCTTGAGCTGAGCTCAGCTAAAGCTAACATATTTCTAAATAGGCTCAAGTTCACACGATTGAGCTTTTGATTTTATTTAAAACTAACAAACAATTCTTGAAATTTTTTATCAACTAATATAAATAGGAGAATTCAAACAAGAATTATACTTTAAATTTCAAAATATTTTCACATTAACTACAACATCACTGCAGTAACTACTACTAAAAATTACAAGAAATAAAATTTTCAAACAATAAAGCCTAAAAAATTTAGTACGATAAACTCAGGGTAAAGCTCACTTGAAAAAGAAAGCTCAAACTTAACCTTAAGTTAAGGCTTATTTGAAGTAAGCTTATACTTTACATCAATAATAATAAACGTGAATTTTCAAGCTTTTAGTTTAAGCTATTAGATAAGTAGAATATTAATCTGAATCCAAACTATTGATTTCCGTTGATCAACTCGAATATCTTATAGTATATCTATACCTACCACCTGTGCAGAATCGTCTTGTATTGTATAGAATTTAACTCAGTGTACAGAAGTACAGACAGAAACTTAATTTAACAGGAATTGTGCAGATTTTTGGTAATCAAACAGCTTAAAACAATTTTAAGACAAATAAATATGTTTATCATACATTTCTTAGTTTGAGTAAACACCTTTGAGAAATTCAAGGAGCACTGAGAGGGTAAGTGGTATTTCAAACATTAGAGTGTTTTAGAAAGCATATAATTTGATTTATATTTAAGCTTAAATTTAACTATTGTTACATTCATACTTTTCTTAAGTCAAGTATACGTGTGTTTCTTATGAGTTGTTCTCTGTTGTATGCGTTTATTTGTTAATTATGTTATTAATAGTGATCTGTTAAATGCTACAAAATCTTATGAGAGATATACTATAATTTAAAATGTAAGTAGCATGTAAAACTATTTTTGAAATAAATAGGATTTTTTCATTTTAGATTAAAAGATTAAAAAACGTGCTAAATTGGGAAATAATTAGTGGTGAGTATAAGTCTATCTTCAATTATGAAGACAGGAATCAAAAGGCAACTGTTTTTAATACTGATAATCTAGTCGAAAATATTCAAATTTAGTAAATGTTATGGGATCAGTTCTCATTCGGTACACTCAATTATAAACATATAATATTGTGCCTAACATTTTTGAAAAAAAATTCAATTTGAATGAGAAAGATCATCAATCCGAATAAAGAAATGTGACTAAAATAAGTGTTAGAATTGATATTAGATTTAGATTGAATGGACTATTTTCTTATTTCATCCTGATTGTTACATCCAAATAATTATTCCTTCAAAACTTGGTAATCATTTTTACATTTATGTAATCGAAACATTAATTTAGATTATATTTGGACAAAACGATTAGCTATACTTAGCTGAAGCTCTAATACTATACTCATTGCAGTTAATCATTAACTATAGAGAGTAATTAGGTTGCAAATCTACTTATTTACTTATAAACATTCTGAGCTTATTCAAATATTTATTTCCATCTTCAACAAAAAAATAATTGATTTCTTTAAATTATTGTTTTGTTTATCTGAGAGTTTATGTTATCTTGAGATCTAAAAATAATTGACATTTGAATTTACCTCTAACTCTATCAGCGAGCGTTTTTCTGGTCATATCGAATTGAGACCATCGTGATCTATCAGGCCCAATAATATTATTTTTCATCCAACCACCACATGCATACTGATAGAAATCATCACACGGGTCCGCTGATAAATCCAGAGAACTTTGCAATTTAGCAGCTTCAATTCAAAAATAAGGTTACTAATTTTTAATTGATCACATAGAAGAGTATATTTTGAGAGTTTTATTCTTATTTACCTGCAATTAGACACTCACTACTTTCACATATCGATTCCGAATCATTACTACCTAAATAGGTATTAAGTTGCATTTCGTTAATAAAATTTTGACTATGTAGAAAAAAACAGGAAGATTCTATGGTCAGAATCTGCCTCGATACCAGCTTAGATATTCAGAAATCGAATCATATATCAAATAAATTTCAATTTAAACTTTCGCAGTATTTGTATATTTTTATTGACTACCTGACTATAAGTTTGAAATAATTTGCTATAATTACCTCCTTTTTTAAAAACTAATAGACAGGCCAGAAGTCCAATTGATAAGATTAAAGTAAAACAGTTGACCCAATCAAATATTTTTCCAACTTCGAGCGTTTATAACAAAAACCCATATTCTCCTCTTCTTCAGAGCTGTAAAAATTGGAATACTTTATAAAGTATGATATAATAAATCGTAGATCAGAATATATTGACAAAATTAAAACTATTTGTATTTAGCATATTTAATATTTAGTTAAATTTAATACTTTTGGACCATAGCGTAAAGGAATGTTTGCATAGAACTGTTTGATTTTCGAATTAATAAAATATAGTATATGCAGAGATTTTTCAAACTTTCATTAGTTTTTCGTTAGACGCATGAAAAAATGATTCCATGCATGCATTGTTTGACTTTTGTTGCACAGATGTTAATAAGTGAAAATTTTCTATTCTCTCAATGAGAGTCTCTATTGATTTTCTGAACAGAAATCACGAGAAATGAATCAACATTTTTCAAGCCTCGAGACATATTGATTAGAATATATTCTCATAAATTACTAGAGTTTTGAATATAAGACGAATGTCCATTACTGTTTCACTGGTGAATAACTGAAAATTAATGAGCATAAAGCTGTAATTTAAAAGCAAAAGTTTACTGAGTTTTTCAAAGAATTAATCAAAAAACAATTGATTTTTGCATTCTTTATTAAAATGTTACTATTGACTACTAATGTTACTTTTGACACTGACAAATGGTATTGAGATACTACAAGAATGTAAATGAGTATCAGCAATCATTATGAGCGATTGACTAGTGATCAAATGGTTTTGTAAATTTCCTCAGTTTCCTTCAAAAAATACAAATTAGAAAATAAGTATTTATTGATACGAGAATGCGGTGACCGATTCTTCACGTTTAGTTATTAGTCATCAATAATGAATTACGGGTTAAAAGTTTTTCAATTTAAATCCAAGCACTTTACGTTGATAAATTAAAATTGTTTAATATAAAAATCATTCATTTCTCTTATCAAATTTGCATAACCTATAGTTATAACATGACTGCTTTGACACTTGACAATTTATCTAACATTAGCAACAATATTAAACGAAGTCTCTAGATAATTTACAATTCTTAAGCATTTCATATTAGTGAAGTTGCGAACTAAATATTTCAATTAGTATTAAGTGGAAATTCATCATCAGATTAGTAAAATCTGGTAACCTACTGATGTGATGAATGAATAAATGAAAATATATTTTCATTTAAGTTATTGAGTTCTTCAAGTTCGCAAACAAGTTTACTCAAGTCAGGTTCAAACACTCAATTAGTCATTTGACTTGAGAAAACTTGAATTACAATATTTTACTAGCGAAACATGTCATACGATTAATTTATATTCAATGCCATTTCAAGATCAAACCAGAAAAGTCGTAAATTTTGATTCAAAGGAGTATTTAATTATCATATTCAATTTAATTCAGACATCATCATAGAACTTATTTAATTTTCACTATCAATCTTTCCACAAATATTTAAGAATATTTCGAATCATTGAGTTTCGTACAGTTTCACAAAAATAGGCATTAAATTTACGCTGTTACTTTACACAAAATCAAGGTTGTTATGCAAACTTGCATATATGTACTAACCAGTTAGTTTTTATCTTAACTAGGTTTACAACTATGAATATATCTTGGTCCTTTTATTCGTAAACTTATTTTTTTCCAAGTTGATTACTCAATATAAAAACTGAATAAATTATATCTCTGTTCAACGGTTAATCTGCAAGAGTTAAATAAGACAAATCAGTCTCACTGGTCACGAAGCTATAAAAAGCTTATTTTTGAAATTTTAATAGGAAATCAGATATAGATATTAAGTTAAGGAATGTTTGCAGGTAGTTGCATTTCTATTTGAAATTCTATTTAGATAAAACTTACTTTATCTCGAAATTAAAGACGAATCACCGATTGCAAACCACTTCGAAAATGTGAACAAATTTTATTTTTATAGCTAACTAGTGAGTATACTAATGACACATATTAAAAAATTTCAACCAATCTCTAACAGAAAATTGACCCAATAGAAGAAATCCAGTTGACTGTTTAGGTGCTAATTATCTAGGACAAGTTAGGTATTATGTCATTCAAATTGATTTGAAAACTGACTTTGTAATTGAGCTGTTCTTTTCGAGTCAAATAAACGCACAATACAGAGGCAGTAAAAGTATTTAACGCAATTCACGAAAAACTCTGACGTATTTTGAATTCTAATTAGTATCAATTAAAGCTTATTTAAAGAGCTTTAATTTGACACCTAACACTTGCAATAAAACTTGCACATCATAAGCAAGAGTTTTCATATTCCATGTTTTAATAATATTTTGCACTCTATGTAAAAGTCTATATATTTTATGTATTAGTTCAAAAGGTTGAAACTAAATGAAATCCTGATTTTGTTTAAATTTTACTCATGATCTAACTTAAGTAAATTAATTATCTTTTTCACTAATATTAAAGTACTAATGTAATTTTAGTAGATTAGTTTTTAAGTGGATTAGCATTTAAAGTAGATTAGTTTGCAAACATAGGAACTATTAATTTGTTTTGGAAAATGAAAAATTAATTTTTCCCACAAAAGCCTCATTTTTGGTAGAAAGTCATTTTATGGAGTCTTTATGGATTCTTTGGTCAAATTTAATTGAATTAATTATTAATGTGGAGTATCAAATTAAAGGTAAGCTTTTAGGCTTCAATTTGATGTATGGTGACTACCTCTTCCCACATAAAAACTGGACACAAATCATGAATGGAGAAACCCATACATAATATTTTTAAAAGATATTTTAATTGTACTGTATTGTTTCATGTTTTATGTGTAGCTTACTTGATTTAAAACTAATTTTAATAAGTTATCTGTGAGTCTATTTCATTTTGTTGAAAAAGTACTCTATTAATTCAAAAAATTTTCAATTTTTACAATTTAGAACCTTTGATGAAGGTGAATTTGTAACATTTTTAAAATAAAAGTTTGATACAGTCCAGTTAAAGACTAAATGTCCAGTAACTCTAATCTAATGTATTAGAATTTTCAACAGCTTAGTTATGAGTTGAATTAAGAATCCCGTCAATGCTACTCTCGCTAAAGTTAAAATTTTACCGCTTACAATCACCAACATTAAATCATCTATTGGTTATCTATCCCTAATCTAAACTCTTTCTATCGTTTTAATTTTCTCTTGAATTCTAGTAACATGTTGAGAGCATCCATTCATTATATTGAGAAAAAGCTATTCGAGTAATAATAAGCAGACTACAAATTCTTGAATAAAGATGATAAATTTAATGACCCCAACGAAGAGGTGGTTTTGACAAAGGTTAGCTGTTTAATAAGTGAGTAATAAGGATGTAATAAGTAGGTCTTCCACCTCTCAACAATTGATTTTTAATCTCAAGGCTTTTAGTTTTTTAAACTAGAAATTTAATACCTAAATCTTAATATTCGCTACTTTTATTGAAATTCTTTAGAAAATTATTCTATATAAGATTCTTTATAAAATAATCTTTGTATTTAGTCAACCATAAGGCAAGATCCTAGTTACTTCAAATTTGTATATTCTATGCTGATAAATACATTTCATTACTCAGTGCTTATAAACCTGAAAGTGAAAAGTCTTATAAATTGATCATTGCATCGATTTTTTCTCAAGATTTCATCCTATTAAAAGGTGAAAATATAGTTTTAAACAGTACTTTTAAATTCTCATTAGTCAATCTTTTATTTTACTTTACTTAAATTTATCATAAATTATGCTTTTTAAAGTTGACTTTATATCAACATTGAACAAAATTCTCGTAGTAAACTGTAATAAATGTATTTTTATTATTTTATACTAAATCAAGCTAATAAAGTTTGTGAAGCATGATGTCTGAAAGGAGAAACTGATTACTTTAAATTACCGTTACTTTATACTATTCTTAGAAAGCTAAGTTAGATCATAAAATTTCATCGACTTTTTACCTCATTTTCAAAAATATTCCTAATCGAGATTCCAGTATCAATCTGTAACTCAAATTTTTGCTGTCAATTTCAGTTCGATAGTTGTTATAAAAACATTCCGAAACATAATTTTCTGATTGGTAATAAAAAGTTTTAAAACTATCAAATAATAGGCAGCACTTATTTTCAGCATCAGTTTGACTATAACTTTGGATGATCTAGCAAAAGTCTGACACTATATCAGATTTTAATTTTGCGACACTTTAGCATGTTGCGAATATCTCTTTAAAGAGTGAAACAATTTTTATTTTCTGTCTTACATGCAACTTATAAGAACATTAATTTCAATCTGCTTTAGAATGTCTTGCACAAACACTTTTGAATAGATCACAGAGAATCACAGAAAATAACTCTATTGTAGTTCAATTTGAGCTCCCATTTTATTTCCTCACACATCATAAGTGCAATTAAGTAACTGATTCATAGTTGATCACTAGCTCAATGTCGTAACATATATCACTCAAAAAAATTTGATTTCAATCTTATGATAAATTACCACTTCCTCTTTAGTGATACAGTCAAACACTGATAACATGATTATTCTGGTTTTAGGAAACTATTGTAGAAATTATTGAGCCTTATTTACATTTGTGGAATCAAATGGAAAATTTATCATGACGCCATTTACCAATCGTCATAATAGAATAAGATCATTCATCTGTTATTTTTATGCATTTTAACTAAGGTTATTTTTGTTCAAAATGCAATAATTATTTCTCATTCAAATATTTGTAAGTTTTTAGTTTCACTATTTTTGCAGTGATCCGCTCCAACTGCTTGTCAAAGTTTGGACTATTTTGTATTATTCACAACCCTATACAGCTTTTCTGATCATTTAGCTATGAGTTTATGAATTACAATTTTTTAACTTCATCTCTTAAATTGATCTAAAAGAGTTTAATTTTTAAGTATGAGAGCATTCTAAAAACGTTCTCAAAAAACACTCGACAGAACTTTGATCGCGAGTTTTTCCATGGTTTAAATTTGTATCAAAAAACAATTCGAAAAATTGAAATGATTTTGTTCGTTATTTCAGAAATATTAAAACCAATAAAGATGTCATCAATTTTAAGAATTCGTTTATAAATATGTTTGTCACTAAAATAAACATTTTAGGTAAAATGTTAAGATACTTTCCAAAATGTGAATGTTAAAGACTAAATTGTTAATCATTCAAAAATTTTGAGCACCAATGAACAAATCGATTGGAACTTTACTTTTGAAAATTCAATGTTTATGTAATTTTGGCTCTAAAAGATAATTTTAGCCTTAAAATTAAAATGCGATGAAAGCTCATAAAAAGTATCTTAAAGGTAAATTAATAATAGTCATCGTTGACTGCATGAAAGAAGAGAAAGTTATTGACTTAACAACAAATAATAAATGTCTATTGAAGTTTGTTTTTGAAATATGCGAACGAATCTCACGGATACTTTCAACAATCAGTCGAATAAACCTTTTGTAGTTAGTCACTATCAAACAAATCTAATATGATTATAACTCTTTTTAGTTTTAAAAAATAAATAATTTTTTCAATCATGAGTCAATTTTATCTAAAATTTGAAGTTATTTTAGTGCATAAAATGCTTAGCTTTCATTTGATTCATAACTAGAAGAGTTGTGAGTAAATAAAATGTTTTGAAATGCAAACAAAAACCTTATAACTTTGCATAAGTTTAACAAACATTTGCAAAATCGAATCATGTGTGAATGAACACTTCAATTTTCTTATCTGAAGAAGAAAATTTCGAAATTAATCAATAGATAGGATATAAATATGAAATAAAAGCGATTGTTTTAGTATTAGTTTAGAGATAAACGTGATACAGGATCTATAATAACCTATTAGCGAAGTTCAAAAAATTCAACTTTATCATAGTGTTAAACAAACGCCCATTTGACCTCGATCAAATTAATTCAATGCTAAATTCGATCAAATAGGTATATATTTAATTAATTAGTTATTGTTCTTCAAGTGTTTGGCTTGAATTGGCGATTGAAAGCATTGTATGCTTAGATATTAATATTTTTTTGTAAGTATGCAATTATTTCTTATCAATATATCATACGACGAAAGAAAGTATAACTCACATTCATATCATCTTAATTTTTATCTCTACTAAACTTATGTCTTGTCTTATGTAAGCCTAATATACAGCTTATTCTCGATATAGTGTATTAATAAATTAAAATTGAAATGCGAGCAAAATTATTCTCAAAACTTTTGGTTTAAATAAAACTTTTCCTCTTATTTAAAACTAGAAAATGACAGTTTGATATAATTAGTGTAAAAATTATCATAACATGTACAAATGTTATGTGACTAGTGCTCAAAAACGTTTTCGCAGAAAAGAAAACTTTTATCACTATTTCTGATTAGTACTTGTAATAAAAAAAACTGCGGCCATGTTTTCAATGTTTATTTTTAAGTAAAGTTACAAAAATTTTATGCAAATAAGTCATTTTTTGTCAAAAGATCATTAAATATAAATCATATTCCAAGTTAACGGAAAATTATGAGTAATTTGTGATCCAAAAGTCAATTTGTATTGTATTGAAGTATTAGTAAATATTATAGTCATTGATATAAACTGTACCGAAAGTGAATTTGCAGTATATCTAATATCAGAAATTACTTTTGACTAATTTTGAACTTTATATAAAAAAATCCGTAAAAATGATGAATGTGTTAGTAGCGGCTATAAGAGCGAAAAATAAATCGACTCATAACATGGGCATCATTCTGAGGCCACAGTATCCGCAATACGTTTTATATGATGTTTGTTATGATTATTTGCTTATAATAGGGAAATAACTTTTATGCTCTATTTTTTGGATTCAGTTTAAATGAATTTTTATTAATTTGAATAATTTGGTAATAGAGTGACGGCGACGAAGTTGAGTGTAACTTATCAACTGTAAAGATGTCTTACGGCAGCAGTAAAAGCGCATTGACTGAAGATGCCAAGTAAGTGATCGGCAATTTGACTAAAATTTACTTTTTAAAGTTTTATCTTGTTTATACTCGCAATAAATTCATATTTTTAGATGTTTTGATTTAAGCAGAAAAGAACTCAAACGCTGTTACGTACAGCTCACATTTGAGTTCTTTTCAGAAAATCATTTAATTGAGTAAAGGAATCATCTGAACACTTGTTTATTTTGTTGATTGTCATTTTTGTGTTCATTACAAATGTAGCATAACTGCGGTATATTTCTCTAGGTTTGAAACCTATCTTTTAGTAAAATCATTAGTCTGTAGCTATCGCGTATATCGTCATTTTCTATAATCATCTCTTAAGCTAATTTTGATACTAGTTCGAAGCAACCATAAACATTTGAATTGTAAGAAAATGTAACATACACATTAAGTTCTTCTAGTATTGCAACAAATTTTCCGAAAAGTTTATAATCAATGACTCTAAAGCTTGTGAATAAAACCTAAGTATTGTAAACATTTGCGAGAGATATTTTCCACTAAAAAAATCTATATTTTTAAGATAAAGAATATTCAATACAAGACTATTTTCTCATTTATATAGAAATAAATTGAAAAACTGTTGCTTTCGTAGTCAATAGACAGATGAGCGAAACATATAGTCTTATAATATTTTACTTAGAAGCTAATACTTTAGTATTCAGAAAATAGATTAATAATAGCTAACAAAGTCCTAAAAATATAACTAAAGCTAGACATGAATGTAATGATTGCTCCATTTCCTAAATGTCTCATTGAATAAAAATCAGAAAAAAATGAAAACTAGACTAAAAACGCACACAAATTAATAACATACGTTCACCTGCTATTTGTTTGAGAATCAACTATTCATTGCTTACTATATAGTGTTAGATCTTATTACAAATGCAAAAATCATGTCAAACTAATAAATTTCACTTTTTTCTAAACACTTATTTAGTCCTAGGGGTGGATTTTGGTCTAATCGCACAAAAATGGAGAAAAACCTGATTATGCTAATCGGGGCCTTATTTCTGGTCACTCTTGGTCTCATGGTTGCTGTTGGACTTTTTGCACATAGCAGTCATCAAAAGGAGAAAGTATTAAATTCAGGTAATTTTCACGTCTCACAAAACTTATTTGGTTTCATACTCATGACTATTTGAACGATATTTTCTATTATGAGCTTATGTTTCACGATAAAGTGGAAGAATGATCACATTTTTCTTGTTTTAGCTTTTCATTCGTTATAAAAACCTAGAATTTAAGGATTTTTTAAATCTCAGTTATATGACCTTAAGAACACTTTTGAATGTTAGACTTTGAATACTACAATAATTGGAGTATTCAGAAATGATTTGTTTGTAACTGAAGCCTATGAAGAGTTTTCTAGTTGTTTGACTGTTTGAATTTGACTGCGAAAAAGTTTGCACTTATAAAACAATATGTGCTTATGTTCGTCCTTAATCTATTTAATGGCTTATCTCTAAAAGTTACAATCTATTTTCATTTGTTATTCATAAGCACAAAATATTGTGTTGCAAAATCATTAGATTAAAAATAATTAGCTTCAGTATCCAATGTCATGGCTTGCAATACAATAGAAAAATTGAATTGATTATCTCTTAAGTTAAGTATACTTTTTATACTTCTCAGTCACTTTGGTTTCTATCTGAAAGTTCGCAAATTGTTTCATATCTGCTTTGAATGGCTTAGAACACTATTCTAGACTCTTAATCAAAATTGAATTGAACTTGAATCGAAAACAATTCGTGAACAATAGTCTTAGAACTAATAATTATATGATTTACTAAACGAATGGCATAAGTAAATACTACTATAGCATTGACTTACGCCGTTTCGCATCAAACCTATGAATGACACATTTTTAATTAATAAACTCCTATAGAAAATATTTTGAAATCTAATTTTGCAGGACGAATGTTGACATCACCTCATCGTAACTCTAACTCGAATAATTCATTCGCGACAGAAGCCACTCAACAAAACCAAACTCAGACACCAGAAAATGGTAACATAAACCCAATTAATGAAACTTCAAACCCAATAACCATTGCTAACCCAAATTCAACTGAATCCATAACAACCATCGCAACAAACAATTCTAACAATAATAATATTAATAATAATAATAACAATCTTAATTCCTCTGCAAGTCCTGCTTCAATAGTTTTAAATAATAATAATATGAATGTTAACACTCCTATAAAGTCTCAAATAAGGGCTTTCTATAGCAGTGACAATATTTTTAGCAATAGTAATGATAATAAAAATGAAAATCCATCAGATATCTGCAATACAACTGCGTGTCAAGTGGCCGGTAAACTCATCAGAGATGCTATTAATTCTTCGGCTGATCCGTGCGATGACTTTTATGAATTTGCGTGCGGTGGTTGGATAACAACGCATACCATACCTAAAGATAAGTCGAGATATGGAAATTTTGATGCTCTCGATGAGAAACTGCAGAATAGTTTGAAGAAAGAGTTGAGCGAACCGACGAAGAAAACTGATTCTGTGGCTGTTGTTTATGCATCCGATCTCTATAAGGCTTGTATTGACAATGGTGTGTATTTTTCAATGTTTGTGATTTCCAAAAAAGATATATGAAAGTTCTCTGTAGTCTCTTATTTTATATCAATTGATATGTAGTTTTCTTATCTATTGATAAAAAACTCGAAATTGATTGATAAAAAATATAGTAAAAGAGCGGTCATTAGAGATAAACTTAAAGCAATAATTCGTAATAATTAATATATTATGTTCAACAAAGTAGTCATCAAATTTTAATGGTTTTAAAAAGTGCTCAATATTAATAATTAAATAAGTTTTAAAGATTAAGAATTAAAAATACTTTATCAGGCCTCCCAAGTTTCCTCAATTTACAATCAAATGATAACTATTTTAAGTTAAACATTACAGTTTGTAATTGAAAGTATTGCACGTTTGAAATCTTCATTAACTTTTCAACTTTTCTGACAGCAACTCTTGAATCGCGAGGTGTTTCCCCATTGATAACAACCCTTAACTCAATTGGCGGATGGCCTATAATCGGACATTCATCTGTTTATAGCGATAGCACTTATGACTGGAAGGATGCTTTGGCTAAAGTTGTCGGTCATTTGGATCTATCGTTCCTATTCTCGATTACAGTACAACCGGATTCTAACGAAACTTTGGTTAATAGAATCTATGTAAGATTTAATTTTCATATTCTAAAAAGTTAACGAATTAACAAAAGTTTGAAAAACTAGAAAACTGCAAAACTCGAGATTTATGGAAAATAGATAACCAAAACTTTTTTTTGATGATTTAAGCTATCTGAGGCTTCTAATATTTTGTTATTTCACCATATTTTCAACACTAAAAGTCTGGTTTCATGAATTCTGTCAACAACTATAATCTAAAAAATTGATTTGGTTAAAAATTAATTTTAATCTAATCTTTACCCAATTTTGACCCAATATAGTTCGATGCTCCTGGTTTCGGCTTAGGTCGCAACCAATTAGTGAACACATCCGCATACCCCGATATAGTGAATGCATATAAGAAATTCATGCTCGAAACAGCATTACTATTGGGAGCAAAGAATGACAGCCAAACACATAAAGACGTGGAAGATATGCTCAATTTCGAGTCAGAACTCGCGACCGTAAGAACCGAAGACGAATCTTAATTTGTGACATAAAAGCATTTTATTTCTTTATTAAGAGTTCGTAATTTATGATATAGATAACGTTTTAATTTTTCCTAAAGCTATCGACACCACCAGAAGACAGGCGTGACGCCAAAGTTTGGTACAATCGGATGACATTCAAAGACTTCAATGCGTTGACTTCTAACACAGTCGATTGGCTTAATATAACTAACAGAATCTACAAAGCAGTTAACTCAACCATACGTTTGAGTTCTAATGAATTGGTTATTATCGAAGATATTCCTTACTATAAAGGCGTCACTAAACTGTTAGCAAATACTCCCCCGAGAGTTATCGCTAACTATTTCGGTTGGATGACTGCCATGAGTTTAGGGGACTATACTGTCAAGAAGTTTAGAGACATTGAGTTTCAGTTTAGTAAAGTTAATTCTGGTGTTGAAGAAGAAGCAGAGCTCTGGAAAATTTGCATAGATTATTTGGAAAATGCTCTACAATATGCTGTCAGTAGAAAATATGTGGATGAAAATTTTACTGAAAAAGATAAGAAAGAGGTCAGTAGTTAAGTAGTTTGCATTATGTGTGAGTTAAGTTGATGCCAATTGTATAAATACTTAACTCGTTCTTCCACAAAAGGAGTTACTTGTTAATTTTAGCATAGGTTTAGGTCATAGGTTAAGTCAAGTCATGACCCTTTACTTTTCATATAAAACTTCACTCTTTTGAGTTATCGTCGTTGAGTTAGTCTTTTATAAATTGTTAACATTTAAGAGCTATAAAAGGGTTCAAAAGTAACGCTCTAAACTTAAGAATTAGCTTTACTCTGACAAAATGACCAAATTGTGAGAAATTCAGCATATTTGTTGAAATTTGTGAAGTGTACAATCATTTCGTTACACATTGTTGCCATCACTTGCAATAAAAATTAAATTCAAAATGTAAGGTATTTACATAAATGTTCAAATTTGGCTAACATAATTAGCAATTTGACATCATTTTTTCTAGCAAATTATTTATGTTCATTTTGAATTTGATGCATGTTTTGTGTGTTATTTTTAGGCAACCCTAATGGTGAAAGACGTTAAAGAATCATTTCGGGCATTAGTTGGAGAGAGCGATTGGTTGGACGACATCACCAAAAATAAGTCATTACACAAATTAAATGCTATTATCGAAAATGTTGGTTATCCAGAATGGATTTTAAACAATAAAGATCTCGATGACTACTATGATTTGGTAAAAAATTGAACGCGTTCTTCTGCCAATTTTTCTTTGAACCTTGTATTGAATGACATTTTTCAGAAACAAAAAGTTGATCCTACAAAAGCCTTCGAAAGTATCTTATACATACAAATGAACTCAGCATTAGGTGAATTTGAAGACATTAGAAAACCAGTGAATAGAACTATTAGGTAAAAAGAGTTAATTTGTTTTCTGGAAAAACATAAGTAACTTGTGTGAGAGTACGCACTCGATCTGTTCTTCCAGAAAATCGCTTATCTACTAAAACGTTATATGAAAGCTAAAAATTTGCTTATTAACACTTAAATAGTTGGCCAATGCCTCCGGCAATAGTGAACGCTGCTTATGAGCCGACACAGAATTCCATCAGTAAGTCTTGCCAAGTACTTAGAAAAAATTGAAACTGAGCTAACTTGATTCGAAAATTTTTCCTCTATAAGCAATTCCCGCGGGAATATTGAAGTCACCGTTCTTTGACAGTCAAAGACCCGCTTATATGAACTATGGAGCTATAGGCTTGGTAATTATCTGATTGAATTAATTTTTTAGACCTTGATGTAGTTTTTAATTGCACTGAATTTTCTGTTCATATACAGGTTGTTGGCCATGAACTTACACATGGTTTTGATGATGAAGGTACTAATTATTATTAATGAGTCTTACAACAGTTTATCTATTTAAAAATTTTCTATTAATAATTGAAGAGAAAATTTGTTCAATTTTAATTAAAATTAAAATAAGAGGGCATGTCAAATATGCATACAATAATTGAAACTGCATTTCAAACTACCTTTTAATTAATATTGATTTGAAACTCTTATTCATTTCTCACTTAATTTTTTTCATTTAAAAGGCAGTCAATTCGACGAAAACGGAAATCTAGTTAACTGGTGGAGCGATAAGATTCGTGAACGATTTGATGAGAAGTCTGACTGTTTTATCAATGAGTACAGCAATTATTATGATTCCGAAGCACAAATGCATGTATGAAAACAGCATAAGATGAAAACATTTCTAAAATTAACATTAGTTATATTTATGTATATAATTAACAGTTAAACGGAAACAATACAGTGGGCGAAAACATTGCAGATAACGGAGGACTTAGAGAGTCGTTCAGAGCCTATGAAATTTATGTTAAAAAACATGGGGAACCACAACGTTTGCCTTACATCAGTCAATACTCACCTGAACAGGTCTTCTTCCTCTCCTACGCCAATGTAAGCAATTAGAAGCCAAAACTTCATTATAATGAGTACCGATACAATGCAATTTTGATATAACAAACTCTCAATATAGAAAACTGATTATAAAAAATTTCGATTGGAACAAAGCTTCTATGTAAAAAACTTTAAAAAATTCTAATACAGCAAAGTTTTGATATAACTAGAGAACTGTCAGGTCCATTGAGTTCGTTGTATCGGTATATCGAACGTAAAATTATTTTTTGAAAAAACGAACCTTTTACAACTTTTGATTTTTGAATTTAAAGACATGGTGTAGTCTAATAAGGCCTGAAGCACTCAAAACATTGATTCAATACAATCCTCACAGTCCATCTAAATATAGAGTTAACGTTCCCTTCACTAACTTTAAGACATTTTCCGATGTCTACAAGTGTAAAGAAAACTCAAGAATGAATCCGAAAAATAAGTGCGTTTTGTGGTAGAAGAAAACATGTTTAAATCATATCTACAACTGATGAATAACTATTTTAATTTAAAGTATTAGTCTTAACCTAACAATTGATTTTTATATTAGTATTTTGAATTAATTTATTAACTTTAAAAGAAACTTTTTGGTGTTAACCATTATTATATTGCATTAAATTAATAAGTTGTTAATAATTAATCACAAATTTTTAATTAATTAAAGCAATGAAATCTACAAATAAGTACGAGTACTTTCAAACATGAAGTCAATCCAAGATAATACAATTATGATATAATGATATATTTTCAAATTATAATGTTTAAAATGAATATTTATATATTTGATAATTTATAAAATATTTTGAATACCTTTGATCGTGTCGTCGACAAACATTGTCTCATGAACTGTAATACTTCTAAATGATTCGCAAACTTGTTTCAGATGTTTTTCAAGTCAATATTTGTTGCTAATTAATTTGCAGAAATTTATTTACTTTGAAAGTGCCGCTATACTTGGCATCAGATCCGATATTTTGCAAGTTAACAATAACTGCAAATTACTTTTCTCTAATAATTGATTCGTTACCAGTTGTAATACCATTAGTGCAACACATCGGATGTGGATATTACCGATATTTATCGGCTCAGAAAAATTTGGGCTCAGTGTTAATTTGAAATCGAGTACTTGACAAACAGTTTATAAATAGTAATTTTACTTTATCAATGAAAACTTTTAAAAGTTTAGTATAAGTTTTACAAGTTAAGCATTTTAGTCCAAAAACTTGTGAGAAAGTAACTACAACTTTTCCATGTTTTAGCGTTGAACTCATTTTTGTTGACCGCTCACTTTCTACCTGTCCTCCTTTTCAAGCACACACTTTACTATGAAATGATTAAGAGCTAACTTTCCTAAGTTATTTATTTAAACTTTACAAGATGACTAAGATCTACTGGAATTTCAAATGGTAATTGAAAAAGTTAAACAAAATTCAATACGTGGCAAGAATTGTGTAAATCCTTGCTGCTATCTATTTTCTTGATAATTCATCAAACTAAAGGAGAAAGAAGTTTTCAATAAAAGTCGTATACTATGGTAGTTCTAAATACTCCACTTTTCACTTTCCATTTTAAATAAGAAAATACTTTTCAAAAAATAAAGTATTTATTAAAATATAGTTAGGCTAAAAGAATCAAGAATCACATTATACTAAATAAATGAGATCAGTCAAAATTTTTAAATGTGCATAAAGGTTTTTAACTTTATTAGCTACAGTACATATTGCTTTATCAAGCAACACATTAACATTTCTTACAGGGTCAAGCAGATGTTTGTGAATAGTTTATAAATTTAAATAAATCTACTTTTAGAATTGACATATGCGTCATATCTATATATTTATGAAATCCACGTGTTGTGTGAGAAAACAAACAAACCCATTTTTAATTGTGATCAATAATGCCGAGAGAAAACAGTCCTGACAACCGTATATGAGAACTTTACAAATATTTAGGAAGTTATAGAAAAGTCAATTAATACTTTTGCCAGCTTCATAGAAAAGAGGAAATGTCCGCGAAAAGTTCTGACTGCAGTCCATCAAACTACTTTTGAATCGAATTTTTAAACAAAATTTATTTCATAAGAAACCCAAAACTGGAAATGGTTTATGGAAAGTATATTGAGATGTTTGGTCAACAATAATACCTGAAATGGTTAAACCAGTGTTCAAATCTTGAAAAAAGCAATACCGAGCTTTCACTAAAGCTAACGGCTCTCACATGAAACAAACTAAAAACATTAAAAACGTCAAACTAGTTTAATTTACACAAACTGTTTACAAACATCTGCTTAACCCTGTATTTAGCAAAAATACGTTTTCAATAAGATATAAACTTCTAATTGTGATATCAAAATTTAGCAAAGGACAAATTTTAGATGCGATTATAGAAAATTTCAGACAAATAATAACTTTTCGAACTTTTTACATAATATTGTGCTTATTGATGATTATACTGATAATACACCAAATTTTAAGTATCTCAATCAAAATAATTAAATTTATCGCTTTAATTCGCGTTTGTAGGTTATATTTAAAGTAAATTTTGAGAATATCTTGTTTTCCAAGAACTGTACCCAAATATTAAGGTTCAAGATTTTTATTGATTTTTCTTTGAGAATTATTTGTTTCTACTCATCAACACAAGGGCCCGGACAACTTTTCATTCAGATAATCAACACAATAAACTATTCTAAATAATTTTTAAATTTTAATCACTTTAACTAATATCTAAGTGAAAAAACTTTTCACATTCCTATTTAAATAAGATATTATTTAGAATATTGTTTAATCCATTACAATTTATTCTTATTGAATATAACTTTTATTATAATAAATTTATAATATATATTTCTTGAACTTTTTTAACATAACTATATTTTAATAAACTTATTCTTTGAAAATTATTTTCTCATTTAAAGTAGAAAATGAAAGTGGAAGTGAAAATAATGAAGGATTTGGGCCACCATGGAATGTATAGATATTAGTTTACCTTAAAATGAATAGAGTCAATATAGTAACGTGTGAACACTAATTAAAGAGACTGAGCAAACTATTGAATAACTACGCTATTTTTGGATCAATTTAAACGAACTAAGAGTCAAATTGCAGCTTAGATTCTATTAATTGTTTAGCATATTTTCATTCTTTGAGATTATCTTTCAAATAAAATATGGACCAATTAAAAAAGATACTAAAGAAAAATGGTCGGCACATTCTATAAAGCAAGTATAGAAAAGAGTAAATTATTTACTGTTAATCACTTTAAATCAATCAATATCCGAAAAAGTACTACATATCGGATTATCAAAAGAGTGGACAATAATTTACCATTAAAAAGGGCTAAAGGTCAAGGACAAAAAGCGGTGAAAGTGCCCAAAATAAGCCAAACCTGATTTAAACTAAGGTATAGTAAGTTAGGTCGCGAAGCGACCTAACTTATTCTCCCTTAGCTTATATCAGGCTTGCTTGGGTTACGACTCGAGAAATCCAGGTTTACCCATTACGAGGTACTAGACCAAGTAAAGTAGGTATATCGAGGACTACTTGTGATATTTGATCAAATGATCAAGCGAGGTATTAAAACGCTCAGCTCCACATACTAGAAAATTTTCGGGCCACTGCGGACCGCGACACCTCTAGTATTACTTCCCCCTTCGAGTAGGTTTAGAATATATATATGGTTTGATGTTTTGTTGGGCCCCTTAAACTACAGGCCTACCAAGTGTGCCGTAGTAAAGGTGTTGGCTTTACTGCAAATAACAAACTTTAAAGTTTAGTGCAAAGTAGGAAAGACTTGCTTTATTACTATAAATTAAGTTATGAATGATAGCTTAGTTTATGAGATTCTAGTCTTTCCTGCTTTGCACCAAACTTTAAAGTTTGTTATTTGCAGTAAAGCCAACACCTTTACTTAAGGACATTTTCATCGGAATATACGATACATTTTGAAGTGCGGTTCCCTAATCAATCAGTCTGTGACTAACCACTGGCCACTTAGCGATTGTGATAATTTGTAATTGAAAAGCACTCTAATGAGTGAATCGTTCGAAGCGTTAATCAATAGATAAAACATTCCATAAGCACTAAATCTTTCTAAATATTTTCAAGTCATGCTGAACTTCAACTCCGAATGCCATATGTCCGGTTTTGACCAGACAGTCTAGTTTTCGATCAGACTTTGGTTTTCCATTCACAATTAAGATTCCATTATTTCAATCAGTAAAATGAGAATTTTATTGTTGCAGAAAATACTAATGATCACTCAAGACCAATTTTTCCTAATATTTTCTTAGAATAATTTGAATATATTTGAGTGGAAGGATGATCAAGCGTGCATCTGATAATGAGTACGCTTTTCAATCAATTATTAGTTAAATTTTTATAAGATAAAATATGTTGTTGCTAATTAGGTTCAAAGTCATTGTAGTCTTCATTTGGATTCAATATTTTTGAATTTAAAACTTATTTATAAAGCTTTCAATTGTTGAACTTGATATACTTCATAAACACAAATTGTGATTCACATGAAACTGTTTTGAATCTAAATAGAGTTTGTGATGACTTGCATCTAATTAATGACGAAATATCTAACATTGTTTATTATATCTAAAATTAATAAGTAATTGATTGAAAAATATTCTTATTAATATATACACATTTGACCTTCCTTTCGTTCATTTACTATTTTCATTTAAATAACTCTATTCTAAGAAATGTTTAAATCAATATGACTCGTCAGCATTTGATGGACATATTTACTTGAGGTTCAAATGTTTTCTTTGTTGAATGAGAAATAATTGCGGTGTTTTGAAATCTTACATAAAAATCGAATACAGAGAATATGTAAATGCTTTTTTGAGGTCTCATCTAAATTACCTGTATATTTAGGTACTTATTTATTATATACAATGAACTGATGTTGAAAACTGTTTATAAATTTATAATATTAGTTCATTTTTCTAATACTTTTCTAATTTAATACTTAAATTTCAGATTGAATTTATTTTTAAAATTCATGCTAATTTATTGACATCTTTCAAGAGATCAATTCAGGAATTCACATAATAGTTGAAAAGGTAGAAACTTATTTAAAGTTATTCTCGAGCCTAGCACTTAATGTTCTTCATGTTCAGATTGACCTCGAAATTGACAACAAATATCTTTCCTCAGTTTTTTTTTCAAAACAAGCCTTCATATTTATTATTTTGTCTATCATATTTAAAATGGGAATTCCTTCAGAGCTTTAACATTAAGAATGACCTTCAGAGGATCGAATCTAAGCTATAGCCATTCTTTTGTCACAATGCTCAATTTAAGCTTAAGCTTGACATCTAATTGGTATTCGCTTGTAAGGCTTAAAGGTAAAACATCTTATTTTCTGTAAGGATAGCATCTTTTAACTTATGATTTAGAGAAAAGGACCACAATACAATTCAAATCAAAACGTTTATTAGATTTGAGTGAACGTAAAAATGATTTAATAATAAAATAAGAACTTTGTTTTTGTGTTAATAAGTGTACGGCTATAACTAATACATTTCCGTTTATGAGTCCTAATCTAATGTGTTAATAAAGAACTTTCTATGGTTTGATCACTTATTTAGTAACTTAGTGAAGAAATACAGCATATCAAATTTAAAACTAAATTCAAAAGTTCCCAATAGCTTTTTTGCTTTGGTTAGAAAAAAATTATGATTAATAAAGTATATGAATTTTGGTCTATTTTCGCATTCTTGATAAATGAGAAACATTAAATTGTGACAAACTTGAGAAGTGGTGTTTAAAATGAAAAGTTTTTATTGTTAATAGTTATTTGAAAACTAAATCTTGTAAATTATTTAAACACTATTTATTAAAATTTTGATCATAAAATAAGAATCGACAAAAGTTTAAACTAAGAAATGAGTCAATACAGTTAAAACGTCTTAAAGCAAGTGTTATAAACCTGACTTATTTGCTTGTTTTCAATTTATTTTTAAGTTTTTCAAACTATATTAAACTTAAAACATGAATCATTTTTCCATATAAAAGAACTAATAGTCACTAAAATGAATGATTACATACACTTTAAGAATATTTTATTTGAAGTCAGTTTTAAATGTTGTTCCAACAAAATTTTTATTATTGTAAGTCTATATAAAATTGACCTTAAGAAGCTGAAGCTGAACAATTATGCACTCAAATTTTAGATTTTATGCATTTTTATGCTTATTTGTGAAATTCTTATCTGTAAACTAAAAACTACCATGGAAGGTAGTAGTTGAAAATTGGGCATAATTGTGCGATTTTTGGCTTTTATAATTTTAGCATAATTTTTCGACTCTACTTATAGTTAATGAATGAATATTAAGTTTTATTGTCAGACGTTTAAACTATAGCTAACTGTAAAATATTATCAAATTCTCGGGTTATTCTACTTTTTGATTTCTACTCAGCATGAATCTAGTTTTGAACATAAAAAGCCCGAGGCTTTTGCAATATTTTTTATTTCAAATCCTGATTCCTGGAAAATAATATCTGACATTTTCAATTCCCGATTAAATCCTAAAATAGAATGTAAAAATATCCCTTTACTGACAAAATTTGACTGATACATCATTATTCTATTTAAGTGGAAACAATTGCATAACTGGAACTTTCCTTATCGAAAACAAATATTTCTTTAAGGTTAGCATTCAATAGACCTTCGGCTAGAAAACCATTAGCATAATTATCCAAAACACATCTATAAAAACGAAGAGATGTCGAGGTTTTTAATTCACTTGAAAAAATATTAATGAAAGTGAATTTGATGTAACAAAACTTATTTTGATCTGAGTTGAAAATGAAGAAAAAGGCTGATATTGAACTCATCCTTAAAGAAGGTGAAGAAATAGTGATAAGTGGAATGAGTGGACGTTTCCCTGAGTCTGACAGCACTGATGAGTTTGCACAAAACTTATACAATAAGGTTGATATGATTACTGAAGATGATCGACGTTGGCCTACAGGTAAGACATATTGTTATCAATTCTAAATTTGATTTTTTGGTGAATAACCGGTTCATTGGAACAAAAGTGAAAAGTTTATGGCACATAATCGAAATGCATCGATAACATTTATACTTATTTTGTTATAACCTCAATATTTCTATGTATTTCTATTACTAAATATGCGATTCTCAGGATGTAATTACATATAATTTAAAAGTATAAATGCACATAAAATCAATCTAAATTGCTAATGAAGTGCAATGTTCAAATATTTATAACGAGATTTTTGATCAATTTTGTACAATATTCTTTATTAAATCATTGAAAATCCTTATTTTTAAAATTTTATAAAGATTTTGCTCATTTAGTAACGCTTCATCACAACTGTGAAGTAAAATGTTCCCAAGTTAGAATTTAAAAATCTCTCTAAAATCAACAGTATGTGGCCATTCCTTGAAAATTTAGCTATTCCTCAGTCATATATCTGACTTTGAATGAAAAAAATTCCTGATTAACTTAGACTTATAACTTTCATTTCTAAAAAGTTTTGCTGGCAACCTGTCTCTCTAAGAACAGGAATTTCCCTTAACATCGCAGTGCTTCGTGTTTACTACATATATCGCAGTGCCGTACTGTCGCTACTAGCAATTTGAACCACTGATGACGCTGTAACAGATAATAACTAGAAATTAATTAATTAGTAAATTAAAACTTCAAAAGGAATGACTAACCTTGATTCTGATAGCATTCGGACTAACCTAGAACAGATATAAAGCGTGAATAACATTTTACCCCACAGTTAATCTAACATTTTAGGAAGCTTAGTTGTTACAAAGGGTTAAACAAAATTGCTTGAACCACAGAAGAAAAGATATTGCATAAAAGATTGACAATTCTTTCAACGAGTAGTTTCTGTATTATGCAAAAACAAATTTTCTTTTAGATTTATACAGCATGAATCAGCGTATGGGTAAATTAAAAGAAATTGATAAATTTGATGGAGTATTCTTTGGTCTAATGTCAGAAATAGCAGATACTGTTGATCCTCATTCAAGAATTATGTTAGAAACAACGTATGAAGCTATTTGCGATGCAGGTATTGCTTGACAGCACTTTTAAGTGGCTGAAAAGAATTAAACATCTAATTTAATTCAAAAGGTGTAAACCCTCAAACTCTTCGAGCGACCAAAACGGGTGTATATATCGGGTATTCATCTATAGGAATGCCTGACGGACAACCACCAGAAATTCAACTCGATTCCCGTACTTCAATGAAAGATTCAGCGATTTGGGTTCCTGGATCTTCAAAAGCCTTGTATTCCAATAGAATTTCATTCTTTTTCGATTTTAAGGGGCCATCATTAGTGATAGATACAGCCTGCTCATCAAGTATGGTGGCGTTCGATGTGGCTGTAACTGATTTGCGTTTAGGTAGTATCCTAATCAAATTCACAATTTAGCCTTTATATTAATTTTTTTGCTTAATTTAAATAAATATTATAAAAATCTATAGAAAAATCATTTGTACTATTGATTATTCAAAGGGTTCAGTCTGATGATCGACTCTATTATTTATTATTACATTTTTGAAGTCATATTTTCATTTGTTGATAAGAAAAATTTAAATGATTTTCTTCATCAAAGCTCATAATTAAAATTTATCACAAGCATGTGTAACCTACTCTAGAAGGGCGCCTTAACAAATAGGCCTTTTAATATGCATTAAGAATACTTTCTATATTGGATCCAATATAGAAAATGTTTAATGCATATTAAAGGTTTATTCGCTAAGGCGCTTCTTCATAAAATAGGCTACATGTGCTCAAATCTTTGAATGAACAACGATCACACTTTTTCCAACAATAAATTTCAATCATAGGCTAAAATTTCAATATTCAATTCAAATAACGTCAGTTCTAAAGTTGAACCTATTCTTCATTACAAGTTATACCTTGTGTAAAAAGTAGAATCTACCGAAATGAAAAATCACGATTCTCTACCATTCAAAAGAGGGCTTTTCAGTATAGCTCACATGCCCTCAGACTATACTCAAACTTAATGCTCAACTTAGGAGCTGCATCAAACATTTAAATATACCTGTTAATTGTATCTTCACTTTGAAATAGAAAAACAAAAAATTGAAAATATGGACTTATAGGAAAAACTTTATTCACTAATAAATTTTTAGTTACAATTTTCTAAATTTTTAAGGTTAGTACAAGTGAATCACAAAAAACTTGATCTCATCAAAGACTGTTTAAATATTTTGATTATAGATTTTTCATGAATTAAAAATTGTTTATATTTTAGGCAAATGTGATCAGGCAATAGTTGGGGGAACGAATATTTGTCTCCAACCATTCACAAATCATATCTACCAAACTATTAAGTTCAATTCTCCTGATGGTATTTCGAGAGTGTGGGACGAAGAGTCAGTTGGATTCGTACGCGGAGAAACAGTTGCGTGTCTTTTCTTACAACGAAAATCAGATGCAAAGCGTATTTACGCAACTGTTTTACATTCGCGCACAAACATTGATGGCTATAAGAAAATGGGTCCTTTCTTTCCATCCTCTGAATGTCAAAGAGATCTTATGGTTACCACTTATAAAGAGGCAAATGTTGATCCTCTAGAAGTGACTTACTTTGAAGCACATGGAACTGGAACTAAAGTAAGTGTTGACAAATCCTAATTCGAAACATTTGATAAAAGTAATGATTTTTGTAAATTGTTCGCTTTAAGGCTGGAGACTTACAAGAAGCTCGAGCTATATTCAATGCATACTGTGATGGACGTGAAGGAACTTTACCTATTGGTCTGTTGAAGAGTAATATTGGTCATGGAGAGGGGGCTTGTGGAATAGCTTCCATCACAAAAGTGATCATTTCTTATGAGAATGAATGCATTGCTCCTAATCTGAATTTAAAACAATTGAAAACTGAAATATCAGTTATGTGTCCACCTCTATTCCCAGTGACTGAAAATCTCACATACATTCCAGGTATTTGTAACATATATTGCACTTCAATAAAATCTTTATACAGTCAAATCATTTGAATCAATAGTTCACATCCATTATAACGAGGTTTCAGTTATCGAGTTATTACTGTATTAACTGAAGTGCACTGACTAGTGATGAAACTTGAAACTAATTTTATTTCTGATATCCTACAATTTTTTGATCAAAGGTCTTAAGCATAGTTTAATGTTTTAGTATCTCATTTAGTTCTGAATTCATTTTGAAATGTCTTCAAATCCAAAATGGATGGCAGTTATATCAGAATTATTAATATATTTTCTCGAAAATTCTTATAAAACTATTTTAAGAACTTTTAAGAATCTAAACTCTTATCAAATGAATGCAAAAATGTGATATGATATTAAAATTGACTGCAAAATTTGGGTGTTTAGGTATTGCTGGAGTGAACTCATTCGGTGTCGGGGGAGTTAATGGACACGCACTGCTTCAGCCTAACTATGAAGTATTGGATGAAAACTCATTGAAAATAATCGACAAAATTCCTCGACTGATAAATATTTGTGCTCGTAATGAAGATTCACTGAAATCTATGTTTAACTTCATCGAAAGCCATTCAAACAAAATAACGCAACACTTTCTGGCCTTAATAACCGATGTGATGAAAACGAAGCCGTCACTCATTTCTGCTGGATTTCCATATAGAGGTCAATTTACATTTATTTCTCACAATTCATAATTCACATTGCTACATAAGAACTGAATTCAAATAGTCGATAATCACTTGATAATTAGGTTTAATTTAATTACAATGTCTGTCAAATTTCTGTCAGATCACAAGAGAAGCAGAATAAGAATTTGCTTTAAATGTTTTCAGTCAAAATTCGTTTTTATCATTGATTGCATATTTTGTTTATAAGTTGTTTTATTATTGTTATCATAACAGCCTCAATGTTAATAAAACGTTTGGATGGAGAACATGAGCATAAGAACTATGAATATATAAAACAATCATCGATTTGTGCTGAGAAAGTTTTGAAACAAATTTGGTTTCTATTTCCTGGACTCGGAGGCCAGTGGACAGCAATGGCAAAAGCATTGATGCCAATCGACACATTTGCTGATAAAATAGAAGAGTGCGCACAAATTCTTAAACCGCATGACATCGATTTGAAACATCTGTTACTTTGTGATGATAGCAATGCGATGTCCACTATGACCAACAAATTTGTTGCAACGACTGCTGTGCAGTTGGCTTTAACTGAAGTATTGTTCAGTCTGGATGTGATTCCTGATGGAATAATTGGTCATTCATTCGGTGAAATAGCGTGTGCTTACGCTGATGGATGTCTCACAACAGAAGAAGCGATTCTGACTTCTTATTGGAGAGGAGTCGTTACAGAGAGTGATAAGAAAATCTCAAGAGGTTTGATGGCAGCGGTTGGACTTTCTTGGGATGAAACTAAAAAATTATGTCCAAAAGGAGTTTATGTGGTTTGCAATAACTCAAAACAATTGGTCACCATATCAGGTAAATCATATTTTAGAGTATTCTCTGTTTTTATAAAGTTTGCATAATATTGTGTTAATCTATCATACATTTGAACCCAATTTAATAGTGTAATATTCAGACAAATAGCACTAAGTTTGATCCTAATTACTGGGTTTACTTTGCTGTTATAAGCTTGATATGCGACCCGAGTCACTACCCTATTGACTGAAGTCGAATGTTTGCAACAATGAACTCATTTGCTATAATACTTAACTAAGAAAAACAAAAGCTTTGCACCTGATAAATCAGAAAAAGTGATTACCTTGCATTTAAATGCTTATTGTTAGATGAATTCAAACTTACAAAGAAGTATTATCAATTATTTGAACTAATTTGACATGATTAATTTATATTAATTATGCAATACTAATCACTGTTTTAATGCAAACCACTTTATTCATGATTGCTGTTAATGTATTTTATATCGCGAACGATTTTTTACTTCAATTGGCATTAAATTAGTCAGATTTAAGTATAGTTTTACTATATTAAGCATAATTTTCAGTTGAATTGTATACTCAATTTATTTTGAATCAAAAGTTTTAATCACATTTTTCAGCAAAATATATTTCGAATTAATGGAAAAGATTTGAAATAATTACTATTTATTCGTAACTAAATCAATGCTTATTCATAACGAAATACTTATGAGGCTTCAAACAATAAATAAGCTTTTGACAATAAGTTCCATCATTTTCATAATAACTATTTTTCGAAACTGATTTAGGTTCTTATGAAGCGATGAAAAAGTTGATGCAAAGCTTGATTGACAAAAAAGTATTTGTTCGTCAACTCGATAGCAGTGAAATACCATATCATAGTCCTTATATGGAGTCCTCGGCTCAGAAAATGACTCAAATATTGAAAAAAGTAATCAAAACTCCCAGAGAGCGTTCAAACAAATGGATATCGACTTCGGTTTTGGATTTCAAATCGAGCGAACAACTGGCAAAATATGCTTCTGCTGAATATTTTGTTAATAATTTGATAAATCCAGTATATTTTCATGATAAACTCATAACTTTGCCAAAAGATGCCATAGTTATAGAGATAGGACCACATGCGTTATTTGCCAGCATTGTTTCCAAGTCTTTGGAATCAGCCAATTATGTGCCTCTTATTAAAAGAGACCAGAATCAAACAAATCTCGAACATTTTCTTCTTTCTATTGGAAAACTATATCAGTTGGGAGTCAACCCATCGATTGAGAACTTATATCCAAAAGTTGAGTGGCCTGTGGCAAGAGGTACACAATCGATCAGTTCACTTATTAAATGGGATCACAAGGATTCATATGCTATCAAGAAATTTCCTGAATATAACTTCAAAGCCACAGCTTCTGATATGACGTTTTCGATCTGTTTGGCAAATCCCGAATACAAATTCTTAGCAGATCATTGCATTGACGGCAAAGTTTTATTCCCAGCAACTGGTTATTTGATGCTCGCTTGGAGACGACTGGCTATGTCTCGAGGTCAGCAGTGGACGAAAGTGCCTGTCCTATTTGAAGATGTTCAATTTCGCAGACCAATATTTTTGTCAGAAAGTGAAACAACTAAACTAACTGTGAGGATTCTTGAGCCATCAGGTAATTATTTCTATCAAAAAATGATTGTGAGTAAGATAATAATAATTCTTTGCTAAACTGCGATTTCATAACTAGTGTTTAACCTAACTTATAATATAGGTTAGTCTTAGTACAAAGTGGTGTATTTATGTTGACGGTTTTTACTAAACTAATTACTTTAACTTTACGAATACAGAAAAGAATCAGTTATGGAATTGTGAATACGTACAAAATTGTGTTGCAGACTTTTGTCGAATTTTCAAACCATCAAAAATTATTTGAATAAATTTAGAGGCACATAATGTGATATAAATTTATTGCACTTTGACATGAAAACTTCTTGAAAGTATTTTCATCTAATTAATTTTTCTCTTGTGTTGACACAAGCATTTTGTCAATCTAGAAATAGTCGAACCAAAAATCTGAATTGAGAGCATAACGAAATTTCAAAAATTCATAAAAAGTTTTATTTATTTGTTAAAAATATTGTTAACCGATAAGTAAGAAACGTGTACGATACCAAGTGAACACAATTTTGTTTTATCAACATATGATTTATTTAGAAACCAATTTCTTTATTACATTTGAAATCTTAATAATCATCGATAGTTACAAGAAAAACACCTTCTATGCCAACTATCCTGTACAATGTATCAAACTTTGCCAACTTTCATTTGTAATTTCCTTCGATTACTATATCGAACATGAAATAAATTTCTTAATATCCTCTGTATAAACATCACATTGAAAACATAATATGATAACACATCACTTATCAATGCTATCGAAGATTATTCAACTTCTGAATGTATAGTATTTAATTTGATTGTGTCAAAATTTAATGAACAAATGTTTGATTAGGAGAATTCGTTATACTGGAAAATAATAACATATCATCTTTTGGTCGTGTCCGTGTTTTGGAAGATGATACTCTTTATTCTCAAAATCTTATTCACAATCAAGAATCCAATACAAATAATGATAACCTATGGTTAGATACTTATGATGTATATAAAGAATTGAGAGTTCGTGGTTATGATTATGGCCCAAAATTCAGAGGAATACAAGAGATAAGAAACGAAAATTTGGACAAAATATATGGAAAAATCAAATGGACTGGAAATTGGATTTCATTTATGGATTCAATCCTACAATTGATGGCGATTACAATACCGTTCAGGAATATTTTCGTTCCTGTAGTTATCACATCTTTGAGATGTGACCCAAAAGTACTTTTCGATGCTATTGAAGAAAATAAACAAATGATTTATGATGAGAATGATCCTAAACAGGAAACAGATTTGGAAACTAATGCAGAAAAATTTGATAAACAACTTGTAAGTGATTTGAAAGCAGATGCAGCGACAGAAGTACAAGATTTGGGTGAAATGCAAAAAATAATTGAATCTGAGATCAAACAATTTGAAGAGCTTTTCGATACTGGCAAAGAAAAGTTCATATCTATTCTACCTATTTTTGGTGATATTCATCAGAAACTAATTGTTACGCCTGGTATTGAACTCAGTAATGTTTTTGCTCTTCCTATTCCTCGAATGAATACAACACAACATCTTAAATGTGAATCATATCAGTTTATACCTAATGAAGAGAACGAAGCGATTGATAACATCTACAAGAAACAGATTTCAGAATATCTACAGGTTAGAAATTTTTATGGTTTTTGAAATGATTGAAAATTATATTCAATAGAATTTTATTGTCAACTCTTAATCAGAATGCATTTATACTATTTTCTATAAGAAATTTTACATTAATTTCGAAAGCTCATTACAATTCAATCATTGAATGCATTTTAAATTTATTTTAAGGTTTGTTCTTCACTTGCAATTCAAGTTTTGAAAAATTTTGGTTTACACGAATCAGTAAATATGTATGACTGTGGCACAGTTTCAGAACAACTCATTCAGAGTTATTTGAGAGATACGAGAGAAGAACATGTATTACTGAACATATTCAACGAAATTTTAAGTTTACCTCGTGATGAGAATGACAATTTGTTCATTAGTCAAAGAGATAAGCTTTCAAAACGAATTACAGATCACATTCTTAATAAACCAGAATTTGATTCAACTAAAGATATCATTAATGAAGTTTCAAAAAATGAACGCTTTATACGTCCCCTCCTCAATATCGTCAGTGAGAACAATGTTCCCAAGAAAGAGATCAGAGTGATTGAAATCAATTTAACCAATGCTATCACTGCAATAGATGTGGACAGTTTTTTGGCTTCTGTTACTATATATCCTATAGCTGTTGACTACACTTTAGTTAATAATTCGACAGACACTTTACCACAACATTTGAAGAATATGCCTTACAAATTCGTTCAGTGGAATCCAAATCAAAGTCAATTTCCTCAAGATATGCAGTCGGTTGATCTCTTCGTTTACAGAGACAGTTATGACTTATGGCATTTGGAACTCGATAACTTCTTACAACAACTCTATGAAAAAGTTAGAGACAATGGATTTTTACTTACAATATTTCGCTATACGTTCACATTACCAGAACTTGTATTAAATCAATTGTGTGAACAAAAAGTTATCAATGATTTGAGTTTAACCAAAAGAATAAATGAGTTCAAAATAGAAGCACAAAAAATTGGACTCAATGTTGTTTGCCATAAATCTGATTCGATCGGTTCGGTGGCAGTACTTTTTCGTAAAGTTCAGTCAATCAATGAATTGAAACCTAAAGAAGAAAATATCATACAAATAAGTAGTGATTATAAGACATGGTTTGAAACTTTAAAACAAAGATTATTGCAAATCAGAGATAATGATAAGAAAGATGAGAATCTTTGGCTCATTGCAAATGACTCGTCTATTAATGGAATAATTGGTCTGACGTTGTGCTTGAGACAAGAACTCGGAGTCGATAGAGTCAGATGCATCTTTGATTATGACACAAAACTGAAGTTTCCTCTCGATTTTTCAGAACATCCTTTTTCTGATATTCTCAAAAACGATTTGGCAGTCAATGTCTTTCGTGATGGAAAGTTAGGCACTTATAGACATTTGAGTTTAACCAAAAGCGATCAACAGATAGAGACTAATGATTACTACTTGAATATTGGGCAAAGAGGAGACTTATCAAGTCTTCAATGGTATGACTCTAAAAATGTGTTTCCAATGAAAATAACGAATGACCACAATTCTGGAAAAGTTAATCAAATTAAATGCAAAGTTTATTGTTCTGGACTCAATTTTAGAGATGTTATGCTCGCTTCAGGTAATCAAAATATTTTACTCATATTAACATATCTATAGAAAAATGAATTTAATCTAAGATCAAACTAAATTATATTCTAAAAGCGTAACAATACTTAAATCGAAATGCCTAATACACTTCATTTTCACATTAAACAATAGATTTTATGCACTTTACAACTTTCTCAAGTCTATTAAAAATTAATGGAACTTAAGTGGAAATCAACTTAATCTTTATGACACGTTTTTACTGTTTAATTTCAATTATAAATATGAAATACAAAATTTTTCACTTTTGTATTTTCTCTATTAGGAAGAATCTTTGGAGGAATGGAAAACTGTTTAATGGATTGTGTTATAGGCAGTGATTTCGCTGGTCGTCGAACAGATACTGGAGAAAGAGTTTTCGGTTTTTGTTTTGGTCGTGGTATTTCTACATTCGTTGATGTTACAGAGGAATTAATATCCAAAATACCTGAGAACTGGTCAATGGAAGAGTCTGTAACTTTGTTGTCAACTTATTGTACAATTTGGTACGGACTCATCGATAGAGCTCAATTACACAAAAGTATGGCAAAACACAATTTATTTTATAAAATAGAGCTAATTTTAGACAATTTTTATGAACGAATCATATTATAAATTTTAAAAATATAGAAAATCAATGATGTTTTCTTAATTGGTAAAAAATTATCCCTAGTTTAATGCAACTTTTAGTCTAAAGTATTTTGAGAAAAGGATAGAACCGAAGGATGAACAATAATTTATGAATTCAGCCATTATTAATTTGAACCTATCTTTTGAAGAAATGCTTTATCGAATATGCCTTTGTATTAAAAATACTTGATATATTGAACTCAATATGTATCAGATACAATATATATATCACTGAAGTAAATCTCATCAGCCGATTGAATAGACGCTGCTCTGAGTTTAATTTTTGGAGTTAAAGATCAGGAAATAATCACTACCAGAGCAACGTATTTTTTAATTAAAAACCAAAATATGAATATAATGTTCAAACAAGTTTTACAATTAATTCATTTCGTATCCAAGATTTAAGCTATAGAATAGATATTTAGTCACATTAAATTTGTCATCAAATTTTATTATTACACAAACTTCAAAATAAGTACTTTTTACATATTGGAGATATCTGAAAAATACATTAAAAATTAAACTGAGTTCATTGAAATTCAATATAAGAGTTTATCATTCATAAAAAAAATATAGAAATCACGATATTTTGAGATTGAACTAAAGCGAGAATATCAGAAAAATTATTATATTACCTTATTTATCGATCTAATGAGAAAAATTTTCAATTTTTTTAATTGTTGAAAAGAATTTTGAATGTTCTGTTTTCTACCTTTAAGTGAAAATGAATCAAAACAGAGAATAAGAGCTCAAGAATTTTATTAATGAATACTGTTTTATAACAACTAGAAATCCAATCAAATTTGATATCCCTAAAGATCCTATCTTTCAGTTTTGTTTTATACCTAATGCATATTTTTTTAAATTGAATTCTAATTATTGAAATCATTCGAGAAATACATTGAGCAAATTCTTCAGATAGAATCAAATGAGGCTTTCGAATATCGTTATATGATTTGTAACCTAAGAAAAATGTATTAGTTCTAAAAGAATTATTATTTTGAATATTTTAATGCGATCATTCATTGCAACCGTAGTTCTCTCAAACTATTAAATATCAAATATTAAGTTAAACTATTTCCTATAATTTGATAAATGAATAATATTTCAACGTTATTTTGGTTATGAGTAAAAAAGTATTTTTTAAAGTTAAACTAAGAGTTTTGAAACTAACATCAGAGTGGCGCTTGTCTAATCTTCTGATTTAGTTTAAGTTCTTTAGTTAGTTCAGAAATATATATCTTATATCTGATATGTACACACTGTTTCATAAGGATTTGCATACCGGGGTCATAGAGATTAAAAATAATCTGGGACTTTTTTAAGTTTGATAATAGT
This sequence comes from Archegozetes longisetosus, assembly GCA_018873245.2. Classification (NCBI taxonomy): domain Eukaryota; kingdom Metazoa; phylum Arthropoda; class Arachnida; order Sarcoptiformes; family Trhypochthoniidae; genus Archegozetes; species Archegozetes longisetosus. The sequence continues at coordinate 2,358,902 of JAEMBT020000007.1, forward strand.
CCTCCAACAAACAGGGTGACCACCTCTGGCTTATCTCACGATTGGACAAAAATATCAAAGGGGTCCCTCACAATTTCAAAAAGAAAAATGACGCTTTTATTAGTCATTAAAAAATATTTAGGTGTCAAACATTACATTCTAATATTAAAAACATTGAAAATTACTAGTGATGGTTGATTTCAAAAATATATTTCTTTGTTAGAAACAACGTCTTTCAAAATTTATTCAAAAGTAAGGTATACTGGTTTATATGAGGTATAAGTCAATGCAGAAAAGGTTAATTCAACAACTTTTGGTTTTGAGCCACAGGTGTTCGAAACATTAAACTGGATTTCTTAATCGCTTATTATTTGTAAACTAATCCAGTGTTCGAATTTGTAAGTAGTATTTTTCTAGCACACATTTTTCAAAATAAAAAACGGAACAAATAATTGTCCTATCGAGAGTTTTTGGTTTGACGGGACTTCTATCCTTTACCTTTAAAAAGACGGGATTGTCCCATCAAAAACGGGACGGGTGGTCACCTTACTAACCAAACACATTGAGTCATTGTGTCATCAATAAATGATTACAAAATCAATATTTCGCATAATAACCTTCATGATTCTCGAGTTGCTTGCGTCTCAATACCATTTTTGATTGAATACTGATATTTATATTTCAAAATAATCATAGTTTGTAATTTTGATTGTGTGTCATATATATTGATATGATTTTTTTTAAAGATTAAACTCAGCTAATGACCTCGGTATGCAAATCTTTATGAAACGGGGTGTACAGTGATTTAGAAAAGGTTCACTTCAAAATCAAATTGCTTTGAAGTTTACAAAAGCAGATTAACTGCAAAGTAAAAAGATAGAAAACTCCAATCAGTCATAGGCTGAACTTTAGAGATGATTAAATACAGATCTCAATAGATATTAATAGACTTTTGAATTAATATCTTGATTTAATTGATTGCAAGACAAACACAGCATGAATAATTAAAATAAGCATTTAAAATGAATAAAAACCTATACCATCTTGTATGAAAAATAAGTTTCAACTTAAGAAAATGTGCTAAAAGTCGAGTTTTATTTGTTGAACGCAATTACATTTCTATGTTTAATATTATTTGTTCGATAGAATTCAACTTTAGACAAACTAATGTGCACTTATTAGTCAAACGTTTTCTTTAGTTCAAAAGCTATTTGATAGATTGAACTTTTATTTCATCAGATGCCAATGTGAATAGTTTTTGTATTTTATTAGTCCAACGACTTTACTCGTTATGCTATACTGTCCGTTTTTTAAAAAACTAAACTCAAATCCTTATAACAACTTTTCTTTATTATTACTCATGAATCAGAACTTACTAATGATTAAGTTTAAAACATATAAAACAAAATTTGATCACTTAGTCACTGATTTTGAATTAAAAACACTTTTAATCATAAGATAGTGTTCACAACATAAGAAATAACTTTTATTTTGAAAACTCATTTATTAACTAAATCTTGTGATAGGTTTAGAACTGATTTTTTTGAAAAATTTGGTAAAACTGGGCCGACCAATGCAACTATTTTTAGAATTGAATCAAATTTAACTTTACATATCTAAACTACTTTGTAGGATTACAGTTCTGAAATAGCTTTGTAAGATTATAGTTCATTATTAAAGTTTTTTTTGATGCATTCAAATTTGAGCGAATGAGTAAGCGATTTCACTCTTGACTCACATTTCTAAGAGTGATAGAGTATTAACTGCAAAATCTGAGTTTAGTTTTTAAAAAAAACGGACTATATCTATATCTAGCAATCAATTTAAAGTTCATTAATTTTTATCGAGAGCTTTATTACCCATCCTTAAAGTTCAGCCTTATATACATATAGAAACTATTTTTATTGCTTAGTAAAGGGCTTATACGTTAACTCATATCATCAAAAAGCGGGTTCATTTAAACTTATAAAAATGAAATACTAGCAATTACGCGATTAAAAAATGTTTTAAAACCTTGAACAATGAAAAGAATCTTGGATAAGACAAATAAAGTTCTTTTTATAGACTAAAAGTTTGTTACTCATAATACTAACAAATAGAACGTGCGATATGGATAAGTGAATCTCTATATTCCGATAAAGTGTTAGGCCCATAAGTAATACATTTATTCTATAATTTCATTTAAATGGCCATTCCATCATCATTAAATTAATTAACTTAAGGATAATTTATATCAAAATAAGCATCATTGTTCAACATATTCCCTCTATTGACGCATTGCAACAGTTCAGTAGTCTCATGCCAGAGATCCTCATTTCGAATCCAGAGGTCAATTATCTATTTATTCATTTTTTGTGATCGAGTGAAAGATTTTATACATTTTTACAGTTTCGAAACTTGAATTTTGAATTTATTTTCATGATGGTTAAAATTCTATTTTTCAAATTAAGATTTTTAAAATAATTTCTTCAAACATTTTCTTAAACTTTTCTTAAATTTCTTAAAACTGTAAAGTGTATGCATAAAATTTTTCGGTTGACTACAAAACAATAGTAAAAACTAGTCTTTGATTCGAAGCCAAGATCTCAAGCATGAGACTTTTGAACTATTGCAATGCGCCAATGGAGGAAACATATTAAACAATGATGCTTATTTTGATATGAATTACCCTTAAGTTTAATTAATTAATTTAATGATGAAATGGCCATTTAAATAGAATTATAGAATAAATGTATTACTTATGAGCCTAACACTTTTGACAAATTACCGGAATATTAAGATTCAATATCGCACGTTCTATTGTAAGAATTTAGAATCTTTGTCAAAGCCAGATAATTTTTAGTCAAGTCATACAAATTTACTTTCATAGGCTTGCTTTACAATTAAACTGCATTTAGTTAATATCATTATAATGGTAACTGTATTTTATTCACTTAAGAGCTACTATTGAAATTTAAGATAATTTGATTTAATTTATACAAAAAATCTGTCAGCTTTTGATTGAACTTTAGTGCGTAAATGTTTGTTCTGCCTTTATGTTGGCTTCGCAACTATCTTCAGTTGATCCCATATTTCAGTAGTATTAGAAATAGTAAAGTATAAAGTCTTAAAAACTCAAAGAAGATAATTTTAATATATATAACTTCTACCAAGATACTTCGACAACAATTACTATTGTGTAAAGTGTTGTAAGTTTCTTAAACATTTTTGCACAAAATAGGAAAACGAGATATAAATACAAGATTTTCTTATCAAAACTTGAAAAGATTTGAAATATTAATATTCAGTTATTTTGAAGAAAATGAACTGAGCATAAAACTCTATCGTGAATTTTTAGTTTTTCTGAAAAATATTTCAATTGTTATTTAGAATTTTGATTTATTTTTCTTTTATGAATAGATGAAAGTATTCTTATTCATTCTGGTGCTGGTGGTGTTGGACAGGCAGCGATTTCAGTTTGTCAGTATTATAATTGCGATATTTTTGTAACGGTTGGCAATGAAGAGAAGAAACAATTTCTAATGAAACAATACAATATACCTGAAGATCATATATTCAGTTCACGTGATATTCAATTTGAGAATCAAATTATGTCAATCACTTCAGGAAAAGGAGTAGATTTAGTGCTCAATTCTTTGCCTGAAGAGAAACTACAGGCAAGCTTACGGTGTGTTGCAATTAATGGAAGATTCGTTGAAATCGGAAAATTTGATATACAAATGAATAACAAGTTGGGAATGTTCATATTCTCAAGAAATATATCCTTCATTTGTGTCAATATCGAAAATCTCCTGTATTTGATGCCGAAGAAACAAAAAATGTTTTTTGATTGGATTCATGAGAATTCCAAAAATGGTTGTATAAAACCCATAAAACCCATAAGTGTTTTTGGACCGACTGAAGTCGAACAATCCTTTAGGTATATGTTAACGGGGAAACATATCGGCAAAATCGTGATCAAACTCAGAGAAGAAGAACAAGTCAGAACACCATTACTTGAATTCAGTCCTACACCTAAACTAAAAGTAAATCTAAAGACATTCTTCAATCCACAAAAAGTTTATATCATTACTGGAGGTTTGGGTGGTTTTGGACTTGAGTTAACTCAATGGATGATTTTTCACGGTGCCAGAAACATTGTTTTGACCTCAAGAGTTGGAATCAGATCTAATTATCAGAGATTTTTTCTTAAAAGAATAGAAGAGGTCGGAAAAATAAGTGAAATTTTTAAAACAAAAGTCATTGTTTCTACACATGACTCAAATACCGAACAAGGTTCGAAACTACTTCTCGAAGAAGCCAGTGGTTTAGGAAATATTGGTGGTATTTTCCATTTAGCTCTAGTATTGAATGATGCCTTCTATGAAGATCAAACAATAGAAACATTTGGACAGACGTGTCAATCAAAAATCAATACTTTTGTTAATTTGGATAAATTGACCCGCGATCTATATCCACATATAGACTATTTTGTTGGTTTTTCATCTGTGACCTGTGGTCATGGAAATGCTGGACAAACAAACTATGGATACGCCAACTCTGTTCTGGAGCGTATTTGTGAATTGAGAAGAAAAGATGGATTGCATGGTTTGGCCATACAATGGGGACCAATCGGTGACGTCGGATTACTAGCGAATAACGAAATCTCATCACTGGCTGGTATTGTGAAACAACGAATTCTATCGTGTTTAGATGTTATGGATAAGTTTCTACAATCTCCACATTCAATAATTTCCAGCATAGTAAGTAATGTAACAGATTCTCATTTTTAAAGTTTAAATATTGTCTGTTGTCAAGTAAAGCAAGAAAATGACTTTTAAAAACCTCAGTAAATTTATCGACTGCTAAGTAAACCTTAGATATTAAGATATTCAGCTCTATTCATAAACACTACTTGAGCGATAACTTGAAAATTTGATAACTTAAATGGCAATTTTCATATTGAAAAACCGACTTGAACTCAAGTGGTAACTTTAAGGTTCGTTTTTCTGCAAAAAATCCATGAAGTTATACCTCAAGTCATCGAAGTTAGTCCTCAATAGGGTGACCAAGTTCTATAAAGTACAAATCTGTACACGAATATATAGAATGATCAGAAATTTAAGATATTCTTAGTTTAAAATTTATTTACAGTACTATCGATCAAATAATTCTGTGAAATTGTTTTTTCCCACAATTTTTTACGCATAGATCTCAGGGAAAGCTAAGAAATCCAGTCAACAAAAATTTAATGTTGTTTTACAACATGACATTTGCTATTAAACTTTTAAGAAATGAACTTTTATAATGCATTTATTGCTGTTGAGTTTATATTGAAATACAAGTTATAAAATATGATATTGTGATCCCTAATTTTTTGGCGCAAAATTTGACACATAATTATTTGATCGGTAGTACATAACGAACATTAAAAGCTACAAAACTTCAACTGTGAATTAATTATATATCTTCCGTGATTTTGCAGTATTGAGCATAGCTTGAGTTATGTTTGACATGATTGTAAAGTTCTAAACAAGAAATTAAAGACGAGCAATTTCAATAGATGAAAATATGTCAGCTCGGAACCATATATACTGAATTATTAACCATATAAATTACTTGTGATAGAAATGTCTATTTATTCAGCTCAAATCTGAACAAAATGCTTCCAGATTGGAGTCTAATTTTTGAAAAATTAATCTCACTTTGAGATGGCCTTTAATAATATAGTTCAATAGTTTTATACGATATTGTTTTATTCCAAATTTTTTATATCGTGCAGTTTTATTTTAGTTTTTCATTGAGAATAAAATGACATTTTTTTAAAAAACACATGAATTTAGAATTTAAATTTTTATTCTATTGAGGATATACAAGAGAAATAATGTATAGAAAGTGAAATTGTAATGAAAGAATTTCGAGGGCTAATAGCATTTCGTCACTAAATCCGTATTTACGAGTAATATATTAGATTGAAGATAAAGAATGAAAATTTTATTTTATATCTAGAAATAATAGAGCTTTTCAATATAACAATTGATGTGGCAAACAATAATTTAGAGCAAATTCCTCGATAAGCATATGATTTGATTCATTTTATTCACCCTAATCTCAATGAATTGTTAAAAACCTCTTACTGTCATACTTGGATTAATCTTAACTTTAAACTAGACCCAAAGAGGTAATTCATAATAGAATTGATGAGATACGTGCTAGACAACGATGTTTTTAAATCATCGAGATCGGAGTGAATTGAGTGAATCAAATGATGTATCTGTTTTCTCAAAAGTTTGATCTAAACTATTGTTTGTTACATTGATAGTTGTATAAAAACTCAATCATTTTTAGTGAAAAAATAAAAGCTTTATTCTTTATCTTTCATTCTATATCATTTTGAATATGAATAGAGTAACAAGACTATTAATTCAAAATTCTCGTATTTGAATTATAGAACTTACTTGTTGATAAAAATTAATTCACCTTTCATAGTAATTTACAATTAGTTCTCTTAATTTTGTTGTTTATTTAATATCAATAAGTAATCTGAAAATTAAAGAAAAATACATTCGCTAGTAATAAAATGATTTATTCATTTGTTAATTGGTTATATTTTAAATTAGGTAAGAGCTGATAGGGAAACAAAAGCTGGTTCTTTGGAGGAGAGACTTGTTAACCAATTATGGTCTGCTTTGGGTGTCGATCCCAAAACTTTACCGAACCACGTAACTCTAGGAGAGTTGGGGATCGAATCTATGTTAGCGGTTGAATTACAACAAAACTTAGAACGTGAATATGGTATCAGACTAACTTTAAATCAGATAAAGAAGATAACTGTAAAACAGATGAAAGATTTTCAATCTGGAAATGGTGAGGAAATTAATAAAATTGCAAAGGATTTCAAGACAGCAAAAGCAAATTTGGCTAAAATCAAATTCATAATACCTTCAGAAACACACACTAAATTGAATAATGCACAAAACGGAAGTCCAATCTATATTTTGCCTCCAGTTGAGGGAATATTCTCTTCTTTTGAGGAGTTGGCGAAAAAAATTAATAGACCTGTAATTGGTCTCAATTGGACACGAGATATGAATAACTTGAAAAACATGAAACAAATCAGTGTTTACTTTATGGATTTACTTAAAAGCTATCACCAAAAGGTAACTATGATATGATTGGACATTCTTTGGGTGCTTTGATAACAACAAAACTCTTAAAGAAAGCACCAATTGGTAGGGCAGTGGTTATTGATTTAATATCAAATGCAACTGTTGATAAGGACTCTATAACTGATGAAGAATCGTTTGAATACATACAGAATTTTGTTCAACACATCATTCCCGAAAGTTTTAGAGATCGATTTATTAAAGAATTGAATGAGATCAAGAATGTTGACGAAAAAATTAAAAGAATGATATTTGAACTGAAGGAATTTGGTGGTAACGATTTGATTGGAAGAGATATGGAAGAAATTTTCAAGAATAGTCTTGAAAGAGGAAAATTGGTTTACAATTATAGAGTTAAAATTCAGAAAAATCTCGATAAGTTTAAGAACTACATGAAGAAGAAGTATATGAAAATTAGTGGAAAACTATTCATTATTAAACCACACGAAGTGTTGGATGATTATGATTCAAATATTATGGACAGAATTAACAATTCGTATAATTTGGAGAAAATGGTAGCAAACTACAGTAATAACTCTATGTAGTGAACCACCCCTAGTTAATCGTCATGATATTGAATGTTAATTGTCGGTTACTAAGCATTCACTATATTAAGTTATTACTTTAGTTTAAAAAATTATTTGAGAATAATTAGCTGATCTTTTACAATTTATTTTAGGATTTGGATAATAATTTGACTGTTGAAATAATGAATGCTAGCCCGGATGAAGTATTATTCAAGAATATTGATAAACTTGCAGAACTTATTAATCAATACCTACCATGAAGACTATAATCTTTAATAAATTTCATTTCCTATCAACATACGTTATTTGATTACTAGAAAGTAAAAAAGTTAAAATCTTAGCAAAACATTCGTGGAAATCTGATTCACACTGATATCGACAAAAATATAGTCTGATGCATAAACAAATATACTCGTCTAAGGTATAATTGACAGATGATCCTTTCATATGATTAATGCTTCACTCTCTTCAATTTGGTTTCTATATATAGGGATGCCAACACTTCATTGAGTTAAAGCCAGGGAAAAAGTTTCATTGGTGGTACCATATGATAACTTTTGGGAATTACTACCAATTAGTTTAAAATCAAAGGGGAGATGAAAAGATAACTCTTTAATCTCTAGCTTTCCACTTATTCTGGAGGTTGGAGACACGTCTCTGAGGTGGAGAGTTGGCATTTCTACTCCGTATATGAAATTTTTACCTATCCCAAAATTTCCAAAATTTTTTTTATCTTGACTTTTATTGAATTTTGTAAAAGACTTCTATGTAATCATTCTGTATAAAAAATAAATGAAAATTTTGCACCTTTATATGACTATTCACATTCTGAGTTTTATTTCACGGAAACACATTTTTATTTTAACTAAAGTTCCTGGAGAGCGTAAGTAAACTTGTGGCGCTATAAATTTGCCTATTAAAGCTTCCATTAAATGAAAGCTTTAATAGGCAAATTTATACCGCCACGAGTTTACACATCCTTTACGCTAAAAAAATATCTGTCAAACAGATAGATCGCTTTATAAGGAACTGCACTTCGTGAAATACGATACCGTGTTATTTCTAGTTTAGTTTTAAACTGACACAATAGTTATAAAGGAGAACCCACGTTAAGCCATCGTGCGTGGGCAAGAACTTTTGATCTTGTGATTCGATGGCAAATATACTCATACATCTTTGACCAAAATATTAGATCTTAAGAAGGAACCGATTAATTGCTGGGATTCTGATTCCAAAAATATTTTTACAGCATGTATGTCATGTCATGACATCTTCAGAAAATATAGTTAAAAATACTGACCACCAGTGATGTAGAAGTTGTGCCCTTTGAAAACCTTTTTTTCAATAAGTGTCTGAAACGATATACAATAATACAATATAAAGAGAACGTTTAGAACATTATATTATTAAAATTCAATTATAAATCAATTAAATAAATTTCTAAACAATATTCTTGAAGTCAGAGAGATAATTAAAATTTTTACAAATGATAAATTAATTAACACGGTATATTTGACTCAGAAAAGCAAAATCATATACTTTCTAACATAAATATATTATTTATGAAATTATATCAATGAAAATCAAAAGATTTATTTTCAAAGAAGTGTTTTATGCATAAATATGCTGAACAATGACTGCATTTGATACTGTTAATGAAATTTCCTTTAAGAATGTAAAGGGAAGGCCATTACAATAGCGAGTTTTCAAATTCAAATTACGTATTGATTACGGGGGAGAAATTAAGAAAAATATACACGAAACTAAAGTATAATAACTAAAGACAAGAAATTAGGGAGAATCCCTAATTTTAGAATCGAGTCACAATCAACGGAAAGTCTCTAAAACAATGAATTGGCCTAATTAGCATCTAATTAAGAGTTTTAATTGTTCCCGAAAATCCCAAATCGGCAAATTGTTTCCCTAAAGTCCTGAAACTCAATATTTTCCCCCTAAACTATAATTTTGCACCTGTTACGCATATTTTAAGCCTGAACCTGGACAAAGCATAATCCTGTGTGGAATTTTTTTTTTGATAAGAACAAGTGTAAGGTCTTAAAAATCGTATCATAGGACTAGTTTCAGTTAAAATTTTGCATTTAGAAGGTGTAGATGTGCTTTAGTTTGATTCAAAATGGGAAAAGTTTGAAAGAAAAATTAACTTTAATTGTTAATAGACACAAAGATTTATATTTGAGTGATAGTAAGTTGATGTGCAGTGTTTGTTCAGAAAACATTAATTTCGATCATAAACATGGTAAACAGAGAGTTGAGTCTCATTTAAACTCTGCGAAACACAAGAAAAAAGCAAGCGAATCCACGTCAAGACAAATATCAATACCAAATATGTTTCTGGAGTCATCTTTGAAGGATAAAAAATCGCATCATTTTTGTAAGAAGCTAGCTGAAGAATTCATGAGTGCAGACATTCCGTTTGAGAAATTAAACAACCAAAAATTAATAGATTTTTTGTTTGAGTCTACAAAACAAAATATTCCTCATCCAGACACTTTAAGGAAAAATTACGCTGATGAAATTTATGAAGAGAAACTGAAAATTATCAGGTAAATAATTGATGAAAATGATGTCTATTTGATAATCGACGACACAACTGACTCTAAAAATCGTTATGTTTTCAACGCACTCGTCGGTAAATTAGATGGCACTTTTTCAAAACCGATGCTGATTTCAACGCAATTTTTGGAAAATGTAAATTCTACTACTTTAAATCAAGCAATTACTAAGGTTTGTCAAATTTTATGGCCTGATAGTATCAAATTCGAAAAGCTAGTCTTAGTTGTGTCAGATCAAGCCCCAACTATGATAAAAGCTATGTCTGATTCTAAAATAATTTTTCCGAATCTCATACATATTACTTGCTTGGCTCATTCACTTCACCGTGTATGTGAATCTATACGTGAAAACAATCCAAAAATTGACAAATTTATTGCTGTGATGAAGAAAGTTTTGAGAAAATCACCACTAAGAAGACAAAATTTCGAATCAGTTTGCAAAATTAAACTTCCTCCTGTTCCCGTGGTCACTCGTTGGGGTAGTTGGTTGGGATCGTCCTTCTACTTTTTGGATAATTTTGATAATATCAAAATATTTATTGATCAATTGAAAAATGAAAAGAACTCAGCCATTATCTCAGCCAAAAAGTTAGTGAATGATCCTGTTTTAAAGCAACTACTCAGTTTGCATTCATTCAGATTTTTACCGGAGAAAATTAAATACTTGGAATCAAATTTTCTCAGCAAACAGCAACAGTTTCAAGTTATTCAAGAAGTTAAAGAAAATTTGTCAGGTTTTGCACTTCAAAAATTAGAAAGAAGTCTTTCGAAAAATCCTCATCTCGACGATTTTATGAAACTCGATCATAGTATGGATTTCCTCATCAAAACCTCATTTGCACCACTCACTTCAGTAGCGGTTGAACGGTCATTCTCAACTTATAAATCTATTTTAACAGATCGAAGACACAATTTAACTGAGAAGAACATTGAAAAAATGAATGTTGTACAATTTAATAACTTTATCTGATCATTTTAATAGAAAATAATCAATATTAATTGTCCCGAATTTTTTCCCGAATTAGTTAAAAAAGTTCCCGAATAAGACCCAAATTTTTTCCCCAATTTCTTGTCTTTAATAATAACAAAAGTTTTATTATATGTCAATGTAATGACCATTATATTTGATACAATATTGAATTCAGTTATAGAGACTTGTGTTGACCCTATGTAAAAGAGACTTATCACTGTTAATATTGCATATCTCCTGAGTTATGCTGCACGTAACTTTGTGAGGTTTGATATTGAATGATTTTAAACTTTTTCTTTTAAATACCCCAATAAGAAGAAGTCAGGCGCTGTAAGATCGGGGGCCACGGAACTGTCTCACGTGCACCAATAACTCTTTCGCCAAACAATTCCCTTAAAGATTCTCGAACTTTAATAGTAATGTGGGGTTTCGTATTTTCGTGCCGATACCACAATTCTTCTTTATTAGGGATTTCGCTTTTAATTAATTCTGAATAAAACCATTTTTTAAGCATAAGTCTATATAAGTATTCTGATTCACTCGAGTGCTTTCGGGATGAAAAATGGACCAAAAACGCGATCAAATTCGACACAACACCAAACCATTACTTTTTTGTGTTAGTTTGTTTAGAGTGAATAATTTTCAGGTTTTCTGTAGACCAATAACGGGAATTTCGCCGATTAACTGAACTATCGAGACAAAATATTGTTTCATCAGACATAAGAATTAACTTATAAGAATTATGAAGTTTTCATTTTCATTAACTTTGTGTAAAACCCATTGACAAAAGTTTATTCTTTGTTAAAAATCTGTTGGTCTTAAATCAAAATTTAGGATTATTCTGTAGGGATGAAACTTTAGTTTCTTTAAGATTCTGCGGATGGATATTCGGGAAATTTTAATTTCATGATTAAGTTGTAATGTCGCCCTATTTAATGACAGTTTAGGGTTATCTTTAAATGTTTCCTCAACTTTTTGAATGTTAGCTTCTGTTAAAACTCTTTTTTCTCTAACAGCTCGGGTCTTAAATAATCTACACGGTATCGGGTATTTAAATTTTGGCTGATCCTTTTAGTTGCTCTATCCGATGGTGGCTCCTTAAATTTTAACCTAAACTTTCTCTGCACTAAAATTGGAGACTTAAATCGATGATATTAAGGGTGACCACCCGTTCCGTTTTTGACGGGACAGTCCCGTCTTTTTAAAGATAAAAGACAGAAATCCCGTCAAACTAAAAACTCTCGACGGGACAATTACTCGTCCCGTTTTTCAACTTTCATTTTGAAAAATGTGTTTAGAAAAATATTTTTTAGAAATTCAAACAGTGAATTAGTTCACAAATGATAAAGGATTAAGAAATCCGGTTTAATGTTTTGAACACCTGTGGTTTAAAATCAAAAGTAATAGAATTAAATTTTTCTGCCTTGACTTATATCTGATATAAACCAGTATTTCTTACCTTTGAATAACTTTAGCAAGATGCTGTTTCTAACAAAAAATATACCTCTGAAATCAACCATGACTAATAATTTTCAATTTTTTGATATTAGAATGTATTGTTTGACACCTAAATATTTCTAATGATTAATAAATGTGGTATTTTTCTTTTTAAATATGTAAGGGTCCCCCTTTGATATTTTTGTCCCGTCATGAGACAAGCCAGAGGTGGTCACCCTAATGATATTCCAATGCAATGAAAAGCCTTTCATCATTTGAATAAACTTCCATATTTAAATAAGACTTAGTTGCAATTAAATTGAAATTTTCATTCACAATATAATATTTAACAGAAGTAAATTATTACTAAATAAACTTTGAATTATTCTTAAAACATTCAAAACATTGTTTACTTTAGAGTGCGCATAGACTATCATAGCTTTGATTCATAGGCATAGACTGGTTTTTACAAGTTTAATGCATTTTATCGGTACCAAAAGGATTAGACGAGAATTATCATCTCATCGCTAATCCTTAATCCTTTTCAATGTCACATATTAAAACTTTCATCTTTCCCTTTTAATTTGATATATAACTTGTTTTATTTTGTTCTATAATTAGATCACAATTTAAATTTAATAACCCGCTGTTGTAATGCCCTCTCTATGTTAGGAAATACGGAGTTGGGCAAAAGTTACGCAACATATGAAATTTTAATTACAAAAAACCACAGAAGATATTAGAATGAAATAAATTGCATTTTATTCACAAAAGTATGCGGCTTAATAAATTAAGTTTTCAAAATGTCTACCCTCAATGGCTGCCAAATGCTGGAGCTGAGTCTGAAAGTTGGTCACTGCATGCTGTCTGATGTCTTCGGGGAGTGACTGAATGACCTCTGTGATGCGTTCTTGGAGTTGCTCGAGGTTCTGTATAGCTGTCTCATATACTTTATCCTTAGTCTAGCCTCAAAGAAAGAAGTCACAAACTGTAACATCCGGAGAATATGAGGGCCAATCAATACCCCTTCCAATGTGTTTTTCGGCGTCCAATCCAATCAGATAGCATGCAGCAATCAACTTTCAGACTTGGCAGCCGTTGAAGGTAGATATTTCGAAAAGTTAATTAATTAAAACGCATACTTTTGTGAATAAAATACAATTTATTTCATTCTGATATCTTTTGTAGTTTTTTTTTGTAATTAAAATTTCATATGTTGCGTAAATTATGCCCAACTCTCTACTTACTCCTGTAGCAGCTATGCTATTATCAAATGCAGTCATTGTCCAACATATTTATGCATAAAACACTTCTTTGGAGATGAATCTTTTCATTTTCATTGATATAATTTCATAAATAATATATTTATGTTAGAAAGCATTATTATCTGATATTGAATTTTCTGAGCCAAATTTACCGTGTTAATTAATTTATTATTTTTAAAAATTTTAATTATCTCTCTGACTTCAAGAATATTGTTTAGAAATTTATTTAATTGATTTATAATTGAATTTTAATAATATAATGTTCTAAACGTTCTCTTTATATTGTATTATTGTATATCGTTTCAGACACTTATTGAAAAAAAGGTTTTCAAAGGGCACAACTTCTACATCACTGGTGGTCAGTATTTTTAACTATATTTTCTGAAGATGTCATGACATGACATACATGCTGTAAAATATTTTTGGAATCAGAATCCCAGCAATTAATCGGTTCCCTCTTTAGTTACTTCCGCTGCCAGAGAAAAAAATTTTCTTAAATTTTTTAACATTACGTCTATGGAAGAAAATTCGATTTCAAAGGATATTTGATCCCGCCCTCATTAGTTTCTCTATGGGTTTCGCTCAAAAATCAATGAAAACAATGAAATAATTTTGGGAAAATTTTAGAGAGGTTTAAGACCTGGAACATAGGGAAATAGATAATTGAAGTTCTCAATAATTTACATTTTAGAAAAGTTTAAACCCTTATTTTTATAAGGTAAAACCCTAAGATTTTTCAAAAAATAATTAGAAATTTTCAGCATTATTAGGGCTATGATAATTTGGGGAAGTTTCATTCCTTAAATAAGAGATTCTTTGAATGAGATCGGTAAAATCACTAAAACTTTCGAAAAATTTAAGTTTAATACCTTTGGTACTGGACATGTTAACTGAGCCATGAAAAAACCATAAAATATTGAGAATGCCCTATATTTAAACTAAATTTTAGAAAAGATAAGGATTTTTCCGAAAGTTTTAGTGATTTTACCTATCTTATACGAAAAATCTCTCATTTACGGAATGAAAATTCCCCAACTTAAAACAGCCCTAATAATGCTTAAAAATTCTAATTATTTTTGAAAATTCTTTGGGTTTTACCTTATGAAAATAGGGATTTAAACTTTTCTAAAATGAAAATTATTGAGAGCTTCGATTATCGATTTCACTATGTTCCAGGTCGTGAACCTCTCTAAAATTTCCCTA